>CM068317.1:36532248-36777248 GCA_034766995.1 Acanthacorydalis orientalis
GGTTGTTTAGTTGTCAATTTCTTAAACTTGAAAATATTTGCTTATAATTTCGTTTTAAAATGTTTTATTTTCATTAGAAATTACAGTCTTATTTCAAACTTAATCAAATGTAAGAAAATATTAAATGTAATTGGAATACTGTTTGATTTTCAAATTGATTAAATCGCTCATCGAGACTGTAAATAATTTATTCTTAGAATTCTTTCCACTCTTTAAGATTGATATGACACATTTTTATACAAAAATATTATCTATATTAATTTTAATTTGAAAATTGTCTCTCAATAATGTTCTCCTTAGGATAATAATTTTAGATTCAGAGAATAACAATAACATGTTTTTATTTAATTTAATAAATTTACACAAAAATACTTTAAATACTGTACTTGTTTACAGTAAATTGATTAAATATGTATTAAAAACATTTTTAATCTAAAAACATACTTTTCTATATACAAAGAATATTTTAATATTCATCTAAATCTCTCTACATATCGTAATTGAAGTATATTTAATATAATTGTTACTATGGGTGTAATTACACAATGCTATTGTTTTAAGTGCTTTGGCATGTACATCTCAATAACGGCCCTCTTTTTAAGTTTAACGGTCTTGTCGCAATGACATCGACCACCTGTTATATAAATCACTTGACGCCTAGAAAAAGTACAACACAGAATTTCTCGCAAAAAAGTGGCACAATATATTACTTATTTTGAAATAAACAAACAAATTTTATATTTTAGTGTTTCGTTTTTAACATTTGAATACGAAACTATAAAATATATGAAAACATTTTTTTGTTTTGGTGTTTAAATTAAACTTTATAATTTATTTATTTTTTGAAAAATAAATACAATTTTCTTTTTATCTCGTCCTGATTCATCTTCTGCTTATTATATTTTAATGTAGTAGTAATCTAATGTTTCAGTAATTTATATTTAAAGTCAATATTTTTAATCAATTAAAAATATTTTACCTTTCAAAATATTTATTTGAAATAAATCAATTTAAGAATTTTTATTCCATATCTTTTCAGTTTTTAGACCAACTACTTAAACATTCTGTTTCAGTTATCAATCAATAACTTTCTAAGTGGACTAAAAGGAAAGGGAATAGTTCATTTTTGAAAGAAAATTTATCTCCAATACCAAGTGTTATACTCTACTTGCATTACTTGTTTATTTCAAAAAATAACGTAAAATAAAGTATTGAAAAAACAATTTAAGAGAATAGATAAATTATTATAATAGTAATTTACAAATAAATAGGTCATAAAATTTCAGTATAAAGCTCTCATAATTTACATAAAAATGTGTATTAAATGACATAATTACACAACATCTGCAAATGAAAACAACATTAAAATTGAGTGGAATTCAGATATGCCATTTGTGGAAATCAATTTCCTCATAAAGTTTCATATTGAAAATATTTTCGTGTATATATATATATACATAAGCATATATATATATATATATATATATATATATATATATATATATATATATATATATATAAGCATATAACGACGGAAAAACGTGAACCTCAACTATTCATTCACCATTATTATAATGCATTTCAACAAGTGTCGAGTTGAGTTGGTGACGTTTGATAAAGGTCCACTTGTTTGGATCTTGGATACGTGCCAAAAACCATCGCATCGAGCGTCACAATAAAAGGCAGAATCACATAATACACACAAAGAAGTGTGTGTATTGAAGTTATGTCAGATACCATTTTTATATTATTTCACGTAATTTGATTTCAAGATATGAACAATGTTATTAATTTTCTTACTGTAATTATTTTTATCTGACAAGAGTGCACTTCAAGAATGTCAGTAATTAACAGAGTATACAATAAAGTTCCGTATGTATGTTCAAGTCGTTTTTATATAAGAATGTCAGTTATTAAATAATTACTCATGATTTCTGATTTTCATTCGTTCTCAATTTGTACTCTTCTCTCTAATCTTTCTGTCTCTCTTTCTCTCTCTCTCTCTCTATATATATATATATATATATATTTATTGGAATTAATATGATTATCTTCGGTTTATATTTATAATCTCTGAAATTTAGTACATCTTATATTTTTGTCTAAATGAAATTTTATTTACATTTTATTAAACAAATTTTTTTCTAATGCATCCATTTAGTTACATAAGAAACTTTTTAAAACTTTTCATTGAAATCTGCCTTTACCTTTCAATTAATTCACTCATTTCCATTAAATTATCATTCATTTATTTCAATCTTTTTTAAAAATCTTACATTTCACTTTTTTCTTCTAACTGTAGTATTTATATCTTTCCTATTATTTTATTTAAAATATTAATTGATTACTGTTTGAAAAACTAATTATTTGATCATTATCTCGTTATAAAATATGTTATAAACTTAAATCTATGATTTTTTATATACAACCAGGAAACAGAATTGTATTTATTAATTTTATTGCGTAAATCAATTTTTACTGACTCAAAGATCAATAAAAAATCTATGGCAATTTAACCGTAAGTTTTCTTATGTGAGAAAAATATGTTCATTTTTCCAACATCAAAGTTTATGAACATAAATTTAACGGTATATAAATTTTCATTTCAAGTTAAAAGAACTTCATATTTCCTTATTTTATTTGTCTGTAGGTATTTGATTTGGAAAATTTACTGAACTAGCATTAAGTTTAATTCAATTTTGTAATAAAATGAATTGCAAAAACAACTATATAAATCTGATTTTCTAGAATATCGTTAGTTTTAATATTTTATATTTTTTAATAAATTTTATTTAACGATATAATTAAATTGAACTGTATAACTCTTCTAGCTATATTTCAATTGTTTTGAGTAATATTTTACATGAAAAAATCATTTGTTTGTGTTACAAATATATTTTCTATTGAAAAGGAGTTTAAATATGGGATTATATTAATAAATATTATTTTTTTATAATTTCTTAAGAAAATAATAATTTCATTGCAGACCTAATAATTTTATTATTTTAACATATCTTGTTTATTTATAAAGCAATGTTATTTTCATAGAGAACAATTTACGGATTATAATATTTTAAAGTTGTGTTATTAATTAATTTATTCTTACATTTTTTTAGATTCTAAGTTCAATCTATCACTTTAAATTTCCCCGTTATTAAAAAAAGAAATTTTTACATAAAAAAATAATAAATTTGTTAGTAGCATATTTTCAATTTATAAAATAGGGTTTATTTTTTCTAAATATATAAAATAATTCATATTTTTACTAAAAAATATTTTTGTAATTGTAACTAAACTCACTTTTATAAATTAGTTTTTTATTCTCCCACAAACAGAAAAAAAATCTTATCAAAAATGTACAATAATTGTTATTAATCATTTTTGTTTGTTTTTAATAAATGTTTCGTTGACGATATTACTTTTAGAACGATACGTTACATAAAATTCTTAATATGATTAATAAAGCAATTATTATGAACATATTCATCAGAAAAAAAGTGTGGTTGAAATTAATTTGTGAGTCATATTTTTTAGCTAAATTATATCTTTATTTGAATAATAATTTTTGGTGCTGTAACAAAATTCATCTTCACAAATTATTTTTTTTTATTATATCATAAACTATATTTTTTCTTTTCAAAAATGTTCTATAATTAATTATTGATTGTTGTTTATATGTAAGATGTAATTATCTTTAGAGAATGATAATACTGAAAAATTATAATTTCAATGACCCTTTATTGACAATTTTTAAACGGATTTTTTTGTGGTTTATTAGGATGACAAATTCATTAAAAAAGAATAGACATGTTGTCAAAGTTTTAAATGAATAAATTTGTCAGCTAGCTTGCTGTTAATTTTTGAAATTTTGATATTAATTAGTTTATATTTTGAGAGTATTTATTGAAAAATTTTGTAAATAAAGATATTCTTTAAACAGTAAATAATTTAAGGAATTTACCAACATTGTTGGAAGTTTACTGTAGTATAATTGTCTATACAAGTCAGTTCTACAATAGAGAATATTACAAAAGTTAATATAAAATATTTTGGTATATCTTTGTAATTAAAAAATAGAATGTAAAAAGTGACAGAAAAATTATTGAATTTAATTTGATCTTCGAGGGTAAAGGAAAGAAAGTAAAATTTGTACAAAATCCTATTTAGTAATCATTCTAATTATAAAAGTGAATAACATTTTTTGTTTAATTTAAATTTAATAAACTTAAAACATTTTTAAAATGTTAAATTAATTATTATATTCAGTCTTTCTGTTTGTTAATTATTTATATATTATTCATACTCTGTATATTTTCACATTTGTGTTTCCACTTTCCTTTCATATAATTCGGCTTGAATATTATTTTTAAAACATAATAATTTGATTAAAACATAGCTCCAAATATGTATTAAAAGTTAAAACACATTTTTCACTTATTTGCTTCTCTTATGCTACATTTTACATGATATTTGATTATAGTACACATACGTGCCAGTATTGTTAAATTAATTATTGATCATTTGAATATTTGTCATGGCGTTACTTTCGTATTTCGTACAGCCCCTATAATACAGCTGTTATTTCTCACATCAAAGTAATAATTCTACTATAATCTTATTATTATTTGAAGGATTTTCAGTATCATTTTTATATAACATGATTAATAAAGATATATAATATATACGTGTTAGCATAGGAATTTCAGTCCTGTATTATATTTGGAAGAGAAAATTATTTTCTTATAAATACATGAAATAAAAACTTCAATTCACAAAAAAATACGTTTAATTATACATAGTTTTAGCTTTTTAAAAAAAATTTGTACGAGTGGTGTCAATAGTAGAAAAAACCTCTAAAAAACTGTCAGATAAAAATTTCATCTTAATTTTAATATTGACTGTTAAATTAGTTTTTTTTTATTTTTTATTGATTTTATTTGAATAGTAATTCTTAAATCCCACTGTGGGTAAATTCACATTCACTGAGTTTTTCATTTAACTCATAAACCAATTTTCTTTCGATCAAAAGTATTCAATAAATGATTATATATTAATTTTTATTGTTTATTGGTCACATTTTGATAATAATACTATTATTCTCAGAAAGTTATTGTACAGAAAAATCGAAAGATTTTTTTCTGTACCTTATTGTTTTGAAGATAATAAAACTCACATAAAACTGTGTAAAAATAAAAATAAAAACTGATCAATAATCATTTATTGAAAATTTTTGATCAGGAAAAAGTTTCTGGTTTAAAGATAAGTGAAAAATTTTTAAAGTAATTCTTAATTTATTATCTGTCAATATAAACATAAGATAAATAATGCAGAATTATTAAAGAAGAATCGAATAAACATACAATATCAAATATTGTAAGAAATATCTAATGTTATACTAAAAAGTTGTATTTTATAACATATTTTCAAATTATGAAAGTGTTATTAATCATATCAATTGATTTATTCGAACAGAGTATAAGTAAGTCAGAATACATTTTAAACAGATGAGTAAAAACTGTTGAACATAAAATGTAAACGTTATTAATGTATATCGTATAGACTTCGTTAAATGAGTATACGAACACAATATTGTGAAATATGAATAGCAATATATTAAATGGAATAAAAGTATGTTACGTGAATATCGAACAATTTATAATCAATTGGTTTAATGAAGCTGAAATGACAGAATGGTTAAATATATACTCATTAACATTGAAAGTAGTTGTCATGTACATCGATTTTAATGTAATTTTAAAATATTTTGAAAATTGTCATTTATTTCTGGCTTGAAAATAAATGTATAAAAGTCATTTTGGTAATGTAATTTATAAAGAGATAAAACTCATTTAATTTTTCAATATGAAATGTTTATATTTTATAAAATGAAGTATGTAATATTTAAGTATTTTTATAATAGTACGATATTTATCAAATAGTTCTTTGACAGGTTGAATACAATATAAAAATAAATATATTATCCGTGAAAATATTTTGTCTTAATAAATATACTGCTAAAAATTTTTTGTCCACATTTAAAAATACTATCTTGAATTAAAAAGAAATTTTTTTCTTTTAATTCTACTATACTATTAAATCATATAAGTAATAATTTTATACTATTAGGAGAAAAAATGAATCATCTGATATTAAATTAGATAAATGTGGTGTTAGAATAAAAAATGTTTGTTATTCAAAATTCACAACTAATCATGGAATTATTCAGGAGAATTATCATGTTCTAATAATTATTTATTTTCGTTACAGATTTCTGCACAGGTTTGTCTAATTTTAGTTTGTAAACGATGTAAAGATTTCCAACAATGTTCTTTATTTACTTTAATATATTTAAGAAATTTTCTGAGGCATCGATCTAAACTAATTAAATAAATAAATGAAAATTACCTTAAAATTCGAAGAAATAAAATAAAACTGTTAATAAAACAATATGTACATAAACATCTATTTATCATAATATCTTAACTAAAATTATTTAAATTTAATTAAACAATAAAATGTGTACTAACTATAAAAATTTTTAAGATTGATTTTGAAAAAAATCCATGTACGTTCTATCTAGAATATTTTTAATCAGATCTTGTATTTCAAAACAATTCAGTATGAAAAAAAATTAAGAAAATGTGTTACATACAACTGTTCTCAGACTTGTGTTAATGATTGTAATTTCGAGGTGGATGTAGTGTACTCTTATCTATTTTATTGTTATATATTTCTTTATTGTACGTAATTTGCACAACGTATTAAAATTGATGATAACGATTGTGAAGGTGTTAACTCGTAACGCGTTATTGTCACGAGGGATTGGTGTGTAAAACGAGCAATCATAGAATACATTACCGAATAAGAGTCGTCTAAATTTTATGAAGAGTTGCTTAGTAAAAAATTAAAATTTTTTGATATGAAATAATCTGTTTTATATTAACACCTAGTGATTTTTTTACTAGTCATATCCATTTATTTTTAATTTTTATTTAACCATAGAATGACCTTAAACTTTTCTTAATGACCTTAAATTTTTCTCAACTTAGTTTAATATTATTCCAAAAATACATCTACTATTCGATAATTCATAAATAAAATAAAAAAAAATTAAACAATTATTTCTTATTTTTTACAGGAATTCTTCAAACAAGTAATTAATATTTAAAATAAATTAATGCTTTCGTATATCTGGTTTATAAATGATCTTCTTCTCTAAATAATAACAAAAAAACTTCTCTATGTAATAACAATCTGAAATAAGTTAAATGAAATATTATTTTTCAAAAATATTTTTTGTAGTTTTTTTTTAGAAAATTATTTCTGGAAATGAAAAAAAGTGAAAATATTTATTTAAACAAGTAAATAATCATGCTTTTCTTAAAAAAATGTTTATACACATACATTACTTTTATAACTATAAAATTATGTTACTTTTACAAATATAATAATAAATTTTGAAATATAATATATATATATATATATATATATATATATAAATTAGTATTTGTATTTTTCATTCTATGAGGACTATAAAAATTTAATATATATATATATATATAAATACTATCTAAATAAATAATAAAATATACTATTATTCGAATATCCATTTTTAAATTTTACATTTATTTTTATATGATTTAAAGCCAAGAAAATTTTGTGACAGTAAAGAAATACAATATTTTATATATTGCAATTGTAAGCATAGTATATGATAACATGTTAAAGATAAAATATTTGATTTAAATTTATTTGAAATATAAATCGTTTTTTTTTTATTGGACTGCAAATAAATTTCAAAATAAAACCAAGAATAAACGAAACAAAATAATTGCTAGGTATCTGTTCTTCCATTATGAAATAATTTAAAAAAACATCCTTTTCCGCCCACAGTTTCTGAAAATGAAAATATTTACATTGTATATAGAGAAAAAAATTAAGTAAATAAACACATTCCGACCATTAATTTAATTCAACGCTGAATGTATACTTTTTAAATTTTGTTTACATTCAACATTCGTGCAAAGTAAATAACCCGTATTATATATTATAAAGCAGATCGCAGTGAGCTTTAAACCATTATTCGGTAATAATCGTCCATCAACGTGTATATTCGTACCACGTGACATATATCATATGCACCTGTCACGTGATACATGTAAGCTTGTAGATAATATTAAATCTGTGTACGCATGTGTCGGAAACAGTTTGTATAATTATTTATAACACGACAGATTGTTACGAATGTTCATTTCTCTGAAGGAACAGTTCGCTATTAATTGTTTATATTTGATATTAATTGAAATTTATCAATATTTTGACAACGCATGCACTTTATATTACACACTTTTTTGATTATATTCATTATACTAATTGTAAAGTTTGTTAAGGATGATTTCATTATTTTCTCTACGTTAAATTAATATAATATCTAAAATTGTTCAATAAATATTAATTATCAAACTAGGAGACATTAATTAAAAGAGACAACATTAAATGACAGATATATTTATTTTTTTTAAAAAATCGTTTTTTTTTATTTTTAAATGTATTTAATGCAACTTTTTATAAACAAATGAAATTTATTGAAACTAATATCACTCTTTTCATACTATTACAATAAATTGAAACTATTTTATATTCATTTTTGCTGTCAGATTGACATTTTTTCACAATAAAGTTTTGATACTCTAACTAATTTATTCATAAGTAATTCTTTTTATCTCAAAAGCTATCAAATTTTTCTAGCAAAATCTCTTTTCTGCAATTACAGATACAATCAAGACAATTATTTTCAGAATTATCTTCTAATTTAAATATTTTTTAAATATATCTTGATAAATTTATTACAAATGTACGAAATATAACAAACAAATGAATTGAAAAAGTAGCAAAATATAATAATATTAAATTTTCTTATAAATTAAAATATTAATAAATATATTTTTACTTTTTATCTAAACGTTATAAAAAAATATTGGGACAATAATGAGCAATAATCTTTCGTTAAAGGCTTATGTTATAGAAAAGTACAAGATACAATGGTACCACTGTCTGATTTAAATATTAATAAATGTATTTTCTAAATAATAGATGTATTATTTAATAAACAAATTATTAATAATAACAACTTGATTAAAAATGAAATAAATGAATTTAATTTTAAAACCAATTTCTTCAATATTTTTTTAATGTGAAATATTTTCACTGATAAGCAATCGATTTATTTTTTAAACTTTATATTTAAATATAAATAATATAAAATTTAATATAATAAATAAAATATACATATTCGTTATAAGATAATAAAATTCATTACGAGTAAATACTTTAAAAAAATATCAAACATCTAGTGTTTTACAAATGACAAATACAATAGTTTCGTACAACACTTCTACTAACGAATGGAACGTTTCAGAAAGTTTACGTTAACAAGTACATATTCAGATAATAGTATGTTATGGAACGTCTAAATTGTACAATTAATTCCTTTTTCAGAAAATAAATGTAGGTAATAGTTTAACATTGCTTGAATTATTGTTTGACTGAAAAAGACATATATATTTATTATATTTTTAAGTTCATTATTATAGGGAGTATATAGGTGATCCAATTTTGGCTTCCACATGGAAGTATCACAAAAAATTACAAAAATTAATAAAAATTATATTATTTCTTATTCATTATTTTAGTTCAATTAAATACTAAAATACAAAATAAAAAATAACATGATTTTTGAACACTTTCATGAGAAAGTTAAATTGAATTTCCCTAAGTAAAACATAATACACCAATATATATATATATATATATACATGATTACAAACATTTTTGAAATTATACTATAATGTAAATTTTTATTTTTCTTCTCCTAATTTAAACAAACAGTTACCACTCATTTTCATACATGCTTAATGCATTTTTAGACATTTATTATGTCTTTCATATATATATATATATATATATATATATATATGTGTGTGTGTGTGTATGTAAGGTGTAAAAATTAATTTGATGCCTTTTTTATAGAATATTAATATTTATGGAAAAACGGAATAAATTTCAATTCTCAGATTATCTCCCATTAATTTTTATAAATTTACTCCATTTGTCTGGTAACTGACGAATTTTTTGTCGAAAAAAGATGGTGGCTTTGAGTCTATGAAGTCGTAATGCATTTTCAAACCTTTTCCACTGTTTCAGTATTTCTTGCATGCTTAATGTGTTACAACACCTTCCCTCAAATCTGAGTAAGTCATTCCCGCGGATTTGGTAGCATTTTTCCAACTGAAATGCGAAACGTATGCGGTGCTTAATATGGTACTTTTTGGACCCATCGTGTTCACTATTGTATTGTGAGGTTATGCCAACTGCTTAGTCAAGATATACAGTGTTTTTAAACGCTGGCACTTCAATATTATAGAATTGCCAGAAAACATTTTAATTAAATAGCAGGATTATGATTAATTTAATTTAAATATATATATATATATAAACATATACGCGGCATATTTATATTCATTTAAGCATTATATGTAAGATGTAATGTTTCTTAATCCTATTAAACTGTATAAACTCTATAATAGTTAATCATATAATGGAAAATTGGAAAATTATAATACACTGTAGCGTTATGAGTTATTGCTCTTCCACTTGTGATTAATATTTTGTTATTTAAATATAAGTACGTCATTAAAGAGTAAGCTTAAAACAAACTCTTTCATTACAAGTTTACTCTTATAACACTGAAAATAAATTTAAAATTAATAAGCTCCACACATATATATATATATATATATATATATATATATATATATATATATATATATATATATATATATGGTATAAAGGAAACTTTTCAATAAACTCTAACGTCTATGTATATGTTAAAAAACATAGTCTTATGTACTTAAAAAGCAAGAATATCGACATCGGATGAAATACTTTTGTGAAAGAAACATCGTTTCCATTAGTTAATTTGAAATTTTAAAAATGTTAATTTAAGGAAATAATATTTTCCTTATTCTCGTTTTCGTTCATTATAGAATGAACTGGAAAGAACGTGTACATAAATTTAAAAATATCCCTACGGACAATTCAGTATATTTTGTTGAAACGTTAAGCTGAGAAACTGTTTCTGTTCATTTTAAGAGATTATTAAGAAAAATGTACCACTGTCACTTTTAATAACACCTGACTAAAAATAATTGCATTTTATGAACCATGTAGATATTTCACAAAGTTCTCTAAAACGAAATCCACAAACAGAGAAGTGTTTGTTTTATCACCTTTACCATGTAAAATATTTACGTACGTTATAAATTAAAGACTGTTTCCTAATCGATAAAACATACTACGCACTGTTCTGGAGCAAATTTGATGAGATACTAGTATCTAATCTATTAACCGAACTAATTTTTACTCATTTTTAGATTATTCATTCGATATATTGTTTTTTCTGTGTAAAAACAACTAATTACTTTAAAAGTTTCAATTTACTTTACACAGAAAATAAATAAACATTTTTTTTAATTTTTAAATTGACACAACTTAAATAAATAAAAATATAAGACGAATATATATATATATATATATATATAACTAAAAACATTTATACAAAAAAATACATATATTTCTTTTAAATGAATATAGAGCTGATGAAAAGGTCAAACTTTCATGAAATATTATATACCTTTAAAGAATACTTTTGTAATGTTGTGAAGAAAGCATGTCATTTCGTTGACGGATGATACACTTTTTTTTCAAATTGAAAACATTTCCAACTGAAATTGATCATAATACACGGTATATTATATAGAAATGTAATTTATCTCGATAAATTCCAAACGTGTAGTGCAGTTGACGTTAATTTGATTAGTTTTTGTGATAAAACGTATATAAAGTTGTATTTTTATTTGATATTACTTATACTACTTATCGAGCAACGAAACATGATGATAGTTTTTTATACTACATTTTATGGTAGATTTTCCTTCATTATTAGTTATTAAAGTTTTATTCATAAATTTTCACACTTTTATATTTATTATTATATATATATATATATATATATATATATATATATATATATATATATATGTGTATGTGTATGTGTGTGTGTGTGTATGTGTGTATTAGACAGCGAGAGAGTTACAAATGTAAAGCAAAAAAATTGTTTATGTATTTTTAAATAGATTAATTAATTTTCTATATTTAAGTAATGTTCACAAATAGATTAAATTATTTTTTAAACATTTCTATAAAATATTAAAAAATTATTATAAATTAGAAAAGAATTAAAAATCTTACATTTAAAATTAATATTCAAATTTGAATTAAAGTTGATATGTTGCATATTTTTTATATAAAATATTAAAAAAGTGTACGCGTTCTCTATTTCTGTAAATAAATAATAAACCAAAAGGTTCTTTATTAAAATGAATCAGAATATTTATAAAGAATATTAAAATGAAGAATATTTTTATTGGTATGTGGGTTTGTGAAATAAATTTTTTATTTTTTAAATAAAATATGTTTTATTTGGTTTATTTTAAGACTATATCATCTAAGCAAAATGTGAATATTGTAAAAATTTATTTAGAATATTTTTTTTTTGAAAAAAACTATCTTGAAACTTTTCAAATTATTATCGAAATATATATAAGACCATGAAAATAACTTAAAAAAAATTAATATGTATTATTGTGTAGTATAAAATTGATGCTACTTTAAAAAACTTCTCTTTCTATTAGTGTATTAATAAATTCATTCATTGAAAATAATCCTCGTAAAAAATATATTAATAATAATAAAAACTATCAAATAAAATTAAAATAAACAATAATTTAAAGGTAACTTGTGCTTTCTTTTTTCAAAAAAAAACGATTTTTATAATTCATTTAAATCTTCTATCCTTTTTTTACCACAAATTGAGTGAAAATATTTCAGTAACTCCAAAGTATTATTGTGAAAAAACATTCATTGAAAGTAGCCGTACTTATTTTTATAAATGAACTTTTCGATTCTCGCACTGTCTAAAAACATTCAGATCAAAAATGACAATAATTGTTTATTAATCATTTTTTGATTGTTTATACATACTTTAATAGCAATACCATTATCCCTGGAGTGCTAAATAAGAGAAAATTTTCTTAGATTTTAGCACTATTTTTCTATGGTGGGGCAGGAAATGAAAAATGTATTTATTCGGAATAACAAAGTACGGTGGTGATTTATATAAATCTATTTTTTCAAATTTTCTTTTTTTTTATTTTCATATTCTAATGTTATCTTTTCTGTTATATTTTTTCATCTGTATAAATTCATTTTTTATTAATAAATACTATACATAGATAACTACAAAATAGTAACTAAAAACCGATGTAACAAATGTCTATTCTACAAATACTATTCTTGTCTGTGAAATTTAAACTCAAACAAAAACAATTTCCTACAATATCCAGCACGGTAGTGAATGCATTCTCTCGGGTTAAACGGACATCCGGTAACAGTACTATCTGAAGCGAATACACCGACAACTATCATACTCATAAATTTTAATTAATGCTGTCACATGCACATTATCCGACAATGAGGCATTAATACTCGTATATCGGCGTCGGTGACGTTATGTTGTCATTTGAATATATATGCATATCGACGTTCATATCTATCTGTATTGTATAAAAGTGGGGTGTGTACGTGTTCAATATTTCGAGATCTACCTATATCTCGGACATTAAACAAAACTGAACTGAAGAGAGGTTATTTTTCATAAAAGTCACTATTGACTTTGATGGAGGATAATGATAAAAACATGTCGTAAACAGTCAATACTGAGTATGACATATTAAATTTCTGTTGTGTTCATAATTAGTTTGTGTTTTGGTAGATTTTTCAAACGACGTAAAAAACAATTTTACTTATAATACATTCATTTCCCTCTCTCTCTCTCTTTATATATATATATATATATATATATATATATAAATGTGAATGTGTTTTTTTCTAAAGTATTACAAAATTTATGCCATACCGTTTAAAACTAACATAAAGAAAAAATATAATTTTTAATTATGGAAATGTTTATATGAACGCATTTAATCTTAAATGTGAAATTATTTTAATTATTTATTTAAATTATTTTAAGTACTAATCATTTTTATTAAATCATCTATTCACGAATATATTTTTTTAATATAACAACATCAAATCAAATATTTTTTTTTATTTTAATACTAAAACAGCTTTCCAATTTAAAAAACATAAGAAAACTTTTAAATTTTAATTATTGTGGAATATTTAAATGCAAAAAGTTGAAAGGAGAAATTTTGTAAAAACTTTCCAACACTTAATTGATATTAACTAAAAAGTACTTGATGAAATTAATTTTATAATAAAATACAACTAGTTAATTATTATTCAGAGTTAACATCAATATATTTTCGAAGTACAAAGTAGTTAAATATTTCAAAGAAACTTATAACTTCAAAACTGTATACAGAGAACACTTTATATCATTTACAATGCTAATTTCGAAGTCAATATTTGCGTCAAAGTAATTTGATTTGAACTTTTCAAACAAACAAATTGACAACATTATTTTTTGCATGGTTTTTTAGTCACGCAATACGAAAAGTTTTGTTTTTGTTAATACATTGAATAAATTTTGAATTATAAATTCATTTTTTATCCCCTAACAAAAGACGAGAATACAAAAAGTAAATTATTATCTACTGATGGTTAAAATAAACTGATATATGTATTTATTTAATGTGTATATTAATATATATATATATATATATATATATATTAATATAATAATTTCACTGTATCTCTTCACAATTTTTCAACTTTTATTGAATCAAGTACATTTATTTCACACAATAGAGTAGCAATTTAAAAAGATATATATATATATATATATATATATATATATATACTAAAACACAATAACATTTGACATACATATACAGTCATATATATATATATATATATATATATATATATATATATATGGTTTGAAACAAAATATACATTTGTCGTTATAGAAAACATTTTCAAAAATGAGTTCAATCCAAAGGAAACATATTCTCTATATTAGTTAAAAGTGATTTCACATCAGGGTGTAAAAGAAAAGAAAAATAGTCAATCTATTATTGGTAAAATGTTTTTGAAATAAAAACGCCCACAATGTACAACTTGTCTTTCTCTCTGTTTGTATTTTCGTGTTAATCGGATTTTCTATTTCAAAACAGGAAAGCAATTCATCACAAAATAAATTTACAGAAAATAAATAATATTGAATTCGCTTTTACAGTTTATCGAACCGATTGAGAAGATCCGAATAATTTCAAATTATAGCATTGGTTAAATCTCTCTTGAAAAGAATTTTGAAAAAGGTATACGAAATCAATTTTTGTTTAGATTTGTTATACTGAATCTGTAAAAATCACAAAATCTAAATAGTTAACACGTTTTTTCGCTTTTATTCTTAACATATTCCAACATATGTCATTATATATATATATATATATTTATATATATAATGTACATAAAGGAAAATTTTATGTATATTTCAATTTGGACTCATTGAAAAGACTAATATAAATTAATTAGAGGGTGAAAAGAATTCAGACAAATTTATCAAAGGAATGCAATCATAAAAACCGATTACTTGCAAAAGGAGTAAACTGCTTTAGTACTCTCACAGGGATATAAAATATCTGTAGAATTCCATTCAAAAATATATAAAGCTGTTTTATTCTCTGATATTCATTTTATTTATTATCCAGGTTGTTTTAATGCCTTGTACCTGTTGTCAATGTTATAAAACACAGCAAAGTATTTTAGTTCGCCTTTTTTTTAATATGCAATTTAGTTAATTTCCTTATATTGTTTCAATAACTTTTATTTTTACTATCTGTTCTTGGATACGTTAAATAGTATACCTTTATTTAATTATTTTCATTCTCATTTGATTTTTTATAAATTATGGTAGCGTTTATTTTGTACAAATTATTTAAACTCTTATTTTCTGTTTATTTTCAGTAATTACATTAAAATTTCTTATACAATATTACTTTTTTAACTTTGTGTTTATCTTTCTCTATATATTTATATGAAAGAGAATATTTATTTGACTGTACATTTGGTTTTTATATATTCTTAGACCGTTTAAGCTATCAATACCAAACTTTTCAGATTTGCTACATATAATGTGTATATATATATATATATATATATATACATATATATATATATATATATATATATATATATATATCACAGATAACTTGTATTTTGCTACAAAATAGTCACGGTAAAAATTTTATACATTTACGCCCTGGAGGGCGAACCAAAAAGTGATACACCAAAAGACTTTGAACTTAAAAACATCAAAAGATTGATCTGAATTAAGAATAATTTTTAAATACATAAATTAATGTCTTTAATTTCTTAACTTTCATAAATTAATATTATAATTGGTTGTGAGTTATAATTTAATTTTTGGTAATGTAGCTAAATTCAATTTCACAAATAAATTTGTCAGACATTAGTTTATTTTGAATTAATTTGTAATAAGTAAAAGAAGTGTACCCATATTTAAATTATTTTTTAACAAATATGGGGGCTGAGTACAAAAAGGGATTTCTTGAAGAAACCATAATTTTAGATTAATTTTTCTTAAACAGAATTTTTCCATACATTCATATATATATATATATAAATATATATATATATATATGTGTGTGTGTGTGCATAACATGTATATAAATATATATATATATATATATATATATATATATATATATATATATATATATGTACACATAAAATTACAATATATAAATATGAAAGGGACAATTATACAAGTGTAAGAGTGTCCAGCATATTGGAATTTTAATCAATGTTTTAATTAGTGAGTGTCAGTATTTATACATTTATTTAAATATTAATATTTCAACACTTACTGTTTTTTTTCTAATAATATTAAATTAAGGTACATCAGTCCAGTGATAGGTGTTCTTTTAAAATATAACTAAATTACATTTCACATAATTACTATGTTTGTCAGTAACTGTGGTCAGATATAGAAGAAAAAATAATTACTTCTTAAAAAAAACATGAAGCTATATATAGAAATTAACAACTCATACATAAATTCATTTATGTATTTATCGTTTCTTTTAAAAAAATATATAATTGAATCAATTTATAGACTAATTAGACATTTACATTAAATTTAATGTTTAATGTGGTTTTTTATCTGAAATTATAAATACAAGATTTGAACCTAGAATGCTTCGCCTCTCATTCTTTATTACACCGCTCTCTCTCTATTATATATATATATATATGTATATATATATATTATGTAAAAGTTAATCACTTACTGAACAACGATTAAATAACATTATTTGCATTCTCTTTTGTACATAATTCACAAAAAATCCTTTGATCTGTATACATTTTTGTTGTGAAATTATTTGGCGTTTCAATGCTTCACTTTCAGGCATTATAATCGATACTTCTGTGAACATAAAAGAAACGTCAGAGTAAATAATTCAGATCCATTTTTTTCGATTTGATAACACTTGTTTGTATTTAATTAACTGCAGTATTCGTGTAAATATCTGATAAATACTTAATTAATTATAAACGTTGTACTGACATCAGTTTCTGTTCATCTGTTACTTTTGTAAACATTCATGTTTTAATGGTTTTTGATTTTCATTATTTTTTTTTATTTATTCTTTTATTATACGCCTACAGAAAAAAATACATATGTGTATATAACATGAAAGTATTTTAATAAAAACGGAATGAAAATTGTTCTTTTTCGAAAAAAATATAAATTAAAAATGCTTTTTAAATATGAATTACAATTTTGTATATAATGTACATTTTCAAATTGTTTGTATTCTATGAGAAATATATTTAGAATTAAATACAAAAGAATACATTTTATATTGAATATTATATTTGATGTTAAAATATTAAGTAATTTAGATGGTAGAACATTTAAATTATTCAGTATTTTTAAGTTAAAATCTGTTTCAGAGTAGAAGTTTTTTTTTGTAAAATGAGATACATTTTATAAAATATATTTATAGGAACTTTCTTTTTGATGTTAGTAAATACGTCTAGATTCAAATTTTATGTTTTAATTAATTAAAATATTTAATTATTATCTATAGTATAATAAAAATATTAATAAAAAATCAACTATTTTTTCAATTTAGTTAAATAGTGTTATAGTCGTTTACTTCAAAATATATTTATATCTTTGTGTTATTGAATTAAATGAAAATGACTTTTTCATAATCTTCATTTTACTTAAACCAAATTTAGCGATAATAATTAAATTTTTATAATAACATAGCAGAAAAGAAAATTATTTTTATGATAATTTCCAGTTTTTTTATATTTCATATTTTACATTTTTCTATACTTTTTATTCTTCTTCACGAATATTGTGTAAAATATTTTTCTGCAGCTTGATACCTGCCTAGGTATTACTAAATATTTTAATAATTTAGATAATTTTGTTAAAAAGAATCGAATGTGAATCATATATATATATATATATATATTTAATGTATATATATATATATGTATATATATATATACATCAATACATTACGTGCTATTCAACTGTCCATTTTGTTTACAAAAACATCCATCATTTTAATGCTATTTTTAAAAATGTTAATCGATAACTGTTATAACATTCTAGTCTAATATTAAACATCATGTCGTTAGATCTTTTGTATATAGTATATTAATAAAATAAAGTGTTTTTAATTACTAAAGTAGTTTATCTGTTTTTCAGTGAAGACTCTTATTACTTACACTGCTTACATTTTCTTTCCTTTTTCATTAAATTTTACATAGGCTTATGTTTTTATATTTAAAATTTAATGATCACGTTCAAAAATATTTAATAATTCAAACAGATACATCATATTATAATTCTTTCCTTACTCTAAAAGTTTACTAGTTATAAAGTTTGTTTAATATATTCAATGGCTATTCATAGATAAATATTAAATATTTCACGAGTCAATATAAAAATACAACTTTATATCTAATAAAAAAATATATGATAAATTTCTCAATAAATATTGAAACAATATGTATCATAGTTGAATGGAAAAATTCAACTTTCACGGATATTGAAGCAAATAAATGTATTCTGACGTATACGACCTCCAAAATTATTCACTTCATTTGAATTTTACTACTGTAAATTTCATATAACTTCATACAGCACCTTTCATACATAAGAAGAATTTATGTATATATTTTTTTAGAAAAATATTTCTTGACTTGTAGAAAATTTTTATTATTTTAATTTTTATTATTACATAAATAGAATAATAAAAAGTATTCTTAATGCTTTTATTAACTTTCACAAATGAATTGTTTTTTCACCTTACACCAAAATATTTAGATCAATAATATTCAATAAATTATTATTGATTATTTTCGATTGTCGTGTATGTGCATTTCGAAGGTAACACCATCATCCTCAGATCGGCAAGTTTCAGTAAATCCTCAACAATTTATTGAAAAATTATCCAAATATGTATACTTTGGTTTTATTAATTTATCATTATTTCCTTTTTTTTTAAATTATAATTTTTAAATTGGAGCTTTAATTATTATAAATCAGAGATGAATATTTGTGCAGTAGTTAATAAATGTATTTTATGTATAAAGTTTTTATTGTAGAAACTTGTTTCATTTATTTTTATAATTAATGGAAATCTGGAAAACACTTAATGTATGTAAATCAAATAATTAAAATAAAATAAATATATAGTTATTATTAAATTGTTACAAATGAATTGTGGAATTTTTAATTGTGAATTTAAAGTACTTTAAAGGCAACGTAAATAAATTTTATTAATTAAAATAAACACCAACAAATTCAATACACTCTTTACAAACAGAAATGAGTAAATTTATTCAGTTTTATAAAAATCCAATTTTCTAAAAGCAATGAATTTGTTAAAGGCATTTTTAATTGCTGTTTCATTTCTCAACATGTTTTTATTCATACAGTATATAGTATATAATTTTCTCATATTTAATGGTTAGTAAGTGGAACATATTTTAAAGTATAATTTGAGTATGTGATATTTCAAATTCAATAATTCACTTATCTCCAACCAATAATAGAATTTGTGTTCAGAATTATAGGAAAGTAAACTTAATAAAAAGTAAAAAACTCCAATGTAATTTTAATCTATTTTCTCTCAATTGAATATTTTGGATTGTTAAATAAACAATTTGTATTAATAGTATGTGACGACATGTTACCATATGTAAAATAAATCCAAAAACGTATAACAACGTATTACAATGCAAATTTACACATATATTCAAAACATTATATATATATATATATATATATATATATATATATATATATATATATATATTCATAAATATGAAATGTAGCGCCCTCAAGGAAATAAAAGCATTGCTTTAATATTAAAATGCAACATCAGCGTCATCATCATTTAAAAAAGATTCTCATCAAACGTTCTATCTAGCGTTCCATTTCCGTAGACACACTTCACTTCCCATTTGGTCCCGATGCTGTTCCCCGAGCCTCTTTTTAGTCGCGCACGGCGACATATCCCGTACGTGTCAGACGGGAATTAAGACGAGCGGCGCGTAGATCGTTTCATTAAACCGAGTGTGTACCATAAAACGAAATCCTGACGTCCATACATTCACCAATGTTGTATTAAGTTACATTTTTTGGAAAATAATTTAAAATTATTGTCACTTTTTACTATCTATCTATCTATCTGTATATATATATATATATATATATATATATATATATATATACATATATAAATATATATATATGTATGTAATATTTTCTTACAGAGGAAAAGTAAGCTTTTATTTTTACAAATGTCTGATATATTTTTTATCATTATGTTGACACATTAAATAATTTTTCTGTTCTATGAACCTTCAGTTTTTTAATTATTATATATTTAATAAATACAAAAGCGTGATAAGAATTAATATATATATATATATATATATATATATAATAAAACAGATAAAAATGAAGAAATGCTTAAGTAAAACTTAAACATTTATATAAAAAATGCATTCTTTTTTTTAATTACCAGCATTTACAATTACCTTAGATAATTATTATCAAAAAGAAAAAATATGTTAATATCTGTTCAATTATAAGAAGTATAATAATTGAAAACATTTTTTCTGTTTTACGAAACGTATTTATTTATTGTGTATTTCAATAATCTCCATTTTTAATCTATTCAGCAAAAAAAATAGAAATATTTAATTTTAAACGTATTTTGATCTCTATCCTATATTATGTAGTTAATGATGAACATTTTTTTTATAATTTTTAATTTTAACTTCCAAGATATTAATTATTTTTTTATTCTTATTCAATATCAGTCAATATTTCTACAATATCAGTATATAAACAAATAGTTATTTAATATTTTTGTAAAACAATTTAATATTTAAAACAAATTATTATTAAATATTGTAATATAATTTTATTTAACAAGTATAAAAACATGTCCAAATGTAAATCTACACAGTATTAATGATAAATGTTTCAATTAAAAATTCTGTTGAAAAAAATGAATTTGATGTTATATTTTTAATTAAATAATAATACATTTCAAATTTTAAATAATGATAATACCATCAACGTATTTAATAATAACCGCAGCTTTTACAGACATAAACTTTTTCATTTGTGTAATTAAATTTTGTAGGATTATCAGACAATAATTTGATTATTTCATTATCGATATCACGAGTAATCATTCTGAAAATATTACTTTTATTATCATATTTCATTGGGTTTCGCTAATTAAAAGTATCTGTTGAGGGTATTTGCTTAATTTGATTTCGTTTTAATATTACAAGGATATTAATTTGATATCTTTCTTAAAATTTAATATTCTATCCACATGGTTAATATTATAAATCAGTTTTATTTTATTTTCAAATGGTACTGTAAGTTAAATATGTAAATTAATTATAAATTCTAATATTTAAAATAGAAAATATTTCATGTACACTTCATAAATGTCAACACCAACCATATTGTAAAATTAGTTAAAAATGATATAGTAATAAATTCGTGTAATTGTAATCTGTTTTAAAATACACCAAATATTGAACATTATTTATCATTTGCGCTCGCCTGCTATTGTGTTTCTGTCAAAACGATTACTGTTTCAATTCGGGTACTCGGCTATACTGAAAACCACAGATCGATCGTAAACATTCTAAAGCTTGCCTGGGTCGTTCATAGTTCCGAGGTTTTTACTCAATACTCTTGACTCAATTTTCAGTTTTCATTATCCTACAGGTTCGATACGGTATTATTAAGCATTTTTTGTACATAAAACTGAAGGATCGTTTTATATTTCAAATCAGTATAAAGTAATAAGATTAACACATTTCATAAAAGCAAAATATATTGTTCTTTAACACGTGCTATTTATACAAATTTTACAAGAGTTGAAATATGATCTTTAAATTAAAATATATTTTTTATTAATATTTTATAATACTAAGTAATGATTTTAAGTTTGAATTCTTAAGGCCACTTTTTCAATAGCAGCTTCAATGATTCAAGTGAAGTAAATAAAAATAATGAACTAGAAGGGAATAGAAGGATTCAAACCAGTAATGAGTGTTAAAAGTTTGAATTCATTTATTATATCGAATAATAATTATTAACATTATTTCATTTTTTTTTTCTAACGATATACATTAATTTTTTTTGAATCATTTTCCCAATTACTTGGTATAATAACTAACTCTTTACTAACTAATATTACCAAAAAAAAAATTGTACTTAAATATATTCAAAAAAATAACTAATCGAAAATTGAGACAGAATAAATAATAAATGCAGGATCAGCAGAGAAACGAGAAATATTTCTAAAAGTTAGTTAACATTTACAACGTTAGATAGAAGCTTATATTTTATAAAAAGGATGGAGATGTTAATCATTTATTACACATTTAATAAGTAATTTGTGTTTTTTAATCAATTGTTTAATTTACTTAATAAATAAAAAAACCATAGTTAATGTAAACTAAGTAAAAAAAAAAAACACCAGAAGAAAGCAAACCCTAGAATTTTTTAAATTAAGTGTTGGAATTTTTGTTAACTTTGTATAACTTCATTTTTGTTCAATTTCAAAATATATTTCTGCGCTATAACCTGATTATATATATATAAGCTACTTAAAATATAAAAAATAGAATATATCAAATATATTTTATGATATTAAAAATATTTGTTATTTTAAAATTCATAAAAATACAATTTCTATTTAAAAAATGTTTTGAAGAAAATATACTCTTTCAGCAGTAAAAATTAAAATAGAAAACACTCAAGTTCATATTTAATATTTCTATCGTCAATTTTGTATACTAAGAGTACTAATGATGTTCAAAATTTTAATAAGTGAAAAGACTTTTTAGATACCTAAAAAACATGGAATGTATTAGATATATTTTCTTTTTTCTGGGTAAGATTGTGTAAACGTTAAAAATAAATAAATTATTTGAATTCATATTTGAAGAGAATTATTAAGAAAACATATTATTTCAAATCTTTATACTGTTTCTATTTATGAAAAGCATATATTTGTCATAGGAGTCTATACTAAAGACATATTAGGATCTAGTACACATCCCAAACATTTCTTATAAATTAAAAGTAATTAAATAATAAGTTTTAAAAATGTTTCATGCTTAATAAATATTTAAAAAAAAATTCTTGAAAATAACGAATAGAATATCGTTAACAAATGTAAAAATAAATGATTTGTTCCTTGATACTCTGAAGAAGATTACACTGCTATCGAAATGCGCATAAGCAACAAACAAAAATGATAAATAATAATTTATGAAATATTTTTGACTATACACTTTTTTTTATAGTTTGTGAACTGAAAAAAGTATTCATTTGTGAAAATGAATATAGATAAAAAGTTATTATAAAAGTCAATAATAAAATTACTAAAAAGTAAGTTGACATAAAAGTAATTTCTTAAAAAACAAACCCTTAATACAACACTGTCATCATATATGTAGGCCACTGAAAGAATCGTTGAAAGATTCGTCGGCTGTTCGCATGCTTCTCCTCTACAAAAAAAAAAATACGGGATCAACTTGTCAAATAGGCGGCTAGTCTGCACGCGTCCATTGTCATTTGTTACGGTCACGTGACTCCCGACCGCCTTCTGAATCGTCTGTTGGAAAATTGATGTTTGATGTTTTGAGGTCGAATTTTTTTCTCTGCTGATTTCAATATTCGCATTTGTGGAAATCGCCGACAACTGTGATGAATTAAAAAAAGACACGATATATATCTTCAATGAAATATTGACGAAATGTTCGGTCGGTTTGTACTTCTACAGTAATCGGTGCTTTTATTCTAAATGAAATTTTAATGAAATCAAACTTTTAATGGTTTTATTTAAAAACGTGATTAAAATCTAAATGAAAGAATAATAACTTAGTCGGAAAATATTTAAGAAATAAAATTCTATTACATGGTACAATGAATTCAAGTGACAAGTTGAAAATACATTTCTTACTTCTTTAATATATATATATATATATATATATATATATATATATATTTACATAAATATGGTTCATTTAAATAAATATATGATCATAATACACTTAAATTTGTTAGGAACACACAAATTGGATCTATTATTGATTTACTCTTCTTTCTGATTTACTTGAAATCATTTCCTATGACCTTTGATTCACAGTGTGTTTTTATATGATTCTTCCTGAAAATATTAAAAATCAATATTCAAAAATGTATATTAAAAATTTAAAATAATTTATTTAATAATAGATAAAAATTGATTTTCAACACACCCTATAGAATATCATATTAGATATATCAGTTTAATTAATCAAATAACCTAAATTTAAATGCACAATTCTCTAATTTTTAAGGTAGAAAATTTATGTATTTTTACCATTTTTAAAACACAATAAAGCCTAAAAGTAAGTTTGAAATGGGTGATGTTTTAGGTATCCACCTTTAATTTAATTCTATAATATACTGCGCCACAATCTCCTGTTCTATTCTACATCTTTACATACTCCAAAGAAGATTACTAGTGTCGATAATGTTTCAAATATTAATATTTGATATACACAAGATATAACTTATCTAGTTTCATATCTGTACTTATATTTTTATATTTACAAACTCTGTTCTACTAAAATAAACACACACAGGCAGACATACATACACACACACACACACACACATATATATATATATATATATATATATATATATATATATATCAGTGTGTATATAAACATGTGAATATACAGGTACAATAGTTTTTCTAGTGCATTATATTGCAGCTACGAGAACATATTTTCTGAAATAGTATATATTTCTGTATATACACGTATTTATATATATATATATATATTCAAACATAAAATCCTTCGCAATCTATGTTCTAGAACAACTGTCCAGACTATATAGAACTTTCGAGCCAAATAACAGTACTTCATATTATTGCCCAATAAATCATTGGCCAGAAGGTCATATAATAGAAAATTTATTGTTTTGTGTCCGTTTAAGCGAAGATAGACAATTTATGTCTGTATGTATATATATATATATATATGTGTGTGTATGTGTATGAAACTAAATAAATGATAAATATAAAATGGAAGTGTTCTGAAAAGATTTTATCATAATTAATACGTTTAATGAAAATGCCATTGTTCATTCTTTGTATTTTAAACGATCTTACAATTAAAACAATTTTTTTTTCATTTGATAAATCTTTCTTCCTAAATTTTAAACCTCAACCTTTAAATTTATTCATTTTCATTCAGATATGTAAATTGGTACACAAATAATTTTCAGCTTCAATCTTTCGATTTCATTTGTCTTATTAAAATACTCAATTTAACTTATTATGAAATATAAATGAATTAAATTCTTTCAATTTATGTTCAAATACTTTACTAAGTTTTAACTATTGCAAAAAAATAGATAAAAATTATATTTTTCTATGTTGTATTCTCTTTTTCTCTCTCACACGAAATTGGACCTACACATACTATATATATATATATATATATATATATATATATATATATATATATTCGCAATGTAATCACGAATTAACGAATTAGAACGAGTTATACACAGGCACATTTCAAAATAAAGTTACTTTGCAATTTGACACAAATATTCAATAGAGTCTAGGTTTAAAGTCGCATCATTCGCTTGAATTCAGTTGTTACCACTAATTTGTTTTTAAGCATGGCTCTATTATATGCATAATTATGCATTAATAACATTATTACTCTAAACACGTTTAGAACGGAACATCTGCGTACATGTAGCTCATTTAACACGAAATTAATTTTCCTTCACTACATAAACAATGCTCTGAAAGAATTCGTATTTACTTATTTATATTATGACGTTTTCATTAGTATAGTACTTCATAAACTATATGTTTATCTTTTTATGTACTAATTGTATTTGTTAAAAATAAAGTATAAACTATTAATATCGCATACCAGAATTTCATGAATAATTTTTGTAGAGAATTTACATGAAACAATTCAGTATCTGTAATAATTTGATTTTGAGTTATTTTATATCCTATAATAATTATTAATTATAAGGAATTTAAAACATTTTAACATTGTAAAGTACCTTATATATATATATATATATATATATATATATATATGTATGTATGTATGTATGTATGTATGTATGTATGTATGTATGTATGTATGTAATATTAAACAAAATAAAATTCAAAATATTCGTTTAAATATTTATTTGAAAAAAAATATTTTTAAAGGAAATTATTTAAAAACAAAAGTAGTACAGTATTTTTTGAAGGATTTAAATAGATGAAAAAAATATAATAAAAACTTTGGTGTCATAGTTAATGTAAAAGCATTTTATGTTATTCTACGTTAACTGAAAATAAAAGGGCATCAATAACTGGCTTAATCTAGCCAGAAACATTCAAATTACTTACAATGACGTCCATGTATATGTTATTAACCGAAATATAATTATAGAGTTTTTTTCACTAACCAAACTTTCACAGGCTGTGTATTAGTGGACCGAGTTTTTCTATAGTGTAATTAATTTTAAAAAGGCAGATTTAAATTAATAGTCTCAAGCAGGGAAAGTACTGTGGTAAACATATATCTTCATATAATATTTTCCTCTACTATAATTACTTTTTTAATTTTGTTATTAAAGAATTTTTCATCATTTACCGTCACACATATACATAATCAATGTATAATGAAATTAGTATGACTATTCTGACATATATTTTTCACGAATTTTTTTATTTAAAAAAGAATGATTTTTTTCATTTTTAGAAAATTTTACAACAAATTACTTTAATGTATTATTATTATTATTATGAAGACATTCTGACGAGTTGTAAAAATAGAATTTTTCAAAAAAACTATGTTATAAATTAATCAAGTGATAAACTCATTGTATTTTATGTTGTGTACACTTTTTACGTTTCCGCATGTTACGTTGTTTTGTAACTTTAATGGCTCCCCATGTTAATGTAACCCGCTATGTTTATTACGTCATGATTCACCTGACACTCTGTCGGTATTCGCACCCACGAAAGTGCTTTTTCTCTCTTTTTATTATTATTGTCGTGATTTATAACAAATTTACTACGTTTCTAGTTTCCATTACCATTTTTTGTATCTGTCACCGTCGTACGTCCAAACAAATACACACACTTTATATATATATATATATATATATATATATATATATATATATATATGTAAATTGAACATACTATGTTGAGAAAAAAATATACAGTATATATAAAAAATTATACAAACATAGAAAATAAAAATATGCTTTTAAAATTTCAATATTTAAATTTATTTTTACAAATATTTTTTTTATTCACTGAAGCAGACTTTCTAATCAAAAATATTCAATTATCAATTATTATTAATTTTTAATTGTAGTTTATGTGAATTTCGATTCCGATACTATCATCCTCGGAAAAACTAAATTATAGACAACTCTGACTTTCCATCAAAGTAAATCTTGTTTCTATACTTAAGCTCCATTAAGATGCATCTTAAGGCTTCCAGAACTCAGTTAGTATGATTTACACACCTATAATGCGAAAGTGTGTTTTAACTAGAGACTAATGAGGCTTAACTAGTATCTACTTTTTAAATGTCAGAACACTTAATGTCTTATTCATTATATTATTTGAGGTACGTACTTTAAAATGTTGTTTTATTTGAATTTTATATCATTAATAATTATGTAAGAGATCGTGTGTTCATAACATAATAATTGAATGATTAAAATAGAAAAAAATTTGGAAGATAACAAGATTGTTTAACAAACATTAAAAATTCTTCCCGCATCTAGTACTACTCAGCAGGTATGGCTAATATGGCTTTAAATGTTTAACTTCCATCTACTTACAAATCTATGATAATTTTACTGAAGTAATAGTGTAAATCCTATGTTTTGATTAATTTACATGAACAATTTAGGCATTTTTCGGTCTCAGAGCCTTAAATTAAGATACACTTTAAAGATAATGGAATTACTATCGAAATTCATATAAAAAATAATCAAAATGGATTAGTAATCATTTATTGAATATTTTTGATTAAAAAAATGGTAAATTGTGAGGTGAATAAAAACTTTTTTATGAAAGTAAATTGAACAGCACCAAAAACAATACTGTGATTTAAAATGTCTTTAAATTTATTTATTTTCTAAAAATCAATGAATTAAATTATTAAAAAAATAAGTTTCAATCCGGATTACAAACAAAAAAATATTAGTAATATGTTTCATTATCTAAGGTTAAGAATCATTCTAAATTTCAAACTGAAATATATTTATAAGGATTCTAATACGTCTATTCTTTTACTTTAATAGTCTATGGAATTTCATTTCACTTAAAATTATTTTGAGGATCCTTTCCCCTTTATTATGAATATATCCTGTTATAATATCTAAAAATATGATAGCCCTACGATAGAATCCATACATTTAAACCTGTATATAATAGAAGTAATAAAAAAACGAAGACATAACCGCCAGAAACATAGAAAAGATTTATTTATTCAATGCATATCAACATTTTAATATTCCAGTTTTACATTGCAAAGGTTTATTACTGTATGGAACAGAATGTTGTTTGTTTAAAGTAAGAACTGAAATACTTAATTTGATTGTAGAAAGTTTTATTCTTCGATCTTGTTAATTTATTTTGTTTTTGTACTTTTGTTATAGATAAAAAAAAGTCGGGATAAATCTTTTTTGCATGAATATGTTGTACAAAACGGACTCGAATGTTTTAACATTTTATTTGCGAGATGCCTGTAATTAAGTCTAAAGCCGGATCCATATCAATGAATGTTTACATTGTGTGTTGTTTTTAATGAAAATGTGTGCGTTTGCGTTTACTATTTGACATTAATTCTATCTATATTAGCATAAATTCCGTCCACATTGACATAAATTACAACTCCAGTGGTTACATTTTCGTCAAATATAACACACAATGTAAACATTTATTAATGGGGACTTGACTTTAGGGTAACCAACAATTTGTATTACTTTAATACTTCAATGTAATTTACATTTATCTTTACAACAGCGAATCCTCGACAATAGCTCTTTTGGCTCCTACGAGTCTACAGGTTCTAGTACAGAAATCACTGTCCATGTATATAATATATTAATTTTTGGTGCACTTAAAATATTTTAATGTTTTTCTATTATTTCCTTTATATAAAAAACATAACTGTTATTTAAAATTTTAAATAAATTAATCCACTCAATAAAATTTTAAGTTAGTAAAATTCGATATAAATTCATCTTAATCTTTAAAATTTCATTTATTTTGTTTAAATGTGTTTATTTCTTATAATATTTTTATATAATAGCAATCAATTTATAATAATACACATGCATAGTATATATATATATATATATAATGAGAGTGGATATAAGAAAATAATTTAGGTAATTATCCCTCAATATTTTTTTAAAATGATTAATCCCAGATTTTTCTATACTTTAGAGATCTGAAGATAATAGTATTGTCATTCAAATACTCGTAGACAGCAATAAAGAAGAAAAATTATCAATTATTTGACATGTTTGATCAAAAAAAATATTCGACTTTTATGGTATATTGGGAGATGAAACATTCATTTTTTAAAGTAATTTTATCCCCAGTGGCAGAACTAAACTGAAACAAATAAATCATAAATACTTTTAGATATTCACAAAGCCTACATAGTGTACAAAATTTATGTATGTGTTTTTTAAGTCATCCTCTTTTAATATATTCTAAGCTCTTTTAACAGTCCAACCCATATAATATATATATATATATATATATACATAGGAGTATACACACACACACACATATATATATATATATATATACTTATATATATACATATATATATATATATATATATATATATATATATATATATATATATTGATGTTTGTACTTGCATTGATTAACTAATATTCTTACAAACATATTGACTTTTCTAGAATACCAGTATAAGTAGAAACCAGAAAATAGTGCAAAACGTAAAAGCATATTTTAAATACAATAAGAGAAGTAAAATTTTTGATATCAGTATACAAAACGTAAATGAGAGTCTAAAAAATCGGTGATATTAAATATCTTAATTATTAAAACAAATATTAAACGAAAATTAAACAAAAATAAAACATATTAAATAAAACACGCAAGTAAGTAAACAAAATTAAACACGGAGTAGCAGTAAAAGTATTCGTAATGTATTAGACGTCTAAATATTTCGTTGATTTTTACAAGTTGCTTGGTAACAAGAGTGCTTTAACTAGATACAGTGTATTTTAATATAATAAAGTAAACACTGAACATTTTTAGAAATGGATAGTATGTTCGAAGGATTAAAGAACAACAAAATATCAAAATTGGCTTTATCCAGATTCCTCTCACAATCATTGTAAGTATGTATCTATTTATATATCTGTGTATAGATGTTGTAATTTAATTTTTATTAAAGAAAGTCAGTAGTGAATAATTATAACTTCAAAATTTTTCATGTAAATTATTAAAAAATAGAAACACATACTAGTAATAGAAATTAAAATAATATATTCATATAAGAATAAATATAATTTATTTTAAAATTCGATTAGAAGAACATTATTTTTTATTGTTTCCCAGAACAATAGAATTTCATATGAATGTTGCATTGTCGAACTTCGTTTAATGCAAAATAACCTCAGAGTTATATGTAAGCAACCTATTCATATCTGACTGTTGCTGTCAGCGTCATACAAAGCAAATTTATTTCACTGACAAATTGCACGTTGGTATTTGGGTCAAGTGAAGTTACGATTCCTGATGATGAAAGATCCGGGACGTTACGAAAAAGTTGTTTACTAATTGCTATGTTTATTAAAATTATGCCCTAAAACTCTCAGTTCAATTATAAATGTTTTCTGAAAAGTTCAACAATTAGGATGAATATTTCATTATCTATTCCGTGCTGTTATTAATTTTATGTTGAGTAAATTTGAACACGTTCATATATCGTTGTAGTTGTTTTAAATGGAAATCTTAATTAAAAGTTTTTTTATTACTCTTAGTTATCTCTAGGAAATGAACTTATATATATATATATATATATATCTATATGTATATCCAATAATTAATTAGTATATTATATTTTATTGACATGTAATATTACTAGTTCTTGTAAAATAATTTATTTTTTTTATAAAAATATTTCAATACATTTAATCCTTATGGCTCTATACAAATTCAAAATTTGTATTGAACATTTAATTAGTTTATAAGAAGTAAATAACGCAAATCTAATACATCATAATTTCTCTTTCAATGTGCATGAATAAAAATATAATGCTTTATAAAATTTGTTTGGAAATTTAAATTCATTTAATTATCAAATGATGTTCTAATTAACCCAATTAACGTTTGTATTATCTTTCAAAAATCATAGAATCTCTTAGAGTAAAAATATGTTTATATATATATATCGACAAAGAGAAAAAGAAATATAAGTTAACAAATATTATATGATAAGATTTTTTTGAATTATTCATACGAGTTCATTAATCAATTTGAATCACTGATTAACTACGATAATTAAAAATAAACAGAAAACGAAAAAAGTATGGAAATTATAAATGGAATTTCAAATGTGTATCAGTTGAAAAAGTATTCAATTATTCATTTATTTATTTATTACATCATCAGACTGTATAAATGTATGATTGATATATAGAGTAAATGCGAAGGAAACTTAATGTAAATAGCGTTTGCTAAGTAATTATTTCAATAATTGCATATATTAATTATGTATTAGATATAAAGTTAGATTCCTCAGTTAAAAGTACATTTTCTTAGACGTTCTTTGATATTTCTAATTGTTTAAAAAGTTAACTGAACATAGTAATATTTTAAAAATGTGTAAAGCTGTATATTTAGTAAAGTAAAAATATAAAGTTTCCAGTTTTTAATTTTTAATATAAGTAAGGTTAAATAGTGTTTACATTGGTTTGATATAGATATATACTTAATCTCTTCTTTGGCATAGTTGCTATATATGTTAATACATTTATTATACAGTAGATTAAATTCAAATCCCTATAAAAAGATATATCCTATAAATAATCGTTTGGCCTCATCTCGAACCGTTAACTAACCCGATAATAAATTGCATTGATCGTATCGCGAGAAGTGAAATCTACCAAAATGAATCTGTATATATCTCACATGTTTCAGAAAATAGCAGCTATTCCAAGTTGTATCTCTTCCAAGATTATAGTTGTTTTATTTATTTATATTTTGAAAGGAACAGCTGAGATTTTTTCTTAATTCTGTTTCATTTTTATAACTTTAATGGGGATACCCATGTTTCCTTTCTGATCTTAGAGAATACTAGGGATGCTTAAGGATGCACGCAGTAGCTAAGATCTACAAGAGATTTTTTTAATGACCAAAGCTTTGAATTCTTGATCTACCAATATAATAACTGCCTCAATATTTAAGATGATTATCGAAAATAGACTTCATATATTATATTAAATATATTTTATCTTTATACTCAAAATTAAGAAAAAAAACAGGACAACTTTTTTCATACACTAAAGACATACTTTTCTAGTAATGTTGTATTTTCTTGTAATTTCCTTTTACTTGTACAAATAAATTTTTACTGCTACAAAAAAAACTAATCGAAAATGTTCAATAAATGATTGTCGATAATTTTTTATTATTTTTATGAGGAATTCGATATCAGTTCCATCATCTTCAGAACATAAATATATAGAAAAATCCGGGATGATGACATTTACATAGAAATTGTATAAACATCAATCAAAAACGATCAGTATTCACTTATTGAATATTTTTGTTTAGATTTATTTTTTGATTTGAGGTATGAATGAATAATTCATTTGCAAAAGTATACATATTAGTTGTAATGTTAACTGTATGTTGTATTATTTACGTATATTTTTAATGTATAAATAGTTATATTTTCATGTATATCTTAATAAGCCCAGTAAAATATTTTTTCTATCTTTAATATCGAATCTTATATCCAATTTAGTTTATTAGTTTTATGAGTTTTATTAAAACTCATTAAGTACATCAACATTCGAAACAAGCTTGTTTTTTTTTTAAAAAAAAAGACATATTTTATAAGTCTTTACTTTTTAAATACACCTTAGTCTGAAATAAAAATTATATATAATTTCTTCGTAATAAAAATTTATAACAATTATTGGAACAATTAAAAAGTTTACATTACATTTTACAAATGTCTTAAAATGTATTTATTCAACCTTATGATCGAAACTAAGTAAAAATTAAAACATTAAAGCTCAAATAGTTTATTTTTCTTTAACTTCTTAACAAGTCTTCTTCTTAATATTTGTTTGATTGAATATTATACTATTAATAAAAAAGATTAATCTCTCTAAAAATTCCAATTTAACTTGTGTGTAATTAAAACCATTTTATAGATAATGGCTTTTGTCAGAATAATTCTATTTTGAAATTGAATAGAAATTAGTGGAATGAATAAAATTAGCCTATAAAATTCCCCGATGATTAAAACGTTATAACCACCAAACATAACGGATGTCATTGAAACAATAGATACGTGTTATTTGATAAATACAATTTCTCACCCATTAATTACGTATCTATTATATTTACCGTCGACACATTTACGCATCCGACATATGCATAGTTTAATTGTGCGAATGGCATTTGTCAAGTGCGTCTTCATACACAGTGGACCGGAGCCTTTCGGATTTGAACACGCACTCACAACACAGTACTGCCGGTTACCATGACGACAGATCCACATTTTCGTTTTAACAGCGTTCGTTACATTCTCGTCGTATTCAGTTACACGACACGCATGACGGCCGTTAGATGGCTCTTCGCACGTGACAGCTGGCTTTGAACCATTGTACGTAGAGAAGCATAAAGACTAAACATATACTGTTGCAAAACCGCACGACTATAAGCATACATACGCCTACGACGAAACACGTACATACTTGTTTAAATACTATTAAATGTAAATCTCTATGTAATAGTTGAAGTAAATTTTCATTATAAGAGTAATGCTCCAATAACTGTTTATCTTTGAAGAAATATGAGCCTAAATGATTGTAACCCACTTGTAAATGTACTGAAACATATTTTCCAAACTTTGAGCTGGAATTTGCTTCAAGTTATTCTTTTAACTGTGTATATATATATATATATATATATATATAGAGAGAGAGAGAGAGAGAGAGAGAGGTTTCATTGAAAGTCGCTATTTATTTGTTGTTTTTTGAGCATTTATTTCAATAACAAAATGTGTGAATACATTAATCAAAGTATTTTATCTCGGAAGCTATGACTTTTTCTCAATTTTATGGTAGAAGTTCAATCCTGCGTCGAACGAATGGTCTATCTTTTGAGCCAATCTCTTCAACAACTCACTTTTCGACTTCTCCATAGTTATGGAAATGTGTATCTTCCAAAGCATGTTGCATCGAATGGAACAGATGGTACTCGTTTGGGGCAAGGTTCATGGGGCAAAGCGTTGTCATGGAGAAGAAACTTTTTTCTCTGATTTGATGCAATTGATGATCGTTTTTGCATAAAATTATCATAAAATGCTCCAATTGTTGATACTGTTCGGCGGTGATTGTTTCTTTCGATTTCAATAGCTCATAATCCACGACACCCTCCATATCCCACCAAATAGAGAGTATTTCTTTGTGGCCGTGGATGTTTCGCTTTGGTGTCGACGTTGTTGCTTGGCCAGGATCAACCCATCGTTTCTTGCATTTCATATTGTCGAAATAGACCCTTTTTTATCGCTGGTCACGATACGCCACAAGAAACTCTTCTTTTTGTGTCTTGCAAGCAAAGAAATCGAGATGTTTCAACGATTAGTAATGGCATTTTCGGTCAATTCATGTGGCAGCCATCTCTCTTCTTTCTGGATCTTTCCCATGGCTTGTAAACGTTGTAAAATGGTTGACTTGTCAATTTATAGATGTTGAGCCAATTCTTTGAGTGTTTAAGCAGGAGTTTCTTCCAATATATCTTGCAGTTATTCATCTTCGAACTTTTTTGATTGACCTAGCCGTTGTTTGTCGTGAACGTCACAATCACCACTTTTGAATCTTCGAAACCAATCTCTACATACTGTTTCCGATGGAGCAAATTCACCATAAGTTTTCGCAAACAATCGATGAGTTTCAGCTGCACTGTTATTCAAATTAAAGTAGTGTAGAAGTACACATCGGAAAAACAACTATTGTGTTTCATTTTAATTCGGTTGTAGAAAAGCATTTGTGTAAACGAAGGATGGCGTCTGATGACTGAATTTTAAATTTAAATATTTTTTTAAACTTTATACATTAGTCGAATTTAATAATGTAACGTTTATTAAACATTCATTTCGATTATTTATTGATTTTTTGATCTTAAAAGAAATAATATCAATTTACGTTTTATTAAAATTTGAAGTATTCCGAAAGAAATATCAAAAATGTTTGAATCTGAAAATTTGAGAAATTCCAATATAAATATATATACATACATACATATATATATATATATATATATATATATATTATACATTGGACGTATATGTGTGTGTAATTTTCATTGTTGAATGACATGAGTGAGGTTGGTAAATACGGTATTTTATTTTCAAGAGAGACTGGCGCTTAGACAGATGTCAAGTAAATGGAGCTTGCATAAAGCGAAATAATGTAACGAAGTTAAGGAAAGTGTGAAATAAATAAAACGTGTAGTTGTTATAAATTTTTTAAATAATATATGCATATATATATATATATATATATATAATTATGTAGGTCTGTCTGATATACACAAACATTTTTATAAAGTCCTAAAATAATTATTATAAAAAAATCTTAATGAAAATATTTCCTTTATACTCAATTATTTCAGTTTATATAAACTAAATATTGAAAAAATGTAATTTTTAGATATTTAACTAAGAAATTAGAAATAAATATCACTAATTTATACCAATACCTAAACTCATATATATATATATCATTTTTATCATCAAAATCAACATTAAAATTAAGAAAAACATGTTATTTTATACTTTTGAGAATTTGATTAAATTTATTTAGCTGATCATAATATCCAAGGGTTCAATAAACTTCATTATCTAAAAATAAGAGTTACTAACAAATATATATATATATATATAAAAGAATCATTAATTAAGAATTAACTTTTAATGTCGTGTATTTCTTAAATATAGCCAAGTGGAAATCAATTAGAATTTTATATATAATATAATTAAATAAATGCCATCAAAAAAAGACCTATTCTCTACTAAAATCCATAATTCCTTTTTTAAATTAGTCAAGCTGATGAACAAAATACTTTTTGCATCTCTAACTTCTCACAAATGTATCATAAATAAAAGGTTTGTGATTTAAATGAAAAATGGCTTGTTTTTGTTTGCTTCATTTTCTTTTATATCACAGAAATATTTTTGTGGTGTGTAAAAAATTTAAGTTAATTAAATTCTGTTGACATAAAATTGTATATTGTACTATTTTTTTAAAAAAATATTATGTGATTGTGAAAATTATTGTGTTCAGTCAAAAAGATTTAAATAAACATTTCACAATTTTAACTTTCCTAAGAATGTATGCTTTATTTTATGCACAGAGGTCTTAAATATATGGCCCTAAAATGAGAATGAAACATACTGATAATTTAAAATTAAATCTGAAATAAGAAGATTTATGAAAACTTGATCAGTTTTTTTGTTCCTTGTAAAATGTTCTTTCTTGACTTAATTCCAGTTTACAATCGTATTAAATTTATTTCATTATTCATTTTGGAGTATTATAAAGACTTCTACTAAACTTTTCGATTATTTTTTTAATTTATTCTTTTGAATTCGCAATTATATCATTATTACACATTTTTATGCATTTAATTTGAAAATATTCAGTAATAAATAAATTACTCTAATTTTTTCAAGCTAGATACAGAAAAAATATAACCATTCTGTATATGAAATGATTACTATATATCAGTTATAAAAGTTTTAAAACTATCAATTCGACTAGAATATATTATGAGAAAAATTTGAATAAAAATAGGACTAATAAAATATTAACAATTTTTAATATAAGTATTATTTTATTAATTTTATAGAAATTAAATTATTGAAAACCATTCATGATTATTGTTCAATAAAATATCTGTATATTCAAAAGTAATTCTTCACTTGATTTAAAATTTTCGAAACGTTATTAGGTTTTTAACAAAACAATTCAACTTAAACAACACTGATTTAATGTTTATGGAGAAGAAAACAAACAAACATGTATATATATATATATATATATATTCTTTTTAAATCTCTTTTAGTTTTTCATTTTCGGAAATATGATTAAGAATGTTATATATGTATATATATATATATATATATATATATATATATATATATATATATATATAATAGTATATACACACTTACTCTAAAAGAAAATATAACAATTTTTGATTGAATTTCAGTCGTATATTACAAAAACATGGCATTCCTACAGTTCAAAACCTACGTAAAAACAGCTTGAACGAGGAACTGACAATTGTTTCCCACAGGAAATTTTTGCGTCTAAGGATTTAAAAACCCTATAATTGAAGTAAACAATAACATTGTAATATATATATATATACGTATATATATATATATATATACTTATGTATATATATATATATATATATATTTATATTTATATATATACATATATGTATGCGCATCAAATATTCTTTTACTCTTATTTAAAATTTGAAAACTGATAAAATTAAAATATTTATTTAAATGGAAATAAAAATGATCACAAATATGTTTCTTCAATTGATTTTTTTTTATTTTTGTAATGATTAGCTTTTCTTAAGGTTCCTCAAAATGAATAAATACTATTGTGTTCAAACCTGACATGAAATAAAAATTGTTTAGTAATTACAATTAGATATAAATGATGAGAATAGCAAATTCGGTGATAGGGAATCCAAACGACCAAATAATTTGTTTTCTCTTAATACCTCTCTATACATAAGGATTTAATTCGTGTATAAATTAATTCTGTGCTTCTTTTATAGAATATGAATGTTTACAGAAAAATGGGATAGATTTCAATACTCAAAATATACCTCATTATTTTATATAACTTTGCTCCATATGATGGATAATTGATGTATACCTTTCGATAAAAGTATGACATTTTTGAGTCAATGAAGTATTAAGTAAGCATTTTGGATTTCTTCCACTGTTTTGGCATTTTTTCCGTATTAAATATGTCCCAAGACTTTAGCCCAAAGCTGACCATATCATTTCCGCGACTTCGATTGCATTTTCTTCAACTGGAATGCGAAAAGTATGCTGTGCCTAATATGCTAGTTTTTGGACGCCATCGTGTTCAGTGTTGTTTTATGAGGTTAAATCAACTGATTATCCAAGATATGCAATGTTTAGTTGGCACTTGAAAATCCTCGAAAGACGAGAAATATTTTAATTTAAAACAGAATTATGATCGATTTAATTTAAAGGTACCGAACTATATATATATATATATATATATAGAGAGAGAGAGAGAGAGAGAGAGAGAGATGCAATTCCTTCTATACACAATAACATCTATAAAAAATTGATAATTTTTATATAAATTATGATAATAATATATATAAAAATTGTCATCTTTTTAAAGTTTTCAAATTTGTGTTTAAAGTATGATCATTTATTCTTTAAGATTAATTATTAAAATACACAAATTTTCTTATTTTTACATATAATTTTACTTATATTATTATATAATTATTTTACTAATATAAAAGTTCATGTGGATTATCTGTACACAATATAACAGAAAGTGTATATATTATGAAAACTTGGGTTCAATTTTATTTAAATATCTTATTTCAAAAAAAAATTAACTTTTAAATTAACATACTTCATAGATGTGCTTTATAAATTTAATTTATTTATTGTATGTACCTTAGCTCTCTAAGGATGATAGAGTCGCCATAGTAATTTATAACATTCAAAAATGATTTATTTGATATTTTAATCAAAAAAATATATGTGTAATAGTGTGAGGAAAATTTATTTGTGAAAGTACAATTACTTATTTAGGACAAATGTTCTTGTGTTGTAATTCCCGCAATATAGTTTAATAAGTATTTAATGTGTTTATTTGAAATAAAAAAAATCCTAATTAGGAATGATTTATATTAAATCTTTTATTATTACTCATTTCTTTTTAAATCTAATGTATTTAAATAGTTGAGTATTTTCTTGATATTTTTGTAATATTGTATTAATATAAAACATTATATTAGAATTATTAAAATAAAATTAATATTTAATTACTAATCAAAAAATAATCAACGCAAAAAAAAGAAAATATTTAATTTTAAATATTAAAAGTCACATAAAACCAAATCTCTGTTATAATACTTAGAGATCGTATTTATTTATCTATTCGCATTGATTACTACAAAATAACATTTAATATCTACATCTACATTAACATTCAATTTTAACATAAAGTCTAAATTGGCACTGGTAGTCAATTTCACAAAAAAATATTATAACGAATGTTTACCATACAGTGTTGCTTGTTTTGTATTGATTTTTTAGTTGTTAGATAAATTTATTTACGCGTTAATAATTAATAGTAATATTTGTTAATTGTTGTTAATAAAACTGTTGTTAATTATAGAGAAAACATTAGCTTTACAGTAAATTTCAATAAAAAAAATATGAATAATTAGCAGCATATCTAGTTATTAGTACGTTTCGCTGTAGTAAGTTTTTTTATGAAACCTAGGTGTAACTGTAATTAATGATGAAAGGTTCCATTTGCGAGTAATTCTATATAATTAGGTTAAATATACTTCAAACTATAATTTTGTAACAAAGCATACATAATTTAGTTTCGTCCCACGTGACTATTTCGCCTGAGGGTGGGCGCCTTTAAATTCAACTCCTCAAACAATAGCTTAGATATATAATACGGAAGTAAAAGTTTCATAACAAGTTACTATGATATCAGACGTTTGTAGCATTTAATTTTCAAATTTCGGTAAAGTTAAGGGTTCTGTAAAATGAATAGTAGAACAATTGTCAAGTGCTTTTAAACCATGTTGTTGTACAAAACATCTGGGGATCACTAACAAGTAATGTCGGTGTGTGTTTATTAAATGACCTCCGGTTTAATTTATATAATAAACGTACAAACTGAACCGATGTTCTCGCGGACTGTTTTTCACATTTGTTTTCGAAATTGCTTCCGTTTTTGTATATCTGTGTTTCGTAAATTCGTAATGTTAAATGAAGTATTTTTTTTTGTAAAGTATTTCAGTAATTACGCTTTGTTATGCTTTAGGATTGTTGGAATTGTATAAATAAATTGGAATTATTTTCCAGAAAATTAGGTACTCATTTTTATTAAGGAGTTTGAAGTTTCAACGAAATATTGTTAATTTATGAAATATTATAGTTATTTAATTTTGATATTGATAAATAAGGATTTAAAATATGTCAGTAACATTGCTGAATATTAATTATGAAACAGTTTATATAACTTTTCATATTTTAATTTACAAAATAAACAATAAATATATTATGTATTTGATAACTTTTATAATTTAAAATTTTATTTAAAGTGTTTAGAACATTTTTTAATTTTTTACAAAATGTAAACATTTATATTAAATACTACAAAATTTAAAAAGATCTTCTCTAAAGATTCAAGTCTATATCTAAGAGTATTTTTATATTCTTTTATAAATTTCATATATTTGATTTAATGACGAGTTTCTTTTAATAAATGTATAACAAAAGTAATAGATCACCTCTTTTTTTAAATATATACCAATATTATTAAATTGCAACCAAAATAAATTAACTAACTAAATATGTGTACAAATATAAAATTGTTTCCTGTAATAGATATACCTAATGATACGTTTTATTACAAGTTTGGTGATTATGTTTATCATAATATTATTCTAGTGTATAAAACAGTTTTCACCGTAATAAAATAGAATCAAAACAATGTATTTACTCGACACCCACACAGGTAATATATATTTTGATTAACGGCAATTAACGTCGCTTGCAAAACTCTGTAAATAATCAAAATGTAAAATCACTAAACATAAACCAAATGTACAACCAAATATTTTAAATCTGCAATGAAATTTAATCTCAAATATAAAACTGTTTTATTTAAAAAATAAAATTATGAATATCTATGATAAATGTAATTTTTATCTATTATATTATTATATCATTTTTATAGAACAAATTATATTTTATGTAAGTGATATTACTTATTAAAAAAAATTTAAATTTAAAAAACACATGTAAATAATTCTTTTTTATCAGGATTAAATAATACATTTTAAAATATATATTAAGTTATACCATTCCTCTATATCTTCACTGTTTAACATCAGAGAATTTTCTTATTTTAAAAGCACTTTTATTTCGTCTCTTTTACAAATCTTACATATACTCGTATTCAAATTTAATCTTTTTTTCTAAAAGGTATTTTTACTTTCTTGAAAAGATTATCTTATTTGTGATCTTTAATTCAATGCATTATTATTATCTATGTTTATTTTGCTACCAACTTAGCTAAAGGTTTATTATATGTTTATATTAATAAGAAATATTTATATGTATTATTTTGCCTATATATATATATATATATATATATATATATATATATATATATATACCAATTTATATTTAAATTAATCTAAGTAATACTGAAAGTTTCGTACTTATGTTAATAATAATACTGAATAGTTTAAAATAAAATAATTTTGTTTATTTCGATAATTGAGATAAGTTTATAAACTTTATTATTTTATAGTTATTTAAAAGATCTATAACTTTCTTGAACAGTTCATTAATAAAAGAGTAAATTATTGCCAAATAGAAATCTAAATAAATTAGAAACATTATTTTAGTCTAATTTTTAAATGAAATAATATTTTTTTAAGTAAATAACAGTAAATAATCAAACGTATTATTTTCAATTATAAACTAAACCTATTTTAACACTTTTCAATTTATTTCGATAATTGTCATTAAAATGCTTTTTTTCTTTTTTTATATTCATAGAACTTATAATATTAATAAATACGACTAATTAAAATCCTTTCGGCCATGGTTCTTGATTTTATATTTTCCAGAATTAGTTTCGGTTTTCGTCTTCAACAGGCAGGTTGTTTGAACTAAATTTAAAGCTAAACAAGTTCAGATACTCTTTCTGAGACAAAGGAACTCAATAATATTTGTTTCAAAAAATGTACATAACTCTGACCAGTGGGCACAAAAATAGATAAGACAACAATATTAATAAATATTTTCAAATATCGTAATTAAATAATTATTATGTCGAGTTAAATAAAATAAATAATGGAGGGATTAAGCAGTGCTTCTTAACGTTTCTTTTCATTTTGAGGTAAATAATCATTTTATATCAGTTTGATTCATACAAATATTACATTTTCTTTAGTTGAAGTGTAACATAAATCTTAATAGAAATGATATTAAGAGAATCATAAGAGAAAAACTTATGAATTAATTTTAGTAAAATATGAATTAAAAATTTAATTATGCGTATTCGTTCATGTAGCAGATCTAAAATAGAAAATTACATAATTCCGGAACAGTGTTTTCATATTATTTAATCGCTTTATTTGTATAAAAGACAATTTTAACTCGAAAATTTCAAATTTAATTTTTTTTATTTTCTCTTCAGTTTCTCATTTATTGCATTCATTATTCTCTTATGACACTTTTTAGTTTTAAAAATTAAAATGAATGAAATTTATTAGTTAATTAAATTCGTACAAATTGAATATATTTCTTCTGTCATGAACAAGTGTCTCATATATATACATAAATTTATTATAGTAATCAATAAATAATTTAACATAGAAAATCTAAAGAATGAAAATATTAAAAAAATATACAGATAAATTAAGGTATATGAACTAATTTTCTGCATTCCAGGTAGATTATCTTCATTATTAAAAAAGATTATGAATACGTTTCATTATAAAATGAGTAACACATATTATAACTAAGAAGTCTAACTATATTTTAGTGCTTTTTCGCTTAATAACAAGAATTTAAAATTTTAATCATATTTACATTGTCATGAGACCGAATTTATATAATATTTCATTGGTAATCTTTTTTTATTAAGAAAATTTATATGAATTAATTAGTAAACGTTATTTTGTCAAAGTTTGAGAAGAAATAAATTATTATAATATTTGTTATTGAATACAAGAACTGATTCACTATAAAGATTAATATCTTGTTTAGTAGAATACCTTCTCTATCGTCTATTAGTATATTCGACAATGTATTTTATTGGGAACAAATAATATTTTCTTTAGTGTATAGTTCTTGAAGTATGTAAACAATTGATATTTAACTAACTAGTATGTTTTAGTTTCACGTGAAGAATACTGAATATAATTAACAGAATGTTATGTTCCATCTTTAGTACACATGAAAAGTCTATATAATTTTCAATTAAACGTACAACTTAAAACAACAAGCGTTTACGCAATCAGAGCTTTCGTAAAATTCTTATCTTGTTTTAATTATCATTTCAACAGTACACCTGTATACAATTTAATAATTCGACCGTGAAATCAAATAATAAACGAGACCCCCATGTTCACAAAAAGTCATTTGAATAAAGACAACAACGGTACCGATATAAGCCTATGGTAGCGATACAAGGGGGGTATAATATAAATACGCCTGTCATTGTTCTACCGATCTCGTTCGCCATATGCTATACGAAACGTTCCGCATTATCAGCACTTGTCGCCTATAGAACGGCATGCTTGGCGTTCTTTGCCGGTAATAAAGAACCCACGTTGACGGGGCATGCGAATGGCGTAGCGATATTATTTGACAAGGAGTTTCCCATCTAGTTGTACGGGCCGACGGGGCCGCCTTACCACCACTATCATGTTTACCCTTGGCCGGAAACTTGAAAGCACATTCCCGTGTATACTCTTCTTCCATAGTTCTTCTCCACCGTGCTGCTCTCCTTTCAACGTACGCACACATATGTACACACACGTCCACATGCCGAATCTATGTAAAGACTGATTGTATTCATGATAAATACGGTTTCTTTGGGTTCTAAGAATATGTTAACCCGCTTTAAACGAATAAATCGAAAGACTAAATGGAATGTGATTGACTTGTATTCAGAAAGAAAAAGAAAATGTTATTGATTGAATAATAAAATAAGATATCAGAGTTTATAAAAAATCATTGACCATTTTTACTTTTGTTAGGAAAGAAAAGATATCAAATAAAGAGAAAAAAATTTTTATGCAATTTTGGCTATTGAATTAAGACTTTTTATACAATAATAAAAAAATAATACGATAATTTTTTGAAAAGTATCAGTCTCTCAAAGTATCACCATACTTATTATAATATTTATATGTTTTCAATCTAAACAACTTTTCTCACTTGTGATATTACTTAAAAAATACCTCAAATTAAACAGTATAATATACTGAACGTAATGAAAAATATTTATTATAAAAAAAAATAAATTTACAAAAGACACACACGGAATTAAAGTAATATCTTTTATATTTTATATTTTTTATTCGCATAAAATCTTTTTTCATAAAATAAATTTAACACATAATGTGTTTCTTGAAAAAGCGGAATTAAACCGTATAAATTCTTTTAATGTCGTACTTCGTTTAGATAACAAAATATGTACATTTTACATTTTAATTTGTATGAAAATGTTTTTAATTTATATTTATTATATATATTATATATATATATATATAGAGAGAGAGAGAGAGAGTTGTATGGTTAATGCACGAATTTCTTTAGAATGAATATAAAGAAATTAAGGTTAACCTTTAATAAATAAATATTGAATTAAAATATCTCTGTACAAAATGTAATATTATAAATTTATTAAAAATAAAAATACTCTGCACTTTGAAAAATTATAAGAAATTGATACTATGTAATTGATATATATATATATATATATATATATATATATATTATTTTTAAGAATTATACATTTTTATAGCATTACATATAAATTTTATAATATTTTATACATCGTTATTATTCTGTTTTATATGAAAAAAAATTGCATTTATAAGGAGACAGTATCTAAAAATATACGAAAAAATATAAATGTAATAATGATTTTGTAAGGGAAGATAATTTTAATCTTCTATTCATATGCGAATATAATAAGAGTATGTCGACAAAATTGAGGCAATTTATAAAAAGAAAATACTGTGACAACGTGAATTATGATTTTAATTTCTTATGCATGTTAAATAAATTTTGTAAAAAAAATATATGAAATATAATCTGTATTTTCTATTACTTGTTAGCTAATATTAAAATAAAATTTGTGATCTTTTTAATTTTGAAATATTTATTTCGAATTTAATATATATATATATATATATATATATATATATATATATATATATATATTTAATGAAGTCTAACTAACCATTAATATTTATTATAATAATATTTCAGGTAAATAAAACAATAGAATCAAAATTATTTAAAATATTTGTTTGTTAATTCAAACCAATCGATTGTTAGTCCAATTATATATTGCGGTAAATCATCCTCAAACGAAATCCGTTGGGAAATTACTCTATTGCTAATGTTTCGAATCTCTTATGGGATTTAATATATGTGTGAAATCTGCTCTATATCATTAATTCTGTCCAAAACACAGTTGTAGTTCAAAATAAAAATCGATTTCCATTAAGACCATTTTTAAAATAATATTTGGAAATGTTTTATTGAAAAAACTCTGCTTATTTACTTTATATAAAAATGTGATAGTTTAAACTAAGTATTATTCGCTAAATAGAAATTTAAATATTTATTTAAAAAATCTTATCACATTTAACACTAATTTTCTTAAATCAATTCAATCAACACAACATATTTATAACCGTGAATAAATTCGCTTTCACAAACGAATCACTTTTTCACTAAACAAACCACTATACATTTTTCTGGTCAAAAATCAGTATTGATTATTTTTGATTGATGATAACGCATTTCTGTGACGATTCCCATATCTCTGAGACCAAGACACAGAAAAGTATTGTTCGAAGTTAAAAATTCATTTATGAAAGTACTCTGATCATTTTATACAAATTGTTTTCATACATATCTAATATTCAATTTTAATCAAAATTATTTTGCATTTTTATTTATTCAGATATATTTATTCTCTCTAATTTATTATTTTTTGAAAATTCGTATCCATTGAACCACCGACTCTCTCTCTAATGTTGAACTAGAAAAACGGGAAGATTATAAAAATATCGATTAAAAAAAATTATAAATTCGTTGAAAATAATAAAAATTAATTTATTCACACGAAAGAACATATATAGATGAATGTAATAGAAATGTTAAGTTTCGTCATGCCATAAAGAAATATTTTAGCATAATTTTGAATGTTTTGAAGCAGTTAAATTTTAGATATATATTTTTATTAACATCCCAATTAAAGATTATATAATAATATTAATAATAACACCTATATTCATGTATGTTTTAGGAGAGTATCACTTGCATCTACTTTTCAATATTTCAATAAATGTCCTGCAGGACCACATAAATTACATTAAATTAAATCTTCATAAATAAACAAATTCTATTTTCAAGGAACAATACAATTATAGAAAAATTACATTTTTCTATGAATTTTGTGCAATTTTTACAGTTATCTTACGAAACATCTGTGTTCTACAACATTAATTAAAATTTTGTATCTTGTATGTATATATATATATATATATATATATATATATATATTATAAATAAATGCAAAAACATCAATAAACAACTGCACTATATTGAAAGAAATATAACTGCACTGCACTTAAGTTTTAATAAAATCAGTAGAGAAAAACTCCATTTAAAATTGTCTTTTTACCCGCGTAACATGCACATTTTTCCGTCACATCGCAAATATTAATTTATGCGCTTAACCTGTGACCTAGTAATTTTCAAGCACGCTCAAAATACACGAGAATATGCGACTGCGAATATATGCATTTGAGGGCAAGTATAGAAGAACAGTAGATCAGACGATCGTTACTATAGTAACGAGTCAAGAAGACGGGGCAAATACGTGAGTGCTTTTTAGATCAGTTGAATTATTATGTAAACAATGTTACGGTCACAAGGACAAACTTAAATTTTTATTCCGGTGACATCGATTGAGCTATAAATTTGATATATACGTCAATATGTCTATTCGAAATTAATTTTCAACTTGAACAACTTGTTTTTTCGTCGCGTAAAACGATTGTTTAAGATTAGAACAGTCTTTCAAGTATTGTTTTATGAACAATAAGAGCTTGTGATCGTACAAGCTTTTGAACTTGTTATCAGTTTGAATTTGGGTGAGGAACTTAAATAAGGGTGTCAGTTCTGTTTAAAATTTCATAAAATGTAATCATAACTCCTACACTCAAGTATGTATGCAAGGAAATAATTATATTTTCACTCAAAGATGCACAATTATTTGTAATATTTAAATATTCCACTTTTTTCAATATTTTAGAATTTGACAATTTCATTTTTAATTAAATTTATATTCTTTTTTATAATAAAGATTTATTTCATGTAAAATAAACCATTTCAATTATAAATAAATATTTTTATTTAATATTTTAAAAATTAAGTATAGATATCAGTTAAAAGCGTGTTAACTTTTTATTTTAATAAATATTTAATAAAAATTTCAAATTCTACAATAAAAAGCATGACTGACTAACAAATTATTTCTTATTGAAGTTCTTTCAACGTCTTGTATACTTTTTTTTCATATTTATTTCTGTAATTAATGTATAATTATTTTCTCACTTTTAATAAACTAACTTTAATTAATTTATCGATTGAAACCTGCCAATTTAGATAATCTTTTGTGTATACACATAAATAATTAATAAAAAAAATATGAGTGAGTTGAAATTTTACTTTCTATAAACAAGACTATTTTCTTGCTTAGTCGCTCCGTTTTCATCAACCTTCTGTGTATTTACAAACTTTCTGAACTTGATTTACTTTATTCACTTTAAGAATATTCTCCTCACTAGTAAGACCTTCAATAATTTTCAAACGTTCCATACTCTTTGTACCTTTGCTACCAATTAAAATTTTAATATATTGATTCAATCTCTACATATCACATATAACCACCCATTAATACTATTTAAGTAACTTATATATATATATATATATATATATATATATATATATATATATATATATATATAGGGAGAGAGATGGAGAGAAAAAGAGAAAGAGTGATAGAATCTTAACCTGAAATTATCATCGAATACTTTCTTGTCTTTATATTCTTGTAAACTTTAATATTTTAATATTTCCTAAATATTTTGTATTTATAACTATACCGTTTCATTTTTAATATCATATTAAAAAATTATTAGTAAATAAATTTCTTTCTTTTCGATAATATTCTTTAAACTTTAAAAATATAAAAAATCTATGAAAAAATAATTCTTATTCTGTATATGAGAAAATAATCTAATTTACATTTTAATTTAATGATCATTAAAGGGCCAAAGAGAATAATTTAAAATTATAAAAAATATTTTATTCGGGAGATTTTTTTAAAAAACTTTGTTTCTAACAAAGATTAAAATGAAAAAAATATCGTTGAGTGACGAATTTAAAGCGAATTTTATTATAATCTTCAACTGTAGATATATAAAAAAGTAATTACTTTAGAGACAATTTAATGTTCTCTTAATAAAAAAATGTTAAATACTGACTTGTACTTTCATGGTTTTGATAATTTATTATTTAATTAAAATTATTGAAACAGAACGAATTTGATGATTATTTCTCGTTTTAATTAATAATTACTGTAAAGAATGTCACAGTTTTTTATTATATAATACTAGTTTTTTTTTAAAAAAAAAAGATTATGATAATAAATTATATACAAATCGAAAAATGTAGATGTAAAATACTTTCAATTTAACAAGATAATTGTTTTATCGTAAATATTTTATGTCATAAAATTTATTTTTTTACAAGTATCATTTCAGGTTATAATAAATGTGTTTTTGGTATAATTTTAAGTTATTTAAATGTTCAGGTTATATAAAAATATTGCTTCTAAGAATATATTTATATGGCGTTATTATATAAATGAACTGTAGACAGAAATTATCATGAAATAATTCTAAATTATAAGGTATTTTTTTATATTTTATAAATGAATTAAACTCTCACATGCCACAAATTTTCTTTATCAAAATTTTCAATGATTGTTTATTGTATACTTTGCTAAACTTATAGCAATAGTTAAAAAAAATAGTTAAAATTTCAAAGCATACCGCTGAAATTTTAGAAAAAATGTTTGTTGGTTGTTAAATTAATTTTTTGGCAGAGAATTTAGCAACAGTAAAAAAGTGTTATTGTAAGACTAATTTTATTCACCCTTTTAATTCTAAATGTTGATTTTTTCGGAAAGTTCGTATTTATATGCATAAATTTGTTTTCATGTACATTCATGATCGATTGTTTAGTAATTTAAAACCTTTTCAAAAAAAAGTTAAACCAATGAAAACTCATTTTCGATTTGGATATAAAAAAATCATTTGTCTAGAAAAATCTGACAAACTTATTTATTATTAAAATAATGATATTTTGTATCTGTAATTCTATTTTTCTTGCAATATATCAGAGAAATTAAAATTATTCTTAAAAAAGATACATATTGGTAATATAATTAATAAGTATAGATACATAAATTATAAATTAAAATATTAAAATTAATTCATATTACCAGAAATTATTTTCTAGATATTTTACTTACTTAAAATGTCATCTCTATTTTCTTTATAATTGTGTATTTTTATACCTGTGATTCAGATGAGCCTGTGGTGTCAGTACTTTTGGACACTTAAATTTCTATTTTCTACTATTAGTTTTGGCACATATACTATCTTCCCGTAGATATTACCTATTTTACTTATCTGAAATGGCACACGTTCTGAAATTAATAGTAAAAACTGACACTCAAATAATCCAAAAAAAACGAAAGGGCATCAAGATTATATATGTATATATATATACACACGAGTATATATGAAAATATGTATGAACTATTTGAATATTTTCTCGATAAAAGTGTTCGATTTTATATTATCTTATTATATTTCTATTAAAAATTAAATATTATTATAAAATAACTATTTTTTTTATAAGATAAATATTTTGTGGTAGATTTCAGATAATAGAAAGACTAACAATAAAGTTTTAATAATATAAAATATGAAGTTTTCTTCACGAGATGGAGAAGGGTTTTAGGCTAATATGTAAAAAGGATGAAAATAGAAATTGCTTTTTTCATTTCTAATGAATTATTATTTAAATAATTTCCCTGTTCATATTCATTCTATACCTGCATGTTGTTAATTTGCACTCTCATAATAAATATAGATTATAACCTCTTCCTCCTCTCTCTTTCTGTCTATCTATTATGTGTATATATATGTATATATACATATATATATATATATATATATATATATATATATATATATATATATATATATATGTATATGTAAATTGAAGAAACACACCAGTCGATTACAGCAACGAACCATTTTATAATCCACGTTATCGACCACTAAGCAACGTTCATACTGATTCCCTACCACGAGATGTCGACGTATTATTTTGGTGTATTACATAACAGATTTCGACGCGTCGTGACGGGCGCCGCTTTTCACACATAGTTCGTTTCTTGTCTCAACACTAGATCGGCGCCACCAGTATCGGTATTTCCTTTACATACTTGTCACGTTTGACAACCAATATATTGGCTGTACGTGACTATGTATTTCGATATTTTGCTGATTTTTATCATTCTACTGCATTGCATACTGTTGACAGAATGTTTCATGAAAATTGAATGAGGAATTATGAAAATGTACAATGATTGATTTTTTTGTGTTTTGAAAACGTACTTGAAACTGTTTTTTAATCTGGAACACATTCACTTTCCCCCTCATTTTAAAAATAATATTTATAAAATTTGAAATTTTGAAAATGATTATTTTCAATTTTCTCACTATATTAAAAAAGCATTTACAATAAAAAGTAAACTTGTCTTTAAATGATTAATTAATAAAATCAAGTTATTTGAACGCTAAATATATATATTATATTAGAAAAAATGTGAAAATATAGTACATTTCACCTTTCATAAAACAGATATATTTTTATTTAATTCCGAGGTGAAATTTAGTATCATTTCGTCCTTGATTAATAATAAACAAAGTGATTTAGATGTTAGTATCGCAATTTAGTCTTTCAGTTATTTAGACAGTGGTTGTTTGGAATAGCAAAGCATGTCATTTATGATACCTTCTTGTAGAATAATATAGATGTTCTTGAAGAAAAGGTAACTGATGAAAGTAGATTCTTTTATTTATATGCAGCAACCCTGACATCTTTTATATTAAATACGTTAATAATAAGAAAAATATATTAATAAAGGAAAATAACAGTTCTCAGTATACGTATTGATTAATTTCTAGACGTCCAATCTTCTAAGATAAAAGTCTTATATTTTTTTAAAGCATCGTTTATTTGTTCGTATAGAAAATGAAATTATATTCCTTCAAGTAAAGATATTCAAAATGTTTAATAAAAATCTCTTCAGCCCTTACAAATCAAATTAGTTAATTGATTCAAAAAAAATGATTTCAGAATTTCCAAGAGTTTATTATCAAATTTCTTTTTCTTTCAAATAAAATTATTTTATTTTTTACCACATGTTACGACTTTTTATCGATACCAGATGTTCATAAAATTGTTCGCAGGAAGATTTGCATTATATGTATATAACATTGGAAAATCAGCTTAATATTTTTTCAGCGATGTAAATTTAATAAAAATTCAATATTTATCTGTGAAGTGATGCAAAAGTAATAGCCTAGTAACCAATAAGAAGAATGTACGCATTTTACTTATTACATTATACAATCATTTTTCAAATCAGTAAAACGGATAATCTCATTAAGAAAGGAACTTTTTAAAAACATTGAATCATTTAAATAATTTTCTTTATAATTCCCTTACATAAATATATGTTCAAGATATAAACATTGTTTCATGTTGGTTCTATTTGTTTAAACAATTTTTAGTAAACAGCATTTTAATTGCTATTTATATTGAAAATAAATGAATGTGTTAATGGATATATATATATATATATATATATTTGTAATTTAAAATTTTTAAAAAGATACAACATAAATACATTTTCCGCATTTTTTAATTGTTAAATACTTTTATTTTTTGTTTCATAAACTGAATTTTTTTCTTTAATTTAAAAACATGCCATTTTTATTGAAATTTTTGGTCACGATTAAATTTTGATTTTTTTTAAAAAAGATCCCTCATGTTTTCTTTTTGTTGTCTATAAAAGTTTATCGTTTAGTATATTAAAAATATATTATTAATAATAAAGCATTTATTATATAATTAACTGTATTTATAAGAATATTGAAATTATTAATATAATTCTGTTTTCACATCTGTGATCACATTGATGGATTTTCATAATGCTTTTCTTCCGTATAAAATATTAGAGTTTCTGTTTTTCACTTCAAGTTTCGGTATGTGTACTATCTTTAAACACATTTTAGAGACGCATACGAAGAAGGCATGCGTGCCAAAACTAGCATTAGAGAACAGAATCTCAGATGATCCAAAAATATAAAAATCATTAGAAAAATATACTAACGTTATTAATTTACTGTCAGAATTATAGAGCCATGCTAGATGAATACTAGTAAAATTCAGAATTTATGTTTGTAATAAAATAGCATTGAAACATTTACTCATTTTGAATAAATATTGGATTAGTTTTTGTAACTGAAGTCATTGTAAAAATAGTAAAAGAAAATCGAATAAAATATTATGTTATGAAAATATAAAACAATGTCCAAACTCAAAATAGACCAGTGTCGATTTGATGAATAACTTGTTTTTAAACAGTCAACAATATCATTTATTTATTTTTAATGCTATTGGTATTATTTGGTTAATTTTCCATATAAATTCTTTTTTTCGATTGAGTGTACCTAATGTTAACTTTAAGTTATATACTAGTTTGTTTCTTTTATAATTCTTTTCAATTTTCATCGTCTTCAGGTAGATCTTGAACGGTTCAAGGTAATATGTTGAAATCAACAGTAGAAAAAGCGAATTCGGACGAGTCCTGTATAATTTATGCGTAACAATAAAAAGTCTAACAAAACTTTATTTTTACTAAAATTACAATTCGAATTATATCAAAGTTATTCTACGACAGCGTGTCTCATCTATCTTCTTATTATATAATGAAAAAAGAAAAACAATCTAAAAATAAAAAATATGTAAATAGATGAAACTGAGTTTTATTACATTAGACTTCTTGTATTGTTATTAGTTAAAGAAACTTTATGTTATTTAATAAATAATAAATGAACATTAATTCTAATAATATGATGTTATAATAAAAAATATTATTAATAGAATTAGTCCATTAAATGGTTGGTAAGTTAAAGCATCAATTATTATCTTTCAAAAATAATACATTTGTGTCTAATGCAATAAGAAATTCTTATAAAAGACTTATGATGGAAATATATCCTTAAAACTCTTGCTATTAAACGATAAAATTAAACGGTACAGACAATTAGATACAGAAAATTACATAATTAAAATATATCTAAATTTATTTAATTTACTTTTGTCATTTCATTACATTATGAATATTTCGTATTAATTAATTTAAAGGATTTCACTCTGTCATACGCATTATTTCATATGTCAGAAGAACATTTAAATCACTTTAAGCATGGAAAAAAACAAAAAAATACATCTTTGATCAATTAAGCTCGAAACTATTAAATTTCTGTAACAACCCTTCCGCATTACTAAGAGAACACACGATGCAAACTCACCCAGTGTTCAATTTCCTGTCGGAGCGTAGAGTTTTCCAATTAATTTCTAATTCTAGTTTAATTAAGAGCTAGTATAAATTACGTTTAATCAAAAATGGTATGTCAAAATGATATAAACACGTAAAACAAAATAAACATACGGCCATCAAGTCACTGTTCGTTTTCTTATATTTCATTACATTTTATGAACAGGAAATTAAAAAGAAGACCTTCAAAGTATATAAAAAAAACAAATCTAGAGCGATGTTAACAAGAAATAAATTAATGTTTTTTTTAAAGTTGGTGCAGCTTATTGAAACTCATATATTTGTTTTTTATTAAACGAAACGACTTTAATCAGAAACTGATTATTATTACACTAACATTTTTAATTAGATTTATATTTGTTAGTATATTTATTTTTTAATTTACATTTTAAATTAAGTGACATTGATTTTATCTTCTTTTATTATATTACATAGACTTCCTTTTAAATTGTAATGAATTTTTTTATAGAATTAAAGTAAACCATTTATTGTTCTCTAAATATTTATTTTAGAAAATGAATTTAGGTAACAAAAAGGTTAAATATTTTTCCTTTTTACCAAAATGTATTATTTGTTAAATTTTGATGTGATAACGAAATTTATTTGGTTGAAAATTACAAAAAATAATAGTATAAATATGACGCAAGGAGCACATTAACATATATTTATAAAATAATTAAACTTATTATCATTCAATGGTACGGACAACCTACAAAACCTTTTTGAAAACACCCAATTTCAGTTTCGTTATAGGCTAGTTCAGTGCCATATCATGAATATAATTTTCACTTTCACGTTGTCGACTTATCATTTGTATATTTCATCTCTTTCTTATATGAAAAAGTAATATCTATGTTGTTTCTCTCTTTGTCAGTTATAGAACGGCATCGTTTAGAATATAAACCGGTATCATCTGATACATTTGACAGGGTCACAACATGATAAATGCGATATTTAACTTAAGTATTTGGGATCCGGTATTAAACTTTTAGGCGAGCATAAACTTTTTGATATCTTATGAATTTCAATTTATTGTATACTTATTTTCAGCTTTTAATTGTTATAATAATAAAACTGAAATTTAAACTGACACATTTTTCTTTGTGTAAGATTCATTTTTGGAAGATTTTATCAAATTAATCATCATTAAATATTGAAATACAACAAAATTAAACTATCCTTTTAATTACTCAAATTATTAACAATTATTTTAATACCGATATGTGAAACAGTTTTGTTCATAATATATACATATATATATAATAGTCAGTAAAAATATTGATAACATTAAATAAAATTGTCAGTGTTTCTTATTTTTTCAATATATTGCTTCATTAACAACAAGTAAGAAATATTTCTTACTTGTTATTAATTCTCATTCTAAAATCTTTAAATATAAAACATTTTTCCTCTTGAACTTTTCACTTTTAGTATTACATTTTCATGGATGTTAAATACGTATTTATGATGCTACATGCATGAAAGTAACAACTCTTGAAGGTATATCATTAAGACAATGAGAGTCATTAACAACCTGAAAATGTAGTAGATGTGGGTCAACACCAAGCTGCAGCAAATGAAGTCATTTCTTGAACAATGATATCATTTATTTTCACCGTGGTTTAGCTGAATTGACTACACTGTACGCTTTTCCTTTATTTTGTGTATCTATTTAAGTGACGAGTATACACTGTTTTTATTCTATATAAAATATTTTCAATGCTACATTCGTCGCACGCGAGTGAATTTATTGTAAAGTTAACATGTTTTGCAATACTATCATAATGAATACGTGTTCTTTTCTATAGTTTTGAATACTATTGTTTCAAAAATATATCTTATCTTTTAATGAACTATTTGTGTCAAAGAATATAATATCATCTTTTATATATATATATATATATATATATATATATATATTTATATATATATATATATATATATATATTTATATATGTATATATATTTTTATATATATATATATATATATTTATTTATATATATATATATTTATATATATATATATATTTATATATATATATAAATATATATATATATATATATATATAAATATATATATATATATATATATTTATATATATATATATATACATTTATATATATATATATAGATTACTTTATCCATTTCCTAATAAAACAACATTTTCTACATTCTTAAAGACAGTACTGAAATAAATTCTTATTTTTGAAAAAAGAACTTGAAAACGAATAGTAATATTAAAAATATTTTCATGTCATAGATTTATTTATAATAAATTAATCACATATTAACGTAGGAATTCGTTAGAAATATATATATATATATATATATATATTTATTAGTATGCAAACATACACAAATTCATATGTCAATTTTCATTTTACAGAAATATATCTTCTCTATTGGAATTTGTATAAAATTACTATAAATATTTTGAATATTTTTATAAATATAAACAATATTAATCTAAATATTTTAAACAATTGATGTAGTTCCCCGTAAAATAGTTACTTTATTTAATAATAGAAAAAAGTGTATCAAAATATTTTATATCTTACATACATTTCCATTCAATTTTGTTATTTATTTCAAACGTATTTTAAAATATATTTCAATTTTTTTAAATAAAATTTAATATAATTCACAAAAAAATTAAATTAACGCCTCAGTCTTAGAACTAAATATTTACAAGGACATTTGTTTTAAATACAAATAAAAATTGAATCAAAATAATGTTTAGAAAATTAATTTTAAAGAAGAGAATATTATTTTTATTAACTAAGTAAATATAATTATTGTCTGTATTACAAATATGTACATTAATCTTTTTATATATATTTTTAAAAAAATATATTTTGAAATGTCTAGATTTTATTATTTATTCTCATACCTGCATTACGTTTAGTAGATGGCAATAGAATTATTTCTATTATTTCTTTAGTACTGATACTGACAGGCAACAAATCAAGCTATTTATTTGGTGTTCATAGCTGACATGTACGTATGTTTGCTACGATTCCTATTTGATTTTTTTGTAATTAATTTCAAACAAAACAGTCACCTTCATAGAAATTTGTTGTGAAGTTAAATAAAAAATAATTACTTCTTACCTTAAACATTAAATTATAATCACATCAGAATTCTAAAATTATACAAGCATATATAACATTGAATGTTAAAAAAATCAATTGATAAATTTTATATTTATTTTTCTATTTGCTTAACAAAATTGATAGATATGATATTCATCAAAACGTTTTTTTTTATTCTTTTTACTTTCATTCTTTATACATTTAACTATTATTTTTTCCTTACGTCATTAAAAAGATCGTATCTTTTACAATTTATTGCAATTGTTATCATTTTTGGTAATAATGTATCTTTATTTTATAACATTTACTTGTATTTGATGAAAATCAAAACCATTTCTATAAAATACAGTTTAGGAATTTGTATAAGAGAATAAATTAAGGTATTACAAAATAATAGACATCAGATATAAGAATATAATATAAGTACGAGTATTCTTTTATTTAAGTGTTTAATATTCAGTTGTGAATGTTTTACAAAATATATTATGTAGTAATAAATTTTGAAGTTATTTTTCCGAAATGTTTAGTTTATATTCTTTTTTTGACTAACAAATATGAATTTGTAATGTTTATTCGAAAAAAATCATATGCAATATTCTTATAGATAAAAAAACTGATAGTCATTAATTGAAATTTAATATATATGAGATTTTTTATTATAAATATATTTTTTTTATTTAAAAATACATGTAAGCAAATTATAAAACAAATGTTATTTCCCAGCTGAAAAAAATATATTTCTATTTTGTTTGCTTTTCAACAAACTATAGAAAATGTATTTGCTTAAGTTCTATGTCCCATATATGTATATATGACTGTACAAAAATCGCCAGTCAATACAGTTTGTTTTTAAACGTTAAAATGAAGACATTTTTTTAAATATCCACTGACGTATATTACATGTTATGCATGTAATACAACACTGAAAAAAGCGACGTTTGCTTCATCCCTGAATATTTTAGTTTTTTATCCATCCGAAATGTAAGCAAAGATCTCCGGCAAAAGCCTACTTGAGGGGCGGAAGCTTCTACACGCAACAATGCGCTGTTTCCGATGTCGCTTTGTCTCGTTCTCTGTATATAAATATCGGTATGGTTTGAGTACAAGATTTTTATGTCTTTGCGAAAGGATGAAAAAAACGTATCGTAACCGAGAGTCGATCACGTGGTATGATAATAGATGTCGCAAAGGAAAATATTGACGTCATTGTTGGAGAACAAGTTTTGGATAGATGCCAAGATATTTCCGCTGTTATTGAGAATGACATGTCGTTTTTTTATTATATACTTATTTATCGACGTTTACTATTTATTGAAACAGCGCAATTTGTCAACTGACAACTGAATGGTTTGATATTCTGTTATACTGTACGTGTTACAAATACTTTTCTATCAAAAAATTACATTTTTACGATATGTAAAATAAATATAAAACTATTTTCATTTCTCTAACACGTGATACTGACTTTTTGAATACTATTAAAAAATTAACACGTTTAAATCATCCTTTCATAAAATATCGACTCGTTAAAAATATTACAATATATCTTCTATAAAAATTAAACAATGATTATTAAAAATGATTGTAACAAGATAAATAAAAATCAAAAATTCTTTCATCTCTTTTAAAGAAAATATTTTATTTAAAAAACTTCTTTTTTGAATATTTTCTAATTATTAACATATAAATTATTAATTAAATATGTTATAAAAAATTGTTTATTGACTGTATTTAATATTATTGTTTCTTTTTCAGAGGTTAAATAAGTATCTGATCTTTTATTAAGTAAACATACGATTGTAAATACCATCTAGAGTTATCAATTTTAAATTTATTTTCTCACATATTCTTTGCTGTTTGAAGCTCATTTTAATTTATAATTAAAAGTATAAGTTCATTAATATTAGAAGACGTATACTAAATTATTTTCAGTTTCCTTGAATTTCCAAATATATTGTGAAATTATATTTGTTTTTCATTTTTCTAAGAAAGATTTTACTCTCAAAAGTAAATATTATTTTTATTTAATTACTTTTTAATTCACTATATTTATTAACTAATTTTGAAGATGTTATTTTTAAATTTGATATTTTTCTTTAATTTCTTTTTGAACCTTTCTGAAAAGTCAGTAAACAATAAATTTGAATAAAAAAACTTATTCTGTAACTTTCAAAATTTAGTTCTAATTTTAACTTCGAATTTCATTAAATTTACACACACACACATATATACATATATATATATACATTTATATACATATATACATATATAACTCGTTATAATGTCATTAAATTGTTGAAATATGTTTAAACAAGCCTTCATGTTAAACAAAACACAAAAAATAAATAAAAGTAAAAGTCTAATAAACTTCACAGTAAAATGTAATGAAATAACTTTTGCGATGAGTCTGAAGTCTATGATAAAATCTGTTGAAGACACTTCTTTTTATTTGAAAAGTTTTGTGTTCTAATGTTATTTTCTATTGTGTTTCCTACATCTATATATATATATATATATATATATATATATATATATATATATATATTTATATACATATACAGAAATAGAGAGAAACAGTGAGAGATGAAGAGAGTTTTGGTGTATATTTGTATATATTTAAATACTAAGTTTCTCTTTCCTTATATTTTACAAATTCCAATAAACTTCTTTCTATACGAAAGAAAATTATAAGCAATCATTCTATATTTCTTTTAGTAAATACTAAATACTTTAAGAATTAGTCATGTAAATTAATGTGTTTTTAATATAGAACATTCTTGTATTGAAATGTCGTCCTAGGAACTCTTTAGAAATTATGCAAAAGAATTTTCTCATTCCAGTACACTTCGTGTAAGCTCAACTATCGCTTGCCTTGCTCTCTATATTCGAGTACAAAACGGTTGGTCATTGTTCTTCGTCTATTATATTATAGCTTTCAATTTTAAATTTACTATGGCCTATATACATATATATTTGAAATTGTGTACCTAAATAACTAACTAGTCTAACGCTTGAAGTATTTTCAATTGTTCTTAGTGAAACACAAATTGTTTTAAGGTATTAAAGTACCTCAAATAAATGTAATGGCAATGAAATGACAATTTTATTATTATTGATTTATTAATAGAAAAATGACAAGAAACTAAAAACATTTTTATTCATTCAATCTTCTATAAAACGTATTAACTTTACGCTCAGTTTATTTGATAATTATTTACATGAAAACTTCTATTCGATGAAATTATGATCATTTTTAGATTTTAAATGTTCGAAAAATTGATATGGACATTATTGTGAATAAATATATATATAAATATATATATATATTACGTTAAAGTAGAGAATAGGCAATGATCCAAAGGACGAAGATAATCTAAAAAGTTCATCATCTGTGTAAAAACATATGATTATAATTTTAAATAAAACTGCTATAATACGAATTTAATGTTAAAATATTTGAAATAATTAATCAAAACTATATATAATTTTTCTGTAAGGACTTGGAATACTTCCAAGCTACTTTTTACACACGAATAGCTGAAAAGGATTTGAATAAGAGTTGGTATACGCGGTATGGTTTGTAAATCTAACAACCTATTTGGAAAAAGAAATAATTTCAATAGAAATATCACTGTTTTTTCCTTAATGTGAAAAAGTTTTCCGAAGACTAATGGTCTATTTAAATTGCTGAAAATATAAGATATATAAGACAACACAATAAATTATTGAATTTAAGGTTCTCAGAATTCCCAAAAAAAATACATTTTTTACAATTGTAATAGACTAATACAGTTTATTAACTAATACACTATATATATATATATATAAATATATATATATATATATATTATTGTATATTTGTGTATACAGAAAATTGAAGTTTTTTTTTCATGAAAGAAAGAGCTATATAAGAAAAGAGTACATTATTTGGCGCCATTTTTTTCAATATCAAAACGTAAATAATGTATGTTCTTTTGTCGCATGTAAATTCAATTTTCTATGTAGTTTTGAAAGTGAAAGTTCAAAAAAGTTTTCTATACGTTAACACGAGACCCAAATCGCCAATTTTAAAAGAACATGTTCACTTTCATGTGAACGTATGTGAACTTTTCCTTTTGTTAAATAAATATTATTTTAACAGTGGGCGGAAATATGTGGAATTTTCATAGATTGAAATATAACGAACATATAATTGAAGTTAGTGTTTAACGGAGAACAAACTGTTAAATGAATAAAACAAAATGTTGTTTTTTTACAATAATGTTATTCTGAACAAAATCCACGCATTATCATTATTTTTTAGGTTTCATATTTAACTTTAAATATAGAAAACTAGAATTTTTTTCATACCAAAATGACCTCTATATAATAGTGTTTTGTTGCATAAAAAACTTATTTTTATAAATTAACGCTAACTTCTATTTTCATTCAAAAATTATTTGAAATAAAATATTTCACTACTTTATCTATAAGATATTTTTATAATTAAACCAGATTGTGTATTTAATTTACAATGAATTGTACCTGCTATTCTAATTTGTATTTAAAAATAACCAAAATTTTATTAGAACTATTTCAAAAAAATGATTTTATTATTCATTTTTAACTAAAAAAATATTTTTAAACAATAATATTTAATTTCATTGTTCATTTCATAAAAAATAGTATTAATTGTATATTTATTTAAAAATGTATTTAATAATTCATGTTTGCATAATAATACAAATTCTTTTTTTGTTTCAGGTAAGTCTCCTTAATTATGGATGCATAATTTATGGTAAGATTATATAATTTAATAATAATACATTTTTTACATCAACTATGTATTTTTAAATAACTACAATTATATTTTATCGTATCATCGACCAACTATTTAAATATATTCTCGAAAAAAATATTAAATTATTAACGAATTGTATTTAAATATTTTTTGAAGTAATTAGTTCTCCCAAAATAAGTGTAAAAATAAAATGCTTGTTAATGCTCTTTCGATCTCTAAAATAATATAAATTATATTATATTCAACTATTTTCTTTTTTTTAATGAGCTCCATTCGTTATCAATATTTTTTTTATTTCAAAAATATAAAAAATGCTATTCAAGAAAATTTTGAAATTATAAAATATATAAAAGTCATTTTAAAGTCAAACAATATTTATTCCTATGTAAATTTATAATTATTAAAAATAAAATAGGAAAATAATACTTTCAAGTTTGTTAACTTGTCACCATATAGAATTATATTTGCATATATATATATATATGTATATATATATATATAATGCTTATATGAATATTAGTTTCCCAAAATAGACGAAGCTTGTAGGTGTGTTGAATAATAAATAAATAGAAACTATCGTTGAAATAAATTATCTCGACAATATTGTTTAGTTTTCCCTACTGTGTAACAATTCTTAAAATATCGCGAAAATATCTATTCGTAGACATTTTAATGTAAACAGAATGGTGGACAAACGTTTAGAGAATGTGATCATAATGGTTATAGCGTTGATAACAACCAGCGAAGTCCATTTCCTGTAGAAACTTTAGAATAAAGAGACTCATAGGACAGTGAATAGTGTAGATATAGAGTATGTTGACTACATTTGAAAGCTCACAAGTCTAGTTCCTACATAGTATATTTGCACGAGTTTGAATGATGAAATGTGGTATGGAATATATAAACTGTATTGAAAAGCTTTCTGAAAACTTAATTACACATTATCTATTCCCTTTACTCGATGATGGAAATTAAAACATAAATGAGATAGCGTACATGCATTTATATTGATAGATTTTCTGATTTAATAATGTTTTAGATACGAGAATGGATCTCATATAGAGTTTAATCTTCTGTTTATACTGATTATATTCAAACAAATGTATTCCGATGTGCTTTAAGAAGAATAAATATTAGTTGTATTTTTTCTGAAAATAACATCGGATCTAAAATACAAGGAATAGAAGGGGTTACTTTATATGAAGTTATATTGATTTATCTTGTTTTTTTTTTCGTTAAACAGTACCTAGAACTAAATTATTACAAAAAATTTTCCATTTCCAAATTTTATAAAAATAAATAAAATATAATAATACGTTTTTAAATTTTATATTTTTATTAAAATTGAGTAAAAAATATATTTACATTTTATTTTTGAAATTGAATTTATAAATAAATAATTTACCAATTTCTTAAAGAAAATGGAGTATAAAAAATTATATATAATTAATCTACTCTTTTTAAATACTTATTATAACTAAAATCGGTCATTTTACTTTGTATTAAATCATTCTGATTTATTTTCTAAAATATTTCCGTATCTTTATCCATAAATAAATAATATATGTAGTGAGAATTCCTATATTGAATAAAATTGTTATAGAATTGTTAGTGTTCTTTGCGATTTCAAAACAGTTCTATTTTTTTACTTTATACATATACGATCTAGTAAATCTTGCTCTTTTATTGTTCGAGGGAAGTAATTGAAGCGGAAAAGTCATAAAAAAGTAATATAGAAATGTATCCGCGTTCTGAATTATAAAAAAAGATATTCTTTTATTTATTCTACAAGAAACAACATGAAGAAAACTTCGTATCATTAAAAAATAAACTTGAACATTAAAAAGAAATTGAATTGTGGAATTGTTATTTTCTTGATATAAAAACTAAACAACTAATTCAGATACTTATTATATAACAATAATTAAACTACATATCTATATTAACTAAGATGTTATATATATATATATATATATATATAGAGAGAGAGAGAGAGAATAAATTAAATACATTTCACAAAATGTAAATATCTTTTTACGTTTTAAATATTCCATTTTCCAAGAATATCTTTTAAATACATTTTTTAGAGTTTTTTTTCCAGTACATGCCGGATGTTTGTTTACCGATATATTAATATTTCCTTCAAAATGAGCATCTTAACAAATTTTACGTGAAAAATTAATTTTTATTACATTATATACGACTTCTGAGCTTAAAATTATATCTTAATTTGATATCTATGAATTTTATTATTATACGAAAAAATATAAGTTAATGTTGATTCTTTAAAAAAATATATTTGGATTTCGTCTTGAATTTTTGAATAATTTACACTATTTTAAATAATTTCAAAATTGATTTTATTATCAAAATAACTAATAAATATATGTACACTAATTTTTGTACTAAATATGTGAATCGATTTTTATAAATAGAAATTACTTAGCAATTAAATTGAATATTCCTTCTTACTATAGTTAAACTAGTATAACATTTCTATGCCTCTCTTCTAGAAGTAATAATTTTGCGACAGAAATTCACATTACTATTTTAGAATAAATAATGCTCAGTTATTGTATATTTTGATAAAATAAGGTCCGTTACTTGTAGTATGTTACTCCATTAGTAAAAATAAACTGTTTGTTTTAACTATGGGAAAATTACAGTGATTTAAGTATAAGAATATTCCTAAAAAATGATATTTTTCAAAATTGGTTAATTAATTAGAGAAAATTGTGAATATTTTATGAGTTATTTATTGATAGTTCATACGATATTTACATTTTTATTAAACTTTTTCTATAATTGTTTTATATTTTGTCTAGAAGTTGGTTTATATATAAAGCAGAGGATATTTCGCTATACTTCTCATTTAATAATGGAGAATTTAAAAATTTTAAATAACATAATTATTTATTTTAATTTAAATGATTGAAAAAAAATTAAATTATAAATTTACAATTTAAACGATACTCAAAATATCTTTACATATATATTAATTGCCATTAAAAAAAGGGATTTAAATGTAAATCTACTTACCAAAAGAATCATAATATATTCGAAATATAAAAATGAAAAATAATTTTTAATTTTAAAATTTAATAGAACTCGACAAAAATTTTGTATTTTAAAAATGCACTTGCACTAAAGTAAACAGAAAAATTATAAATTCAGATCACGTTTTGTATACTTTGCATGCTAATTTAGTTTTAAAACATATTTGTATGTCCAAACATTAACAGGAATTCATAAGATCGTTTTAAACCTAATTATAATTAGAACTGTTTACAAAATACTTCAGTTTCTGAAACAACTTAAGCATTTAGTAAACTGAGTAACCACATTATGTATTTTAATAATTTGATATAAAAATATTTAATAAAAACTATTATAAATATTTTCGTTACTTTTTAGTAAGAAAATAATTCCAATAATCTTAATCTGTTTCTTACTTTATTTTAATTATTTTTTATATTAAAATTATAAAAAAACAAACTAGTATAGACAATATAATAGATTACTTTATATAAAATAAATGTTTACTAGTTTTATAATCTTTAGAAAATAATTAAAACCTTAATTAACAAAAATAAAAATCGTACGAACAATTGAGAGTAGGTAAATTGTAAAGGAATGTTGAATTCTTTCACATCGCTTCGACCTATTGTTTACCAACTCATGTCTATTCAAACAGAGCAGAATTGCTCTCTGAGCCATTTTTTCGATATTTTTTTTCTTTCCATTAAAATGAAAATACTTAACAGCAGATTTTTAAATCCCTTTTTACAACTTTGTTTAATAAGAGATAACAAAAAATTCTTTAATCTTTATTATATATTGTTCATAATATCTTTTTCACGAAATTTTAATAGACTTTCGAATTAGATATTTTTTATTATATTAACTAGAAATACCTTGGTTTAATTAATTTGTTAGACTTAAGTATCGGTAACCCATTAGATTATAATTCAATCTTTTAAAACATTATGCAATTTATGAAAAATATATTATTATGTTAGATTATTATTTCGAGTTTCTGTAAATAAATAAAATTGAATCGATTTGCACATAAGACACAAAATAAAGTATTAATTTTTGAGATTATTCATTGCTGATATCAAATGCAAATATATTGAAAAATCGATAAATGAATATTGTAATATGGTGCTAGCTATTAATTTTATAACCAGTTATCAATACAGAATGCATATATTGAATATTAAGTCGATATAAACATACAAACAATACAAAATAGATTACTACTATAAAACACGAATATTATACTACAGAATATTTTATTTGAAAAGATATTATCAATTAAATGACTATTGCCTATTTCACCTTTTTATCATTTAATATCGATATCTAGGTCAGTCCGTATTAAAATGGAAATGAAATTGCATAAAGCATACATAAAACGACTTTAAATAACGAATAGAGACATGTGATCAACTCAACAAAGTCGTATATATCATTAAAAGATCATTTTACATTTTCACTGCAAACGTACTAACAACGCTACCATCATGTAAACTTGAGATAAGCAAACAAAAGTTCCCAACTTACTACACAGAATGCAAAGGATGGACAGACAAGATTAGCGACTGAAATTAAACTGATGTAGAGTCGGTTGCTCGGGATTTGTATTTCAGTAGAAGATTTGCAATCTAAATTAAAGAATTAACCTAAATTTCACGCTTTAACACACTGCACTTTGCAGTTTATCCGATTTGTCATAATTGTAAAAAAAATGATCTATAATCGCGTTTATACATAACTTTATATTTTAGATAACTTTCAGATCTTCGTCGTAAACACTTATAAATTACCTCTCTAATATTTTATCAAATAATATTATAATTATTTTGAACAACTAATAATTTCTACTAGGAATTCTCAGATATTCTATTCATATCCTCATAAATTATATATAGTATTTTTTTATATATTAATAATATATAAAAATCAATAAAATTGTATGTCAAGATCAATATAAAGGTATTTAAACCATAAAAATATATTTCATAAATAAAGTATTTTTTTTCTCAAACACGCATTATTTTGCTTAGTGACAAAAAAATTAGTCAAAGGATTATGTTAATCTAGCGTAAAAATTTTGAAAAGGATCTTCTACACGACTTCGAAGTTTAACTCATTTATCAATTTTTTTCAATTCATTGACTTATTTCGTTTCAAAATCGCTGAGTTGACTTCTACATTTTATATTAACATTTAATAAAAATACACAGCTTGATTTAATAAATAAACTCTAAATATTATAAAACCTACAATTAATATATAAAAAAATAAACGTTTTCAGGGATTATTTGTTTAAAATTCTAATTTTTCTTTAGTTATAACAACCGATCTTAGTTATTTTCATCTTACGCTTCGAATAAATTTTAGTTAATTTAAAAGTAATTTGAAAATTAGTTACTATAATCGAGTCAAACTATTAATTACATTCGGTTGCAGTTGCTTATAATTTAAAATATAGAATATTATTTTGAAATCGATACTTATAGCGGATACAAATTAACGTGTAACATTGTTTCATGAAGACTTGCATAAATTATTCGATTTTGCCTCGCAAATATTTATAGACTTTTAAATGAGCATGAGGAAATATTACCATTTGTTAAATCAATATTTATTTTTGACATGTACAAACTTTATTATTGGTTATTTGAGTTTATTATTGAAAATACAAGCTGTAAGTCATTATTGATTTGGTTCGTTTTTTAAGTTGAAATTCTATTCGATACAAAACAGCTAAATATTTAGATGAATTTTTTGTAATTTTCAAGTAACAAGTCTATATATTTTAATTATTTTGATTACATATTCTAAATATTAAATTATAATTCTGTTTTAATATTTTTGAGTATTGAAACTATTAAAAAATGGTTTATTATGTAGATGCATTCTCTGTTTTTAATATATCAGTATTTTTTAATAATAAAATTTGTACCTTATAAATTTAGCACTGAAGCTAAATTTACTTTTACAAATAAATCACTCTTCAAAGATCATTTTCGTTTTGATCCACTTATATACATATTAATAACTATTTAATAATCTCCAAAATCTAAGCACAGAAAATATGTATAGAAATATATTTTCTAATTAAATTATTATTTAAAAATATCAATGTTCTTTTAACTAATTATCTTCTTTCAACTCTTTCATTAGCAAATCTTTGTTTAATACTGAATATATTTTAAATAAATGATTGATTAGGGTTTTTCAAACAATTATATTTTTTGGGCTTGAATATCTGATTTAAAAAGAAAGGATGTAAAATAATGCGTGTCATTGGTGTTAAATTAAAATATTTGTCCCTGGACAAAATTATGTATTTTAATATTTCATTTATTTACACTATATTATTTAATTTAATATCATTGAAAGCATTAACGTAGAAAAATCTATATTTAAACATTTTTCTGTACTTTAACACGTTTAAAATGACTGAATACTATTAAAATACATACAAACAACAAGCAAAGATAATTAATAATCAATTATTAAACATTTATGGTTCAAATTATTTTGTAGTTTCAAGTGAGTGAAAATTTTATTCATAAAAGTTAATTTATATATCTATAACTTTTCATCATTCATTTCAAATTAATTATAAATAAACACATGTCAAAATTATATCAATTTCCACAAGTTAACAAATCACGTTTTAATAATAATTCACTGTATCTTTATTATTCGTGTGTATAATAAACGCTCACAGCAAATATTCATCATATAAATTAAATAATGATGAAATAGAAATAATGACAATTAATATTGTTTATGTGAAGTTTGCCATAAGGCTTATTCGCACTCTCAATATTATTCGTTTAATTATTTTAGGGGAGAAATACGTAAATATTCAGTACAATCATAAATATAAACATACAATCGTAGCCTGTGGGTTGCAATGTACGACTCTAGGGGTTATGCAACCCTATTACAATGCAAAATCGACACGCAGAAGTTTGTAGTTATTTGCTGCAAGCAGTTTTTGGAATACAATTTCATTTATTTGATTGATTGATTGATGTAACCTGTTGATATTGTGTGCTGAGTACATTTTGTGTAACATTTAAATGAAGTGGGGTCTACAAAAGTAAATATTTGTAAGAAGGTGTCAATTTGTTAGTATATACAATTTTACATGCAGTTTTTTTCATATAATTTAAAATTTGAATTTTATTGTTGTATTGAATATTATAAGTATTTGTTAAATCGCTGATTAGTTGATTAACTAATAGATATCAAAGTAAATATTAAAAATATATAATTAAACACAAAACATATCTATTAAACTGAAACCTTTAAAATAAATACGTTTATGAACCGTTAAAGAACTTTAACTGAATCGAATCTTATCCGACAAGTTTTTTTCGTCTGACGAGAGGCAACTTTTCAATTTCAAAAACTTGAGAAAATTTAGTTAGTATTCCAACACACCATACCGATTCCGAGAAATTTTCTGTATTCTGACAGTGAATACGGAATGAACATAGAATGTCAATTCTAAAATCGATGCTGTCAAGCTATTCTGTATAAAAAGAAGATACATGTATATTAAAAAAAACTAGTAGATATATCTGATTTGTTCAGATGTTCAAGAGAGATAATAATATAGAAGATTCTGATTTGCTTGTTACAGAATCAAAATGTAGACTACATAACCGATTGTAGAACTTTAAAAGCATCTCGTTTTGTTAGGTTTTTCTCATTTATTTAAAAACTTTATTGTTTACATTTGATAATATACATATAGAACATTACGTTTTAATTTTAATAAAGATTTACAAGTAATTAAAGTAATTTTATTTCATCAGAAAAATTTAATATAATCTGTATAATATATTCTAAAAATAATCAAATATTATGTAAGGATTCAAATTCATTTGCAGTGTGTTTTATCACTTCAAAACCTTGTAATCGCTTTAATTTTAATGTATACGTGCAAAACTTTGCATACATTTATGAATAAATCAAACATTTAACTTTACTATAAAATCCAGTCAGTTTTATATAATGCAGAAATAATATCACAATGTTTGTCAATGTGTTTAAAAAATTTAAAACTCATGAAAATTGTATTAAAATTTCTTTAAAATGTCAGTATTTCAGTCAAAACAAGTCAAATATATTATCTGCTTAATAAATTTATAATTGTATATTTTTATACCTTCAATTCCATTGCTACTATGTCTCAGTTATCTTCGTTTTTTTGGATTGGGACATTTTAGTATCGGCACGTAGGCCATCTTCAAGTTGATCTACCTGAAAATGATACACAAAATTAATAATAGAAAACAGACTATAAGATGATCTAAAAGGCTACGTAGACAATTTATCTGCTTAATAATTAAACTTCAACAATTATGATAAAAAAAATAAATTATAAAATGTTTGTTAGTATAACTATAGATTCTTTGTTGCAGAGAAATAAGAAAAATATAAAAAAATATTTTTCAAAAGCAATTGAAGAAATATTATTCTTCTACAAAATAGCTTTTTCCATTGAGACTAAATTAATATTCACTAATCAAATTTTACTGTCATAAAAATACCTAAAAAATATAACCAAAAAGATCCTTTAATGATTCATTGATCGTTTTTGATTGATTTTTATGTTTAAATAAAATGGCCAGTGATCAATGACTGAACATGTTTTGTAATTTATTAAAATTATAATTAATTTTGTACTTTAGTTTTAAAAATATTCATTCAATTTTTCTCAAATCATTTTAATAAAAGTAATTAATTAAATGGGTTTTCGGGATTAAAAACTAAATTGTACTTTTCAAATTACTAAAATTGGGAATTACATTTAATTAATTAATAAAGATTGAATAAAAATATTAATAACATTATTTATGAAAATACTTAAATAAGATCATTACTTACTTGTTTATATACAAAATAATATTAATACATATTTGTTGATTTTCTTGACAAACAAAAATGCTTGTTTGTTTTCGTCATGTAATAATGTTGTATTGATTTAGTATAAAACTATAAACAACTCATCCCTAACGTTTTTACAAACAGAATTGTCATACACAGACGTAGAAACGGTTGGCTGAAATTCGTCCTACTAAGCTCGCTAGTGATTTCCCTTTTATATTGTCTTTTTTATCCATAATAACATATAAGGGATGGTCGTAATGTTGTACCAAATACATGGGCGAAATAGGAAATATATGAAGAATTGGGTTCTTCTGAGTTCTTTTATCTTGTGATATTATATCTTTAGAGGTAAGGGAACCGTTATTCTGTTGAATAAAAGATTTATATTCCAATTAAAATATAAATTTCTAAAATATTGCAATATAAATAAATACAATTTTGGTATTTTTCACATATAATACTTTATGCTATATGTTCCAGTTTAAAACACTTTTTATAGAAACATATGTATTTTCCCTCTGTAATTAGTCTCTGCTAAGTACACATGTCGTTATTTTCAGTTTTTTAACACTGCATCCTTGTATTTGTACTTTGTGTAACGAGATAAGGGTTTATTATTTTTCAAGTTAGTAAGAGGGTAATTACTTTGTAAAAAATGTATGTAGAACTATTATTTTTGTGAATTTCAACATTTTAATTCTAGAATTTTTATAAAAGAAAAACAAAGAATGCTTTTTTTTTGGTTTCAAATTGTGAAATATTATTTATAATTTGGAATACACATAAATATTTAATTTTATTTCGTGAAATCTTATATATTTTACATTAAAATCATATTTAGTTATTTAGTATATGCGTTTTGTTTTAATGAAACAAATATTAATTTGGGTTATTTCAAATTTACTGAAACAAAATATGAAATATTTTTCAGATCAGAATATAAAGTTTATCTGAAAATTATTTCTGATTTATAATAAGTATTAATATTTTTGAAATACGTTGTATACTAAAAATATATTGAATCTTTTATCACCGATTTATATAAATTTCTATACTTCTTTACAATCTATTTAGAATTTTAGTACGTTCGATTCTCAAAAAATAATGAGTGGCTTCAGAAAAATAATAAATCTTCTCTAATACTTAATTTTTTTTGTAAAAAAAAAACTAGAATACAACTTAAAAATATTACTGTTTTGTGTTCATCTGTACACATTATTTGCCGTTATTGTATAAATTCTAGAAAACAATTTTGAACCCGTGTTTCCTACGATCTGTTTCAACTTGTGATCTCTTTAGGTAGAATTTTGAATTTAGAGTTTAGAATCTATGTGAAGATTACTCAAATCGAGACCATTCGTAGAAAATACGGATTTAAGAGTAAGCTCCTCAACGATGCAAACAGAATAACTAATAAAACTTGTTAATAATTTATATTATAAGTCTATGCTTTTATACATATTATCGCTTTGGTTTGTAATTCTAATTGTCTTCATCTTTATTAATTACTTGAGTTTCTATTTCACAGTACTAATTTTGGAACGTTTTCTATCTTCATATAGACTTTAAAATATTTTAGTTAAATATAAATGAACCTAAAACCGAACTAAATTTAGTTATCTAATATCTACCTAATACACAATCTACCTACAAACTCAAATAGACAACGTAATCAGTGGTTTCGAAATTCAAACTACTCTATAAAATTTTCTGATCCTTTATAAAACTGTCTTGATTTTAAAAAAAATATTAGTTTAATTCCTAGTTTGGTAGCAATTATATACTTGTTTATTTTATGAAATTCCTATTTTGGAATTTTGTTTATTATCACCAAGCATAATTACAATTTTGATAACTCTCCTGTCTTAATTATCATTTTAAAGTATGCTATTCAAGAGAATCATTGGATTATTTGAAGCAATCTGTTATTTTATTCATTTTTAAGCATGAATTTTGTATGAATTTTAAATTTAAATTACGTCTTCAATTAACGATGTTTCTTGAAACATACTGTAGTATAATACATGTTTTCGTTTGGCAATAAATGTTACAATGACGATGATAGAACAGACGGCTGAATTTTCTTAGAATTGTAAACATTTGTTAAGATAAAAAATATGTCTCGGCTGTTAAAAAAGAATAGTAATATAAATATATTCTTACACAAGTATATCGCAAACTCATATATTTTTGTGCTTTTCTTTTGACAAGTACTCGCATATTTTTCACAGCAAGTACAAAAGATCGTCATATTATGTCGACAAAGTCTTCGTGTAATGTCACACGTCTGACTAAGTATGAAACCGTGTTCTCCTGGGGCAACACACGACACAAAACAAGGTAGCATTTGTAATATTAAATTGTCATATTTCGTTACTTTGAAATATCAACTTGCATATAATTCATATTTTTTATATGTTATTCAGTTCGTATTTCTTACATTTTAATTAGTTTCCTTTTAAGAACAGTGATGATGGAATAATTATTTTTTTATAAAAAAATACTTTAAAAATATAACTCCTATTCGATATATCATATATACAACGTAGTTTGATTAAATTTATACTTTTCTTCATTACTTTTTAATGTGAATAAAAATAATATTACGTCTGTCTGGAATAAATCAGTCAGATAGTAGAGATTCCTTTGGAAACAAAACTGGTACCTCTTCCATATACCCAATTTAAGTATCTTTCTGAAGGCAGATATAGAGGGGTAGGATAACAGAATGCAAAATTATACTCCATTTTAATTTTTCATGCCTCTATTGATTATTAAATATTTGATCATACTTTTTTTATAATTTTCTACTTTATTTTATAATTATTATTGTAATTTAATATTAAAAATGTATCAACTAGTATTTGATCAAATTCCTCTCATGTTGTGTTTCTATTAAATGATTTAAAGGTACAATCTAGTCTCAGAAGTTGTATTTTTTCACTAAAATAATCTAACCCAATTATTTTAATATTTCACTCATTTCTATAAGCTTCTAATTTTATACAAAATAAAAATGCGATTTTAGTTTGTAAGTGAATAATTAACTATTATTAATAAATATATTAATATACAAAATAAATATTACTTAATTTTATATAAAATCCTATATTTGTTCCATTATCAAACTTCTAATACGAAAATATATTTAGTATATAAGTATATATTCCATATTTTATCATATTATATTGAAATATATAAAGAGAGAAAGCGGAACAGATATATACTAAATGTTCCTAAATAATTATCTTTTGAGAAACACTTATTAATTATCCATGATTCGTACTATAATATCTGTATTCATGGGTACTGACCGTAGTCGTAACAGGTGCAAAATGGGAAAACGTAATTTAATCCTTAATTGCTATATATTGGAAACACGGCGTGTGTCTCTTAGTCGAAACAGCACCTACCGACCCAAGAACACAAGTAACATTAATGTATTTGTATGTACAAGTGAGTATTTTAGTACCACTACACATGAAACGGTGTAATATCCACAGACGCCGTGTTGCCCTGTTTACATAGGTTTAGGAATTATCATCAGCGACGGTTGTGGTCGTGATTGTTGTTTATTTTAACATAAGGTTTTCCTTTATATTTATAAAATAAGAATAATTGATTAGTCAGTGAGATCTCTGCTTTTGACCAAATTTGTATTTCAATGTAAGCTATATTTGTCATCAGACCTTAAATTTGTATCATTAATAGTTATTTTTTATTTCTTTAATATGTAAAGAAAAATTTTAATGAATATATTATTTTAATTTGGCAATGTTCATATCGATTTTCTTCATTTTAAATGAAAATTATCTAGATTTCTCCAATCAATTTCAATTATTTTTTTTATTGAGAACGATCTGCTAATATACACAAAAATAACTAATTTAAAATTTATATTTTTCTTTGATTGTAAATTAAAGGATAATTTTAAATTTATTTAGGATAATTTTAACATGAATATTTTATAAACTCGTAATTATTTTAAAACATACCTCGAATTAATTTTAAATATAAATTGATTATAAATCTTTTGTTATTTGACTGTGAATATAAATGTTTATATATAATATTGGGTAACAAAATTAAATTTTAATTGGTTTTCAACGATAAATTTCATATTTCAACATTGATATTCATTGCTCTTCGTAAAACGTACACTGCATAGAAATCTGAAACTAGAAATAATCCAGCGAATTGATCTATGAATAGAAATGTAACTTAAAAAATAAAATATAATCCAGTTATTCGTCAACGTTTTAATGACAAAAGTAAAAAACCAAAATCTCTTATTACTTCACTAGTATTTAAATCATATAAAATATTATATTTTCATCTAAAGATTTTTTATAAAAATAAACTACGATGCAATTCAATACCAAGAATTGAATTGTATCGCTTTTATATTTTTATATTTAAAACTGCGAGAATACGAATTTGTATTTTTAATATATATATATATATATATATATATATATATATATATATATATATGTATATATATATGTATATATATATATATATACATCTACATATAATTTGAGTTAATCTTTTATATTGTATATTAACTTGGCATTTTATTATTTAATTATTACTGTGTATCCTTTGAAAATTTTTAAAAAATGAAAATTGAATTTCTATTAACATATAAAAAATTAAATTACAAGTCTAAATAACTTAAATCAATTTTACTTGTATTCTTCCGTAAACTTCTCTAAAATATGAACTAATATTCCCTGCTTTATAGTTTATCAATTAGAATTTTAATATAATTATGAAATATTGAATTGTAATTACTTATTTTTTTTACCTGTAATACTTTTGATGCATTGTGTCAATGGTATCTATTCTTTTTGATCAATTGAATTTTTCTTCTTTTAATAATCTTAATATGGTGGCCAGCTTCAAGTTGATTTAAATAATTTATACTCATCTAAATCTACCTGAAGATGACACACCTGCTGAAATTAATAGTGAGAGACAAATTAAAATAATCCAAAAAATGAATAAAACTAGAAAATAATTAAAAAAATGTGTTAAATAATTAACAATTGTTCAATATATATTTTTTCAGAGAAGATATTAATTTGATCATAATTTTTTATTTTTATAGATAAACATACTCATAAATAACATACGAATAACAAAATTAAAAACTTTCTACTTAAAACTGTCGAAATGAACAAAAGTTCAACCAACAAAATTCAATTTGAAAGAACAAGAAGTGTAAAACATCCTACACGAATATTTGTTTCATAAGTGTACGCACATAATTCAGAGTTAATTATGAAAGTTTTACAGTCGACTAGTTAAAATCATCTATTAACCATGAGAACTTCATGATTGATAGATCAAGAGTTCAAATCTTAGTCATTAAAGTGCGTTATATTTCATTTAAGAACAATCTTGGAAAATTTTCGTAAACTCTGATCTTTAATATTTTAACAAAAAAAGCACTTAAACTGTCTTGAATTGGACATAAATCACATCCATGTAGTATATAGATCAAAATACAAATTATTATTTAAATATTCATAAAATAAGTAAATTTATATTCATAAAAACATCTTTTTTACGTTGTAATCAATAAGAAATATATAAATAAAATCTTTTATTTGAAATAAATTAAGATAGTCACTTGAATTAATATTATGTTACATTTTTTTCTATATTAGAATTAGAAATAGTTATGAAATATATTAATTACTAATAATAGTTTATAATTCCAATAATAACAAAATTAAAAAAATGTAATATATCAGTTACATAAGAAAATGGCATGATTATTACATTGTAAAATCTTCAAGAGACTTTTAAATCTTGATTTAAACTATAGTGAAATTTTATTAAATTTGGTTTTTCACTTCAATTTAAAAAACAAAATAAACATTTTAAATTTATACTACAGAAGTATTATGTTTTAGTGTTTCTGGAATATTGAAGGAATTTATTTTTACTCAATACAATGTGTAACTATGGATAAATTCATTTTCACGAATGAGTTCTTTTTTAACCCATAATTCTGTAAATAATTATTCATTGTTTTTTTTTGTTACTTAGATTATTATTTATTAAACATTCTGTATAAGAATATTTTTTTGATTTGTGGGGTGTAAAAAAATTAATTCGATTTTTCTCATTTTTTCTTCAAATAAGCAAAACTCTTGATTTTACTGAAAATTTTATATTTTCTTCTTAAAATGAAATAGATTTATTTATTTAATACACTTCATATTTTTAAATGTAAAAGTTAACTTTAGTTTTATTATTATTTGTTTAAAGAATGAAATAATTAATTCTTATAAATGTTCTATAAAATATCTCTCTCCTCCCTCTCTCTCTCTCTCTCTCTATATATATATATATACTCTTAAATTCAAGTTTATCAAGAAGTTTCAAAGGTTAGTTATATAAAAAATAAAACATTTACAGGGTTGTTTTACTTAAATTATTTCCTATCATTCAATCATTTTTTGTATAATGTCAATATTTATTTTTTAATAACCTAAAATAATATAAAAAAATATTTAAAGTATTTATCCAAATGAGTATTTGTCAATTACAAGAATATTATTTAAATTCTACCATATATATGTTATATAGGGTGGTTCATTTTAGGCTTTTACACGAAAATATTAAAAAAAATAAAGAGAAACATATTTTTCTCCATTTCGTATTTTAGTTCATTTGTGTTTTAGTATCGAATTGATCTAAAATAATAAATAAAAAGTAACGTGAATTTTCTTAACTCCTGTGTCCACTTTTAATACTTGCATGTGGAAGTCTAAACTGAATCACCCGCTATATTTATTATGTACTTACTATTAAAGTTTTCGTAATGTACACAGCAACTAATCAGCTAATTTCATCTCAGGCAATTTTCTTGAAAGATGAATTAAAATAACACGCGTACATAGAGCAACTAAAATATTATTTAATTTCTGTTTTCTTCGTTCAACATTACTTATCGTAACAAACATATTACACAACTAGTATATTTCTCAACAACGTGAACATAAAAGAAATATATCTTCTCCGTATATTAAACAATCATAATCATACATCTCAACTTGTGGAACCTCATTTGTGTACAGTGTTTACGTATCCATTCCACTCATTCCAGATCTCGACTTTCACCACCTTTCAGAATCTTGTGTACGTCTTTATGAGCTCATCTATCTTACGCTCTTAGCAACGCAACAAACACCCATCTGTCTGTACAAAAGGTATATTATCGCAACTCGCAATTAAATTACAAGGAAAGAATACAACTTTGCCTGTGGTATTCAAATAATTGTAATCCTCGCTTATATGTACGTACACGCATCTAAACTACTACCAATTGTAACACGTACTCCCTATCTGTCTAATATTCTATAATAAATGAATGTCAATGTGTATAGTAAAGCACAAGTGATGCGTACATTAATTAAGTTTCAAATTGAGTAGATATGGTCTTTGCATGTCTACCCTCTTGTCAATAATAAGAAAATAATATGCTTCATTGTACTATTCAGCTAATCATACAGGAATTGTATAACGAGAATTGTTGATTTGTCTATTCTATTGAGTAAAAATACACGTACTGTTCATTTCTTAAATATCTACACTGTATGTTTTATACAGTAATTATGTTAATAATTGTATTGTTATAAAAATACAAATTTTTAATAATTTAATGAAGTATTGTAAATATTAAAAGAAACATACTTAATTTTTTACCAGATCCCAATAAAAATTTTCAAATCCTCTATGTTAAGAAATTTGAGTATTTTTTTCTAAGTAATACAAACAAAACGCATATTAAATTATATTGTCTGTTTGATACAGTCTCAGTTTAACATGAAAAATCAATGAGAATATTTTATGATTATCGATAATACAGTATTTATGACTATATTTCAACTTCTGGTAAAGAAAATTTGGAAATTTCTTTTTTATTTTTCAATATTTACAACCTATAACAAATATTTTAGCTTTTATTCAAAGCAGAATCTACAATATGATTTTAAATTATTTTATTTCAATTTATTTCATATTTTTTCATACTAAGTAATCTAGAAAAGGGTGTCGGTGTTGTGTGCCAATTATCATGAAATTAAATACTATATAATATTAATTTAAACGTTTTTTTTGTTCTTACAAAAAATGTCCTCTAAATTAAATAAAATATACATACATTTTGTATAATACCATGCGCAACAAGATTTATTTTTATGATTATCAAATATTTATTGTAACTTACTATTATTGTTTTCAAATACTAATAAATGTTATAACTAGCATTTCTTATATATTTTATATTCAACAAGAAATATAATAACATGCTAAAAAAATGAAAATTCTTAAATTCAAATAATTTTATGTTTATTTGTAAAATTATAGACAATAATCCGGAATTAAAGAACAATTCTATTGTTATTTTAAATTCATACATAAAAAATGTAAATTAAAATATCATTAATGAAGTTTTACTTTCTAAAAATAGATTTACTGAAAAAATTAATATTAAGAGTGAATATGAAAGCAACAAAACTCGATTTGGACGTGATCAAAATATAAAATCATTCAGTTCCTGTTACTATAAAAGAATACTGAAATAACTTTGAAATCAAAATATCGTCGAACATTCTAAAACCAAACGGTATAATGTCGTCTTGATTAAATTTTGGTTTCGGAAATTCAAAATGATTTCATTCTTCACGTCTTCACGATAATTTTAGAAATAATACTTGAAATATTTTTAAAGTATGTTCGAAAAAGAGAAAATATAAGGTAAATAACGCATGATAAAATTTAAAATAATAAGTAATGTTAACTAAAAATATACAGCAATATAGAAACATCAAAACCTGCACTTTAAAATAATTGAAATTTATTTATAAATTGGTTAAAAATACTAAAGTACTTTAATTTGACTTGTTTATTATATGTATATATATATATATATATATATATATACACACACATATATATATATATATATATATATATATATATATACATATATACATAGATATATATATATATTTTTTTTTCATACATACATACATACAAACACAACATCGTTATTGTTAACTTATAATACACAAACATTTACTTTAAGATTGTAAAATATAAATTATTGAAACGTTCTATTAATAAATTCTACTAAAACCTGTTATTATCTGAAACATATATTTGAATCTTTGTTTATATATATATATATATATATATATATATATATATATATATATATATATATAAGTAATATATAAATCGAATATTAAAATACTTGGTATAATAAAGACTGTAGTAGTTTATTTCTAAAACAAAATCTCTTACTTTCAATAAATCTTCAGTTTTTCTTACTCAATAAAATGTTTTCAATTCATAAAACCTTAATCGTTATTACAACAATCTCGCAACTTTATTTTATATTGTTAGATCAATTTTTATCGTTATTTTATGCAAATATCCTATAAATATAGATTTTAATTTCAAGTGTATGTAGATATATTGGAGACTGATACATTCTTATAAATATTTTTATAACAAGTCAATTACGTTTAGTAATGTATTGGATATTTATTAAAAATTAAAAATAGACTGAATTTGTTTTCATTTTGAAATATAAAACATATTAGATTTCTATAACCTCCAAACAACAATATTACGTTTCTATTTTACTTTTATGTAGGAAATTTGTTACATTAATTCAAACAATTATTAATAAATATCCACTTTTCTAATCTTTAGTATATCTTTAATTTTTTTTTAGTACAAGTTTGATTTTTGATTTGTTGTTTATACACATTTCGATGGCGATTCCTTCTTTTTACAAATTTTTAAATGTAAATGTAATTGTAATTGCAAAAGTACAAAAATTTTTAAATGTAATTGTAAATTGTAATAGTAAAAGTACAAAAATTTTAAAAAGGCTTCGGAATTAATCAGTATCCTTATCCAAAAACAAAAATCAAAAATGATCAATAATCAATTATTAAATTTTTTGGATCAGAATTATTTTGTCTTGTATGTGAGAGTGACCAATCCGTTTATGAAACTTGAAGTTTTTCATTGTTTTATTTGTTATATTTATATTAAAATTTAAAGTAAATAAAACTGTTTTATTTATAAACACTATGTAAAAAAATCGTTTATTGAAATATCATTCGAACGATAAAATTTATATTGTCAGTAAAAATTTAAAATTATAGTTCTTTTAACTGTAGATAAATTTAATTTCACAACTGAATAAATATCCAACGTACAACAAAATTTTTTTATCAAAATAAACAATAACCAATTATTGAACATTTTCATATGGAAAATGTTGTAGGGAATGAGGTTTTGAAACGTTTGTGAATTAATAAATATTGTTCCTGTTGATTCCCTTTCACTTACTTTTTTTATCCTAAACAAGATTATTAACAATTTTTGTTATGAATACCACACACATACAAACTCCATATTTGTATAAATTCAAACGAGGTCATGTTGGTGATAAATTGTTGAAATATATAGATTTTTCATTAGCTGAAATGAAATTTAACATTGATAATACATACATTTTAAACTTTGTGTTAATCCGAAGAGGCCTTTCCGTATACTTTAATATTAATTTTTATATTGGAAACTACTATTTTTTTTCTTTTTATATAATAATAAGTCAACAAGGGCGACTTAATTAATAATTAAATATAATCATTAGAATAACAAAAACAAAAAAAAAATAGTAATCACCTGTATTCTTATTTAAAAATAAATTATATATTAAATATTACATTGTGATAATAGAGACATAAAATCAAATGAAAAATAAAAAATATTCTGACAAAAAAAATATATAAAATTTGCTTATATGTATTAGATGTTCTGTATGTTCCAGTATTTAAAAGAGTATAATGTGCTTTTAATAATATTTACAAAGATAAAAAGTAGGAATGAATATTTTATATATCTCTTTGAAAGTAAAAAGAATTTTATTATAATTCATCGGCCTTTTTTAAATTACATTTACATTAAATAAATGCATTGTCTTTCTTCCTTTAAAACTCTTTCTCTTTACCATGTATATTTTTTTATCAAAGAATTTAATTTTTTGTAATATTTAAATGATCAAATATATTTATTCTTTTATCTTATATTGTACAGTATTTAATATAAAATATGATTTTTGGCTATATATATATATATATATATATATATATATATATATATATATATATATATATTTTAATCATAATTAATTTTAATGATATAAATAACAATATAATTCTATTAAAAATATTTTTTTTCAAATATCATTGAATTTCAAGTGTAAAAATTTAGAAAATAAGTTTAAATTGAACAATAATTAATTATTATATAATACAATTGAAGAATGTTTAGAAAGAGAAAAAAAGAACAATACAATACATTACTTATTTCACATATTTCATTTTACATGACATTTTTCATTCATATTTATGTAACAGAATAGAAATCATATTTTTCATAGTTACTGATAGAACGGAAAAGCAGAACTATAAATCTTTTGCTGCCTTGGAACGATATATCTTTGAGAAATGTTGATACGTTCTTGATCAATAGTGATACAGTAAGGAGTTCAAAAAACTTTATTACTAAGATAGCTATTTTTACATGTGGACTGAAATAGAAAATAATTGTTATATATTTATTTTTTGTAAACGTTATATAAATTCCATCGTAATTGGTATACAAAACTATTATACATTGTTAAAAACCTAATCGAATAATAAAACTTATCATATATTTTCTCAGTACAAAAATTCCCAAATATGCAACTACTTATATTGATACATTTTTCTTGAAAAAAAATAAAATAGGCTATAATATATTTATTTTATTTTGAATAATCTACACTTAAGTATTACAGGTAGATTTTAATATTTTCGTTTTAATTCATATGTCGCTAATGTATTGATGTCTATTTCTTAAAAGTTTTTATATCTATAACCTACAAAATTTATTTAATAACAAAATAAATGAAATTCTGAATTTTGTATTAATTTTAAATAATTTTAAAAATAATTGAAAAACAATTTTTATTCAAAAATGTAAACAATATAATAAATGCCTAATAATTGCCAAACATATATATATATATATATATATATATATATATATAAAGAATTCTTCTACCGTCAGATCCATAGAATTCGATATAAGATGATTTGGATTTTTTTTTAAATATATATTGTATTTTATTTCAAAAATATTTCTTTACATTTCATAAATCACATTTTTTTTCTTGTCAAAAATATTCGATTGTATATGATTGATTAATTTCTTTTTTTGATTATTCATATTTCATTAAGCATCTTGCTAAAAATTTAGGCCATATTGCCATTTTGCTAACGTCACATGTTTTTCAGGCCCAATCATTTCATCAGTAGTAAAAGCTTCTTCAATAATTTACCCTTAATAATCTTCTTTTAAATTATTAAAATTAATTCATAAATTTATTAGTAAAATTTAAAAAAATTTTTACTCCATCTCTCACACCACATTAGACTCACATGTAAATCTTTGTAGGCGAGAATTCTAGAGTTTATTTTCTAAAGTTTTCTGTATTTAGTTCCTCAAACAAATGTATTTAGTTGCCTGCATTGTCTAACTAGTTAGTGTATTTCGAATATCATATTTCTATCTGAATTCCTATTAGATAATAACAATTGAATTATTGTTTACTGGTTCCAAAAATTTCTGGTGACGAGAGTCTTGAAGATGACGAAAATCGCGAGCATTCTTCTTCAGTTTATAAAAACCAACTGAAGGCGTTAGTTAAATCAAAACCACGCACAACAATTTGAGAGCTTGTACAAAAGTTAGGCGTTAGTCATCGATCATTTCTGAATCGTTTAAGACAAATAAGAAAATCAAAAAAGCTTTAGAAATCAGTGGATAAACAGCAATTATTATTCCACATACAGAATTATTAATATCAATTTTCTACCTAATCTTTCGACCTTCTCTGCTCTTATTTTGACGCCTAATAATTTTTGTGGATTCTGTTCCAGAAGCTATTTTTGGTCTCTTGCGCAGCTACTTTTATACAATGTTTATAAACTCCTTATGAAAAGAAACCTGTCTCCTAAGTCTTCTTTTAACTTCTCAAAAATTAGAAATTACTTACTACTAGATCAGGACTATATAGTTGTGAAACAGAATCACATCCAGAAAATATTATATATATATATATATATATATATATATATTGATATACAAAAATAATTTTCAAAATATATATTTTCATTTTAGAACCTCTAATTATTGAGAAAATACAGATATTTGTTTTTTTTTATAAACAATTAAGTTATTCAAGACTTTTAAAGAAATATATATTTAATGATAATATCTCTTTGTTTATTGTTATTATTACATAATTTTTAACGGTTTTGTTTTTGGAATACATTCGATATTTTATTCTAAGGAATATGTATAAAAAGATATGTATGTTCCTATATAAAATGTACTTTATATCAAAACCACCAAAGGAAAATCTTCCATCATTTAAAAACGCAAAACTGAAAACGAAAGACGTAAAATTTCCAATCGACTTGCGTCTCTAGCGAATATAACGACCGTTATACGACGTTCAAGCAACAAGGAACCGGCATATGCGCTCATGAAAAGTGCTCCCGCGTTATACGGGCAAGAGAGCGACACCAGCGCTGTGGCTTGTCGTGGTGCATGTACTAACTACCCCCGTAACATTCGGCTAAGGGATGAGTCCTGGAACGTGTTTTAGTTCTACCCGGGCTCTCTTTGATGACACAGTGTTTAGAGTATGACCGAAAGTGTGTTTTATAATAGTTGCACACGTTTGTGATACGTCGTCACATATATATTTTTTTTATTACAATCGAAACGAATTTTCTTTAACGTTGTGTGTTTACAGTTTTTCAGTTTGTAAACTTTTTGCATTGTTTAATGTTGCTGTCATCATTGTTGTCATCGACATTTTTTTTCTTCACACGTTTTTATTCATCGGGTGAATGATTGATTGCTCTTTGGAAACATTTTCTTTATATATTAATTCTTATTACGCTTCATAACATTTCGTGGGTATTTTTTGTGTATAGTGACTTTTATTGTTGAGTGTTAAATCGTAAGTAAATATGTTAACAGGGACGTTCAGGGCGAGACGAGCAATAAAAAATATTCATATCATATAAATTAAATTGTTTATGTTTAAATTATGTTCTTTATAGCTTTTCTGCAAACTTTTATTGCATATTAAATTTTTATTTAATGACCGGGGTATCAAATCACTTGTTGATTTCTTTGTAATGTTTATAATAGCGGTATATTTTTACGTTGCATAATTATTGATGATTATAAATTTATATATATATATATATACATATATGTATATATATATATATATATGTAATTAAATATTTTATAATAAAATAAAATTTTAAATATTCTTACAAATTATAATATTATTAATGTATTATTTAAATTGAAAAAAAATAATTTATTCATTATATAAAAATTATATTTTAAGAATAACTTATGTAATATTAAATAATAACATTTTTTTCACGGCAACATATTCAAGATATTATTCAGTAATATATTACTTATATATTTTATTCAATTATTTTTAAAATTTATTAATTACCTGTTGTCAATCGTTTTTTCATATATGATGTACTAAATAATGTTTAAATATTATATAATTATTAGTTAATAAGTTCTTAATAATAAAAGTACCTAGAAATTCATATGCAAGAAGATTCTAAAATCAATCGATTGAACATGTAAAAGCTATGTAAGAATAGCAAATGTATTCATCAGATAATTATGATTTTCTAAAAATTTAAAGATAGACAAATTAATTAAATAAAAATACAAATCGAATAAAACAGTGGAAATTGGTTTGAATTATTATTTATTTCAAAAAATATATTTCTAACAAGAAAAAAATATATTTAATACTGAGAATTACATTTATATATTTTAAGTCATATTTTTAATATATTATATATTAGTACTATTTTTTAATGGTACTATTAAGTAAAATCAATAAGTATATATAATTTAAAGAATATTTCATTACCAATCATGAGTTATATTAGTTACTAGTTATAAATATTTAATAGAAGAATGAGAGTTAATCAGTAAATAAAAAGGAAATTAAGTGAATTATAATTAAATATTTTTCTTTTTCATTTGTATTTTTAGGTAAGATACGAATCAGATTGAGACTAATTTTCACCAATCTGAATTTTAATCATATAAAGGTTCAATAGTTAATTAAGCCTAAAATTCAACTTCTGCACTTAAATTAGTCTCTCTCTTCAATGCTAAAACCAAAAATTCTTTTATCGATACAAACACTTTAAGAACATGATATTATTTATAAAGTAATTTATGTAAATGAAAATTATAAATTAACTTAATATTTAAGTTTTTAAAGTTAATTAAATTTAATGTAATTTAAGTTAAATAATTTAAATTTTTGAATATATTACTTATTTAAACAAAATTAAATATTTATTAAAGTATTAAATATCTGTGTCTTCTCATATTTTAATACTAATTGATTTTATATAATATTGAATGTAAAATATCTACTTATATAATGATTGCTTCTTTTTCTCTAAAAGTCTTACTTGAAAATATTAAAATAACATATTTACACAGAACCATATGAATATTTAAACGGTTGGAAATTAACACATTTGAAATAATTGAATTATGACATGAAAACAATTTAATTCAATTTACATATTGTTCATTTTCGAATTCCATTATTTGATTCAAAGCATGTATTCAAAAATATCAATTTATATATTATGTTTATGTGTGAGAAAATTACATTTTCAAATACAATATACACATCACACTTATAATAATCAAACTCAATTACTTCGTTTTAACAGCAGAGAAAATAGTACAAGGAGACTATACATACATATTACTGAAACACTATAATTTGTTCCAGAATATAGTACCTAACACAATGCATTTAATTAAAACGATGTTCGCACACGCGCTCGCATGTGTTTATTTAATAAATTTATAAAATATATAACCATACTGTATATTCTGTATACATGTATATGAATATATACACCTTTATTGCATATATTGATTGCAAGAAGGGAGGAATGTCAACCACAACACGCATTTGAACAGACGAAACGCTATGCAAATTTCAAATAACTCATAAAACGCACACACACACGCACAATCGTTTGAGGCGACTTAACAATATATATATATATATATACATATATGTAAAACAATGTATATTTTTAAATAATATCGATAAATTCGCAATCAATATAAACGTACGTTTTATAATGTCTGTAATTTTAAGACATTTTGTATGGGTCTATAATTTATCAAGATGTAATAAAACACAATTGCGTACAAAAATTTGACGTAAAAAGGCAAATATATTCTGGAAAGATTATACTGTCGTTCTTTTCTTGGAATTCGTTTTTCATTTAAATAAGTTTTATTTTTGGCATATATAAGTGATTACAAAGTAAAAGCACACATTAGCATTACATCCTCTCAAAATATGCTAATAATCATTTTCCAAATATTATATAAATGAATCAAAATGAATCATTAAAAAAGTACAGAAACCTGTATACTAAATAATATTTTAATTTCTACTTTATAATAAGATTTGTAATTTTGTATTTATTTTTTAATACGTAATTGAAAATAAATACTTATTAATTTATAAAGAAACGCCGGATACTGAGTTTTCAAGTTGCTAATTTTTTTAAAAAAATAAAGTAATTTTATGAAAAGTGATATGAAATCAGTTTCACAAATTAATTACTCCCCGTATTCTACTTTATTATTAGGAATTATTCTAGGTTAAGAATTTGAAATTATCTAGAGATTTTTAGTTAATTTTAAATAAAAAAATGGATTTCTAGTTATATTTACCTTAATTTTCCTATTTAGATTCCATTGATACTATTCATGAAGATTTTATATATTTCGTTTCTTTAAAGAAAGAGTTAAATTTATAAATATATTATATTTTTAATAATAAGAAAATTGATATTTTATTAATTGAATTTTATTTCTATTTTTATGGTGACTATTTAATTTTGTTGATCAGGAAACATTTGTTGAAGCAATTAATGTTTTTGTGTTGTAGCAAAATTTACCTTCTCAAACGAATAAATTCGAATAAAAACGTATAAAATTTTGAACATTTTGAAACAAAAAAAAATTAATTTTAATGTATTGGAAATAATTCATGTGTAGAAGCCTAGAATTTTAATTTAAATTAATTTTTTTAGTACGTGTGTATATTTTAAATGAAATGTATTTATCAGAAAATGTCTTTATTACATTATTTATCATTCTGTCTATATTTATAAATTTAAATTTTAAATAATTTAAATAGTAAATTTTATTGTTATATCATTTTATATTTCATATAACTGGTTTAGAATGAGTTGCAATTTGTATTAAAATGAATAAAATAAAAATATCAAAATTAATACTATCTTTTCACAAATTAAAAAAATGTTACAATTGAGAAACAATCAAATTCGACACAACAATTTTATAAGATCAAATACTTTTTAAAATAAATTAAATACGAATAATAATTTTGAAAAATGAAAACATTAAATAAAAATTTTAATTAATCATTATGAAAAATAAAAATAGTTATACAATTAATTTCGTGATTCGCAAATTCTTCACTTCCTAGAATCAAGAAATAATTTCCTATTAGGTGAATTTCAATAACTAATTATAAATAATTTTTAAGGACATTTAGATGGCAATTCCATCATCCTAAAATAAAGTACAATACTTTTGTCATAAAAAACGTGTTGTTTGGGGTGAATTAAAATTTTATTTATGAAAGTGAATTTATTCACAGCAGTAAAAACTATATTGTCATTAACTTGATGGTAAATTCTGTGACTTTCTTAAAAAAAATTAAATATTTCATTTTTAATTCTTTTATTTTGGAGTGTCAGTTATTTATAGTACCATTTTTGTATAAAATTTGAAATAAAATTGAAATAAAAATATGATAAATAAATTGATTAGATTATTATATTTATAACATTTATATTTAATACAAATGCTACGGAAAAAAAGTAAATAGTAATAATTTTAATCATTCAAAACTCAAATAATAACCATTAATATGTAAAATTTAAATATTATTTACAAAATACTCTCTTTATATTTGTTACATTTACATACGAAAGTGATTAAAGTAGTCAATTATTAATACTGATAACTATATATACAAACCAGTACCTATAACACAATAGATAAAAAATAAGATAATTTATTAAGATATAATTTCACGTCAATAATGGAACTTTATATATTGACATGCGATTATAAGTCAATAAGTAGATATTAACAAGAAAAAATGAATGTAAATGATTAAAAATTATTATTCTATTGAAATAATTTATTACTGAAATTACGAATACAGACAGAAATTTATATAAGACTGATAAAATTTACATTAAATATATTTTCCATATAAAAATATATCCAATCATTATAAAAAATCAATTGACCTTCTTAGACAACCGAAAATACAAAGAGACATACGCCTCGTTGCTTTTGTAGACTTCGATACATACAGAATAAGTAACTGTGAGGTAATAACAGTTCGTAGAGTAAAAGGAAAGTAATAATGCTACAACCTTCTATGATTAGTGATGCAAAACGAAGTCGCATTATCAGCACAGAAGGACTCCTATACATATATGTACAAACCTTAGATTTGTACATATGTATATGTATATATATATATATATATATATATACGTGTGTGTGTGCGTATGGATGTGTGTATATATACATGTATGCATAATCAAAAGACTATATTTTACTCCAAAGGTATTTGTATCCTGTCCTTTTCCGTTCTTGTAGTAGTCTTTCTCAGAACGCTGTAATATTTGAAACCGTTGAAGCATTTAGTCGCAAAGGGACAAATCGTATTTATTTGGGTCGTTAATTTGTAGTTAGAAATTATCGTTTTTGGATTTGCTCAATCCAGTGAAAATGTTTCACTGTTTAATGAGATATGTTTTTACTTTACCTTTCTTTTGTACGCATTTATACATATGTATGTATGTATGTATATGTATATATATATATATATACAAATACATAATCAAATAATTTTATATTAAAATATTAATTAAATATTTTTACTAACGGTTTTTGAATATATATGTATATATATATATATGTATGTATGTATATATATATATATATATATATATATATATGCATGGCATGCTTATATGATTAAATCGGAAAAATCATTTATCTATTAATGGATCATCGTTCTGACGAGGATATTGGTAATGAAAATTTTAATTGGATTTCATTTGAAAAATTAATTCCTCTCATATAAAATTTCAAGAATAAATAGTTTAAAAATAGATTATTATTGAAAGGTATTATCTTCTTTAAGAAAATCATATTTTTTGATAAATAAATATACACTGTCGTAAAAAATTATGTTAATCAAAGAAGTAAGGTTTATGGGAGAATGATATAAAATTTAATAATTTACTTGTAATTTATTTATATTTTAATAATTCAAAACTTTGTAACCTATTTGCAATTTATTAAATCTTTTTGTGTATCTGTTTTCTTTGAGGTTTTCAAATTTCGTTAATTAAACAAATAATGATATTTTGAAAATGTTAATTTTTTTCATTAGGTTCAAATATATGTTAAATAGCCAAATATTGAAAAATACAATTAACTTATGGTGAATTTCAATATTCACTATAATTATTAGATTTTCCCTTTCATTCACTGCAGATAAAAAAATGAAATTTTTTTTAATTAGTATTATTTGTTAATAATTAGAAAAACTCAATAAATATACTACTAACATTCAAAAAAAGAGTAAAAGATCAATTGATTAAAAAATATAAGTTTGTATTTTTATACCTGAAATTCTGTTAATGCATTATCCTGCCGGTTTTCGTCTTTTGAATCATCAAACTTCGCTTCTTCATTACTAGTTTCAGCAAATATGCCATATTCATGTAGGTTTTAGATCATTATAAGTATTTAAAATCTACTTGATGATTGCATATATGAAAAAAAACCGTTAAGGATTACAGAATCTCAGGTTAACTAAAAAGATGAATACCATGATAAGAACACATAATTATTAAATTTAAATAATTTTTTTCTATTTTTCATATTTTTTCTTAATTGCACAAAAATGATTACTAAATTAATCAATTTATGTGACAAAAATAAGTATTTTTTTAATATTAGCTACAAATCTTTATAATATCAAATAATTATTGCAAGAAACTATAAATATTTTTGAAACTAGAAACAAGTTTTCTAAGCATATTTTGGCTGGAAAATATTTAAACTAAATCATGGATTTATCTTCACCATATATTTCTCTTCCTATTTCTGTATATGTATATATATATATATATATATATGTACATATACATAATAAAAAATAAAAGTAGTCACCTTCTGTAATTTGTTCAATGTTTTCCACTACCATACTTTTATTTATGACAGTTTCAGAATATATATATATATATATATATATATATATATATATATATATATATGTATGTACTAATACGTAGTATAAGACATTTATGGATAACCATAAAATATGTAAATATGTACATACACACAGTCATACACAAATCATTCTTATGTAAAAAAAGTATACCTTCAAGTTTTTAGGAAACTCTGAATGAGAATTATTATTCTATACATTTAAATAAATTGTTCTGAATGAAATTAATATCAGTATAAGGATTAAATAGTATTGTATACATTCATTATACCTAAGTATATTTTTTTATATTTGTATTCCAAAAAATTTAATAGAATGTATTTTAGTTTATATTATACGAATGGCATTTTAAAATATAAAATTTCAGCTTTTTAAAAATGTCATAAATAAAATAACACAAGTGGATTGTTCATAGGAACAGTATAAAAAATAATTTTATTTAAGCTCTTATTTAAAATAAATTACACTTAATGTGACATTTTCATTTCGTACTCCACAAGTAAATAAAACAAAGAAAAAATAAAACAACAAACTTTTAATTCAGTAGACAAACTGTGAGAGTTCGATATAATATAAAAAATAAATAAAACTTAAATTACATGTATTAAATTTCAAATGAGACTATTAAAAGTTCCACTGTATACTATGTCATCTTTATTTCCACTTGTGTTTGAAAATCTAAGAGAAGAGATGACGTTTCACGATGTGATATCAACATTATGAAAATGTAATATCTTGAAGGGAAGATAAAAATATCAAAAACACCGAATATACTTTTAACATTGTTTTCGTGAGTTTTCACAGTTTCTCGTTTATACTTGTTCATTTGGTTACGATGTTATATTTTCACTTGTTAATTCTTTCAAAATATTTAAAATATAGCTGAAATATCTGTTTACATTTTCTTAAGAATGTACATAATAATACTTCTCTGATAAATAATTTAAAAGTTTAAACCTGTCAAATTCTTTGTAATTGTTTTAAAATGAATATTTCGTTTCATAAATTTAACTATTGTGTCTGCAATGTCTTTTAATTTTTTTCTCTCTTTATGTATATATCTATCTAGCTATCTATCTATCTATCTATCTATCTATCTATATATATATATATATATATATATATATATATATATATATATATATATAATACGCATATAAAACCTAGAAAATAAATAACAAAAACTTAAAACTCAACAAATATAAAATATAACTTTATAATCTGTGCTAAACAATATTATAATATATACAATTCAATATCATGAATTTAAGAACATTCACAAATTCTTGTTAAAATTTAAAAGTAAAATATATTACTTAATATCCTTAATATATATATATATATATATATACACATATAATCTTAATATCCTTAACATATCTCTACATAAATGGATTTTCAATCTTTGACTTTTAGGAGATATTTTAGGAATGTAAATGTCGATTTATTTTTTATAAAATTAAAAATATTTTTATAAATATCAATGTTACTTTTGTATAATCAATTGAAGTTTAGTGATTTTATTAATCATAAAAATTATTTGATGCTACCACCATCTAAATTCTTATATGCGACAATAAAAACGAATCAATTATTTTTTGAATATTTTTGATCAAAACATTCATTTTTTTATAGTTTGTGAACTGAAAATACAATTAATTTGTAAAAGAAATATAGATGTTTGAACTGAAATTTCTATATGTTACATTTTATTTCAAAAAAGATTAAAATTCACAACTTTAGACAGTAAATTTCAGTTGAAGTATATATATATATATATATATAAATTTATCTAGAAAAAGCGTCCCTTTAATTTGACAATCTCTAAGAAATATGATATCTTTGTAACTTTAGATATAATTTCGTATATTAAAATTCTTTAAACGTTTACCAAAATAAAGTATTTTGTTAATTTATTTTTTTTTGTCGAAAGGAAAACAGTATTTGAATTAAACAAGGACATAAAAAAGATCATTTTAAAGTATACACAAACAAGAACTCACAAAAATTCACGTGTTAAATACAAATTGCAAGTAAATTCTTGTATCTCTCCTTTCTTATGGTATCGTTGTGCCAAGTTATAAATGTTTCATCGACACTCTAAAACAAGATGATCTTTCTGTTTTAAATGGTATGTTGCACTATCAAATGTATAAATTTTACTGTACAAGAACTAAAATCTAGTAACGGAATAGAATTTTAGAGTAGTATTACTTTTTATTATCTTCAAACACGTTTCATTATCTGTTTATAGACTTTTGAAATTGTTGTTTTCAGAATACACTTGTTTTTATTTGAAACTTGTTTGTGTTTAAAAAAAATAACAATATTTTTTCCGTATACTTAAACTTTATTCATTTTTTAGTACGCTTTATTATTTACCTGAGACAATTCAGTTTTATTTTCCATTCAAACATAAACTATATATTTCACAAATTAAATTCTGATTTTTCCAAAAACTATATTTTTTCTGATCAAAAGTAACAAGTAATGATAGTTTCCTATGCTGATAAGTTTCGAAATATGAAAAAGGAGTGAAATAATCCGTAGCATTAAATAATACTCCATTTATAAAACTATATATTTTATGGCATGAAATTAAATCTAAGTTAGAGTTAATTAATGTGCAAACTTTTGACTGTTTTCTTAAAATTTTGGACACATTTTAAATGTAAAAATTTAATTTGAAAAAAGTTTTTTATTTACAGGAAAATCAGAGAATATATGCTAATTATTAAATTTAAAATGATTAAAATATTATGTATTTATTTTTAAATCAATATATAATTCTATTAAATTGTTATTATAAAAAAATAAACCTTTTTGTAAAGCATTATTAAATTACATAAATAAATTAAAAAATGTTAGTTTTAGAGAAAGAAAATCTTTCAATTTTTCGAAATTTGATTCAAGATGTTTTGAAAATATTTATATTTCAGTGATAGTTTCTTAGCATATAATGTTATTTTTTAAAAGCATGTTAAATAATTGTAAACAAATATGTTAAATTCATAAAAAACAGAAATTGTTTCATTTTTAAATTATATAAAACTCTATTCTTCTTAATTGAATATCCATTATTGAAATTAATTATAAATATCAATGAAATTAATAGTAAATAATACATTTCTTGACAAATTTTAAAACATAAAATTTAAGGAATATTTTATGATGTTGAGATTAACTATACATTTATTATTTTTAGGTCAAATATACTTATATTATATATATATATATATATATATATATATATATATATATATATATATTGTTAAATAAAATAAAAACTAAATTAGAAAATATTGGTTTTCCACAATAAGAATTAAATAATACTTATATATATATATATATATATATATATATATATATATATATATATATAATTTTATGAAACTAAACCGTGAAATAAGTTTTATAGTTTGTTATTCTTTGGGGAATTTCTATGTAGTTTTCTATATAATGTAGATCTACGAAAGAATAAGAAAATTGCTACACAAATAAGATCACTGATAAAAAAATCGTATATTTCAATCGAAAAGAAAGTAAATGTTATCTATAAGTAGATTTGAACTACATTGAAATATTTTTTTTATTTTCATTGATAAAATTTGAATATATTCAAAATAATAAAAATATATATAAATTTTATTTAATAAATTTTTAACAGTTTATAGAAAAAAGTTTAATAAATGTTTAATAAAAGTTTAAGCGTAAGTGGTTCAAAACCATTATGCTTAAACTCAAAAGTTATTAGTTATAATGGTTGTTGTACCTGTGTTCTTTTGGTCTATTATCCTATTAATCATGATCTTGATGAATGTCTTGAGTTATTTTCTGTCGTTAGTTTGGACTCTTGAATCATGCTTAAGTTTTAATATAATTAAATTATCAAAACTTCATTAAAATATGTAGGTGAATTAGTATGTGAAGTATTTTAAACTGGAAATCAACTAATATAATTGGTAAATTTAACTAGTTCAAAAATAATATTTAAATTTAAATTTCAAAAAATCACATCTCAGCTCAAAATAAACCTCATTAATCCAAATAAATACATTCAAAAACTACTAGTCAAAAAGTATATCTGTAAAATTTCTTTACAACCATGAAATTGTGTATTTCGTTATTGATTTGAAGCTCTTTTCTATTATCTTTTGTGCATTGATCTTTTTAAATATTTCAAATGCACTACATGTTCATAAAACCTTCCCCGGATGTTTCTTGGATAATAATATAACTTATTTGAATTTCGTTGTCATGCAATTGAAACTCGTGCGGTACCAGTTGTATTAAACATCTTTTTTAATTATTCAGAGATAAATAAAAAACGAAAGTTTTTAAGAACGATGCTATCACTGATAGATTAAGCAGATAGTAAGCTTTAAAACGGTACATAATATGAACTTTATATATATTACAATAAATAATAAGACAGAAAATCAGATAATAAGACAGAAAATCGAAGAAGAATAAAACTTTTAAGATGATAAGATTTAATTAATGATTATTCAGTTTCTGTAAAAAAGAAAATAATAAAAAACTTTTTTTTTTAAAAATTCTTTCCTTTAATTTTTCAATTTAAATCTTAAAACAATTTCACAATTGGTAGTCGTCTCTTTTAATTGAATACACCATGTCACTATGTAATATCCTTCTTATTGTGTGTCTAATGTCCGTCTATATTATTCTACGCCATTTCACTTTTTTCCACTATTATAATTCTAATTAGTTATTAACATCTTTGATACTATATAATAATTAAAAAGTATGAGTAAATGAGTACCAGTATAGTTGTAATAAATATAAAAATCGTACCAAATTAAATCTTAAATAAGAGTAAATATTTAGACTATTTTAATATTTTATCACTTTTATTTGTTGTGTAACACTTTAATATGTAAATATTAAATATCTTTCCTTCAATGTATTTAAAATAAAAATTATAAATATTTCTCACTTAACAGTTATAGAAATAAATAAATTTCACTTTTTAATATCAATTTATCTATAAAATACTTTCCTAGTTACATCTAAACAAGATATGTATAAAAAAAACTGTATGAAAAGGAAATATAAGGCGCGAATATTTATTTATTTTTATCAAACTAAGTACATGTCAATACATTTTATTGTTAGCTTAAATCCTCAATACGAAATCTATATATTCGTTAACTATTATTGACATTCTAATCCCTATTCCTACAGCATCAATTTTAGTCATGACTAAAACAACGAAAATCAATAATCTCTAAAGCACGTAGAATAATCCAATAGGTATGGAAACAGTGCATCACAGAATGCATTTAAATGCATGTGAATATATCTAAGTTAATTTATATGCAAACATATCATATATATTGAAATAATTTAATGCGACGAAATACCATCAGATTATTCATTAGTAGGTTAGGAGATCGAACCACTCACCTACATATAGTTTCATGAATAAATTAATGTTTAAAATTTTAGAAGTTTTCCTATTGGATAGAAATTTATTAAACAAATGTAAATGAAACTTACTTAAAAAAACAAACACGAATATTTTCATGCAGTAAAAAAGTGATGTAGCACAATAATTGGAAAGAAATAATTGTAAAAAGATTTTCTTCTTTTCTTTTTTTAATTGTTAGTTTTAAAATCTATTCTAGTTAAATAAGAGATTGTTACATTTAAATTTAATAATCAAAATATAAATTATTATGATATATTTTTGTTAATATTTCTTGTATAAATAAATTGATAAGTGTAAAAAAAACATATAGTACTGATTTAAACTAATAATTTTTATATAAAATACTAATATTTTATTTAATACTAACGAACGGACATTTAATGCAAATAGCACAAACAGTAGAGAATATAAATATTTGCTTAAATACAAAATATAATATTTGAATCAAATAAACGAATCAATTACGTTGGAAATGAATCTGTTATACATATATTTGTCAAATTTATAAATTATTAATGTAAATAATAATTTTTGTTTACCAACTTATACAAAAACATAGTTTATCTAGCTATAATTTGTACAAATATACAAAACCCATAAATAGTATATTTATTTAAGAACATAAAAAGCGTATTGCAAGTATAAAACAACAAATAAAAAAATCTAAAGAACACAGTAGGAAAATATAATAAAATTACATCAATAAACACTAAAGAAAGAGGAACGAACACATAGAGGAAAGCTGTACTTTTAAAGTAGAGAATTCAAATAATAATTGAAGTAAAACGGAGTTGAATTGTGTTTCAGCTAGAGTTCTTATTGTCTTCAAGACTATTTTGTATAAATAATTTTCGTGTAAGGGAAAGATGCCCATAACACCTTTCCAGTAGTGAAAACGAGTTCAGCTTTATGGAGCAATACGAAACAGCCTTACCACGTTAACTTATTTAATTATAGCTGAGGTAACAATAAGATACTGCGGAAAACTTACCGTCCGAATTTAATTTTCTTTTTATTATTTTTAAACACGGTGTTCACGAGTATCGTATTAATATATACAAGCATTTACATTAAACATACATACGTAGGTATTATTATATACATAAATATATATATATATATATATATGTTAATTTAACTTTCTTTTAAAAGAAATGCGGGAAAAAGAATAAAAATATTAATAAAAAATACTAACAGGAATATAAAAGCTCTAAGTTGTTTTATTTTAAAAAGTTTTTTATTCCACCTGTAATGAAGTAGACTTTATAATTGTTTTATTTAAAAAATAACTAAAAAGTCTATAAATTTTTTTATGAAATTTGAACATTACTTCATAATTTAAATATCTAAACATAACTCATTTATAAATTTAAAAAATAAAAGTATATAATTATATTTGACAATAGTAAAATATAATGTTCTCACTTCCATTGTATCTATTTTTGATGTTTTTAAAAACCTTTAAGACCAAATTTTTGTTATAACTTTCTACAATTGGGTTAAACTTTTGTGTAATCTACAAGTTATTTATTTTTGTTATTAGAAATTTAGAAACAAGTAATAATTATCATTAAAAATAGGTTCTTATATTGTAAAAAATATAATTAAAATTTAATTTATAATTTTATTTTAACCACAAACGATATTTGCATTGAAATTACTTAAAAGACAAAGAATATTGAAATACAGCTCATAGTTTATTTACTTAATGCATTATTTACAAGTAAAAAAATTTATAATAATATAAAACATTGTTGAAACATAAAATGTTCCACTTTTCTGTGATATTCATTAATTCTACTTATTATACACATTATATTTTATAATAATTATAATTCTCTCAATATGAATAAACTAATTTTAACAAATGGTTAACTTTCAAAACAGAGGAAAAACATTTTATATGTTTATGTTAAAAATATTAAAATATTTTATATGTTTATGGAAAATTATTTAATATGTTAATTTATTGTTATTCATTTTGAATTTAATTTATGTGCATTTGGATGGATATGCCATAATTCTCAGAGCTATCATGTAATTATTTATAGATTTATTTTTATATTTATAAGCAAAAGTATATTTTAATAGAAGATAGTGAAATACAAAAATATATAATTTCTTTTATTTTTATCATTTTTTCAATTTATTATGAAAATTAATCTAATTTCACATTAAAAATAAAATAATAAGAAAGAGATTTATTTTCCTTTTTAGTAATTTATCGATTTTGTTGCACACATACAATTAAATATATATATATATATATATATATATATATATATATATATATATAATAAAATTATATAAACGGTTCATCAATCAGACATATTTATAGTGTTTTTAAAAAAACTAATTTGTTCTTTTTAAAATAATCTAAAAATCAAAGAGCATAAATTACGAAAAGTCTTCAAGACGACACATAGTTTTAGAAGTACATTTTTTGAAACACAATTAAGCTTGCAAATATAATTGAACAACATTTTTTGTAGCTTTGAAATTCATTTGCTCTGTATTGCCAAACAACCGTTTGGTAATGTTGGAATTAATTCTGTTTTCGTAATTATGCACTGGGGTAGAGGGAATAGAGCATCGCGTAACGAACAATATCGAGGCTGAACTAAATTTGGAACTCGCAACTAGGATTAAGGACGGCTTAAACGTTCCTACGTATAGTAGATCAAAAGACGTAATATTAAAAGCGTTTCATATAAGTTTACGATGGTAATCGATAGTCGATATGTACACAAAAAGACCTAAGTAAATATATATATATATATATATATATAATATATATTCAAAAATAAAAGTATGTACATACTTAAATACATACTAAATAACTATTTATCTCTGTCCGGTGTATAAACCGGAGGGCCCAGTTTGAAATAATTTTTGTATTTGTTAAATGGTCTGAATATAATGGTGCACTTAAGAGTTTAGTTAATGAATGTAAAATATTTATAAAATTCGTCAACAAATTACGATCCGTATATAAATGAATAAGATACTTTTTATTTTTTATAATTATTTTATTTTATTATTAAGAAATCTGGAAATAAAGTTCTTTATATTAACAGAAAAGGTGGTTGGTTTAATTGTAATGTTATGAAAAAATATTTGAAGTTATATAAAAAAAATTGTTTTAAATAAGAATATATAAAATATTAATTAGAAAATATTTAAAGATATAAACTGATTTAGTTTTCTAATTAATTCATGTAATTTTTATTCTTTTCAACTTGAATGCTTGTTTCAGTTCAATAATTATTCAACAAGGTTTTAGTTATATGGAATCTTATTTTAATTAATTTATGTATATTTTTTTAAAAAATAGCAAACTATTAAGTATTTTATTAATATTTTTAACTTAGAATCTTTATTAGAAGAATAACAATTCAAATTCACTTAAATCTTTTTACTATTTTTACCAGAAAATTAAATCATTTTCATAATATAATTTTAGTACTACGACTAAATTTATTTTTACAAATGAATTTTTACATATCTTCAAACCAAAAATTTTCTTATTAAAAAAGTTCGATAATTGATTGTTTTATTGTTGCTTATAAGCATTTCGACACCATTATTTTCAAAACTCGAAGGTACCGAAAGATTAACACTTTAGATGCTTTAGGTTCTCAGTAGATTTTTTTTATACCTTAGATTTCTGGGTTTGAGGATATCGAAATTCACATAGACAATAATCAAAAGCAACGAATAATCAATATTAAACATTTTTAATGTTTTTTTCTGGTTTTCGGAATGAATGAAAAATTCATTTGTGAAAGTGAATTTTTTTATTAATTTTTAAAGTATTTTTATTATAAAACAAGTAGAATTTATGCAAAAATCTATAAAAATTTTAATAACTAAAATGTTAGAGAAACTGTTAATTTTGTATATCTGTATTCAAAACAACTTCCCTTATATATATATATATATATATATATATATATATATATATATATATATATATATATATATATGTTTGTGTATGTGTGTACTTTATAAATTTTTTAAAAATATTACTGACTCATTGTTAAAAATGCGGCTTTCATCCATTATAAGCTCGATTTTAATTTTTCAGTTATTAATCGTTATCATTACAGTAACTACTGAAACCCATTGCTGTTAAAGCAACAAGTGCCTATTATTGACTTTAATAAGGATGTCATAAATATTGTAAAACATTGTTATTACTCAATAAAAATGTTGTCATAGTGAAGGTACTTAAAAATTATTTTATCTCTTTAGAAAATTTATAATATATTTATTTTTGTTCATGGCTTGTTAAATTTTTTTCATGTTTTTATTAAAATTTCAATATATTCGAATATTTAAACGGGAGATATTTTTATGAAATACGAATTATTGAAAATAATAAAATATATCTCAAGCAACTATATACTTTCTTCATCAATTTTTGGATGTTTATTATTAATAAACAATTTAAATTTATATTTTTTCTAAAATATATACAACTTATATATAAATTATAAATCTAAAATATTTTTGTAATATTCACACCCAATGATAAATTTTCCAAACGAAAGATTCTGTAATAAATGGACTAAATGTCTTCTGATATTTTTTATTTACTCTATAAGTCTACACTCTAACAAATGTTTTGTCAAAGCCACAATGTTGCTACTTTAACACAAGGTAAATCCAACAATGTTTTTTATCGATAAAGAAAAGTTTGGCTATTTATTTTTCACTTTGAAAAAAAAGTATCTTTTCTAGATTCGTTAACGGTTGCCGTGAATACTATTTTTTACAATACGGATTAAACATAAAGCTCTTTCGGTATGAAAGATTAATGAGCTTGTTTTCTTCGTACAAACTAGGTCAAAAATGAGAATGTTTTATTTTTGATTTGTAACTTACAAACATTTGATGATGGTATTTATTTTTTATTATCAACTTGAAAATGTTATACAATTTATATAATATTCACGAGTACTTAAAACATTGTTCACTTTTACTGGAAACTTTCATAATTACGCACTTGTACGGTTAGACTTTAACGATTAAATGTCTCTCAAACATAACAATTATTTGATTAAAATAACAGATATTTCGGGGTTTAAGAAGTCTCATCATACAATTATTACATGTTTATTTTATTAATTTCATTAGAGTTGAAAAGTTATTACGTTTATTACTTTTTATAACAATTTACATCAATTTTACTTAAAAAATAAAAATTTATTTAAAAATATATTTATTCTAAATAAAAGTATTTACACTTTTTTTTAAATATTGTGTTTAAATATTATATAAAAAAAGTATTCATGAAAATTATATTGTTTTATTCAATGTGATTTTTACAAAATTGTATTTTAAGGAAATACAAAGATATTCCAAAAGGGTGTGCAAACATATTCTTTTCGTATGCATTTTATATAAAATTAAATACTAATTGTATTTAATAATTACATGAATATTTTTTTATAAAAATGTCTTAAGATGTTCACCTTTTGACATATGAAAATATACTGTATCAATATATATATATATATATATATATATATATATATATGTATATATGTATATATATATATATATATATATTTATATGTATATATATATATATATGTATGTGTATATATACATATATATTTATATATATATATATATATATAAATATATATATATATATTTATATATATATATGTATATATATATATATATATACACAATTTAGATAGCAATATATAATCCCTTGTCATAAAGTTGCTTCGAGCAAAAACATACTTTGTGGATTGAAACCAATCGAAAATTGACTCGAAGCATTCCTTTGTGGCAATATTTTACAAAAAATATATTGAAAATTTTTATTCAGGCAGAACGAATTAAAATTACTACGTTATCATATTTTTAATACATATTGTTTTTATGATCTGTATATGAAAATGGAAAAATATAGTACATTTTGTATTCTTTTGTACCGAATTTTGGTTCAGTATAAAAGTTAATATTCAATACATTTATATTCGATAATATATCTAATATCATTTAAACGGCTTTATATCTAATTAAACCAATTATAATGCTGAAATATTTATTAGTATGATAAAACAATACATTGAATTTACAAATCTCGATACGCGGGATAAATTGAATATAAATTAGCAACATTGTGTTCAGAGAGTCTCTGAGAAGCTGTCCAAAATTATCGGTGAAATACATCATCACCTTCAACTACGACAACCGGATGTAGCGTGCGACACGATTGTGCACCGGATGTGGAAAAGTCGGTGCCCGTTAAATTTGCGTCTTGTTGCCTCTTTGTAACAAAGGAGACAAATTACTGCCTTTTTACTGAAGTTTAATCACTCTACACACACACACACACACATATATATATATATATATATATATATGTATACGTTGATAACATTTTTTTATATTCAGTTTTTACAAAATAGTTTCTTTTATAATTACTATATTCTTTAAGAACTGTATAAGTTTTACTTAAGTAAAAACAAAGAAAATTATTAAATAAGATTTTACATAATAAATTATTTAAAACAAACTTCTAATTTTAATCATAAACTCAAGAAATTCTTTTTAATTTTCTTAACATTTGTTCAATTATTCTGGAGGTTTCTATTTAATAAGATCAGCTGTAATTCTTTTATTCTCTGAGACTGTTTTCGCTACGAGTGACATTTTTAGGTGTATTTTGAAACCTTCAAAATCCACCTGAAGATGACACACGTACTGAAACCGATCTCGGAAAATAGATTTACAGTTGATCCTACAAGGAGAAAACGTTTATAACAACGTACTAATGAGATCACAGACATAAAATATTACATTTATAATATAATTTATCAATTATTTTTTCTCAAACATTTCCATATTTATTTTTTTTAATTTATTTATTTCGAAAATATTTATATATATATATATATATATTGACCTTATGACTAAATTCATTTTCACAATTTAATTGTTTGCTTCCTATAATAATAATCATCATCATTACAATCAACACACTGAAAAAAGTCTGGTTGTAGCTTAATACTCTGAGAATGATGAGACTACTATCAAAATTCGCATAAACTACAATAAACATTCACTAATAAACTTTAAAATATGAATAGTTATACCAAAAATCTGAAATAGAAAGAAAAGAAAAATATTCGAAACATATTTAAAAACATATCATGAACATACGCTTTTTTATAAAAATAGAAAACCATATTTTCTATATGTCTTACTTCTCACAATACATCATCTTGACAAGTCACATATTCATCTTATTGTCGTATTGCTATTTTGATCCGAAAGATTTTGTTGATCCTTTCAGTAGCAGACTGGCTATCTATTCATACTTCACTCTACTGTTTGAAAAATAACGTATATATCTTATTTAAAATATCCTACGTGATAAATTGCAGATTTATTTCAAATTTTATAGAATACTTGGGAGATACAGCTAGTGGCGACAACTTTTTTATTGTATTCTTATCTAGTCGATGACTGCGACAAATTTAAAATGAATGTAATATATCATTCTTGAATTAAATGAAATTGTTCACTTCTGCACATGTTACATATATATATATATATATATATATATATATATATATATATATAAGAGAAACAATGAAAAGGATGTACAGAGAAATAAACTCTTAATAAAAAATATTCATTAAAATAATTTAAAAAAAATATATAATTCCGCTGTCATTCTATATTTAATGGTTCACATTTTAAAATTTATAATTAAAATAAAAAAAAGTAATTCTTTTGTACATAATTTGAAAAAAGCTAAAATTATGTCTACTTTAAAAATTGTAAACTTTACCTTAAAAATTCGTTTTTAAGCAATATCGCATTAATTATGTATAAAAATTAAGTTGATAAAAATGGAATATAATAATAAATTAATATTTAATAGAGAACAAAAAAATCTAAAAAACTGAGTTTATATATTATATATTTTAAAACATATCCCCTGTTCAATAAATCCTTCAGTAATAGAAGGCATTTTGTAATTAATAATAATTGAAAAAGTAATCCTTGATTATAATTCTTATTATCAAACTTGCTACCCTGCTAATGAATTCAGAATTCATTTTATGATTATTACCATAATTCAAATATTTTCTTACTAAACGAAAGATACACAATATCATAAATCCATATTTATTTTTTTTAGAAAAATTATGTTAATTATGTAATGTTTTATATAAATATAAACTTAATTTAAGAAATTATACTAATTATGAAATTAGTTCAATATTTTTATATTAATTTATATTACGCCATAAATAAAAAAATAGTATTAAAAAATTAACTTTTGCAGAAGTTATATGTAACTATTAAGCCTTAAATAAAAATAAATGACAAATAAAAGAGGGACACGTACAAATGTATATATATATATATATGCATATATATATATATATATATATATATATATATATATATATATCTTTTTCTATGTATGTGTGAATTTTTATGTAAATTATTAAGTTAGTATTAATTAAGCATTTAAAATATGTTTGTAATTCATTATATAACTATAAGGAATTAATTTTTGAAGAAAATTTACAATGCGCAATGTTTAAATGTTGATGTCAAAGGTTAACGTTGTACAACGCTGCTTTTATTATTTTAAAATATCAAATTCGTTAATATTTACAAAATAAAATCTGTGCAGTAAAAGTGACATAACTCATATTTTATTCACATGCGTATTTTTACATTTGAAAAATAAATTATGTGCTGACAAACCCATTTATTCAATATAAATATTCATTCTAGAATGAAATACAACAAAAAACTGAATATTAAAGTATAAATAAACACTAAACGATATAATCCATTACCGAAAAAAAATAATAATAATGTGTACATAACAGTATACAACCTACATGACATCGTGTAAATACAATTAAAAAGGCGACCAAAAAAAATTAAAACGGCAATAAAATTTCAAATTGCATGTAACGAAACGAATTCGTACTCAACAATGACAAAAAAATAATATAATTGATATAAAAAATGGGACACTGTGAAATGAATGTATGAATTTAATCACCGTATTAATTTCCCTTTTTCGCTCAAATAGCCATAAAGCAAGCCCGACGTCAACATTTAAAGCTTTAATTATGTTACAGATGTTGAGAGAATTACGCCCTTTTAAACTAGAATACTATGAGTATTCACCCACAGTAAACTCTGTGGCAATTAAAACTACTGTTTAGTTAATCTGCCGGATTATAAAATACTAGTATCTTGTAAATGAAATCAAACAATTCATCTTCATTTGTTGTTTTTACTGAGATGTCTTTTAAACTTTTTTTATTTGCTCACTTTGAAAGACAGGCTTTTTTATTATTGTACAAATTGGAATAATATTTTTCACTGACTTCTACAACGATTCATATATTGACGAACACAGTTTTAATAAAGAACTAGTAATTTTAAAAACAATAAATATGTTTAAAATTTTAATTTGAGAAATGTACATAATTCTGAAAGTATTTTAATTGAGTATTTCAATAAATATGCAATATTATGGCATAAATTAAAATAAAAAATCCAAGAAAGCATAAAGAAGCTTCTATAGAAATATTTTCTGCTTTTATTATTTTAATTATAAAATTTTAATATATTATAAAATATAAATAAATTTATAATAATCTAAGATGAATTAGAATATAAACACTTTCTATTAAATAATTTAATTAAGTTGTAAATTATAAAAAAATAATATGTTGATATAAATAAGTAATCAAAAAGATTAATATTTTAATTATAATATTAGTAAACGTCAGAGTGATAAAAATCTTGTAATATACTATGGAAATATTTTTCCACATGATTTCTTTACTTCAAAAAAGAATTGAATAATAATTCCTATTATTCGTTGACTTATATTAATGAAGATTTATATCATTTCTAGATGTTTTTTTTCCAAACATATTCTGAAAATTATGTTTATGATAAAGTATGACAGATATTCGTACATAAATTTTCATTCTTAGTTCACTGGAAATATGTTGTGAAATAAAATGTTGTTACTTTGTAAATAATTTCGAAACTTGTAAATATTTGTCTTTAAGAAACATTTAAGTTGAACAGTTCTAAAAATTTAATAATATTTGTAAATTAAAATATTGTTTCTTGATATTTTTCATAAGATTTTTAAAAAAAATATATACTAAAATAAACTATTAAGTTTTATTAACTAGTATAATTCGATCATTGTATTATAAATATATATATATATATATAATCAAAACTTCATCAAAATCAGATAATTTTATATTATAAGAGATAAATATTCACTTTTGTATTTATTTTATTAAAAAAAACACACCCATAGAAAAAATACTTTTACAAATTAAGGCTTTTTTCTTGACTAAAAACTGCTTCTGATGTTGTTTCAAATAGTTATTAATGATAAATTAATCTTAAAATTTTAAGTTATAATTGTTTCTTTTACTGGTAATTTAAATAATTTTTAACATTCAAATTAATTTTTGCTCTACGTCCACTGTAGCAAATTTCTTTACTTCTAGCTATTTTCTGTACCCATATGAATTTGAGGATGCTCAGTTCATCATTAAAATTCGAACAATTCATTTTAAAATACTAAAAATATAATAACGGAACAGAAAATATATTTGTAGTGTGTAAATAGTGAAAATTAATCTGTGAAAATCAAAAAAACGTTTTGATAAAAAAAAATAATCTAGAAAAGTTATAAAAAAACATTTATGCAACTTTTCATAAATATTTACAGTCATTGACAAATGTGATTTGTCAGTGACAGTTTTTCAGGCAAATATACAACAACGAGAATAGTTTTATATGTACTTGATATCTATATGTAAAAAGAAATGGTAAAAATAGAACATCATTGTGAGACATATCAATTATATTTGAAATATGTCATTTTTAGTTATTTCAATTTTAAATTCTATACTTTCAAATAACATATTGAAATTGAAAATATTTGTTTATTTGAAAGCCAACTAGGAGTCAATTACATTTTCTCATTATAAAAGAATATTTTTCATGTCGTTTAATACATTTTCTTAAAATAACAGTTATATTTTAATCGAAATTATATTCTTAGAATATTTTGAAATACATATAATAACTAGAAAACTTCTAAGATATTTTTATGGATTTTGCTGAATCGAATTCTTGAAATTGTCTTTTCAATTGCTTTTTGACTTAATATTTCTTACAAAAACCTTTTTCTATTTCCTATTGTGCAGCATTTCTTCTATATTCTTCATATTTATCTGCATATTTATTTATATATGATCTTATTTTAGTACTATAGAGGCAGAATAAGATACCGGTAATTTTCTATTCATTTTTTAATCATTATTTCCTATATATATATATATATATATTTCTTTTTATATGTATATGTAACTATTCTGTTAACCTTTTTTTTCATAAATTAATAATATTGAAATCTATTTATATTAGTTATTCAGTGAAGTGAACAAATAGTTTTTCTATACTTATTTTAATTTTGATTCTTATTTTTTCCATTTATTTATAATATTTAAGGAAATTAGAAACTGAACTCAGTCATACATTTTTATGCTCAATATCACTTTGACAGGTTGCTCTGATAACCTTCATTCTTTTGGACCATCTGATTTTCTAATCTACTCCACTAGTTTCGATACGCTAGAATTATTAAAAATTATATCAGATAGTTTTTAGAATCTCTAAAAGTGGAGACTGGAAATTCAAATATTACATAAGAGCAAAAGATATCAAAATAGCGCATAAATTACAAACGTTTGACTAAATTGTAGAAAAAAATATTTATTTTAACTTAAAAAATATACACTTATGTATTTTTTGTATATTTATTAAATTCGTATTTAAATTTAATACTTTATTCAAATGTTCACAAAAAAATGTATCTAAATAGATAATAAAATGATAAAAATATCAATAAATGAATATAAAAAAATGTCTACAAAACTTATAATCGCACATAAATTTGAATCCATATATTTAATTTTTTTATATTTATATATATATATATATATACAACTGTCTGAATATAATTAAACTAGCAAAGGTTCCAAAAGATTTAAATATTTTAATTTTATAGATTATTCCCCTTAGTTTATTCTTGAAGGTTTAAAAATCTCTCTTTTTTTCTTTATCTACCTTTATATATATATATATATATATATATATATATATATATATATATATATACACAAAATAACAAAAAAACTATAATATTAAAAATAAACATATTAAACTAATTAAGATTCAAAAAATCAATATAAATAATAAAAAAATGTAAAGTAAACTTTAATATAGCTGCAAATATATCTAATGGAAAAACTGAACTATCATTACCTTAATACAATCTTATATAATCTTGTTATATTAAATAGGATTCTGAAGATTTATTTCTGAAAAAAGTAGCTACAACGTGAACTACTAAATACATTAACTTTTAAAATAAAGTAAGCATAAATCTTATTTTACTGTAAATGATGTTATTTAAGAAAAAAAAAACATTTAAAAAATTCATACATAAATACAAAAGTATACAAGTTCGTACATATCAGATTTATAAATAGTCAGTTATGAAGTTAATAATGAATAGTACTTATTTATCGAAGCGAAAGAAAAGGCATTACTTTTTTTGTGTTGATTCGTTTTATTTATAATTCAGTGTATTATTACATGAAACGTTGATATCTGTTCATCTAGAAAATCAGAGAGAATTTCCACTTTAATACATTCAATATTAAAAGTATTTGATTTTCCGTTTAAATTTACTATAATCCATCCGATGAGTTAATTGAATATTCTATATTCGTGCTAAATTAACCCGAAAATATTTGAAGGTAAAGTAATTTATAATACAGATTGATAGATTATTCAAGAAGTTGAGGGAGGAGTAAGTATCTTATCATATTAATTATAACTGAAAGGTTCTACCTAACAGCTTTCTAAAAAGAGACTATTGTTTTAAAAAAATATTTTATTCAGAAATATTAATTTTTATTTACTGGCAAACAACTAATAAAAATACGATTTACATACTTTATTCGTTTATGACAAAACTTAATCTGATAAGCATGCTAATATTCAATTACAAATATGAAAATGATAATTTGATAGAGAACGAATGATATTTTATTTGCTTATCAACTGTATATAATGATAATATTTTTGTTAATAATTTCAAAACCTGATAATAGTTGATAATATATTCAAATGAAAGAACTTTATTTCAAAAATGAATAATTGTTTATGTACCAGGTATTTACAAAATAAAAGAGTACTGTTAGAAACTAATATACAACCGTATGAAAACTAATTATTAAATCCAGAATACTTGATGAATACGTGACAACGCAGACGTCTTACTTGAAGTAAATATTGCTTTTCAGTTCGTTCTGCGATGCATTGATGTATCACTAATGGCAGTAATTAATTTTAATACTTTTTATAATAAATCAATACTTCGTATATCTGTCCAAACAATGAATTACTTGGGCCGTTAATTCAAATCCCAGTTGATTTATGTTACTTTAGAAGAAAAAACTGTTGATTTTTAACTTGGAAAGACAATTTATTTTCTATAAATTTGATTTCTTTAAATCTATCGGGCTCGGTCTCCTACTCATTACTCTCAATGACTCCCGGGAGACTCCGACCGCGTTCCCTTCTCTCGCTCTTGTTAAATTTTAACAATTTTTAAATGAAAAACGAAATAAATTATAATGAAATTTATTTTTTGATTTTAAATGAAACCGAAAATAAAACTTATTGTAAACTTATTCTAAGACTTTTGTGTACACGATATTCATAATTAATTTGTGTTCTTCTGTACACTGAAGAGATAGAGGTTCATCTGGAGAGATCAACATACAACTGACCACATATAAATACTGTTTCATTGGAATCGACAAATATGACGATTCATAAAATAAAGGAAATGATCTGGAATAGAAATTATTAACGTGCTACTAATAGAGTGTAACAGGGGGAGTGGAGTTGCGAGAAGGTGATCTAATCGAAAAAAAATTGTTTTATGGAAATTTTATAATAGAATTATTTGAATATATAGAATATTATTTATATAAAGGTATTATAAACAGTAAAAAGAATGTTATTAAATTATTTTATAAATAAGTAATGTACATACTTTTCATCCTCAAATTCTTTTCACGTTTAGCGAATTTTAACATTCATTTTATTTCTTGACGAATATCTCAATTCGCACCACTAACTACTTATATAATTCAAGTCATGCTTTCTATACGCTTCCAGATAACATCTGAATTAATATATTAATAATAATCTTGATTTTTCAAAATCAGTTTTTCTAAAATCTTTCAAACATTTTCGATCTTTTCTTTTAGAAGATTGTAGAACTTTATTATAGTTTTCTCGCTATAGTTGAATTTATTTTCACAAATGAATTGTTCTCATACTTTATAAATTCAAAAAAAATATCTGATCAAAACTATTCAATAATTGATTTTTCATCACTGTTTTTCTGTTTCTTATACATATTTGAATATGAATCCCATTATTCTCAAAGCATTAAGTTACAAAAAAACCTATTTTTTCTCTACTTTAACACTTTCAGAACAGACTATTTTTTTCTGGATTTCTTGTATTTTAATTATTCTACTGTCTCGTTCTCCATAGTGAATATAAATTTCATTTACTACTCATTTGAAATTGAATATCAACCATTATTAAACAAAAGATATTTTTCTTCTTAAAATTATATTAAATATCGACCATTTTTTTACTTTTAGGTTCTATATCGCTTATCGATATAAACGATTAATTTCTTTGGTACATTTACAACTTACTGTTCATGTTGAAAGTCTAGTTATATTCTTAATATTGTATATAATATAATTTAAGGTATTAACAGAAGCAGTAAACTCTAATATACTGCAATCTTGCATCTTCGCATCATTATATTCTCTTTAGGGAAAGCATTCAGCTATGTACGTACGGAATTTGTGATGATTAAAAGCTTTGTTCTCGTTAACAACCAAGCTGCTTCAAATAGTCTTGTTTTATTAAACAAAAAATATGCAATTATTACACACTCACTCTCTCATATACACATCACACATACGCTCACACAAATCTCACGCACACACACACACCTACACACACACACACAAACATATATATATATATATATATATATAAAATGTAGTTTCATCCTTGAACATTGTAAATAAATCGGATTTAATTTGTAAATAATTACAAAATGTATTTCTGTTGCAACATATTTTGCAAAATATCATCATAAATGAATATTCAACATTTTCTAAAATAGCTATATATATATATATATATATATATATATATATATATATATATATATATATGTATATATATATATATATATAAACCACATACACATTACATTTTCAATCTTCTCAAGATATAACTAGAAGTATAACATGAAAATAACAAGATTGCTTGCCGTAACAATTTATCTAGGCATTCATTCGCATGTACATACCAAAGAAAATGACGAAGAAGCAGACGTGTATGAAGGTATTAAAGACGAACTTTGGAGCCAGTTAATAATTCCCGTTAATCAGATTAGTGGGTGATGGTGTTTCGGTGATTATACGATGCGTTTGTCGCGTAAGGATATGATCTGCCGCCATCCAGTTTGGCTGTCTTAAAGCGACGTTCGTTGTCTCTGCTTCCAACAACGTGATGTTCTTGATGGCTTTATAACTAAATGCGTATACGCATGTTATGCGGGTCTTTTGATGTTTGAGAATTTACAAGATCGTGGTAAAAAAGTGTTTTTAAAGTATCATACTTTTGATTTTTATTATGTTTTTGGTACATTTCACGATTTCGAGTTTATAAAAAAACATTATAAATTTATTTAAATCACTGATCTTTTTTAGTATCAATTTAAACTGTTCGTTTCATAACAATTGTTTGAATTTACATATTTTTCAATATATAGCATTATTTTCTATGTACAAAAGTCTTTTTGAAAACAAATCTCTATTCTTTTTCAAAGATAACAGAAGAATGTATTCTTTATTTTAATACAACCTTAAAAATATGATATTACATATAAGATATTATTTACTTTTTAAGAAATGAATGTTTTCAATGGAAATTCCTCATTTTTAATATCAATACGTCGATATATAATAATAAAAAGCAGAATAATTACAAAAGTTTACCCAAAAATTGTTACTGGATATAAATTATAACTTTTTTAAAGTTATAAATCTTTTTAAAATGTTTTTATAGTTTAATTTTACGCACATATTATATATATATATATATATATATATGAGGAGATAAATAGTATATTTAATTTATGTACAAATAAAAATAATATAAAAAACATCGTTCTCGCTAAACAAATTAAAGAACAGATTTATATTAAGTATGACTAATGTCATTTCGAACCACGATAAATTAATTTATATGCGGATACCAATACCAATCCCTGTAGAGTACAAATTCAGTTTGAGATAAACAACATAGTTCCAGTCAAAAATGTTTACGGAAAACTTATCAAGACAATAAATTCTCTGCGAATAACATCGCTGTGACAAATGAAAACTTATATCAGTAGAAGGAATATATATATATATATATATATATGTGCGTGTGTGTGTATGTATATATATATATAAGTGAATGCGTTATATAAATAAAACCGACTAACGAAATTACGTTCGAAACGAAAAAACTTCAGATAAATTTCTAGCAGAGTTTAGACAAAAATGGATGAATTTATTTGAATTACACTGGATCTTTTTCTGATTTGATGAGCTTTATGTTATATATATATATATATAAATATATATATTTAACGATTCGCTGCATTTTTCATTCATATTTTAAATGAATTTTCTAATATTCGTTTCCCAAATATTCACCGGACCTTCATATCCTATCCGGATTTTATATTATTTAATTTACTTATAAAACATATTTAATAAAGTTACAATTTAATGAACATTCAATAATTAAATTATAGCATTCTTAACTTTCGATAAATATTTGAAAAAAAATGATTTCGGCTAAAATATCATTTTTTTCTAAATGATTCGTCTTTAGTTTTTGTTAGAACTATTGTAAATTGGTTTCATAGAAAATATCGTTCCCGTGAATTATTTTAATATATTCTTTTAATATATTTTTCTGTGCTTATATTTGTTAATATTTTTCTTGTGAAAATATTTTTGAAAACCAGGATATTTGATTTTCTTTAATTATAATGAGCTTGTTGAGTAAGTATTATTTAAAAATAATTATATCTGTTTTTCTCTAATAAAATTTAAAATGATTAAACGATTATGTCAGTGAACAAAGTCTAGTTTAAAGGTTTAAATATGAGACTTAATCGTCATAAACTGTAAAAAGTTTCCTGCTTAAACTTATTCATTAAATCATTATTAATCACATTTGATTCCCATTTCGATAATTTTTTCTGTACTTAATGATACACCGCCGTCGAAATGTGCAAAAGCAACCATGTAAACTGGTACCTAATAATTTATTAAACATTTTTATACAGAAAGAAATTAATTTGTAGAATGAAAAATAATTTATTTATAAAAATAAATTTTTCCATTGTGTCAGAACTGTAATAAAATTTGTTTGTAAAAATTATAATTATTTTTTAATAAAAAATTAATTAAAAAAACTTGTAACATTCAAACATGTTTCTCCTTTTTAAATTCAGTATGGTTTATTATAAAATTGATCAATTTTTCATAGTCTTTTTATTCTCTCTCTTTTTATCAATATATATATATATATATATATATATATATATGTATATATACATACATATACATATATATATATATATGTGTGTGTGTGTGTGTAGAATTTTTTTTAATATTTAATACTAAAAACATTCTCTAAGAAAATAAAGACAATAAAATATTAAAGAAGCAATTGCACCTTCTACAAAATAAATATTGTATGAAAAATAATATAAAAACACTTCTTTCAATATTAGTTTATAAATAAACATATACCTTAACATTTTAAATAATGGAAACTACAATATTTTATAAAAATAATGCTATATGTATATTTATAAAAAAAGAACCACATATTGTTTGCAATTTATTTGATTAATATCCGTATATAATAAATTACGATTATATTGAAATATTATTAAGATATATTGTTCTAGATTCTTTTTAATAATAAAAAAACAACTGTATTGGATCAATGTAATCTACGGTCTACAGCCATGAATTTACCCTTTACAGGTACACATGTGCGTTAGTATAACTATTGGTACGTGAGAAAGATACAAATATAAGGTATATGAAGCATCCTAGTTTTGGGTTTACTTTATTCCCTTGCTGAATATATATGCGGTTGCAAGATTTGTAAGTGCACGAGTGACTCGTTTAACGTATATACGTGTACGTGTTCACTAGGGTTTTCGAATATCTTTTCTTTTTGTTGGAATATTCATACATACTATATATATATATATATATATATATATATATATATATATATATATATATATATATATCATTACAGTGTTTCAACAAATTCGGTTTAATTAAATTATTTCTTTTATTACGAGTTACATTTATTCTAACAAATTGTTAATAGCAATATAAAAATAAATCAACATACGTGACAAGAATAAAATTCAATATTTATCTACAAACGTAAACATTTAAATATATGTATATATATATATATATAATAAAACGAACGAAAAAAATAATCATTCGAGTACATTTGAAATACAAACATTAACATTTTTTTACTGTTTCTTGTGTTATTCTTCTTGTGTAACTCTATAAGCTGACTTACAAACATAAACAGTATCTCAGTAGAGAATAAATATAAACATTGCCAAACACAGTATTGACATTCAGACTAAATTCTCTTTTATAAATGAATTATTTATTCACCCCACGATCCATAATATTTGTTCAAATTATTTTTTTGTTTTTGCTTATGTGCTTTTCGATGTCAACGTTATCATATTTAGAGCGCTAATGCAAAAATAAATATGTTTTTCTGTAACTTAGAACTTTGAAGATTATGTCATCACCATATAAATGCATATAAGCAAGAATTAAAAAATTATTAATAAATGGTTATTGAACATTTTTCATTAAAAATAATTATGGTTTGTAGATTAAAACAAAATTAATTTGTGAAAAATATAAATATCGCTTCAAAAATTAAAGTGAATATAAGTTAATGATCAATATATTATAAATTTATTTACATATATATATATATATATACATTCTAATAAAATTTTGTGAATATTTTCTATATTAAAATAAAAAATTGAATTTAAAATTGTAAAACTGGTTCAGAAATATTTTTCCAATAAAATTATTAAAACAAAAAATACACTAAACATTTTAATAATTTTGTTGCGATATTTTCTGAATATTAACGGTTTTATTTACTCTTTTATATATATATATATATATATATATATATATATATATATATATATATATATGTATATATATATGTGTGTGTTGTGTGTGTGTGTGTATAGATAAAATATGGATATAAAGAGGGAATAAGATAAATTTTACACTTACTAAAAACAATATATTTCAATAAAACCTTAAATATATAAAAACTTTTTTCATAAACTCTTTTATACGAGACACAATATTTTTTAAACGTTTCAAAGTTGAAAGAAATATTATTTATATTATATTTTCTATCTAAACGAAATCGTGCATGAAATTCAAACCTAATACCTAGTATAAGAATGTAACTCAGCATCATATGCATTTATTATTTAAACAGCAAGTTTGAAACTTTCACTTCAACTCATTTCAAACCTAGATTTAAAGAGCTGAATAACATGGCGTGACCCTTGTCACATGGTCTTAACTAATATACAGAACATATGATCACTGCTAACCCACACTGTGTTTCAATGTACACAAGAATAAACCTTCATCTATTGTAAAGCATAGCTTTTCCATTATGAAGTCTATGAAAGGAAAGGTGAAATGTTTCCGCCATTATCGACATGGGAGTACCACAATAGTTGCTTTTATAAGTTTAACACAATAATAAAATATATAGAATGTATAAATTTAAGCGAATACTTTGAAATTTATATATTTCTCTAAAATTCATAAAAGAAAATCCATAAAGATTATATTTCAAAGGCACGAAAAGTTTCTTTACATTTTATTTCGTTTAAATATTTTATATTAAGAACATTTTCCTACCTATATATATATATATATATATATATATATATATATGTGTGTGTGTGTGTATAAATTTGAATAATTTTCTCTACGGTTTTATCTACATTTTATGTATTTAGTATATTTATTACAAAAACGACAATCATTACTTTAAAAAATGGATGAATAATAAAATTACTTAAGTAAAAATTAAAAATTATAATTTTTATTCTTTTTTTTACAATTTTACAGTCTAAAAAATGTATTTTTGAAATTTGTTCAACATATTCTGTATAGAAAACATTGCTGTCATCATAATTAATTCAGAAAAAATAAAAAAGCTCTTAAATTAAGCTATTAAATATCTTATCATTTATTTCTTTAAATACTTGTTTTAGTATTTTATCAACAATCAATGTACAAAAAAAAGACTTACCAAATTAAAAATGTGTTGAGTAGTAGAAAGTGGATGATGGTGGAAAGGGATTTGTTGTAACACAAAGATGCTATAAATGGAGAAGCTGATCGCGTGAAAGTTTCTGTTCAACTTTCATTGTATATCTTTGAGAGCCTTAGAGTGAAGTTGAAACAAATTGATGCTGTGAAAACTATCTGAGATAACTATACACCCGTTTTATTTAAGTATCCGGCTTTTTTGTTGAAATTACGTGTTTATTCTTCTCTCCAATAGCAGCTATTTAATTGAACGTCCTTAAAAGTACAGTTTTTATTCAACATTTATAACGTTTAATCTTATCATATAAATATTATTTTTTTAAAAAAAATATGTTATGTTATAAATTTAATAATATTTTTTGATTATGTTTTAATTAATATAATGATATCTCTGTTTTATATACTATGAGTAACAATTATACAGGATAAGTAATTTAAATAAATAAAAAAAAAACTATGACCGATAAATATGTAGGGTAAAAACATGTAAATATGTATTTATATCTAAATGTATGCATAACAAAAAATATTTGTATTTATATCTATACACGATCATATTTCTACTTTATCTAAAAAATGTCATCTACCAAACAGCAAAAAATATCACAAACTACTGACAACACGAAGATAAAACTAAAACATGGATAAAATAAAATTGTAATTTATTAAATGTTTCCCCTGACAAAAACGTAAAAATATCCATACATACATACACACACACATATATGTGTATATATATATATATATATATGTATATATATATATATAATGTTTTAGGTATATAAAGAACAATTTATATATTATTTGTAATCTGAAACATAAAACTATTTAAATAATTCATAATAATATATTTTGTTAGTCATAATTATTATTTAATTAAATGAGTAGTATGTTATTTATATCGACTACCACAGGGCTGCCCTAATTAAGGCTCGCAATGCAAATACGGCTATTTTTATATTCAAAAAATATAGTACTTACAATCAATAATCAATGACTCAATAATTATTAATTAACAACAAAGACGTGAGTTATCCTTATTTTTTTACATATTGCATACATAAAAAACTTTTTCCAATATATTTTCCAAAATAATGGCTTCCAAAATCGTCTAATTGGCATCTTCTGATAAATGATTTGAGTTTTAGAATATTCAAATTATTTTTTAGTGAATTATTTTTAAAAATCACATATATATATATATATAAACCCGTGTATATTTAGAGAGAGAGAAAGAGAAAGAAAAAATAGATGGAAATTTTTTTCAATTGTATTCTAAAATTTTAAATAAGTGTATCAGAATCGTGAAAGGTGCAATATTTCTCTCCTATATAAATAAGGTAACGTTTACTTAGATATAATATGTCAGTATTTGTTTATATCCGCCCAAAATTTATTTTATATTTCTTAATTTAGTTAGATTCTTGAATGATTGTTGTTTTTTGTTTATTGCTCTAACAATAACTCATTGTTTTAGAACAAAATTAATTTAATCAGACAGCTACACAATTTCACGCATTGGTTTATCAAAAAAATATTATTTAAATGAAAGATTCTATTTTTTTTAAAAAAAAAATAAAGTATTAGTCAGTGCATCTTCTATCTTTACTCTCTAAAGTTAGTCTCTAGATTAAAAAAAAATGATTGTAGACAAGATAGTACGTATAGATTATGCCACGTATATAGTGAAATGGTTTGAGCAAAACGATATAAACACATTGTAAAAATTCGATAAAAATCAGTTTAAACGTGCAGAATCTCACTGTAAAATGGAGATAGTATCGACCAACAAAACAGTAAATTCGATCAAATTTGAAAATGATTGAATAAAACCCAATATTTATAAAAAAATCTTCAATTATATAAAATTGTGATTGAATAATGAGATCAGATAACTTATCTAATATTAATGAAAAATAAATGCTGATATTATCATTATAACTGTTTGTTTTTATAGATGTGATCACGTAGATATATTTTTTAGATAATCTTTGCCCTTTGGGAGCATATGAGTTTCTGTTCTCAACCACTATTTTCATCCCATGTAACATCTTTAGATGCATTTTAGAGAATATTAAAATCCATTTGAAAATTGCACACGTGCAGACACTAATAGTAGAGAATAGACATTTAGATAATAGAAAAATACGATGACCATTTGGTTAATGAGACGTTAGTTTATTTAAATATGTCTAATTTAGAATAATTATTTCTGTATTAGGAATCGCCATTAAATCAATTTTGATTAACGATTTTAAAAAGAAATCGAATTATATCATATAATTTATATAAGTTTATTCTTATTTTTGATTCTATTTAAATATACCAATAGTTAATGCTTATATTTTTTGACTATCGAATGCAGAATCCTATAAAATATAATTATTCGAATTGCTGATAGTCTAAGACCTCCAGAATAAATACATAAGACACAGTAATTCAAAAGAGATAGTAATTAAACTTTTTAAATTATTTTGTTGCAACAAAAATAACAATTCTTCGTCAGATTTAGATACTTGATTATATAAATCTACGAAAATGGTATTTCATTCAAATCAAAGGCAATAAAGTACTGAAACAGACAAAAACAACATTATTGAGAAATATATATTTCAACTTTCAGCAATAAATTTCATTAATGTAATTATCATTTTGACGATTCGTAACAAGATTATTTTGTTCATCGGTAGTAACATATATTCGGCCATGTACCTGTGCACGTGCCTCAATGGTATAACACGTTTGTATTAGATAAATGTTGGTTATCCTCTCAAACGCAATACAGTAAATACGTGTACTCTGTAAAACGCAAACGTCAACCAATAAGCTACAGAAATGGTAACGATATACAATCAAATCTAGTGAACTCGTCGATAATCTTGTGTCCAACATACATACATTCCATCCTCAATCGACTTGTTTTTTCACATCAAATATATGTGAAGTATTCATAACGATATTATTATTTTTTTATATCTACATTTCTATCCATTGATATATATATATATATATATATATATATATATATATATATTCATGTAGAGATATTTATCCCATTCTTTCTGTTTTTTATGTGCGAAGATGTAAAGATAAAAAGATTTATTTGCCGGTTCGTGAGAATATACTCCGTGTTTATTATATATTTATATGTTACTGTGATATTTTTTATGATTTAATATAATAATATAAATAAAGTTATATTTTGTGGACTGCAAAAAATATCTTCATGTAATGTAAATGTTGTTAAAATACCAACAGCAGTATGATATGAGAGGTTTATTTGAATATTTACATTCATTTATATGCATATATATATATATATATATATATATATATATATATATATATATATATATATATATATGAATATGTTGTAATTTAAAAATATATTGTATCAATCTAAAAGTAAATAATAAAACAACAAAAGCAATGTATATTATTTTTAGAAAGTCATATAAATGTAAAAAAAACGATATTGAAAGAAATATTTCAATCTACATGTAATATTGTTACAATATATGATGATAAAATATAATTAAAGGATTGAGATAATTCAATTATTTCAAGATAATTTCGTCTCGTGTTAAATTATGTTGACCTTTTAAAGTGATTAACGGAATAAGTAAATCTGTTGCCTGTAGTATAATTGTCTTCACTTTCAAAATCGATTATAATTACTGTCTATGTGATACTTATACATATATATATATATATATATATATATATATATATATATATACATATAATAGTAGAGAGAGAAAATAAATGAATAATGATATATTTTTATAACAAACTAAAAATATTGAATACTTTCTAGAATATTTCAATCTTATAGATCAGAAAATAAATTTCTCAATGCCAGCGACAAGTTTTTATAGAATATCATTTTAGCAAAATTTGTTATAAGAATTGTTGCATAATGACCGTTAGTTCTATTTTATGTTCGAAATTTTATTATATTATTTTTTTAAAATGACAACATAACAAAAATCATTAGCTGAAACATGAAAACTTATGAGATTTAGTAAAAAATATGTGTACTCTTTTCATTCTCAGTAATTCAAAATCGATTTGAGTTTTATTTGTCAGAATTATTATTTTTTCAAGCACTTATCAACTATATAATATATTCATAATCTATCTAACAGTTTTTATTCTTAAAAATACAATCCTATGAGAAAAGAGAAATCAGTAATACTGACTAAATAATTATCTTGATAAAACTACCAAAATCTGCACTTAAGAAAAAAAATTTTTTAAACAATAATTTTTATAAGAGTGTAACTAATAAATTTTTTATTCGTTTATAAATATATCGAAATTTTTTTTTATTTAAATAATATAAATGGCAAAAAATTAATATCCATTTAATCTCTTTCATCATCTTTTATCATTAGATTTCTAAGAAAAATTCCTGTTCGTAATAATAGAAATATAATAAATAGACATTTCATTTGAGGACATTTGAAAGAAATAAGTTTATTCCCGAAAAAAGAAACATAACATTCAACGAAAATCATTACCTTAAATCTTGGAATATCAATGTAAAATAAAACCAAAATCAATTCAGTGTTTATATCTTCTTAGAATCTTTTTCTATATATAAAAACGTGTATATTTGTTAAATGATTCTTTGTAATACACACACACATATTTATATATATATATATATATGTGTGTGTGTGTGTGTTTGTTTATTTGTCACAACTTATTAAATTACGAAATCAACATTTACAAAGAATCGTGTTAAAACAAGTTGTATAGTTAACAAATATAAGTAAACCGATAGTTTGGAAAGATACCAGAAAATAAATGATTGATTGCACAGAAAATTGGCGTGACTAATATAATAACGGAGATTAATTTGCTGAAAGAGAAATCAGTCAGACAATTTATAAAATGAATTAAATATTGAAGAGAAAATATGTTATACATTTTATTTATACTTTAGAACAAAGTAAGAAAAATATACCTTGACAGAAAATAGTTCCGTGTTGCATAAATGCATGAGTTAGCAATGCAAATTTCTAAAGAAAACAACAACAAAAAACGCAATTGTGTGCTAATTGGAGAAGTGTTCTAAAAAGACTGATAGTAAAAACATGGTAAAAAACTCATTTTAAATACAGACGAAATGCACAATGCACATAGAAATACAAATGAAGTTTTTTCTTGTTCGTTAGTTTTAAGTTTATTTTGTGATAGGTACGTCTTGTGTTTTTCATATTTATTCATATATTTTACTTTATTAAGAAGTGAGAAAACAATTTGCATATTTATATGAATGTGTAATTTATGTATATATATATATATATATATATATATATATATATATATATATATACATACATACATTAATTATCGCATGGCACATGCGTCATTTCTGCTAAAAATCTATGTGTTAGATGTGGTAGTATGACTTAACGACTTAAAATTAAGTTCACTTTCATAAATGAATTTTAATGTTTTGAAGGTGATACTTTTGAAATGTACATAACCAGAAAGAAACAACAATCATTTAGTGAACATTTTTGTTAAAAAAATGTTAATGGTTCTAAAATAAATAAAAAATATTTGTGAAAAAAATTCATGCAAAAGTATCAAAATACGCATATATAACAATAAAAATTGAATATTAATCAATTAATTAATTTTTTGATCAGAAAAATGTGTGATTTGTGGGGTAAGTAAAAAAATCATTTATGAAAGAAAGGTTCAAGTAATTTAGTAATCTTTTTTATTAAAACACACTACTAAACTGTAAATAAATAATTTCAATATATATAAAATTTTACTTATTTCGACAAATTTTATTTGTTGAACAATTTCCATTTGGTTCATTTTGATAACATTTTTGATCAGTTCTAAGTACCAATCGGCTATAAATGCTCTCCGAAACCATGAATGTTAAATAGTTTCCACTCTATGCCCTTTAGAACAATTCAAGAGGTTAATAGAGGTTGATCAATTCAGGTCAAGAGAAAAGATATGACATTATATCGTAATATTGTAACGTTATCAGTTTTTAACATAAAATGTTAAAAGTTTTTATAAAAAAATATCATTTGTATTATCGTATTATTTTATAATACAGTAATATTTTTATCAGATAAATTTTATTTCATTGACTTCAAAACGTTAATTTTAAAAATAATATTGAAACATCAATGTGAACAATGTTTTATTTTGTGTATCGACAATGTATTATTTACTTAACTCTTGAAACAATGACCAACAAGTTCATGGTAAATTAACTGACACAAACATTCGTTAAATGAGTAACAAGTGGTTATACAAACTATACGTACAAACGTTTATAACATATCAGTAAACGAAAGTCTGATGATTTCGTGCTTGTGGTATTAGAGCAAAATTGTTACTTGCAAACAGGTAGTTTACGATATATGTAATTCAAATTAAATTACGTATCTAAGTTACTTCCGGCTTCCTGTCTAAACTACATGTTAGTTACATGATTTAACTATCTCTATAAATGTTAACACGTTAAACAACTGGTTTATGACAAGGGGATAAAACGTGCAGAAGTAATCATTTTATTTTTATTGACATTGAAAACATTTGTTTTTTACTAAACTGTAGTCAAATAGATCATTGGTTTTCACATTGTTTAAATCGTATTTATTTATTAATAATTAAGAAATATAAAAACTCTGAATCTATTTATGCTATAAATTATTATAGAGATATTAAAAAAAAACATTAATGTTTTCAATTCATTGATTATTCTATGAAACTATTACAAGTTTCATAAAGAGATTTACAATACTTAAGGAAATATTTATTTCACCAGCATATTCAAAATTGTATGAATGTGTGGTAAATAATAATTTTTTGTTCATTTTTTAGTTAATGGTTACAAATTTAATTTAAAAAAATAAGTGCTCATTTTTCATTGAATATAAAAAAAGAAATAAGTTAAAAAATATTCATCCAAATAACACCATTAGTAACACCATAAAAATATATCAGTGTAATATATAAATAATATCAATAAATAGACATTAAGAAACATTCAAATCATATATACATATATATACATAATCAATAAAAAACATTTGAAGGCATATTTTTGGAAGACTTTTTAATAATACAAATAATTAAATATATTCATTTTTGTCATACTAAACTATAAAGAATAACGTAGAAATGAACTTCATTTCAACATTTGGAAAAATGTCGAGTGGCCGAAATCTTTGGAAGCCAATTCTGTACGTATATGTGTTTTTTAAATAGCTTCATACGCACAGAACGCTAATTTTGGCACGTATTAGACATTTAGACGTGTAGAAGAGTTAAATAGATGTGATTTTTACAGGTGCTTGTAAACACGTCACACATAACATTTTTGAAACAAACAGAAACATTTTTTTGTATAATTTTATAAAGTAATGTCATTATTTTTTAAGATATTTATAGTTTATTTATAGAACTTATTATCTATTAACACATTTTAATTAATGTTTTTTAAAAAAAATCAACATTTAATGAACATTGAAGATTAATACTTACACATTTTATAAAAGTAATTCATGGTCTAAATGTTTTGTTTTTGAAATAATATATATATGACTTAATATAAGTCATTTTTTAAAAATCAAATGATAAATAATTTAAAAAAGGAGTTCTATTAAGAAATGCTTCTAAAGAAAATTATTTGTCCTGGTTATTTTTACCTTTTTGTTTCATTTGAGTTTCTTTTCTTTAATTATACTTTCAACACATTTTGAAGTAGATTTTAGTTATTTATAATTACTTAAATCTACCTAAAAAGTCATACATACAGAAACTAGTAGTGAAAACATAAACATAAGTTATTCAAAAAGACAAATATCATAAGAATAACGCAATATGTAAAATTATAATCTTTTGGATTTATTTTTGGATGGATTTAATATTATTAGTCTCTGCGAAATTCAATCTTTCTTTGAGAGATAGATTAACTTAGTTAAAATTAGTTAAAAAGCATGAAATATGACAAAATATAGCAACATATTAGATATTTGACACTAACTGTGTTATATGGTATACAAAATATATAATAAAAAGCATAGAAAAAATTTTTATCTTACATCTTGTGCTTTGATATTTATCAACTTCAAATGAAGACAAGTTAGCTGTAGAAGCCCTATATATTTCTGACGCTGTGACTAAATCAGTTTCATAAATTAATTTTTCACTGACCTCACAAGACAAACTGTTTTTTATCAAACTTGTTTAATAAATGAGTTTTTGTCATTTTTAGTTCTTACTTATGTGCATTTTAATTGCGATTCCATCTTTTTTAAAGCGTTAAATTAAAAAAAAAAACACATTTAATGGTTGGTGGGATGAGGAGAAATTCATTTATGAAAGCTACAGTTGCTTCTAGATTTTTTAATGAAAATTAATTTGGAAGATGCCATGCTTCAAATATGATTGAAAATTAAGTTCTAATTAAGCAAAGATTTAAAATAAGAAATAAATAAATCTTATTCGTAATCTAGAATTCCATATGGAACTTACAGTCCAGAAAGAGTAGATAATAATAAAATGTATTTTTGTCGTATGGAAATTATCCTGAATAGGAAAAAGACTGTCTTTAAGTATTCCTTTATCTATTTAAAATAGAGCATATTTATATAAATGTGTCAATAACGCTTAAAATGTTTTTTTTTAAGTTTGCAAAGTGCTATTTATTTTAATTAAATATTTGCTGCTAAAAATTGTATTTTGTGTTTGACATGATTTTTTGTATTAAATATATAATCACTACAATTTTATGGTAACTTGTCACATATAAATTTATAAATGTAAGATATTATATATATATATATAATATTTTATATAACATAATGATGAAAAAAACTAAAACTTCTATAAACCAAAATTATTACTTCTTCAGTCTACAAAATTAATTCTTTTACATTTTTATTTATTAAAGATAACTCCTGTTTTTAAATATTAATTGTTTTGATGTAATTTCATAATATTTAATTAATGACAAGTCAAGTAATGGATTTTCCTTAAAAAAAATCTTTTTAATTTATAATTAATTGCTTACAAAATATATACTTGTTGTCTTAAAAATGCCTTAATTTAATAAAAATAAAATAGAAAAATATATCATTATATTTAATTTGAAGATATAAATAATTTAAGTACATCTAAAAAGTCATTATTCTCCATACGTGTATTAATAATTATAAAAAATAGAATTTTATTTAAAATTTATTATTAATTATATTTTATTTTTTATTTTTCAAAATTAAATTTAATTAAATATATTTTTTTATTTTAAATTCTTTTAAAGGAAAATTTCCTATTTGATTATTCTTTCTTTCATTCATTTCAACAAATACTTACATTTACACATACAATATTGACAGATAAACCCTGAGCACATTTTTAGCAGCATAAAGTTTCAATTCCATTCGCAGACCTGTATATTTATTTACAAACTGTATTTATTTGCAATAGTAGCATCGGTAATAGAACTGGTAAATAACCTGTGATCGACATAAATCAGAGAGATGTAAAAGCTTTTTAGCAAATAATTGAGTTGTTATATAAACAGGTATAGTATACGAAGTGTCTGGAGATATTCAAAGCGAATTTAATATAACTCGATCAAGAAAATACAAAAGATTGTCGCATTCTATCTACATTGTTGATATTTTTATTATGAGGTAGACATACAATAAAGTAATTTACAGCTTGCAAGTGTATTATTTGCTTCAGTGTTTGATTGATTGAAAATTGAAGTGAGTATATTAAACGAACAACTTGTTAAAAACTATATTAAATGTCAAACAGCATCAATCAACAATCTGTTGGTCTTTTTTGACTGATATTTATTTTATATCAGTAAGGATTTTTTATTCATTAACGAGATTTTGTACATGAAGTACAAACTGAACTTTTTACCTTTTTGATATTGTATCAATTTGCGTTAAAACTAATATGGTGTAAATTTGTTACATAAAAACACTGTGTCAACATGGGCGTTCGCAATTCTTTGCCGTAAGTTATTTACAATAGTATTATATAAAGGTTACTTTTTATACAGTTTTAATAGTATTTTAAATCAGTTTTAATATAAATTTCATTTATTAGTTTTTAAAAAAAATTTAATTTTTATACACGCACGAATGCACGTACAATATACATACATATGCACATTACATTACACAAATAGTTATATATATATATATATATATATATATATATATATATACAAGATGGTGGTTTTAAGAGTAACTTGGTTCATATACTCGTTGAAGAAGAAGATGACAGCTATATAAGTTTTCATATAGTTCCAACCCGTTTAGTAACGCATGTAAAGTTGGAAGTCAATTCACATGATAGATTTTTCCCGGAAGTGTATTTCTTCAAGATCCTCAAAATAGCGGTTTGAGGTTTTTATCGTTTCTTCATTCGGCTCAAATCGCTTTCCAGCGAAGAAATTTTTGAATTTTGGGAAGAAACAGACTTCCTAAGGAGCCTAATCATGTTAATATAGTGAATGCTGAGGGATTTAAAACTTCAATTCAGCCAATTTTGCTAAGTGACAACACCTAAATGAGCCGGTGAATTGTCATGGTGAAACGACACTTTTTTCTTGACTATTCCAGGATTTTTCTCCACGATCACTTTCTTCAATTTCTCTAAAAGTGCTATGTAACATTGGCCAGTAATGTTTTTCTCTTATGAAGATAATCGATCAAGAGAATTCCTTTCGCATCTCAGAAAACTGACGCCATCAACTTTCCAGCCTAGTGAATATCAAATTTTGCTTTCTACGAAGCCGTTTCACCGCGATCAGTCCACTGTTTTAATTGTTTTCGATATTGGTGTGGTAATGGCTAATTCAAGTTTTATCCATGGTCACAAAACGTTGCATAAAATCCGTTGGATTCTTTTTAAACAGTTCCAAGATATCAGATGATGTTCACATACAAACTCGTTTTTGCTCTGCAGTGAGAAAACGCGGCATTCATTTTGCAAAGTTTTTTTTATACGCAATTCATTATACAAAATGAAATGTGTTTGCTCCGTTAAGATGCCTTTGACCTCCGCTACTTCGCTCACTTTCATTCACTGGTTGAACAAAACCATAGCATAGACTTATCAATGATTTCTGACGTGACAGCAGTTCTTGGGCATCCTGATTCATCTTCGATGCACGTTCTACCATGTTTAAATTCGTTACCCCAAAGTCAAACGGTTTCGAAAGAAGGATAAGATTCATCCAATGTAGAAAATATTCTTTCATGGATTTCGTTTTCTGTTTTTTCCTCCAAAAAAAGAATTAAATCACATCTCGAATTCTGATTTTGTACATTTTGCATTTTTGCACAAAACACTTGTATTAAAACTGTCAAACGAATTTAAGAGCGAAATTGTTTCCATCTTTACATGCGTTACTAAAAGAGATGAAACTATATAAAAACATACTATTGTCCCCCTCTCCCTTAGAAAGTACACGAGCCAAGTTACTATACAAACTGCTCATATATATATATATATATATATATATATATATATCGTACAGTAATTAAAAAGCATTAATCACATTATTACAGAGAAAAAGTTGGAACAGGTATTATGATTTCAAAATTATTTATTAATATATTTTAATTAATAAATGTATTAAACTGATACAAATTTATGAAATCCACTTTTGGTTAGAAGAGGTTTGATATGGGAAAAATATATTTAATAATTTTTTTTAAATATATTATGGAATTTTCTCATAATTTCGCCTGTTTATTGCTGTTTAAGGACCTTTTTCAGCAGTTACTAAACAAATATTACTCAAAAAAATAATATAATTTTTTAAATAATATTTTCTGTATATTTCTGTTCTAATTTTTTCTCTACAAAAATTACTTATATTTTTAACAAGAATAGCCGTAGAAAGCATTTAATGAAGGTTCGCATTTTAGTGTAACTAATAAAGATTTGAGTATTTTTAAAATAATTGTAGTGCGTAGAAAAATTATAAAAATTGTTAGCAGGTTTTTAAAAAAAAGTGATATTTATATACTACATTTTACTTTTTTAAAAATATTTTATCTTGGGTATTATCAAAGTAGGATTCAGTAAATTAAATTAAAAACTTACTCAACTGTCACTAATTATAATCACTGCTGTCTGCTGAAACTGCTGTCAGTTTCTGTACCATTAATAATTTCATATACTTCATGTTATTCAATAACATAAGTAATTGAGATGATTAAAAAAAATAATTGATGCAAAATATTCAAATTAAGTATTACATACGTCTACTTTTTATGAATTATTTTCTTTTTATATTTAAATAGTTTCCAATTAAAAAATACTGATTTTCCTGTATTACTAATTACATTTCATATTATAGTTTAGTCTCATTTATGAAAATAGTTTGATTTTCAATTAAAAGTGGTTTAAAATATGTTACAGAAATTCACTTGTATGAAATTTGACTGAATTTATTTTCCCAAATTCCAAATAAGTCACAAATGCATGTCGCTGGTTTGAATTTGAAGCTTTTTTAGATTTTAAACAATTTTATATAAAGAAATACTGCTTTAAAAACTGCTTAACTTAAGATTTTATAATTAATTATATACCATTATAATTTATTTCATAAACTAGATAATTATTTTCGAGATTCAGATTTGTTTTATATTGAATATAATGTTTGTGAGAAAAATATTTTTATATATCCTTTTTCGCATCAGATTTAAAAAGTTCAATTATGATTTATTTAGTTGATGTTTTAATTTTTTGTTTACTTGTCAGTTAAGAATGTTTTTAATTTATAAAAATATAATTTCAGAATATTTTTTCGTATAAATTCAAATTAAAATTTTAATAAAATCTCTAACATTATATTTTTATGAGAGTAGATTTTCAGGATATATATATATATATATATATATATATTCATTAATATTTCAAAAATATTAAAAAGTAGCACAACACCGTACCATATAATCTCGTAGGGTATACGTATGATTTTCAGTCTGGTTATTTCATTCTCGCATTGATGTATGCGCACACAAATAGCATTACTCTGGATGATATTATACTTCCGGTATACAGGGATGAAAACGTATTTTTATCAGATACACGCTATACGTAAAGATTTCTTTTTTCAAGAGAAATTGAGTTTTTTCTACGATGTAATAAGTGGTAGAAAGCATTTTTCGTTGCTGTTCTTTTTTTTATTTTGTATGAGTAAAAGCTATTAAATTAATCCATTTTAAAGAAAATGTTTGAATATATATATATATATGTAGATACATAGATAGATAGCTATATAGATGATAGATAGATAGATAAATAGATAAAAAAATGGGTAAAAAGCTAGACAGATAAGTGGACAGGTAATAATAGCCATAGAAGATTTATTTGTTTTATTTACTTAAAAAGTTTGATAGGAAAATGAAGATATATTTTCTTTAAAAAAGGTATTTTATTATTATTATTATTGTATATATATATATGCATGTATATTTATAAATCTAACAACCTGCAAAAAAATTAGATTCAATATATAAGCTGAGATTTTCTTCAACATTAAATCTGTCAGAAAGAAAATCCACACTTTGCCATTTATTGAACTTAGTACAGAAAAGTTAATTATTCTAGGATACAAATTATAATTATTACAAGCTTACACTCCTCCACTGAAATTATATTTTATGAATTAAGTAATAAATGGGATAATTTATTCCAATAAATCATATATATATATATATATATAGTGTAATTGCTCATAAATTCATAGATGTAATGGTTATTTACAATTCAAACTGTTAACTACTTTAATAACTTTAGAGAACTCTATTCATAATAGTCATAAAGAGATTTGAATGAGAACCTTATAAACATAGCCATTTCTGATTGCAATAATCTGGATATAAATCCATATCTACGGACCGGTCAATCTATTTAATTATATATATATATATATATATATATATATATATATATCCTTACATTTATATGAATAATGTTTGAGCAGTCAATATGTTTGTTCAAATGATTAACTGCATCATTCAATTCTCTGACAAAGTCCGGGTTAATTGAAATGTGAACTTACGTAGAAACACGTCGAATGATAAATTGTCTGTTCCGCAACGATATTGCTCTTTTTGGAACCTTTATTTAGTAATCTTTCAAGTACTTGTCCAATCTGTCATTCATCATTTCTAAATTAATTATCTGCTTGTATTGTTTGTAACTGTACAAGCTGTTATTGAATTATTATTGTTTTGTTTATATTATTTTAAGTTTATTTTCTTTTATCTGAAAATTGAAGCGTATTGTGTATTTTGTAAAATTATATTTGAATAAAAAAATATTTAGTTTTTAAACAATTAAAAATTGATTATTCTGTGTATAAATTTGGAAGTGAGGAAGATCTGCATGATAGAAATACATTTATAAAATATATATGAAATATAGAATTTTATTATTTATTATCTTTTTATACGAATATTATCTCCAGTTGCAATAGATTCAGATTCTTAGAAATTTCTTCAGTTGTTCAGATTCTTCGAAATTTTTGAATAATCAATAGTTTATTTGATTGAATCATTTCAGTGACTTTTTCATCATTTTCGTTCGTTTTTGATGACATCCTGATCTTTCCCTGTCCTCATCCAGCTCACAACCATTATGAAATCACTGAAACCATTTGTAAACCGTCTTAAGTTATTGCAGCATATCCGTAAACTAACACTAACATTTCGTAGGTTTCTTGGAAACTTTTCTGAAGTTTGAAACAAAATTTAATATTTACGTGTTGTTCGTGATTCATTTTTATGACAAGATTGAAAAACGGGCTTTACAAAATCGTACTTCAATACTAACTGACTGAACCAGACAAATTGAAATTTATTATACATTGTAAGGAGAGTTTGACGATGAAATTACAGTATGGAAGTAAAAAGTTGTATTAGTTTGTCAAATTTCATATTCTTCTCCTAAAAACATTTTCAATCATAATGAAGGAATGTATAGTATTTTATTAATTTTTTAAATGATTTAAATTTACTTAATATATATATATATATATATATATATATATATATATATAGATAGATAGTTTAATTAAATGAATATAATAAGAAATAAACTTTTAATTAATTATCTAAAAGAATATCATAAGTTTTAAACTACTTTAAACTAAATTCATGAATAGTTCAACTGTATGAGAATGATAATATTTGTATAGTGTTTGAAAATATATTAAATTTATTCTAATCAATTATAATATGATTTTCATACGTGTCTGTATTATTTCCGATTTGGTATCCTTATAAGTACGTAATGTTATAGGCAGGACCCGAAATAATCTGAAATTTCATCAAGTTCAGCTCTGATATTCGCATAGTTTCACTCCTTTCACGTTACAACACTGCATAGATTACGTGATGTACCCCATGATATTGTATTATTCTGCTGATATCACACGTTTCCGTTTACATCTTTTGTGGTATATTCGCCCAATGTCTCTCATTATTCCTAATTTCATCTTGGGTTTATATATTCGTATATAAGATATCTTACACAAACCGACTTATCTTCCTAACTTAAACTATTTAATATCTACTTGATGATAATTTACATATTAAATTAATAGTTTCAGGCAATTCATTTTTAAGTGTATTTATATGAATATCGTCATAAAATTTATTTTTATTTTTTATTTCATATATCTTTGTAGTTGATTTTTTTGAATTCTTGCTTTTTAAATTATTGCTCATCTTTTTATCATTCTTAAATATTATTTGTAATTGAAACATTTATATAATTTTATAGAAAATTTCTTGTATACAGAAAATATATTAAAAGAAACAAGTTCTCATTTTAAATTTCATTTTACCATTAGATAAATTTTGCCAAATAAAAAATCAATTAAATTAAGGTTTTCAATTAAGATAAAAATAAATTTAAATAAGTATCAAGATTGATTTCAAGTTAAATACAATTACAATTGATATATACTATTCTCTTAAGTAATCAATCAATTAATTGTTTTCATTAAAAAGTACTATATAAAACCTCAGTAGTTAAAAGTTTTAACTTCAAGAAAAACGTAAACAAATATACAAGTTTATTTTAAATTTTTCTACAAAAAGTCTGATTTCTTGTTTAGTTTTATTTTAGTTATAAATTACATTTTAGTATGTTTATTTTTCTGGTCGTATAATTTAATATATTTTTATTTGAAATTACTATTCTAACACATTAGCTATTTTAAATTTGAAAGAACAACGATTCGGAACTGAAAAAAAAATTATTTTACAAAAAAATACTAATCAACTATTAGTTTTTTTAGATGTTAATATATTTTAGATTTCCAGATAATTAGAAAAGTTTCTCTAGCAGAGAAAATTATACTCCTTCCTTATTTGAATCTTGGTAATTAATTGTAATATTTGGTATTATAGTCAAATTGTTTCACTAATAATTCTCTTTCTGTGTAGCATAAAAAAATTTATTATCATAATCCTCAACAATTGATTTGGTTGTTCAATCAAATGTTAAATCAATTATTTAATATTTTGACAGGAATATTTTCAAAATGCGTGGAGAATGAATAATTTATAAAAATAAAAATCTATATTACCTCCTTCTTTACTTCTTTTATAATTTTTGAAAAACAGCAACAATTATTTAATATCTTTTTTTATTAAAAATACCGTTTTTATATTCTAATTCCAAATATATTTTTTTTATATTTAAGTTCAAGTTTATATTGAAACTTTTTGCAAGGAAAAAATTTAATATTTGGCAATATCATTAGCTCCAAGAAAACCTCTTCGCTTAAGATTAAATTTTATGTAAACGATTATCTTTAAAAAAGCTTCTAGCATGCATTCTATTTGATGACCTCTGTTCTTTCCATTAAAGTTAATTGCATCTATAACTCAGTTATTATCGCATCAAACCGTTTTATTATACATTTACAGAATACATATCTACTATACACTAGCTATAACCCGAAAGATATAAAAACTCTCTATACTTGATGTGTTATTAGAGAAATCCACATGATAAAAATAAATATACAAGTCAAACGAATCAACCAAAACTAATAAAATTTTAAATGTTTAACTTAGTACTTTTACTTTTCAATTTTAATAACCATTACTACAAAAAGCATTACTTTGTATTATTTTAAATATCATTTTATACAATATAACATTGTATATATATATATATATATAACTCTCATCTTCAACTTTGAAATTCATTACTGAACAAAATTTTTTCTTTCAATTTAAACAATTTATAATATGTTTTCCACACATTTTCAATTCATTCTTTTCCATCAGCTGTTTTTAAAATCCTTTATAGTCATTTTTATAATTTTTTTTATAGTTTTTGAACCTCAGTCATTTTCCTACTTTCTTCTATTGTTCTTATTTCTATCTGTTTATATTTCAAACTGTATTTTTCTTAATAAGCCTCTAAATTCTGTTTTTTTAATATTTTTATTCTTCTTCTATTTTTCCATTTTATTTCTTACATAAATTTCTTCTTACATTTGATTATCTTATTATTTTGACTATTCATAAAAAAATAACTTTAGAATTTGAATAGTTATTATGAATTTAAACTCATCCATTTTTAATATTTATTTTAAAAAATGAAACCTGCACTAAACAATTAAAGTCATAACCACATTCAGCAATAAATGCAATCTTTCCGATAATATAATGTAAATGTATCACCTCTCGCTCTCAACAAATTCCGTATAAATGATATACACACTGTATATTTTTGGGCAAAATCACGAATTTACGTATAAAGGAAAATCCAATAATACATGATTTATATTTTAGAGGTTCTCTCCATTAAAACAATAAATGATAATTTATACGTTTTCGAATAGACGCGATTGATTTGTTTTTACGATAGCTCCGTTTGTGTTCGATTATAAACGACCTACGTGAAGTTTACTTAATACACAAACAATTCAATAGAGTCCTGAACAATAGAGTCCTGAATGTTGAATTTATTCATTTGTATTGTCGTTTGTCATTTTTGTAGAGATTTTTTAAACAATGCGTATTTTATTATATTGAAACAATAAATATTGAGATTTAAACATGTTTTTTTACAAAAACATTTTCATACAATAACAAACATATGTTGAGTGTATGGATGTTTATTTATAGATTTATTTTATAAATGTTGCATATTTTATATACGTAGTGTATACTTTAAAAATCTATATAATTTATTAATTAATTATTATATTACAACTATTGTAGTACAGTATTTAGGTAGCTAGGGACAGGTCAAATTTTTAACAAAAAATTATTTAAAGTATTTTTGTTATGTAGCATTTCTGCAAAGCAGTAATAGTAAATAAGAATTTGAATGAAAATAAAGAAAACAGACGCAGAGATAATGAATATTTGAGTATATTCTAACAAACTATTATTATTTTATCACAAGTTTAAACTCTGCTATAAAATATATACTCTTTTATAAAGGGAATCTAATATTTGCTCGATAAAAGTATTTTATATTTGGAAAGAGTTATATCAAATAAGTAAACAAAATGATTTATAAATAAATATTCATTAATACAAAAAAAATGACCGAACAAAGTAAATAGTGACATCAATTTGAAACAATTTAAATCCAATTCAAAAGAAGTAAAGCTTAGTTAATAAACTTTAACGTAACAACATTTTGTTACCACCATGCTATACAAAATCTCTTCAATAAGATGTCTAAGAAATAATCGAACTTTGTTAGTATACCTCTGAGAATTTATACTGTCTACGAAAAATAAGAATCTTTCATTTTGATGTCATGTCATTTTCACGCTACAATTCTGTTTTTTTTTATTTTATAACACAGCTGAGGTGAAAAATCATTTTATATTGTAGATAATCGTTAGATTCAATTTTTATAACAAAATTCGATATTTTTTCATGTATTCCCTCTTGTTTATTGTTTCAATTGTATACAGTCTGTTTTATTTGTAATTCATTTTCATTTATAAAGAATTGAATAAATAAAAATTGATGTTATTCACAAGACAATGCCAATTTATTAATCATTCATAAGAACATTTTTAATTATAATTACATATACATTGTTTATTAAGTATTTACTTATTGCACAGTTTTATGTTTTGAAAACTATTTATTTATTTATTAAAAATAATAACAACTACCATAGTAAAGCAAAATAACATCTCAAATTCTCTTCATTCTTTTGAATCTGATCAGTTTTTAATATTTATCTAAAGAAGGTATATGGACTACGACTAATAGTGGAGAATAGACATATATACGACACATTCAAGACTACACATTCATGGATCTTATGTATAAAAATATACAATTATTTTTAAATATCTGATTATAGATTTCAAATAAACAAAAGTGGAAAATTGGTTGGATTATAAAATATTCAGCTATGATAAAAATAAATTTATAAATATGTCTTTATTATTTTTTTAATAACAACTTTTCAATTATTGAAAAAAGTGTATAAGGAAATCAATAATTGGTTTAAAAATTATAATACTTTATCAAAGTTAGAATTCCAGTTAAATTTATTTTGTTGTTTACTGTTTGTGCTTCATTTTACCTTTCTATAAATTAAAATTGTTCGATTTTAATACCGTATTTTAAATTCGTACTAAATTAATTAAATAAAGTAATCGAATCCGCTCCAATTTTATTATACCAACATCCAGTTAAACAATTAAAGTTACCCCTTTCGAAATTTCCATCGTCAAACTAAACGCCTACAAAACTTAATCGTTAGGCATACAAACATTGACTAAAAAAAATTTCTAACGCTTACGATGTCACATTTCGCACGCTAATCCCAAAAATTAATTTTGCAATCGTAATTCGTAATCAAAACAATAATTCTGTCTCAGTCGTGCACGCACGTACGACATAACGTTCACTTTATTCCACGTCGTGTTGCCACGTGCAGATAAGATGACATATCGTTATTGTTGCATGTCGGAAAAGAGGTCGCAAAAACCACTTGTTAGAGGGTGGGAGGATGAAAACGCCGTTCGTTGCCTGGCTGGCTGGAAAGCTAACGGCGCCCCGGCGCCTGGGCGAAGCGTCGCATGTATCTACCCGCTTTTCATACCCTTTCTAGCTCGTTTCATACCACCATACGTTCGACCCACATTTTACCCCTATGAATGTTACACAGTCAGTACCGTGGCGTGAGGAAACTTTTTTTTGTATACTACGGTATTTTCATGGTCACCATTTCGAAGGTGATTTTTATTTATTAATGTATTCTGGAATTTAAACGTTGTCAGTTATGATATTAAGAACACGGTTTTCCCATTTATTACTTTTCAATCATATACGTATTTTCTAGATTAAAAAAGTGCTAGAAAATTCACGTTACGTAGTAAGAATTTTTGAATATTCCACTTTGAAGGTTATGAATTGATAGTAGGGTTGAACTTCTACATTTAGAGATCGTGCACATGTGTGGTTGTATGTATGCATGAAAGTTTTTACTACAATATTTTTTCATACTTTATTATTACTACAGTAAAAAAACTTGTGTTGTTTGAAATATCATAATTGAATTTTTGAATATGAAAGGAAAAGAAATTAATGTTTTAAATATATATTCAATAAATTTCGTCTTTATAAATCAAAATCATAGGAAATTTTTACAGAAAAGTAATTTTATCCTTAAAGTAATAAATTTACATCGTCTCTATCGTTTTCTCAAAATTTATTGTAAAAATTCTAATCCGATTCCACAAATAACACAAATTTATTCATGTTAGTTATAACTTCTAACAGTTTTACTTATAAGCTGTGGAGTTTTAAAAGTTTTTAACAGTCAGTTATAGTACTAGTGCAATTAAAATATTTAACACTAATATTTTTTTCCTATTTTCTACTCTACTTTAAATGTACAATTTCCATTAAAATTTTCAAAAATTATTTGAAACTTGAATTTAAATTCTTCATTAAAATTGAAAGCTTATAAATATTAACAGTCTAAATATTTAAATATATATTTGAAACTGAAATTACTATTAAATGAATATAAAAAAATCATATTTAATTTTCTCAAATAAATTCATGTTTATAATTAAACAATTTCCTATACTTTGTTCATGTATATTTTAATTAATATGAATTTCAGCCACTTAAAAACAAATATTTTAATTATTTTTCATAAACGCAATTTAAATCTGATTTAAATTACATTGTTAATGAATACATTTAACAGATTTCCTATTAAATCATGTTGTCATAAATAAATCATTTTTTTAAATATGATTCAAATAATATTTACGTTATATTTCTAGTTTACTAGTAAATATATAAAATTAATCTATATATTCCTTTCACTTAAAATTAAAAATACACACACAAAAATTCGACAAATAAAATTAGTGAAGATTATAATAAAAAAAATTCGATTTAAATTTTCAAAAAAGATAAATAAATTTATTTTCTTTAAATATTTTTATATTTTTTTTCTCTAAATTTGTATATATTTACATTCAAAGTATTTTACATTGATTTCAAATAATGAAATAAATATTTTTCCTCTGTAAACAATATAAAAAAGAAATTCGATGAAATTTTATAACATTTAATATATATATATATATATATATATATATATGAAAATTACATGTAATTTAAACCACATAATTGAAAGAAAATTTTGAATTGAAAATATAGGAATGAAGAAAATTAATAATTTTAATTACTTTCTTTATTCAATTATCTCGATTTCTCAGAATCAAGAGTATTACATGTCGATAAAATTTATAAATTTTAATTTAAATGCCTTATATATATACATTTATATATATATATATATATATATATATATATATATATATATATGTGTGTGTGTGTGTATTTAATTTAACACCCTTATAAACCTGAGAAAATAAATATCTTATTAAATTTTAAAATGCATTGAGACAAAACAAGAAAATTCAAAATATAAAATATTTAATTTATAAATTATATTATGGAATATTATATATATATAATTAAATTCATAAGTTTTTCAGTTCCATTTTTAAATTTAATACTTAAATCAGAAAAATGAATCAATCTAATGATCACTTAGCTTAAAATTTGACCATTTTAAAATATTTTTATTGAAAATAATTTACGTACAAAGCTTCATAACATGAAGATAATTACAAATTCATCCTTTCACACAAATTTTGAAATGCGATATCAGCAACTGAATTCATCAAGTTGAATGCTTAGTTTGCTTAAAGAAAAAATGAAGAGAACGCTTGAAAATGATCATTTTCTTTTAATTATGTGCATAGATCAATCACGTACAGAATAATTTTACACAACTTTTATAAAATATAACATTCTATAACAACTGTATTCTTTGTAAATTTATATATCAGTTAAAAACTGTCAAAAAAGTACTGTTATTTAATTAAATACGTTTTAGAACAATAGTAGTTTTTATATCGTAGATTGTTTTAAATCACTAAGGATTTACTCATGAAATGGTAATTAAAATAATAGAATTTTCGTTACTTACAAAATAATTAATTTCATAAAATAACTGTTATACCAGTTGTTTTGTTACAATCTCATATAGAGTTTTTTTAACAAAAAAACGTATTTCAAATTAAATTAATTTATTTTTCGTTTTAAATAAGTCAGTTTATAGAAAATATCAAAATTTATGATATGTATATGAACGAAAATTGATATTTTTATGTAATTCTACCATAAAATATTATTTTAAATTTTTTATAAAAAATATATCATTTAGTACAAAAAATAAATATTTTGTGGTTTTAGTTAGATATTGTTTTATATTCCTTTTATGTAAATATTAAAGAATAATTTAAATAATTCAAAATTCTATCGTTGTGTAAATAAACTCGATTTTGCATTTTAATATTGTTAAATTCTCTCCCCTATTGTTATTATGAAAACATTATTTTAATACAAAAAATATATCTACAAACATTCTAAATCTATTTTAAACTATTACAAGTATTGATTTATTGAATAGAAAGAGACAATATTATTAACAGCAAGAGTTATCTAAAAATAAACATTTTTTATTGAATAAGTTTCTAATTTTGATCACAAATTAACTGTTTATTTTCCACTTTGTTTTTTCACTAAATTTTGGTTGTGTAAAATTGAAATTTTGAATTTAAAACACTTGAGTTTTTAATTTTTAAATACGAACTTAAAACTATGTATTTAAATTTTAGATTTTTTTAGAATAGAAGAGAATACTTTTTGATATATTAAGTATATTAAATTTTAATTAAAAAAATATACGTCTGTTTTATGAAAAAAAATAAAATAAAGGGTGAGATTATGAAGTGACAGTCTAACATATTGAGATATTAATTATAATATAATGAGATCAGATGCACATTTCTGATACACACAAATCATTTTTTACTAATAAATCAATTCTGTTGTAAAGTTTCAGACGTTTAAAGAGAGTGAAGTTAAAAAAATCTTTATAAAAGTGATGTACAGTTTTTTTTATATTCAAATATGTTTTTATTTTCAGTAAGTATAGCTTATTTGAAATAAAAACCAGCTTTATGTTGTTCTGTGTATTTTTTAATGCGCGTTTTTATGTATTTTAATTCCATTATAAAACATTTTTCTCCAAATTAAAAATATTTAAAACACATACCTTTTCATACACTCATAACTTTTTTTCATGAAATTAACAAACATATACACCATTCAATTATTAACATATGTGTCTAATACACTACCTACCTAATAATGAAATATGTTCAATTAATGTATTTATTAAAGCCATTTGTATAAGAACACTGGTTTAAAGATATACTTGTTACAAACTACAACAGTTTTTTTTTATAATAGTAACTATGTTAGAGTTATAAATAAGTTAAAGTTTATAGAAAATATGTTCTTGGGTATAATTTTAAAATTTGAGAAATATTGAATTACTTGTTTTTGTAATAAATAAACAGATTTATAATAATTTACTTTAGAAATATATATATATATATAAATATATTATTGAAGTTATATTAAAAAATATAATTCACGAAATTAAATTAATTTAATACATTATTCTCAATGAAATTATATATATATATACATAGCATTAAACAATTTAGATTAGAATAACATAATTTAATTTTTCCAAGTGTGGGACTTAAAATAAATCAGTTGAGCATATTTTATATCTATGATTTTAACGAATAATATTTCTTTAAGTTAAATGAAAATCCTTTATAGTAACGTGTACGGCACTGTGTATATTCTCTTTGGCAGACATTTCTCTGCTACTGCGTACTGCCTCTACACCGTATTCTCTGTACACATAAAACTAAAACACACGTATGCGAATATAGAACAGCCTTTTGTTCGAATTTTATCTAGATGTATCGTATGAAGCGAGAGTGAGCTTTGTTCCTATCCCGACTGACACTACAGTTTATTTCGGGATGTTTTACAACTTGTTACAGTTAAAAGGTTTCGTACATGATTACCTGCTTTTTATTAAATCGATATATTAACTCATTTTCATATTTATACAATCTATATTTATTATAATTATATGAGATAAAACGTATTTTGTTCTATTAACATTTTATATAAACCGTACATAAATTGTAATTTTATGATATTCTTATATCGTGCCTGACCGAACCGTATTTCTTGTGAACCTTCATTTACCAATTTTACGACGATAACAAAGTTACTTTATTTTACCTCTACTATTAAAATTTAAATGAACGGTCATATATATATATATATATATATATATATATATATATATATATATATATTTGAATAAGGTATGTATTTATTTAATATCAATTATTAATGTACGGTAGACTTGATTCATTTCATATAATTTTACTCTTTATTAATAAATGGATTTCTTCTTTGCTAAAAACAATTCTATACTATTTTTTTACTTTATAGTTGTTAACTATTTCGTTGAAAAAAGTTATTCAATTTACTTTTTTCATTATTTTACAAAAATAAACAAAAAATTTATTGCATTGAACCTCTTGTAATATATTCCATCTAATATTTATCTTAAAAAAAGTTACTATTAATACAATATTAGCTTTTCGTTATATCCCTTCTACATAGAATTATATTTGGATATTTTTTGATAAATTTGTTAATTTTATTTATATTCTTCTCTACGATTTTAACTATTAGTTCGTTTGTTCAATTTTTGTCAGAACTTATTTTGGTTGTAGAAGCTTGTTTTACTCATTAGCTGGTAAATGCTTTTAGAAAAATATTCTAAAATTAGTTACAATCTGTCTGAAAATGATGTAAATTAAAATAATGTAGATTAAAATAATACACAAGTATAAATTTTTACCAAATTACTCCACACAAACTATAAAAAAAATTCTAATCGCCATCTTTAATAAAGAAAGGCACACAAAAAAGATTTCTGTACTTTAACAATCTGAAGATAATTGATATCATCATCGAATTCCAATTTAGTGAAATCAAAATATCCAATTGTTTAATACGTCTGTAAGTAATTTTTGTGGTATGTAATGAAGACAGTAAAAATAATTCACTTATAAACATAAATTTATTTATTTTACTCTGATACACACGTACACAAACGTGTATATATATATATATATATATATAACAATAGGTATTTTATGTCAAGCTATCTTAATTATCTGATATATTTTGTAAAAAAATATCTAAAACATAAAAAAACAATTTCTTTTCGTCAAAGTGTTTGTATATTTCTTGATGCATAAAAACATCACACGAAAGCAAATTAATATATCCTTGTTAAAATTTCAACACTATATTCATAATCAAACAATATTATATCATTAATAATAAAAGTCTATAACCGGAATAATTGAAAATTGATATCGTTATATTATCTGTGTACAACAAACTTTACTTGATCAAAAGACGATAATAATCGTCAGTTCTAAGAATTTCTCTACCAGCCGCATTTCAAATTACTGTTTAATATTATAAATTACAATAGTTAAATATATTTAAATATGAAACGTGAAATAAATTTAAAATAAATGTATACTTTGATGAACAGAATATGTATTTATTTAACTTTAAATTAATTTAAATTTTTGTTGCAAAACTTATTTTGAATTATGAATTGCTAATTTTTTTTATAATCAATTAAATTTTTTGCACATTTTACAATGACACAATATAGAAAAATTATCTTATTTTCAATTATTTCCAGGAATAATTATCTATAAATATCTTTATAATATTTATAATTTTATTTTTTTGCATACTGCTTATAAATACAAATCTAAAAATAAGTTGATATATTAATACTCGTAATACATTCTTTTAAATTCAGTTTATATATCAAATTTAAATATTTATGTAAATTGATATTTTATGTTTTACATGTAAAATAATCATCGTCTTCTATTATTCCTAATTCGATATTTAAAAAAATTTTAGTCTACATTTTATCATAACAACTAAAGACTGTAATTTTTTTAATTGAATTAAATTGCATCTATCAACTTTGAGAACACTTTTACACAACAGTATCAATAGAATAAAAACCCAAGGGGGTACGGTTTCATTTAAGCAATATGCAACTATAAAATATTTTTCAAAGACCCGCTACCTAATGGATAATAACTTCATTATCCCTTTGTTTTAAAAAGTTGAAAATTTCAGTATATATGATTTAATAGACAATGAATATAATGAATAGACGAGCTCGTTTTAATAAAAGTCTTTGTTGATTAATACATAATTTAATTCGTTTTGAACATTTTAATTAATGTATATAAGGACTAAAAGCACTGTAATATTTTAATGGAAAAATATTTTATTATTAGTCATTACAACAATTTTCAAATATCTGAAAAGTTTCCTTGTTATTTGCTTGAATATATATTTATATATATATATATATATATATATATATATATATGTAAATTTTAATTTATAACAATTCTCGCGTTGCTCGTAATGTATAAAAATAGTTTATTGTCAAAGAAGAAAAATAAAATATAGATTATAACAAAAAACCTGAAATATCTATAATGACAAATCAAAATACTTTTTTTAACATTTCTATTTATACTACTGAAAACTACAATATGTTAGTAAAATATATTTAAAAATTGGTTGATATATTGATAGATAAATATGTATACTGAGGAGATTTTTTTTAGATTCTTGTAAAAACACTCATACAAAATTTAAAAATTTTCTATTTTAATTTCAATTTTTTATATTTTTTTTCTTTTTATTTATATATGTTTTGCAGCAAAATTAAAAATTTAAATATTGATTAACTTTTTGTTATATGTTTCAGTTTTCTATAAAGCGAATTAAAATAAATTACAAATTATAATAAAAGAATTACCAGAAATAAAAATATAATAAAGAACCATTCTTTACTAAATCTAAATTATATGAAATTAATTGAAAAATTACTTTGAGGTAATGACGTTTTTATAATGAAGGACAATTTTATTTTTATTGGTTATTTTAATTCTTTTTTCAGAATTTTTCAATCTCTAAATCTGAAAGAAGTTTTAAGTTTTCTTTTACTTAAAAAATAACAATGTATAAGAAAGAAGGAGTATTACTGAAATTAAATTAAAGATAAAGTCACAAATAAACATATTTTGTATAAATTCAAATATGTTTTTCTATTCTTTTTACAACTTTATTTAATTTTTATCTATATATATATATAATGTTCAGAATTTAAAAATCTACTGATTATTACAGTCTTTTTAAATTGCAATGCTAATGCCTTTTTTTCTGTATATACTCAATACATTTTTTGATATTCTGTCTATTTATTAAATTGATATCAGAAAATTACTGTAATGAAAAAATGTTGCATAACTTTTTGAATCTATGTATATTTTTGGCTCATATTAATGTATATATATATATAGAGAGAGAGAGAGAAACAGATAATGAATGAGAATGAAATGAAACGAAACAAAAAATGATAGAAAATTTAATCGACACCAAAAATAGACGTTACAGGCATAATAGAAAAGTAAATATTAAAAAAAAGAAATAATCAGGAAACATAGTAGATAATAGACAAACTAGAAAAGTTATTGACTAAAAGGTATGTAATATAGAAACATCCATAAGGAAACATCTGTGTTAAAGTATGAAATAGCAATATCAGAAAATTAAAAATATATGAAAAGACATCTACTTATCGTTTAAAAAAGAAATATTTGGAATTAGAATTTATCGTTTATCATTCAAAATATTAAAGACCGATGATATACTGACATATATATATATATATATATATATATATATAGAGAGAGAGAGAGAGAGAGAGAGAGAGAAAGATTAATACTATCAAACACCTAAATTAAAATTTCAGTAACATATCGCAACAAAAAAAGATTTTTTGATTATTGAACTATTCGTTTTTAGTTATTTGCTTGAATGATTTCAATTATTTCTGAAATGAACCTAAATTCGTTTTTAAATATAAACTCTTTATAATTTTTATCCTTACTTTTTACAAATGGAATCAAATTTAACTTTATTTCATTCAATGAATTCAAGTGATCGCCACTTAATTAATTTAATAAAATACTAAATTCTGATTAATATCTTCAAATTTGTATACGTACATAAATATAAGAATTGAATTCAATCTAAAAATAAATATTTTATTATATAATACTCAATTGTCTTCCAAATATTCTCAAGTAATAAATCATATCTAGTCATTTCTCTTAATAAGAAAATAAACAAAATGAATACATTTTTAAGGGAACGCGACAGTTTGACTATAATTCTTAATATCGATCTTGTCGAAACATTTCTCGATGTAATCCTGTTCAAAATGTCTCCAATGACAGTTATATGCTTTACGAAACGATTGGGAATTTTATGATTTCGTCCATCAATCATACTTAAGGTTTTATAGCTTACCATTCTTCGATTCATGACTTTGCCATTAATGCTTGTCTATTTTCTTTTTGTTCAAAATTGATTTTATTTTCAAAATAATGCTTATATATATATATATATATATATATAAATTTATATTATGTTGTAGGATTTATATCACCTGTTGCTGTTACTGATCCAATTTATTTACGAGTACCTATTGAAGAAAGTTCATATAATCTTATTTTATTCTATAAATATTACTAATATATATTTTTTATTTTCAATATCAAATCTATCACATTCTTTACATAGTTTTGTAGTAAAAATAATTTCCTCGTACTCATTTTTTCACTTTCTCACACTTTTATAATTTTAACTTACATGGCTTTCATTTTTTACTGAAACTCCACTATAAAAATATATTACTATTTTTTATTATATTAGTTTATATTGTTTCAATATTTAATAAAATTAGAATCATTTACTTTTTCTTGTCAAAAAAAAACTTTAAATCATTACTCTTCATGTTTGATTGTTGTTTAAATACATTTCTATGGCAGCATCTTTAGTGAGCCAAAACACGTTAGATAACTTTCTGAAATTAAATATTATTAGATATTTTTAACTGACAAGTTATCCAAATTTAGTTTTATATTAAATATAGTAATATATTTATTAGTTCAAAAAATTACAATCAGCTGAGATTTTTGTTCATTTTCAACCTTTAAGAATTTATATTTCTGAAATATTCCATTTTATAATTCAAATAGTAACGAAAAATTTTAGAGGGAACAATTCAAAAATATTTAATATAAATATTTTTATGCACTGAATTAATTTTAGAAACGTTTTTCTCTCTTCAAATTATGACAGTGACAATCAATTAAATAAAAGTTAGATATTCAGAGTTCAATTCAATCATATAATTTTTTTGTAAATGATAATATGGTCGACAGTAATTCGTAACCAACACAAAACTGAAGATTTAGAACTGACATCTCTACACTAGGGAAAACCTTTGCGTGCAAGGATTTCATATATAAATAGAAAAGGGATGTCTATGACATGACATGTTTTAATTAATATTTTTAATTATTTAAAATGGGGAGTATAATATTTTTTTATCTTTTGGAAAAATCACTAACTGAATTATTAAAAAAACGAATAACTTTCAGCGTAGAGAATTTTATAAATGAAAATTGCCACATAAAAAAGGCAGAATGAAGAGTTCTAAATGTGTACAATAAAAAAAATGCAGGTTAAAACACAGATATAAAAAATGGTTCAATTTAGGCTTCCAAATAAAATTATTAAAAAAATCGCAAAAATTAAAAATATCGTGTTATTTTTTATTTTGTATTTTAGTTCAATTCATTACTAAAATACAATTGAACTAAAATACTAAATAAAAAATAACATGTTATTTTAAATTCTGGCGATTTTTTTAATATTTCCATGTGGAAACCTAAATTTAATCATCTTATACAAGTAATAATTTAATAAAAAATCGGATATCTTTATTTTTGCACACTGAATATAGAATCGTGACTTGAATTTTTGTAATCCTTTGAATAATAAATAATTGTGCAATATTTTGAAAATAACTTTTATTGAATATAGATAGTAATTTATTTGTGAAAGAAATTTAATCACTATGTTAGCGCTAAAACTTAACCACTAGCTTAATTTAGATTTTTTAATATAATACTTATTTTTGATAAAATTATCTAAATATTTTATTTTGTCATTTTCTACAAATAATGCTCTTTTTTAGTAAAAAAAAGTAATAAAGGTTTCTTTGAAATAATTAAAAAATGATCTTTCTTATTCAATATTTCCTAATGCTGAAATTATTGTAAATTTACAATGACCTCAAAATAGGTTTAAATCTTTTAAAATAGATATTTTTGTGTTAAATTATATACATTTACTAATTTTCAATTAAATTTATGATGATATGGAATAAAAATATCTTTTCTGATTTCATTCGAATGAAATGTTTTAACTTTTAATATTAACTTTATCATCAATGTAAATATTTAATTTCAGTATATAAGTAACTGTGCGAGTCTAAACGTAAATGTTTATGTAAGTAGTTTTATTAATTTACAATTAAAAAGCTAGCAATATTAAAAAAGGTCAAGGTGTTAATATATGTTATGATGGACATAAATTACAATTCATGTAGCAATAAAGTTATGTTCGTTAACATAGTCCGTTTTTAATGTATTGATTTTAATAACAGTCGCTATAGCAACAAAACAATTTATTCGTTAATGAGTTATTTTCGTATATTCAAAACTGATGCAGAAGAAAAAAATCATTAACAATTTCTTGCGAATACTTTCACAATTATTTATAGTCAGAATTGATATAATTTGCATAAACTTCTGTCCAAGAATTTCTTAATTAAGAAATAATTATTCGTAACGAAATTCTGTTGAGGAGCAAACTTTACGCTCGCTCGGTGTAAAGATTTTTTGTGTCATTAAAAATGGATCAACATATTTTTCCTTAATCCTTACATTTTTCTCTTATTTTATTACGTGTTATTGCTTATCAAGCTTTCTGTTCAAAATTATGTAGGTTAATATATTTACATTGAAATTATATATATATATATATATGTGTGTGTGTGTATATATATATATATATATATATATATATATATATATATATGTTTTCTAGTAAATGAACTATAAAGAAAAAATTATTTCAGATATTGTAGAATATCTTTAAGTGACGTAGTTTATATTTTAAAACATATTTTAATTTGTATTAATGTGAAAAATTATTAATTTCACTGTACTTATTATTAAGTGTGAAATTAATTCGGTGCCTTTAAATTAAATCAATTATACTCATAACTCTGTTTTAATATTTTCTCTTCGTTTAATCTCTACCATTAACATTTAAAAACTCTACATATCTTGGCCAGGCATTTGGCATATCCTCAAAAAAAACAGTAGTGAACACGATGGGCCCGAAAAGTTGCATTTTAGGCATTGCATACTTTTTGCATTCCAATAAAAAAAATGCAAATTTATCAGAGTACTATTTCTGTCCTCATTTGATATACAGTATCAACCTGGTCTTCTCTAATAACTCTGTAAGGTACCATATCTACTATAAGACTATAAATATAACCGATAAATAAGAGAAATTTTAAACTAACATTCCCTTTAAATCCGATATCCTTTAAACTAAGAGACTTTTTTGTACAAAAGAACAAGTTACTTTTTTATTAAAAGAATAAACTTTCAAAGACATTCCATAAATTATAATCTTAACGTTTTTCTTTTTTACTGTTATTAATCAGAATGAAAGAAAAAAATATAATACATCATACTAAAATATTTTTTTGCAGCATTTAATTACTAATTGTTATAAAACTTTTATTTTTAACTCTGTATTACAGTATCCTTTCTTTTTCATAAACTATACGTCCGAATATAAGTTTATTTAATATATATATATATATATATATATATATATATATATATATATATATCTGTGTGTGTGTGCATGTGTGTGTGTTTTCAATTATACTATGTAAATTTATGAATATATAATATAAATTTATTAGAACAAATGTAGATTAATGTTATGAACTACTATGTGAAATAATAATATGCAGACTTTCACAAAAAAAAAATTTATTTCATTTATAAAATCAAATTTGAATGTTTATGTGAATTACAAAGAAAAGAAAATGATTTTATTTTTATGTCGATTCTAAATGTATTGATTAAATTTTCATCTAATAAAGCGAATTCGTCTATACAATTAGAATATTAAACTTTTTTATCCATAGAGTAGAAAATTATGTTAACATCACGTTAGAAAAAAAGTATACTTTAAGAATAAATGTTTGTTTTATAAGAATGACACGTACACAAAGTCTCCCTTTCAAAATATTCCATTTTTATATTTCAAAATAATTCTTTTCACTATCCATGATATTCTCTCCATTCCGTTAGCAAATATTTTTTTTTGTTAAAGCCGGTTTCACATTTTACACTTCTTTTCTCATTTTTATAATATATGAGTCACCTTACCATTAGTTTTCACTAAAGGAAAAAGCTGTGTTAACATAAATATTCTTAAAAAATGTAACTTTTTTCAAACAACTACATATAAACACAATCCATCCATACATATATATATATATATATATATATATATATATATATATAAATTTGAAACACATTTCACATTATTCTTGTATGTAAAACTAACAGAAAATTTTTTTCTCCAAGAAGCTATATCAGTCTGTAAATTTTCATTTTGAGATCTTCCTCGAATATTTTTCATGATACAGAATATTGTGTTCGAGCTTCAAAGCTTTTAAGCTAATTTAAAGTAATTGAAAAAAGTATGCAAACATGTTTTCGTGAATCGTTGCAAATTTTATTATTACATTTACATATAAGAAACAGAATAATCAAACATGCTAATTTTAAACCAAAATGAGATTTTATTCGTGATTTATAAAATAGCTTCAACTCATTAACATACTTTTATTATAACTTATTTTAAAATATGTCTTAATTCCCATCACATAATATATATATATATGTATATATATATATATATATATATATATATATATATATATATGTATATATATATATATGTATATATATATGTGTGTGTGTTAAAATGTAGCAATAATGTAGCAATGTATTAGAATTAATCACTTAAGTTTCTTCCACAAATGATTTTAAGATAGTATAAATGTATTAAAGTTTGTCTTCTCTCATATTTAATTGATAGATTAGGGTATAAAGTTGCAATTAAATATTAATTTATTGGACATGAATTTTTTTTTTATTTCATACACAAATATTAACTGAAAATGTGTTTATTTTTAGCTTCTCTTCAAATATCGTTGTCAATAAACCAAAATATGTATAACCATATACCATCATCCTAAATATTAAACGAATATTATAATATATATACAAACGTATGTTTTCAATTATTGTTAATTCGTGCCATAGATTTCAATCATAATTGCCTATAATCTGATCATAATTTGTATAAATTTATATACAAAACGTTTACATCAAAATAATTATCTAAACGCATATCTATTAATGTATAAATGTATTAATTGCAAAAGCAGTTTACAGCTGTACGCATTGGCACAAATAAAAGGCAGTTTAACCATTCCAAGGATATATATATATATATATATATATATATATATATATATATATATAATATACATACATACATATATGTATATTAATTAGAATATAAAACCACATAATCAGAACAAGTGTTTAAATGGTATTATTCAGAGTTTATTTTAATGGGTAACAGTTAAATTAAAATTTTATTTATTTATATAATTTTGAAATTTTATATTTTAAATAAAAAATGATAAATCCTTAATTGGCAGTTTTTATGTATGAATAACATGTTTATATTTAATGTTTGATTTTTTCAGAAATTAAAAATTGTAATATCAACGCAAAGATTTTTGAAATGAAATAATTCAAGTATTCATTTATTTTTTGAAAAATTATCAAATTACAAATTAAATATTTTGTTTTATGTATTCGGATTGTTTATTTATACTATAATAAAAACTGTATGATAATTTTATCAGTATACTATAAAATTCAACCATGCTATATTTTTTTTATCAAACTATGATATTTTATTAAACAGAGTTTGGTAGTTATAAATCTATCAGTTATAGCAACATCAGTGAGATAATATCTCCCATAATTTCATAATATCGAAAGGTTATATTTTTTAACTCATTATTAATCCTTTCCAGTGCCTGTTAATACTAATACTAAACGTCTGTTTAATGTGAAATATTTTTTAATAATATAAATAACTATAAAATAAGTACAGTCATCCTAAATCACTTTAAAATTTTTAAAATAATATTTTACATATCAAAAATAAAGGCAGTAACATAATTATTACGATTATAGCATAAAAAAATCATGGTATCTCATTTACATTGAAATAATGTCATGTGAAACGCATCGATATGGTTAAAAGAGAACACTATATTTATTAAAAGATAATACACTTTGTATGCTTTTAAATATTCATTTTATTTCACAAATATTAATTTAATAAAAAAATTTATTTAAATAGAAGTGTTATTATTACTCAATAAATATATTTTTCAAGCAAATATCTTTCATATTAAACGATAAAAATAAAAAGAGTAATCTCTATCTACTCATAGAATAATATTACAGATTCAAAAAAATTATCTTTACTCATTTTTTCTATTTTCCAGTTTTAAATTAAGTATAATCAAACTAAACAACAGTGGTACTCACGAGGTTATCATATACATGTTTGTAATCTACTTTTTTAACTTTTAACCTATACTAAAGTACAGCAAATAGTATTTTATTTCATGGAATTTTATAAATTTATTCTTTAATTCTTGTATTTTATTACCTCTGAACAGCATTTCACGCAAGTTCGTTGTAACAAACACAAATGTATACACAACAAGACATTTTCACACGTCGATTCTTATCAATGATTGTTTATTTCGTATATACATCATATTTCTATCATAAGAATAAACAATGCAAACACAAGTATTAAGCGATATGTCAAGTATTTTAATAACATTTTTTTAAATTGAATTTTTGGAAGATTCGAGAAACAATTATTAATATTAAAATGTATATTTATTATAATAATCAAAACTGTTAAATGTATATATATATATATATATATAACATATATATATATATATATATATATATATATTATGATCATAAATGTAATTTTACCTTTATTTCTATCGATAATGATTTCTTACTAAATCTATTCTTACAAACTGCATGTCTAAATTTTCTTCTTACAAAACATAAATTTATTTCATACTTCAATATCAGTTATATTAAGATTGTGTACTCTGTATGAATGTATTTTGTAACACATTGCATGATTTTAAGGTTACTTACTTTACAACTGTTCTAAAAACTGCATTGTTCATTGATATTACTTTTTCTCAATAATTATATATATATATATATATATATATATATATATATATATATGTATATGTATATGTATATGTATGTATATATATATAACATATGCACACACTTTTAAATTGCATGTGCACGTCTTCTATTGAAATGTTACATTTCTTGTTGAAAATAAAACTTTTTTTATATTACTCCAATATTCTGTCTTACTACTATTTTTCCTACAATTTTAAATCACTTATTCTATTTCACATACGTATTTAACTCTTATATTCCTTAATATTCTATTTTTTTGTTTATAAATATACATTAAAGACAAATAACCTCTTTCCAAACTTATTTTAACATTTATAAAACCACATTTTACGTTTGTTCAATTTTTTCTAATAAAATTTCATAATTTAAAAATTAAAAGTATCACTTGTTTCATTTCGTTATGAAATTAAATCAAAATTAATTGAATCACTTTAAAAAATGTTTTAAATTTTAAATAGAACATAATTGTTTATACATATGTAGTAAAATAAAAGTATCTTATTCTTGAAACGTATTAAAAACATAATGATAAGCATGTATCTCTTTTATTATTCGATTAAAATGTTGTTTTTAAATAATATCAGTACTTCAGGATTTTATCTTCAACTTTCATTCTCTTTCTCTCTCTCTCTCTCTCTCTATATATATATATATATATATATATATATATATATATATATATATATATATATATATATATATGTATATATATATATATATATATTAAAAACATGGCCTAAAAACATCATAAACCACGCAATATATTTTATACTATAAAAAACGAGTAGTCTATACAATCACAAGATTATTGTAAGAAGATCTGAACAAGAAAATTACAAAAGTAATCCTGAAAAACTACAAAGTATAAAATACTACAATCGGTTATTAAATCCGTAAGTAAAATTTATGAAAACAGCAGAGAGAGTCAAAACAGTTTGTACACAGGAAGGATTATATATCTGGAGCAGCAAGTTTTATTATTTATTTTGTAAAAAGTCTCTGTTTAAAGACAGATTTACTGTTATAGTGTCATATTTTGTAACTATGTTTAGAAACGGAAATAAACACCAGTCTAGTATAAATGTAGTTATTCTCTTTACATATATATATATATATATATATATATATATATATATATATATATATATATATATATATATATATATCAATTTTTATAATTCATAGTGGACATACAAACGCAATATATCCAGAGCTTTCCCAGTACTTCAAACGGGATGTACATGTCTGACGTCACGATACTCGTAAATTTTACTATCCGTTTCAAACCGACCAACAATATCATGGCAGACCTTTGTTATAAATGAATAAGAGAAAGGTGCATATACCGTATTGCATGAAAGATAAGCGAGATAATAGTATCGGCCGATCCGTGTGAATAATTTAAATTAGGGAACAGTGTAGTGTACGTTAAAACCAACCTGTGGCCGTATTAAACTGGGATACGTTCATAAATTAATTTGCCGTGGCGAATTTTTCATCCTTTTTTCCAGACGAGCTTTTACGTATTATAAATAGATTCGTGACGGTGTTGTTGTATGATTCATTTTTAACTTACACCTCTTGTTAAGTTTTACGTGTATTGTATTAGAATTTACTGTTTCATTAAATGTACTTCTGTGGAATATATATAACGTGATGCATACGAATTATAATCAATATCTATCTACACGCTTTTTTTTATTAAGCTTTAATGAGTCAGTATACAATAATAAAATTATTCGATTTTATTAAAAAAAAAAAACAAGATAAAAATACGTTTTTTTTTAGATTCCAACTAACCAATTTTAAAATTTAATAAGTGTTAAATATATTTTTCATTATTATATTTTAATTTAATCTGATTTTATTGATTCTTTATCAATTACAATAGAACTCCAGAAAATTATTTTTGTCACTTTTTGAAATACATGGTTTTTGTCTAAGAAAATCAATAAAATTTAAGTGGATAACACTAATAAATTTATTTAGTTCTTGAAAAATTATTTAAATACAGTAAATAATTAAAAAAATATAATGAGTTATTTTTCTAAGAAATGTAAGAGTAAATATTAATTTAAATTAACGTGCATATATATATATATATATATATATATATACTATTAAAGAAAATTTATTATATTAATCTATCTTTAGATAAATATTCAACGATTTTTATACATGAAAATTTATTGTGTAAAAGTGTTAGGTTATAGTAAAAAAATATTTTTGAATTTAAACTGTAATTGTTCTAAGAAATATAGAAGTCAATAATAACATTTCATTTTATGAAAAGTTATCATTAAATAATTTTTATAATTATATTGTAGAAAAAACTTATATACTCACTAATTTGACTATTTTAGTTCTTATACGATAATATCATCCCATTTATTTTCATTTTTATTTCTCATTTAGTTTCAGCTTGTAGAAAACAATTACGTTGCAAATATTTTGTAATACAAGCAATTACTTCTCAGAATAAAGCGTTCTTGGAAAAAATCTGTATGAAATGCATACAGTTTATTTTTAAAGTAGGTATCATACTAGATTATTACTATTTTTTTATATTCTATTATAGAAACGGTTTCTTTTGAAACATTTCCAATATTAAACTTGTCAATAAAGTCTCATTTTATTATTTGAAACAGATCATTAAACACCAATAGCTTTTCTTAAGAATTATATAATATATAATATTTTCTCGTAGAGTACTGAAAATATAATAAACTTCAAGATATATTTACTACTTTTATTTAACGTTCTTAAAAGTACAGAATTTATTTCCATTTATTTTCTAATATAATTTAATATCCTAACACTCACAAATCAATATCTGTTATGTTTTGTGGAATATATTCTCCGAATATATATATATATATATATATAAGGTTGATTTCTGTCAATAATGCATGATATTATTCTTCATGTCATTCCTAGACAGATATGTCATATCAATATGACTCCGCTTCTCAACAATTTTAGAGATACGAATAATTAATATTGCTATTAAGCTGAACAGATTTCACAAATAATATGAATAATAAAATACTATAGAACAATTAAATAAATAATTATAATTATCATCACAATTTTTTATCTGAAAAAAACGTGATATCATTGTTCAATTTTTGAAATATTTTTTCATATATTTTATTTGTTATAAAGATTGAATGTCATCAAGCTTGCTAGGCAGTTCCATAATGAAAACTGACTTATCTCACAAATTCAGATTCGAACACGTGACATAAATTTAATTAATTTCTCTCTCTTTCCCTCTGTTTGCTTCTAATCTATAAATTTAATTCTGAAAGCTCTGTAATCATTCAAAATCATACCCGCATACACATGACTAAATGATATCCATCTACTGTAGAAAGACATGTTGAAAAGTTTATGATAAGTTTTGAACAAAATTTTTTTTTGATAAAAAAATATATTATATAGGTTGGTTATTTTCCGTAGGTAATCTTTTTGAACTTAAGTAATGATAAAAATCTTTTATAAAAGAGAATTAGAGTCAATTTATATTAAAATTCAAATTGTTCTGTTTTGATCCTTACCTTTATCTTTTATTTACACAAAATATAGATTTTTTAGAAGTCTTTCTCTAATTGATAATCTGGATTGAAATCCCTTACACAATAATATTTAACGTATACGAAACAGTAAAGCTGCATATAAAACAGTCACTTGTTGAATCAAAGTTCGATCTAACCCAAAAAAAGCACACGTCGAAATAACCAATATAACGTTCCAAAAAAAAAGAACATGTTATATAAAAAGTAAACGAGCATAGATACTACTGTCTCTATCATACTATTTCCTTTCTATTCGTTCCATTTTTATCAGTCTGATGAACAATCCTTTTGCTAGAAGGTATCAAAAAGATACGAGAGTAGAGTAGATGATAGTAGTACAAGTACGACCGTGAACAACATTGCTTCTAGTGCTGCTACTTTGCCACCATGACGGGGATGAAATATAGATCTAATAAAAGTATGGGATCGATGCACATTCTTCTTATTTTTTTAGATTTGTTTCTTTTGTTATAATATTTGAATAGAAACTTTCTATCTTATCAGTTCTTCTTCAATAACAGCGCAGTTCTTAAACTGAAAATATTCAGTTATAATGCTTGTCATATATTTTTCTTTATTACAGCTGATACTTTTTTATAATACTGATATTCTTCAACGAAACAATATATTAAACAAACAGTGAACTGAAACACTGCAGTCTTCTATTTACTTTTTATCATTTGAATTGAATTGAAATCTATTGTTACTAAACTCTGATTGTTCTGAAAACACGTACCAATGTTAATTAAAATGCTTGTCACACGATATCTAAGTTCCTTATTCAAATTGTTCCTTTACTGTTTTTGTGATTTTCAGCACAAAGAAACTATTACGGGTTCAGTCTTTTCGTACAAGCATTCTCACCAAACTATTGTACTCTATTGTATTGATTCAGTGTGAGAAATTCTTGTTAAATTCATTATTTTTTTGCAGTGAGTATAAGGAAAAGACGTGAGCAAAATATTTGTTCATTTTGTAGGTATACTCTCAATTTTGTTTTATTTGTCAATATTTTATTATTTTATGTTATCTTTATTGATTTTGATAGATTTTTTATAATATTTCTATTTATTTCGTAGTTTTCCTCCAGTTTTTTTTTGAAAGAGTGCTGAATTTTCTCACTTAAATTCACATTATTATTATTTTATTTCCCAAAAAAATTTTTTATGATATTGTAACCTTTATATTAATATTTATACAATCCCAATTTTTTCTCTCAATTTTTTTATAAAATAAATAGTTGATATAGTAAACTAGTTAGAAAAAATACAAAAGATATAATTACTGAATTTTACACAATTCTTTTATATAACAATAAAGTTAATTATCTATAATTACGCAAGTAAAAAGTATTTCAAGTATTTATACCTTTAATGAATTATTTCTGTAGTTCTTGTCCTAGATCAGTTACATATAAATACTTCAGTACATTAAATGTTTACGAATTGTTTATAAAAAATAAAAACTCACTCGATTGAAAGTAAAGAATACCATCAGGATATATTAAAATATTTATTTAATAGTTGCAAAATAAGAAAATTTGTGTTAAATAATTCTCAATTTCTACTTATAAAAATATTTTATCAGAGAATACAAAAAAAAAGTATAAAATAATATAAAATATTTGTATTACTAAATGGTATTTCTACAGACTTTAACTGAAAATCTTAAAAACTTATTCATAAATTAAACTACAAATTGGAACTTATAAAGTAACTTATAAGAACTTATAAAGTAAAAAATATATAAAGTAACTCGCAATAGTAAAAGTGTTACACATTTTACTTGGAAGAAGAAACAACATCTATTTTTTTATACGAAAACGAATGTCTGACAGTATACACAGTTTTCTGAAATTTACCTTTAAATCTTATTAAAAATTCATATAAATGTTTTTATCCTCATTCATATCTCATACTTTTTTTATTCAACGTTATATTGCTGATCTTTACTTTTTTATAACTCTTAAACTGAAGAATATGGAATATTTTAGTGGTATTTTTATTTGAGTGTAAGGAAAGATTTTTTTCGATTATATTAAAATTATATTATACTGAAATCTTAATTTAATTTTAAAATTGTTCTCTTTTTTACAAGTTCTTCAGTTTATGTTCCTAAACTAATTAAATCAATTAAAACTAAATAAACTATTGAAATATTAAGTGAAGTTAAGTGAGTGTTCTGTAAGCATCGACTTTTCAAATAATATTTCAATATTTGTTTAAAAATTGATGGTATATTTTATAGATTGTATTTAATTCAAGAGAAAAATATTTAGAATTCAGGAAAAATGTTTTTATTTTATACAATTGTCTAAAATAAAATCTTTGTTAAATCATTTAATATTTCCATTTTCTATAATATATATATATATATATATATATATACACTCACTTTTATTAAATTAAAAAATAATCATCAAAAATAAGGAAAATCTTATTATGGTTTTATATTTAAAAGAATCTTAATTTTATTTCTTAGAAATCTATTAAATGTAATTCTGATTATTTTCTCCATATTTTAATATTCTATCGCTTATACTCGTATTTTCCAAATATTTTCATTACATTTACCAATATTTTCATCCCACCTAACCATGTCTTTCTGAAACATTTTATATTTTTTTATTGCATGTTAATAATTTATGTTTGCATTGGTTATTTTTTATTTATATCTTTTAACGATTTCTGTTTCTAATTTCACACATCTTATTGTGTTTGTAAATCTCTTGAGTTTCGTATTTATTCTATTTTTCTTCTATTTCTTTCTATTTGTATCTCTTATTCTTGACAAATATTTCCATGATTATTGATATTGTTTCAAGTTTGTAAATAATAATACAATTAAAAAAATATTTTGAATTTCATATGTAAAGGTAAACAAAATTCATTACTTAATTGTTTTCTTTAAACAAAGTGAAATCTTTAAATAATAGAAAACACTCGAGTAATTTATAACTAACTTAAGAAGAACAAACATTCTGAAACTACTCATACAAGATAGAAACTCGAGTAATTCAAAAAGATGAATACCATCAAAACAATTAAATATTAAAAGTTTTGTTGAAATTATCCTTCAAACAAATTTTCTACTGAATTATCGATCCTGCAGATAAATGTTCACAAATAGTTAACTTAGTTCCTTTTTTCAACTAAACACGTTAACAGAGTAGTAATAAAGCGCTAGTATTTAGTTTATTTTCTGTAAGTATGTACTCAATTTTTATAATAGAAATTGATATTGAGTAATGTTAAGCAATTATTTTTTGATTTTTCAAATTTCATAAATGACTATTTAATTAATTAATACTTATTATATTAAATATATAAACAGTTTTTGAATAAGTTCAGTTCTAAATAACGTAAATATCAAATTGAAGAAACAGAGTTTATGAAATAGTATCTTAAAATTAAAGAATATGTTTTGAGAAGAAGTTTATTTTTCCTAACCTCATTATTTTTTTCATTTTTTTTATTAAATTTACTCAATATACTCTTCTTATACCTAATAATTAAAAATAATAATTAAATAACAATTAAAATCCATTTTAAAGATATACTATAATTTTTTTAAGCAGACTTTCGTTCTCAACTGTAGGTAGATGTAAAAATGTTGATGCTACTGCGAAAATTTAAAACAAACTCCATATTAAATTTATGTGTTTACCGGTGGTGATAGGTGTGCTTTTTTGCAAATATGTGTTAATAATTATAAAGGTGTGCATGCGTAGTTCACAACTTAAAAAAGTATTTACTCCATCCACATTGGATCCATGGTACATAGTATACGAGACTACGGAGTACGCTGTCAAGTAGACAGGGGATTGCAATCGATATCGCCATAGCAACGTGATAACCGTTTGCCTGGCTTGCTTGGATCTCTCGTAGTCAACATTCGCGCGTAAACCTGCCGCATTTTTATTTCCGATCATTTCGTCGAGCGAGATCGAGATATCACAATAAACACGTATTGATATCGTTGATCTTTTTCTCTAACAAATAATAAAAAAAATTAAAATCGTCGATGGCGAACTTATAAACCAGACGCCTGGGCTAAATTCCAACAAAACCGAAAGTTTTTTTTTTGACATACGCAGAGTTATATATGCAAGCATCGTTCGTCGTCGAATTTGTTCAAACATTAATTGTTTCGATGTCGCGTTTTTTTTCCTCCTCATAACGGTCGATTCTTTTCACTTAGCTGACAGCTTTATACACAAAACTTATTATAAAGGTTTATAATTTTTCCTCATTATTTTATTTATAAAAAAGTAATTAGTAAAACGGTGTCAAAATCTTTTCCTAATTATTATCTTTCTAATTAATCTTTGTCATATTGTTCTTTGTCTTTAAATTTCGTAAGATTACAGGTTTCTAATAAGTTTCTCATAAACAAAAAAATATTCTTGAAAATAAAGCCTTGTTCGAAAATTAATTTATAAAATGTTGTGAATTTATATATTTTTTTTAAATCACATCTTATGTATTATTCTAGAATACTTCAAATATTTTTTAAAAAAATTAGAAGTTAACTACAATAAATATATTTTTCTTTTTACACTAATATAATATGAGAAAGGAACTGAATATGTACTTGAATAAAGCAGGAAAAAATAAATAATTTTAATTTAAGACTGGGAACGTGAATTAAAAAGATAAGTAATTATATGAAAACTTAATTTATTTTTTTATAAAAATTAAAAGGTGGTAAATATATTCTTAAATGCTATAGAAAATTATAAAATTCAAACTATTATAAAGTAACAATAAATAGCTCATCTATGAATAAATATATCATATGTTAATATATTTTTAAAAATATTTTCTGAAATACAAAAAGTTGACATGCAGAATAATATATAATAAATATAATTTATCCATATTTATATCCAAAATTAAATTATGTACGTATTTAGTTTAAAAAGAATTCTAACATTTATAAATATAAAAAATACAACTACAAAGATAAACTGAAAAAGAAAGTTAATAAATAATTAAATGAAACAAATATAATTCTTAGAATATAAACATAAATAAAATATCCAAGTATAAAATAATCTATTTTAAATACAAATTGTTAGAATTCAATGTTAAATATCAATTAACTGAAGGCAAAAATATAAATTCTCCAACTAAAATTTATACTTATATTCATGACAACAAGTTTATGCATTTTAAAAAGCTGATTCTCATTTTCAAGAAATATTCAAGTTTGTTCATACACTAAAGATATTAACAGAATATTTTTTTAAAAAATTATAACAAATTTGTAATGATATAGATAAATAATGCATATAAAACCATTTTTGAATTTGATTTTTTATTCAAAATAATTTAAATGCATTAACTGAATAGATTAATTATTTTACATTTTTTTATAATTAGGTATTATACAAATTTATGTAATAAAATGTTTAAATATATAAAAGTTTCTTTACTCGAAACTTCGAATACGCAATAGAATTTCACTCTCAAAGAAAAAGCTTCGTTGCTACGCTGCGGTTTGTGGGATTTAAGTCTATTATTAATGTCCAGTATAATTTTAAACATGACTGAAAAATAACCTTGAAATGAAATCAATCTTTGGTTTTACTTCAAATAAGTAAAAGAAATGAGATGTATTTTCAAGCTGTGTTTCAATTTATTAATTTTTTTAGAAATTTTATTTTACCAATTATATATATATATATATATATATATATATATATATGTGTGTGTGTGTGTAAGTGTGTTTTTAAGTTATAAAATCAGGTCTAAGAAATTTTTAAAAATATTTTACGTCTAGTTTGAAATCAGTATTCTTACAGAAATATTATTATTGATATTATCCAGTACACTTATTAAAAAATATTTTTTCATGTATCTTAGAGTTCTAAAAATGATGACATCCTTACCTAAATGCTTATAAGCAACGATCAAAAATGATCAGTAATGAATTATTGTACACTTTTGATCAAAAAAAAATTGTTGTGTTTTGTCGAGTGAATACATTTTAATCCTGTCAAAATATTGACATTTAAATAGTCATATCTGATGCCATTTTCCATTAATAAACCATTATTAATGCTCAATGTGGATATCGACATCTTTATTTATTTTTCTAAACAAAGAAATATTACTTTAGTTTCTTTTTAAAAAGTACCTTTTTTAAATATTTTGGATATATATATATATATATATATATATATATATATATCTAATGTTCTATTATTATAAAACATTAAGTATTAAATAATTTAAATTACACGCATATACAAAATTATATTTAAGATAAATAATTTTATAGAAATATTTCTGTTAATTCTTGTTAATATTTACGTTTAAAACATAATACCACTAATTACTCTTGCAAAATATTTATGCATAACATTTTCTGTCAAATCACATTTCTAACCAATATTTATGTCTACAACAACCAACTCTTCTCTATCTATTTCCTCTTCTAAAAACGAACATTTCCAAGTTTTAGATTTTTCACTTTATATGATGATTTATATTGATGGCCTCTTTAAAATTACCTCAATTTCGAATTTTCTATTTCACCGGAACGTTTGAAAAACCTATCACACACATATACACAGACTTCATTCGGAATGTACTCATATAAAAAGAAATTTATTTTATTTTGTTTATATTTCTATTAAATATTTTGACTAGAAAAATATGTATTTATGAAATAATTATTTTTATAGTAACTTTTAATTATATATATACATATATTATAAATGTATTTCTCCTCACGCAACTGTAATGAACATGTATTATAAAATTACCTTTGAATTAAAATAATTTTTGTATCCACGAACATCATCCATAATTTGATTACTCCTTACTTGAAATTCACGCAAAATGAAATTTAATATAATAACTGAAATTATACGTTAAAGTTACTATCTGGGGTGGAGGTTGTTTAATTACTAGTAATTCAAAATCCATTTTAGGAAAGATTACTTGGAAATAATTGAGATATCATAACGTTCTGTTCATATAAATGAAAAATGGTGAAATATAATTCTGATCTTAATGTTATTTCTTTGAAAATCGATTATAAACAATTGTATATTAAATAAACTTGATAAGATATTTTAAAAGAGTGTTTTACACAATATCATATAATGATTTAACAGAATATTTTTAAAAAAGACTTAAATATTTTATTGAGAAATCGGAATTGTTTTACGAATTTGATTGCGAATCGAAAATAAGTTCTTTGTTAAATACTTAATTATACTTTTATTCGAAAGTTCGATAAATATATAAATTCTCAATCAATCTAATGAAGCACCTACTTACACACAATATAAATTGTAACTCTAACAAAAACGTAATACTCAATACATTACCATTTAGTTAATGTCTTTTAGAAATTTTTATATTCATTATATTACTTCAATTATTGGAAATCAATTACAGTCTACAACCATTATATATAGTGAATGTATTTAAGAAAATGTTTAAAGAAAATAAAGCTGTATTATGTTTTACCAGCACATAAATATTGTCCCTAGTTGCTTGTTTCGACAAATTGGCAATCTATAAAATAACAATTCTCCATGGGAACCACCTGTTACACGTATTAGTCGTGCTTTTTACATGAATTTGAATAATGAAATAAAAATAGTACCGTTTAGTAATAAACGACACATTATATTTATGTATATATTATAATAAATTTGTTTTTATCTACCGAAGAATAGTTTTTAGAGTCATATATATATCAACATAGAGTTACTGACTTTAAAAGTAAGTAATGTACTATATTTTTTTTAATAAACACAGTTTGAAATACAAAAAAAAACATTTGTAATTTAAATCAATATGTAACGATAACTAGACAATTAGTACAATCTGTTTTTACTTGATGTAATGTAATAAAAATGTAAAAATAATCACCTAACGATCAAATATTTAATAAAATGAAACAAAGTATGAGACATTAGGTTGAAGAAAATTCGAACAATTCGAAATTAGACGTAAAATTAATTACGAAAACTGGCACAGTGACGTAAAAAGGGCCAGGCTCTTAAATTTATTGACCTTTAATTAAAAACACGACGAGAGGAAATAAGAAAACTTGTCAGGATTACTGACTGATACAACACAAAGATAAGAAATACGGTTAAATTCTTTTTTTTATATAGAAATTCACTTGTAATACATATGGATATATATATATATATATACACATGTGTGTGTGTGTGTGTGCATGTACATAATATGTGTATAAAAATAATAATAAACTGAAGATTTTTCAATGTGCTTTTTAATAACACTTTGATTACACCCGGACATAACAAGACAACAAAAGCTACAAAGACTAATGTTTTGGTCTACAACATAACCATAACATGACCACAAAAGGGGAAATTTCTCCTTTACATTGACCTTTAAAAATGTAAGTATACACACATGTATATATATATACATAATATGTAGGTATATACATGCATAGTGTATTCTTGTTTACTGTTATCATCTGGTCGATGGTGCGGGTGTGTTCTGTTGTGTAATGGCGCTGGAATAAACTCTGAGGGAGCTCCAATTAGGTCGCCGCTGAGAAAGTGATGTGTTGTGTTTTATGGAGAGAAGTCTCCAGGGTACAAACACTCTAGATTTTCTTCACTACCTACCTACCTTTTCGTATGAGTTTGCTACAGTTTCGTGGAAAACTGTAGACGGTTTGTTGCCTTACATTGCTTGACTTTATGCATGTGTAAGTTTCTTTAACGTTCTACACGATAGAAAGTTAAATTGTAAGGACGTTGTAATATACATGTTAAAAAGCAGTCTAATGTCGGTTTGAGAAACGATTTTTTTCATCGTGTGTGTAGGGTGGTATATATATATATATATATATATATATATATATATATATATATATATATATATATATATATATATATATACATATATATATATATATATATACATATATATATATATATATATATATATATATATATATATATATATATATGATATTATCATGAATATTTATATAAACTAGAAAATTAATTATCTTAGCTCTCTAGCGTCAAATGAAAAATTAAATAGGTATTAAATTTTAATAACAATTGTGTATTATATTTCAATAAATTAATATTTTGTTTAATACTAATTTTTCTATCCTCACTTTATTTAAAGTATATTTATAATAATAGTATAACATTTCTTTCTTTTTTTATTGAGTTATTCGACTACAAATATGTGTGTGATTTGTTATAAAGTTTATACCGTTAATCAAAATCAATTTAATAGTTAATTACAATATTAAATTCTATAATGACACAAAATTTGTCGCCTTAAATTTTAAATTTTATCAATATATGGCGAAATTCATTATCTTCTTTAATTATTTTTTTTAAACATTTATTGATACCTTAGGAACATATCAGGTAGCCAATATAAAGTATATTTTTCGTGCTCATATAAGTATTCTAGGTAGATTAGTTCTATCCAAAAGTTTATTTATAGTTTAAATTATTGTAAAATATTGTAATTTAATATAATAGTGTAATTTAATTTCATATAACTAAAACATTATTAGTGTCTTTAATTAAAAAAAAAATCAAAGCAGGTATTAAAATATTTTTTTTCTAATCAATATTGTTTTCAGTGAAATACAAGAGGTATTGTTCTTTAATTTCTTGTAAAGTTGTTATTGTATATTTCAATAATTTCTATTTTTATTTCTCTCTCTCTTTCTCTCTCTCTCTCTCTCTATATATATATATTAATATATATGCGCCCAAACATTCAGTTATTAATACACAAATCTATATATATATATATATATATATATATATATATATATATATATATATATATATATATATATTATATATAACATACACATACATAGTGTTTTAGAATATATTACATCACGACAGTTTTTCACCCATTTACAAAGATAAGACCTTATCTAAGCTCGAGGGTGTTTGATGAAAAACATCCGTGGTTACAGCTGTGTAGAGGCATATAGACTTAGAATTTTATGTGGCTTTCTGTAATATACTATGCTCTATTCATTCAATTTCAGTTGAAACCCTCATCTTTGTGTTTCCATTTAAAATTTTATATTTAGAAAATTCGTTTAAAATGTTATTTTTATAAATAAATTAAAATATACATTAACTTTTATCACTCGTATAAACTATGGATGAAAAATCTGAACTACTTGAAAGACTAATTAAATTTTTGAATTTAATTTCGTAGAAATCAATTTTAAGTGCCATACTTTTTTTTCCCAAATAAAACATTCTTTTAAAACTATCAGAAATATTATTTTTATTAATATGAAAGATGAAAACAATATTATAAAATTATTTGCTGTAACAAAAATTCTTAGAAATATATTAATAATTATTTTTAATTTAGTTTTAAATTTAAATAGCGTATACATTTAAAAAGGCCTTTAATATATTATATATTTACTTTGCTGTAATCTAGTTGATATCTTGGTAGTCTTCATCCTTTTGAATTGCTTTAATTTCTGTTTTCCATTAGTAGTTTCGGCACATCTACTATCTTCAGATAGATTTTAGATAACGATATTATCTGAAATACTCGTATATATGAAACTAGTAATCTAAACAGAAACTCAAATAATATAAAAGAACTAAATCCATAAGGATAAGGTATAATGATAATTCATTAAACTTTTAAATTAATAACATTCATGTAATTAGAAAATATAAATTTATTTATGAAAAATTATGGTACTAATAGCATTTTATTTGTAAATATTGTAATTTTTATTATTTAGAGTACTCATACGTTTTATAAAATTAGAGATTTAATTGTCAACGGAAACATTTTTTTTAATTCCGAGTTATTTTCCAATACTAGTGTTTTATTTATTAGTTAAACGCTTGAATTTATTTATTCTCATTATTTCGATAAACTCATTTATAATTTTCAAAGCATATAGAAAATTTTAAATTAAATTCACGAAGTGTAAACATAAATTTCTATTCATCCTTACAAAACTGAACAATTTTACCTATATTTTTGTATGGATATTACTACGTATCGAATATTTGACATCCCAAATATACACACACACACATACATATATATATATATATATATATATGTATATATGAACAGTTAATTATATAAACGAACTTTTCCGTTTTATTTGGCTAACCACATTGCGATTGTAAATTTGAGTTGTGTTTTCATGAAAACCTATTAAATGGACGGTCTGAATACACGAGCAATTTTAAAAGTATTCTCTTCACGTGATGAAGGTTTTTTCAGCACAATTTGTGTGTTGAATTTTCAACATTTTTAAAAACACCTTTTAATTTGCTTTCATATTTTTATTTACTTTTAATGTGCTTCAAGTTAACACAAGGCCTTTTATCAACTAACTTTTTTATATAAAAAAAGCAAACAAGTTATTAATTTGCCATGTATTATATGAAATATATCTTATATCATTTATTTTCTTTTTAAAAATAAACTTCTTAAAATTGCATCTTTTTAATATTTTTGAGAATATTGATGCTATTAATATTGGGACTAATGAAGTGGTAGAGAAATTCGAATAAAATTTATAAGAACGAGAAAATCTCTCAAATTTAATTAGTTTATTTAATTATTTATAAAATATTCGCCTTGAGAAGAATTTAATCAAAGGAGAAATTGTATTTCTTTATAGGGAAGAGAAAGTCGTGCACTAAAAATTAAATTATAAATTTATAAAAAAATAAATGTTTAAATGTTAAATCTTTTATCGCCTGGCATGAATTGCATTCCTCTAGATAAACCACTTCTTTCCTCAATGATATCGTTTAGTAGTTGATTGAAAGAAAGAATTAATAAAAAAATAACTCTTTGTTTCTTAGGTAATCATTTATCATCAGATTCTTTGTCATGAACAGGTGTATTGTTATTATTTACGTATTTCAACGTTCGATTATACAGAAGTATATTTAATTATTTATGATTTTTTAATCAGTTTCTAAATTTAAATTCATTGAGTTTTAATCAGAACTGTCTTTTTTTAAAAAAATTGCTTCTCTAGAAACTGAGATTCAAATTCATACATTTTATTAATTTAAAAATAAGTTAATCTCAGTGTTAATTTTTGATTTAGGTAAATGTATTAATTACATAACTTGGTTAAACAGAAATATATTATTTAATAATAAATATATTTTATTAATAATAATTAATAATAAATAGAATTTATTAAGTAAGATTCACTAATATAGAATTATTTAAATCCATAAAAATAATTTATACTAATTGTTTCTGAAATTATAGGAGTTAGTAAATAATATAATACATTATCTGTGCTCTGATATAATTAAATCTGTCCGATTAAAATATCGTTGTTCGCTACTACAAAACGATATGTTTATTATTTTCAGATGTCTATTAATCTTAAAACGTATTTCCGAAAACTCCCTTACAGGTATTTCGGAAACAAAACCAGTAATAAATTGTACAAGTATAAAATTAAACTCGTAACTTGAAAATAATTACATCGAATTAATGCTCACAGGTGAACTGCTATAATTTTCAATCGATGTTATACAGATTTCTCGTTTTGCATAATTGAATTATGTGAGCATATGATAAAATTCTCACATTTGAACTCTATTTGTAATACATCAATTACCTTTTCAATATTTTCGCTTATCTACCTTTTTAGTGTTGACATTACCTGATTGATGAACAGTTACTCATTATTTTGAGTTGTTTGTGTAATACATACATTGAAAATAAGTAACAGATTGTTTTTCTAAATGCAATTTGAGATTTATTGTAATGTGTATTCAGTGAATAGACAGTAGAGATATCGAAACGATATATTTTTATCCTGAAATGTAATAAATATGAGTTACTATTTTACGTTTACATATTTATACTGTTTTGTTAACTGTTAATTAGTACATTTCCATATTCTGTCAACAACAACTAATTTTGAAAAATTGTCTTGATAACTTTTCATTTAATAAATATATCATGTTGAAAATTTCATAAAAAAATATTCTATTTATATTATTTTCATATACGTATTAATAAATAAATTAAAAGATTATTTCAATTTTAATTTCTGTATACAAGTACAACGAAATGATGTAAGTACGATAAAAGGAACGTTTTATCTTCAATTATTCAGGTATACTATTTTTTAACCATGCATTTATTCAAATTAACTCGTAAAAAACACCTGAATCATGCTAATATGATTATTCAGGTATGAAATAACATCTAAGAAATACAAAAAATGTACATACAACATTGAATATAAAATGAAACAAACAGAGCACAAATGCATAAAAAATATTTTAAAAGCTTGTATTAAAATTGCAATTTTAGGAGAATAATAAAATGATATAACGTTTACTGTAATTATACTAAAACACTTCATCTTGTCAGCAACCGTACAACAATAATGAGAAACACATAAATTATACTTTTTTTACGATCGTATTAACCACACTTCGCGACTTTATTTTCTGTTTTATGATATAAAATGTATGTGTGCGGAAACACTCTATTTTTTTGATTAATTAAGTAGCTCGGACATACGTTGAATATATATATATATATATATATTGTGACGTTAAATAAATGCATGAATCATGAATATATTTATTTACAGCTGTTATTTTAAAATTTAAATTTCGATTTTAATACAAACGATTCAAAATAATATATGTTTGTGTGTGTTGACGTATATATATATTTTTTTGAAAAACTATAAAATATAATAAAATTATGATATTTAATGATTAAATTTTAAAATAACAAACATCTTAGAATTAAATAAAATACAGTAAAGTGAATGTGTATAAAAATAATTACATTCTTGTTCTCTATGTTCAAATATAATTTAAAAGTAATTATAGGTAATTATAAATACATTACAGAGCTAGTTATTAGTATATGGTCCTCAAATTTGATTTTTTTTCGTTTAACTAATGAAATCAGGTATTAAATTTCTTATATAAAACAAAAAAATGTAATATCAAAATATTAATAATGTTAAGATTTATATTAGCATACAATTTCGTTATTTTCTTAAAATTATGTATTTAAATTAAGGATGTAAATCTCAAGTCATACTCTAATAATTTCAAAAATAATTAAAAAAAAGTTAATGATACACCAATATATATTTTAAAAAATAATATTAAACTATATTTAAAAAAACCAATTGTAGCAGCATATTTTTGTAGGATACATATTTGTCATTTTTTTGTGGTATATCATAATTACAATAAATATTTCAAAGCAAGAAATGTATTTAACAACTCGTATTTTTATTTGAGAAGTACAAAAATAATAAATTTGAATATTTTTTTAGTTCATACTCAAAAGTTTTATTACATATTTTCTATTTATACATATATATATATATATATATATATATATATATATATACATGTATATATATATGTATATATATATATATACATATGTATGTATGTATATATATAATTCTTTCTCAATAAAAATATTTTTAAAAAATAATAAATAAATTGAAAACGAGCTCATGCAAGTTTCTCGTATTAGGAACTACGTAAATCATCTTTCACAACATAAACTTTGGAACAAGCGGAATTGTAGTCGATATATATATATATATATATATATATATATATATATATATATATATATATATGTTTATGACGGTTAACTACATCAAAATTGAGATATTACTCTATAAAATCCGATATAGGTGTGTAAATCTTCATGGTAGTTTATTTTTATCAAAAATAATAACTGAACAAATTTATTGTTGTTTCAATACAATTTTTCATCAAGTATATTTGCAATAAAAACCATTGTAAAAAAATAATACATACTTTTTTAATTGGTATGTATTGAGTGTAAATAATTCAGGTAATATTTTTTACTTATTTTAACACACATAATAAAATGTTTTTGAAATTATGTTAATTTTAAGAATATATGAAAAATCATATTTCATTATAAATGTATTATAAATGTAAACACATTTATATACATTTTTATGTGTATTTTTTAAGCAATAAAGTCTAATTATTCTTTGATATTTACATGTGTTACTAAAAAGACTTTCCACTAGTATTAAAAATAGATTATTTTCCAATAATATCCAAAGTTTTTTAAAAAAAATTATAATTTAAAATCATATATACTTTCGATATCGTTGAGATTTTTAAATCAATATATTTCTTCAAATTTAGTAGAGATAAGTGCTTTTTCTATAGTTTTAAAAGCACGAATGTACAGCGAGTCGTTATTTTCGACTAACAGTATAATTTAAAACGTAAAAGTATTTAAATATTTAGTAAATAGTTGTGAACATGATTGTATGTAAGAACAATGAGAATAAAAGTTCCAATGTCATTAAAAGAAAAAAATGACGTTTAGATAATATTTTCTCAATAATATTAAGTAAATTATAAAATGTAAAATACTCTATTGACATATTTTTTTGAAATATATAATACAAAATGTATACATTTAATATCTTACTTTAATATCACTTTAATACATTTAATACCTTTAAATATACTTTTACAAGATTTGTCATACATTTAACAGGAATAATAAATTCAAAATGGTATCATAACTACACCGTCGTTTGTAAATAAACAATATGCCCATAAACTAGTGAAATACTACGAACATTGTGTTGTTTTATATGGTTTATGTAACTATTTGTATTTAGAATATATTAAATAAAATGAAAGTTGTCATTATTATCACAAGAAAATACTGACATGTAAAGAATTAAATGCTGACAAAAGAATTTAAAACTCAATGCTTTATTTTAAAGTATTAAAAAATAATTAAATATAATACATTGTTAGCAGGTTAATTATTTCTTTGAAAAAGTAGTTCTCATAATAAATACAAAAAGAAATTCAATAAGATATAATATTTTATACAAAAAAAGAAAAATAAAATTTTCGTTCAGCTATTACATGAAGATGAATATAGTCTTATATTAACGAATTTGTTCAAAAATATTAAATTAATTAATTCAAACAAAATTTTCAGTCTTTATTACATTTCAACAAGAATTTAAATGTAAAGCTAAAAATTTTTTACATATATATATACATATACATACATGCATGTACACACACACACACACACATACATATATGTAATATATACATTCCCAAACATAATGATTTCCAGATCTATGAATATCTCTACATACGTTTACATAACGTATCGTCACCTTATTTGTCTGTTCCCTGCAACATTTCAACAAAGATGACCCGTGACAGTTAATTTCACGCGTCAAGTGCCCACAGTTAACCCTAGTAAATCAATATTGGTTCTCTCTTTCTTGTTAATAGTGACGTATGTAGTGTCAACTTGATCAGATAAGTTTTGATTAAAGCTTTCCAAGAATGTACATACACACACACACACTTATATATATATATATATATATATATATATATAAATATTCATTTTATAAATAAAATCACGTGATATGGATAACTCCATCAATCTTTGATTTCATTCAATTAAAGCTTATGTTAAATGAGATTTCAACATTGACATTTCTATTTTAATGGAATATTTTATCATGTTAAAATATATTTCATGAGACTTACATTTTAACTTTTAAAAATAATTTGAAATATTTGGTAAGAAAATAGTATTTGATCATCAATAATTACGAATATTTGTATGTGTATACAATTATAAAAACCAAATACAATAATGAAAATTTTACTTGAATAAAGAATTTAAATTGCGTTTAAAAATAAATTGTGGACGGATAAATATATAAATCGATTTCAATCAAGTAATACTCAATAAACCTGAAATAAAATTAACAAATACATCAGATAAAGTGTGTTGGTTTGAATGTTTATAACAACGACAGAACATAAACTTAAGTGTAAAATAGTGTTTGAACCGCAGTAAACAGTATATTGATTTGATAGAATTTTCAAATCAATCTGAGTGAACTTTTAACCTGCTAGCTTAAATTTATAGCTTTAGTATTTGCAACCGTACTTAAATAATAGTTTTTATAAAAATCTATTTAAATTATTTCTTTGACGCATATGTTTGCTTTATTCTAAATTTAATATATAACTAATTTAAATTATAAAACAATACTCAAAACAAATACAAGCACTAAACATTTTTTAATTTCTTTACTAATTTTAGATAAATATTTTAACATTAGAAAAGTTAAAAAGTAATTACAGATATAAAAAAGCTTACATTGCTATTTTTCTCGAACGAAAATTGTACAAATATAATAAATATTATAAACGCAAACAAATTGTTATACAAACGAATCCAATGTATTTTAATCAATAAATAAATAGATATATTTTCTATTTTATTACGTGTATATATTTTTGCGTATGTGGGTGGTTGGTGTGTGGATTTGTATGTCTATGTATAAAAAATATAAAACGTTTTAATCTTTTGTTCGAAAAAGAAATGATGGCAATCAGGAAAGTGGTGAAATGTTAATTTTATATTCAAAACATGTTATAGCATTTATTCGTTTAGCATAACAATATATTTTTTTGTTGCAAATGAATAACAAAAGTCATTCGAATTCAATGACATAGAGTATATAAAAAATTACTTTGCTGTAGCAATTTATTTTATAAAGTTTTTTTTAACAAAACGAACTTTTTACATGTTTCTTGCAAAAACTATTTTTTAGTCATGTATAAGTAACTTTACACAAAACATATTCTATTTAAATCTAATTAATTTATAAATTAATTATAAAAAAGTATTCAAATTAAAAATAATAAATGATATGAATAGAAATACTAAAGAAAGAAAGTGAACATATTTTATTTTGTTGAACCATATATGAAATGTTTCAAGTTCTTGTAGACAAAACAAATAAGAAAAAATAATATATTTTTTCTTTAAATTTCAACATGATGCCTGTCTTTTTAAATCACATATTTTTCAGACAGAAAAGAACACACATATACATGTCCACACACAGAGATACTAGAAAAGAAGTGCATAAATAACTTCACCATGTAACCAGCCCACGCACTTTGTAAAAACTCATGAAATATACATCATATGGAATATATTTAAGAATTTCGTTTCAGTCATTCAACCCATTTGTACGAATTTATATTTCGCTATACATAAGAAAAAGAAAATTTGTTCTCTAGCAACGCAATTTCTCACCGGGAGTAAATAAACATGTCTGTCTTTACTTATTTTTTATTCAAACGTGGAATACATCAAACAAATAATGGTTTCTTATCGTATTAATATTTTACTAATTTATATATATTGTTTACTTTCAATGAATTTTAAATTTTTTTAACCATATATTCATACGTGTGTATACAAATACGTAGATAAAGAGAAAACTGATAAAACATAATAACATTTTTACGTAACTTTATTAATAAAAACACTGATTAAATATTTAAATCAGTTTGTATAAATAATCTTTTTTTAATATATAATTCAACGTTAGCACAAAATTTTTTTTATAGTTGTATTATTGAAGTAAATTATTTGATATTCTTATTTAATACTAATGTCACTCTTGTTTTTTTTCTACGACTGATTTTGATTTTCACCATTTTTAGAAAAGAGTTGACATTAGAAGTAGAAATAATTGAAATTGGACATTGGGGAAAACTCATTAGTGACCTTAAGAATAAATTTATATGAATACAGCACATTTATTTCTTTAAATCAATAGTACTCTATTTCAAAACTTTTGTATATTCATATGTTGTTATATTCTTAGTTTCTTAGTTTGTAAAATTTATTTAATATTCTAAAATAGTATATTCATTTTTTTGTGCTAGGTTTATAAAAAAATAATATGAGAACAATTAATATTTCTTGTACTGAAAATCAATATATAACCCAAGTATATATGTATTTAACTCATGTTTAATCTTCATAACAAAATAATTATTTATTTTCCAATTTTTTATAATTGATGGATCTGCATATATGTGTAAAATCAAGTACTTTAACAGTCTTCTAAAGAAACTTCTTCTTTTGGAATCATTGAAATTCCGGAATAGGATTTCACGGTCAAATAAATGTAGCATATCAGATATTCAAGTGTAATCGAACGAAGAAGTTTTCAGCATGTAACATGTATCAACACAATGGAATGTAGGAAACTGAAATTTCTATGCTTAGCTACATATATACTACACATATACACAATCGATACGATATTTCAAAATCAATACGTAATACTTACACAACTATGCTAAGAAATGTTTGAATTGATTCTATTTGGATAAAACTCTTTATCAAAGTATTTTTCTTGGAAGATTTATAATTCATTGTGATAAATGATGTATATGTAACAAATCTTCTTTTTTTCTCTATTTTATTATGCATTCTTGTAAATTTTCACTAAAAGTATTAAAATATTTAATTATGTCCACAACTTCTTCAATATTTTAAATCCTGCTAAACAGTTAGCAATATAAAAATTGTGATTAACAACTATATATATGTATATATACATATATAGTAAAATAAAAATAAATAACATTATCTTTCATTCTAAATTTATTTTTTTAACAAAATCCGATAAATAAATCTTTTTAATATAATTAAAAAATCTTATTTTTTATGATTATAAACTTATATTTAATAGAAATTTACATTTGAAATGTTGAGAAAATATTATGTATTGATTATGATTGTATATTCAAATCCAAAAAGTAATATCTCTAATATTTATAATAGCAAACTCTTATCTGTAGTCGTTTATCATTTTCGTAAAACCGTTATTTTGTTATATTCCAATTTCAATTTTATTCCTGTTATAATATATATATATATATATATATATATTCAACGATAAAAATTAACAAATACATTGGATTAAAATATTAAATCATTTATTAAATGTTTTTTTATTATATTAAAGTTATTGATATAACTTTTTATATATTCTAGAGTGATTTACATTCATTGTGTTCATGTGCTCTATTCTTCTGCAATTTTCTATTTTAATAGATAAATTTAGAAGTAATTAAAAACTACTTTCCGTGCAGACGATAGTTCAAATACCACTTTCAAATTATAGAACTATGTAATCCACATTCATCAACTATAATGAGAATAGCTCTCTTCTCAGTATACAATATTCAAGTTGTTGCGAACTTTTGAACCTGATCATTGACCACAAAGTTCTCACGTACTTCATTAACAATATGCACACATATGTTATGTATATGTATATATATATATATATATATATATATATGTATATCTATGTATATATATGTATATATATGTATATATATATATAAATTATGTACATATAGGCATGTATAACAGATATTTATTAATGAATATATACCAATAAGAAAATTTTAATGGAATACAAACAGACAGCAGTTAATTTAAACAGTTGTTTGGATACCCAAAAACGAAATACTGATTAATAATTTACAAAATTTGTAGGATGGTACAATGAAGTTAAATTTTGAATAAATTTATAATTTCATTTAAATTTATGATGTAGTTAATATTCGTTATTTATTGTCTTTTCATCGATTTGGTTCGTCTTAAAGATATCAAGAGACACAGTACACGGTAAAAACATGAATAATTTATTATTATCTAAAATAGTAAATATATATATTGTATATATATATATATATATGTTATAAAATAATTGAAATTTTAATCTAATTTGTAACATGAATACAGATATTACCATATTTTCAAAATAATTATTTAATTAATATTTAAAGTTGAACAATTTAAAAGTAGAGCATGTAAAATATGTAAATATAAATAAAAAAATATCACGTTTATGACGTATCAAATGTAATTCATTTCCATACAAGTATAAGAATATTTTTATATGATCTACTTTTGATAACAAAGAGACAAACAAAAGTAAACTAATATGTAAGTTTTATGAACGTATCTAGAAAACTTCACGATATTTAATTCGAGATTTTTGGCAACAAACACAAACCTCATACCTACATTACGTTGGAATTTCGCTGAAATTTGGAAATCGACAAAAAAATAATAATAAATTCACGAAAATTGTTGCGATGTCCCAAATATTTTCTCTTCTATCAAAAGATAAGTGTGTGCGTATACATTCACAAACACATAAATTATATTTACAATAGTTGCACGAGAAATAAAAAAAGTGTAAATATATTCATTTGGATATATACATATATATATATATATATATATATACATGAAGATTTGTTATGTTATTCATATCCTAGCTGTTCGCATTTCGATTCAAAGTGGCAGAGAATCTAACAGATGAGGAATAAAAGGGAGGTATAAGCTTAGTCCTTTGGGAAACAGAAATAGGGAAAACAAAATTGCTTACGTTGAAAGAAAAATAGCCACGTACGATGGATTATCTGTACAAGAATTTAGATTGGTCAACATGACACACGAGAAAGAAGAAAGACTGAGACATTGACGTTTGTCGGAATCTACAGAACAAATAGATAACATTTATAGTACATTTTATTATACTTACGATTTACTTGTGTTCAAGTTTATTTAAAATACACGCTACTGCATAAAATACATAGTCACAAACACACACACACATATATCTACCTATATATATATATATATATATATATATATATATATATATATATATATATATATATATATATATAAATATGTATACTATTTTCACTTACAATTTAATTTTCTTTTCATAGTATATAGAACATAAACAATTTCAACACAGACAATATTAATAATATAATTACATTATTATTTTCATATGTACTACAAATCACTCCTCGAAAAAGTCATTTTCAGTCTAAATAATTGAAATCATTATACAATGGTCATAGTAATCATTTTTGGTTTTAAGATAATTAAATTGTTGAGCTCATAAAATTTCGAAATTTATTTCTTCTAAGAATTCAGAATTGTTTCTTGACTATATCTATATTGAAGTAAATCAAAGAATAAGAACCACATCGCATTTCTTGGTTGTATTATTTTCATCTCGTTTACTTCCTCGACAGCCGACTTTACATTTTAATCTTCTCGAATTATTTTCTTCTCAATTGGATACTTTCGTATTACATTTTTTATTTTGTGTTCAAGTATATTCAACATTCCAAGGTTTAATTGAAATGAGCTATCAGAACACCGATAAAGAATTCTAAAGACTGTTGATTAAATTCTGTCAATACATCAATACATTCAATGCATTCTCCACTCTACTATTCTCCATCTCATTTTGAAAAATTACCAAATTATATTTCTTTTTTCAATTTTCCAAATCTTTTTTTTTTAATTTTATCTTTACTCGAGCTTTACTTTCGTTTTATTTAAATATAGATAAACTACTAGACGTCCAGCCTGTTTTATAATCTGTCATTATTTTTTAAATCCATTCATAACCTATTTAGTAATATTTATTATTTGACATCCTTACTTCTCAATCAATCCATAGAACAATTTGTTCTTAAATACATCATGTTTTAGTAATTTATATCATTTCCAAGGCTTTCATTACTCCAAAAAGCTATTTTCATCTGTTTCCATTCACATTTTATTAAATGTATACATTTTTTTATATAATATATAATTAAATTATTAACTGAATAAATTAAAATTTTAAATTTAATAAATAAAATTTAAATTACTATAATTTAAATAATAACCAATACTTTATCAAAGATGTTTAATATAAAATATTTAAAAATTATAAAATAACAATTTTTGTATGTAGATTGTTTTTCATTTAATTAAAAATTGACATCTATGTTTTTATTGATATCATATAAAAACATCTAACTTTAATTTTTAAAATTAAAATTATAATATTAAAATGAATTAATATGTTGTCTTATTTTATATATATATATATACATACATATATATATATATATATATATATATATATATATATATGTATGTATATGTATGCGTGTGTGAATAATAAAAAAAGTCAATATTTTATTTGTGATAATTGACTGTACTGTTAGTTTTATTCGATACAATATGTGAATAATTTAATTTAAAAAATTATAATATATGAGCTCCTTAAATAGTTATTAATTTGTCAAAAAATCTAATATGTACTTGTATGTATGAGTTTTAGTTCAGAACATGCACTTTTTCAATTAAATACATTTTTAATTTCATAAAAACTGAAATAGTTGTGTAAAAAAAAATCAAGTCTTTAATAGACTTAGATTTTAATAAATGTTATAACATTTTTAAAATGAAGAAAACGCTTTAATGTTCCGTCTGTTTAAATTATTATGTATTTCACATGAAGGATAAATTTGAATAGATTACTATAATTATTTTCAGATTTTGGAATATGTTTATATATATGTATATATTAGTGTGAACAGCAGATGTATAAGATTAATTCCAGTGCATTGCCGATTAAAGTTCAGTTAAAAAGTTTGATTTTATTCAGCTTTCATTTCATTCACTCTCTGTCAAATCAAGTGTTTTGCGATAAGAAGCAAAAATCGCGTCCCTTAACGTTTTTCATAACGGATCAACTGAAATGGATTTATTTAATGACGTCTCTGATATGTCTTCTTTCGTTTCTATATCATTTACTTGACTCGTGACTAATATATTCAATACCAATAAACGATAAAAGATACAACACATTTATATCAAAACGAAAAAAATACGCATAAATAATCAAGACATATTTCATGGAATTTGTACGGGTCGTTTACTGAAATTTATTTACAATTGTGTCGTGATTTTATAACATTTTATCGGTTTCTTCTTTACTAAATGATCATATACATAATAGAACATAAAGAAAGACTTATCGAAGAAATAAAGTAAAAAATTTTTCAAGGAAATTATTATTGAATTATGTATATTCATTCGTTTTTTTTAAATAATATTACACTTGTAAGTATTTTGATTATTATACAAATCAATAGTTTCGTTTATTATTATAATGAACCAAAATTCGAATAAATTTTCCATACAAATTTTAATATAAATTATGCTGTCTGAAATATACTTCAATCATTATTTTATTAAATATTTTTATAACAAAATAATTAAATAATATCAACAATATATATATATATATATATATATATATTATTTTTTACATATATTGTTGATTTCAACAGAAGCCTTAAACATACTTTCACAAAATTATTTGAAATGATCTATTGAATTTAACAATTTTTATGTATCACTGTCTTGTACGTTCATAGCATGCGATTCTTTTTATGGATTTCTTTTGTATTCAACTCAATCAATAAATAAAAAAGAGTTCGGATATAAAGTGGCGACCATTATGATCGTGTTTTCACATTTGCACTTCGCACGACCATCTTATACTACCAATACTTCAATAACAAAAGAGTTGTGAATGTCTTCGAAAATTGTTTGATTCTTGGTGAAAGAGTCCATTACTAAATAATTGTTTAATTTGATTTCAATCATCCTTACTTTAATTACTCTTTAATAATAAATTTGCACAACTACAATCAAATTATCTTTCTTTTGTACTTTTTATGAAATTTTAACATTTATTTCAATCGAAAGAATAAAAAATTATACAAATGTTACAAGAGCATTATATAAATAAATTTAATTGTTTAAATTTAAAAATCTACATCTGGATCATCCAATTTTGAAGTTTATTGAGGATAACTTTTAGACTGTGATTACTAAACTGTGAGTGAGAATATACAAGAGCAATTTAATCTATTTAAAATAGTGAGCAGCTTTCGTATTGAGAACATAAAGGCTTAAGTCTACAATGCATAAATGAAACATGATTGAAACACCAAATGGTTAAAACCAGTTTAAAACGATTATGTATCATCACTTTTTATGTAGACGATTCATATTCGAATAGTCGACTGTTTTTTGGCTTAGTTTTTTTCAGCATAAAGATACAAATATCCACAGTGATGCATATATGCATCACCATGCACTGTGGAGTTAATCGGCTGAACACAGACAGTTAAGCATATTATATATATATATATATATATATATAGATGAATGAATTCTAGGTTAGAAAATGAAATAAAATAAGTTACTATTAGGTTTGTATAAACGAAATTATACATCAAATTTATTTCATTCTTCGTAGAGTAAATATTGAAATATAATTCTCACATTTTTGACAGAATTTACGTAATTATAAAGGTAAATATCAACAAGACCCATATTAATAAAAAGACACCTTTTTCGTTTAGGATTCAGTCAATAACATAAAAACGTTACGTATTCAAGAACCTGGAAAAATATTCGGCCTGCTGGTCAGCAGAAGTCAGTATCGAGAACTTATAGGGTCTGTCCTTTTTACTACTAGAAATTTTCATACAGACACTTTCTCGGAAGACGCACATAACAATTATAGAGATACACAATAAAAGTAAAAAAGGATTGGTTCTTGACATCTTTAAACATTTTTCATCAATGCTTTCATGCTTATGAAAGAACGAACGCAGAGACCTTGAGTAATATATATATATATATATATATATATATAAACTTAATACTTTTTCAATTATGTAAACAGTGATTAACATTAATAAATTTAAACATAATTACAATAATCTTTACTAGTTTCATTGAATTGTTAAGTTTTTTATATTATAAAAATGTTACAAGAACATATATATTATATTCTATAATAGAATATAATTATTGATTTTATAGTAAAATCAGAAAACGAAATCGGACAATCAATAATAAAACAGGGTATTTTATGATCAAACATATAAAAACAGTTTAATATCTTAAACGATTCAATCAGATTAACTTGAGTGTTACTATGTAATTTATATGAAACAAAGTTTTGATTATTAGTGACAATTTAATAATTTATGGTGTCATATGGTACAAATATAACATTGTAAAATGAATAACATGTATATATATTTAATTAATATCACTTTATAGTAAAGTTTGGCGTCGAAAACACGAACTTTGCATAGAAATTTAGCATTATAATTAGCATATAAATATAATTAATTTTAGTAGGAAACCAGTACAAATCCGTATCGTTTGTTACAACGAAATGTCAGATTCTATTATTCTAAATATAAAATATAAAAGTTTGTATATGTTTCAAAATGGTAAATATTTCTATACAATTTTAATTTGCTAAAAATTCGATTTTCAAATCATAGTTTTTATAATTTCAAATCAGCATACATTGCTTTGTAATAAATAAAAAAATAATGATAAATATGTTGTTAATTTCTAAAGATGAAACTTATTATTTCAACTTAATAAAATCATTATCCTAATGGTCTTTTTTTAGATTACTTGATTTCTGTTTTCTCCTACTAATTTTACCATGTGTATCCTCTTCAAGTAGGCGTTAAATAACTTTTTTAAACCACCTTAAATGTGCCAAATTTAATAATAAATAACAGAAACTCACATGATCCAGATGAACGAAGATCTTTAGGACATTGTATAAACAGGATTACAGATATAGAAACATATAAATATAATTTTAATAAAATAAATTTTAAAAATGTTTACCTTTGCTCTTCTTAAAGATGTTGCTTAAAGCAGAACCGTATCATTACGTTTTGTTATATTATTATCGTCTCGCGCATACTAGAACAAAATATGTACAACCCATCCATAAACAAATATAAAACAAACGGTTATATATTGTAATATTTACTAGTATTTATTTTAAAAATCATTTATATCAAAGACATACAGACAAACTTATTTGTCTATTCAAAATTAATATTTAATAATCAAAAATGATTTTATTTTTGACTTAATATAAATGAATATTTTTATTCAAATAAAAAGTTATTTTATTATAAAAAAAATACAGTTTTTTATATGAAAATAACATTTTTGTTATAAAAAAATACAGTTTGCCTTTGGAATATACCTTGAAACATGAAAATAAACATAGAATTGAGTAGGTAAATATAATTTTTATTTAATTAATATTTTTCTCTATTTTAATCTGTCGAATTATCTGATTCTTTTTCGTTCATAAATCCATAAATATATTTGAAAATAATTACTAACTTGAATTTAGAAAGAAATTTTTGTCTAAATGTTTCTTTAATTTATTTTGTAAAAAAGATAAAATAAAATTCAAGTTTAAAAAAGTAACAAACAAAAAATACATCAATCATGTTAAAAAAAGAGTTTGTATATATATACATACATACATACATACATAGTTTACATACATACATACATACATATCAATGTACATAAAAGATAATAAAGAACGTATTAAACAATGTACAAAAATGTATTCGAAACAAAATGAAGACAAGAATATGTATTGTATCATTTATATGGATTTGTCGGTAATCTGAATACGTTCGGAAGTATTTTTTTTACCAATTTTTCTTTTTCGATTTCGTTACACACCAGTACTACGTGAAACATACAACCATAACAAACATGTGAAACGGTATCGAAAAAGGTCGTTGATAGAATTGAAATATATTTATATACATATTTTTTCGACTGTAGTCATTCATCTGTATTTAGGTTTTCATGAAATCGTTTTAACAGTTTTAAACGAAACAGGTGTATTTTATATAAAACTTTTGTCGGTTTCAATGTTCACAAAACCCATGCATTTATTTTTTTATTTCTTTATACACATAAAGTCATATATATATATATATATATATGATTTTAATTTTAAGATTTCTAGACTATGATCTACACATCTTCATTTGCCAAAAGAAAAAAATTGCATGAAGCGATAATGAAATAATAAAACGAAATGGTACGGTTCTGCTCTAAGCAACATCTTTAACGGCGAAACTTGACGGTAATTTTCGTTATAAGCTCACAACCTGCTATAAATTTAAACGCAAGATGGTGTCTGCAATATCATGAGGTGATTAAGAGTTGAAATATTGTATAACGTTCTCTTAGCAAAAGTGCTAAAAAATATTGTAAGATGAAAAAGCGGTAAGACGGTGGATTATCACGTATTTAATTTTATATCATATCTGTGAAAAGACATAATAAATTTGTAGATATGATTTAATTGTTTCCTTATAAATTTATATGCTTTTATATATATATATATATATATATATATATTCGTGTACCGAAAAGTAGGTTAAACTCGAAATTAATTTAACATTAAATTATTTCCATTAATATACAATTTTCATAACTGTCCAATACAGACAATTAAATTATATAAAAGCAAATACAAAACAATGATATGTACGATATATTTAACAAATTTAAATGTAAAAACGGAAGTTTTTTCATATGTTATCTCTGTGGAATACTATTGCATCCAACAAAGTTCCATTAAAGCATAAAGTGCACTCGTGGATAGAATCGCAATATACTAAAGGATACTGGGAAAACGATCAAGTTACAAGTGGCTGATGACGTCACATGACTGTGCACTATTGTTTAAATGGCTATAGAGGAAGGGATTGATAGAGGTGTTTATCTCTTTATACTGTCTTTATCTATGCTTCTCTATGCACATATATGACATTATTAAACGATCATTATATGTTATTTCACATTATTATATAATAGATATGACAACAATTATTCAACATTAAAAAACGCGTACGCATTATTCAGTATTAAAAATTATATATTCTTTCAGATAAATATATTAAGTTCTACGTTTTCTATTCAATTGCATGCGAATAGAATTACCTGATTTATTTTCAATTATTACTCAGTACATGAATAATAATAACAATAATTCGAAACAGTGTACTAAATGCAAGTGTTCAGCTAGTAATTAAGTAATTAAGCGACAATGTTAGTCAATATGTACAGTGTTAATATGGACAAATATTTTCAAAAAGTGATTCGCGGGTCATGAAAACGCTGCCATGAAATGTGGGCCACCGTTTCGAGGTCACTGGAATTACTGGTTGCCTTTTTCGAATACTACACGTCAAGGTATTGTAATAATATTTGAATATATTATAACAACTATACTTGATTCTCATAGAATTCTTTTCTGTTTCATTTGATCGATGTTTTACTCTCTGTGTCCGCTTTTATCTATCGCTTTTCATTAAGAACTTCAAAACTATAAGTATAAGAAAATGTTTAAATACAAAACTGTTGTAAAAAAAATGTTTTATTTATTTTTAATTAATTCATTGCATCTACCTAAAGTAAATTCAAATAATAATAAAATATATTTAAAAAAAAGATAGGTAGAAATATAACTATTTGTACTTCTACTAACATTTTTTTCAGAACACATTCACTTTTGTACAGAAATGCATGATTGAACGATGGTTAAATATTTAAAAAATTTTGATGATATATTTTGAAAATCAACCTTGTAATATACAGGTATATCTCATTTTAAATCAAGATTTATTTTCAATAAATTCTAAAATACTGAATGTGTAATTCATTTGATTAATTAATATACAGTATTTCAATTATAAAATATTTCCAGTATGTAGTTTGAAATTATGACTAAATTCCATTTTCAATTAATTTTTAAGTCACTCCACAAAGCACAAAAAGAATTCAGATCAAAAGTGTACAATAATTGATTATTGATCATTTTTGATTGTTGCTGTTGCGCATTTTGATGACAGTAACTTTCTCATTAAGGTATAGAAAAATCGATTTGTTCTATTTTTTAAGAAAAAAATTGATTTATTAAAATTTAAAATATTGTTTTTCTCTTCTTAAATTAATCTAATTATTTCAACAATATATATATATATATATATATATATATATATGTGTGTGTGTATGTATATATATATACTTTATTAATTTTTAATTTATTATTATTATTATTTAAGGATTTTTGTAAAAAAAGCCTTGTTTTTGAAACATTAATTTACTTGGCATATTTTTTATTTATACATAAAAGCAATTGACAAAATAAAAAAATATTATTATTAAATCTGCAATCATCAAACTTAAATAAAACTATATTTAAACGTAGATTTAAATTAGTATAAACATGTTTTCAAGGTCTTACTATGATTTTTATATACATTTCAAAAAAAATAGTTCCTTTTAATACTCATTATTGTGTATATAGATACTCATTTCAATTTCTTCCCTTCATTTGCATTGTTTAAAAATGTAAATGCTGCTTTCGTTACATCGTCATTTTTTTACTATTTAATATTAATTTTGCAATTATTTAAATATATGTACTTATGATTTTTTTTCCTGTTATCTTATATGAAGTAAATAAAGTAATATGTGTTGTATGTACAGTAGTATATCTAGGATAACCAGTAAATTATGTAAGTTAATTTTAACAATCATTAAATATTAGAAAAAATATGTACAATTCTTCAAAAAATATGTTTTAAAAAAAATATGTTAAAAAAATTTATTTTAATATTCACTACTATTTAATTTTAAAAATTCTGCAATGAAAATAATTACCTTTTTCCGATTTCTATTTATTTTAATACATATGTATATTTTTTACTGTCATGATATTCTCAACTTAACATCTATTTGCAAAAAATTGACATATTTTTCTTTAACTATATAGGCATGTATTCATATATTGATTTATAGACATATTTATTTGTACAAACATTCATGAATATATATATATATATATATGTTCTGATTAATAAAATCATACCGCATTCTTCTGATTTCTATTTTTAACTGAAATATAGAAAACCATCCGTTTTCGATGAAATGAAATATAGTGAAATTGATTAATATTATACAAAAGTTGTATACTAACGCAAATAAACACACACACATATATATATATATATATATATATATGTATACATACGTTTGTGTATGTGCGTGTGTATGTATGTATGTATTTAATAATAGTTTTCAGTTTATTATATTTAACAGACAGATATGTGCCATAGCACAATACAATATCGAAAACAATTGAGAAGTAGTCCACACAAGGAAAGACAATACAGATATAGCTTCATGTCGTAACATAAATCAGATGACAGATCTGACGTTGTTTTCACTCAATCCAATCGAAAAGGAGTACCACACATTTATATACATGCATATATATATATATATATATATATATATATATATATATATATATGTGTGTGTATATTATATAAAATAATAAAAAGGAAGGATGGGATTATTGATGTTTTGCTTCAGTGCATTCGTTCATCATCCTTCCGCACCAGTTTTCACCTACCTTTTTATTTATTTCTCTCTGAAATTTTCTATTCAATAACTTTTCAAATATTTTTATTAATGTATTCAAAATGTTTCTAAGTAATATATACATATATATATATATATATATATATATATATATATATAATTATATATATGTATATGTATATAAGGAGAACCAAATAATAAATACAGTAAAAACATTTAAAAAACTGAAAGCTCTTCAACGATTTTATCTGTAGTTCCATATTGTATAAAAGGTAAAGGAAAAGAATCTTATATGGATTATAAACTATTAACAAATATCTTTTTCAGCAAGAAAAATTCAGATAAATAATGTACATACTTATAAACAAAAAGTTTCAATTCTCTTTTTCTGTCTACATTTACATACACACACACATACACATATATTAAACGTAGGGCTTTAAATATTTTATGTATCATTAATCATTTTGAACAATGTTCTTTAACATTTTATTATGGATTTTGTTTATTTACAAATATTTCCTAATGCCGATTAAGTTTTGCATAAATTTACATATTTTGTTAATTTAAAGTTAGCACCTTAAAAAATAAAGATAATTTTAGGGATCATTTGTAAACATGTCTGTATTTACGCATATGTAATCTGGGTGTTTGAACACATGCCATAATCGGTTATTTTGATTCGCAAATATTTATGTGTTGTACATGAGATGAATTTTAAATAAGTTTCATAAAAAATCATCGGTGTTCTCCCAATAATACATGTGTTGTTATTAACGAAATTTTATTATTTTTTCAAAAAATTTAGGATATATACACTGCGTATTTCCTAGAGATAAATAAATAATAACATAATTTAATACTAAATATATAATATTTATAATTTGACAATTTAGCAAAATTGTCAATTATAAAATAATTAATAGCTAAAATAATTTCAAATGTTGTTTGTGGAAATTTTTAATAAATTCTTATTGTTTATTTAGTTGTTAATACACATTTACTTGACATTTTTATCACTTTTAAAGCTCTAACACAAAAATGAACAATAAACAATATAATATATTTAATGAAAAAAATCGAATTTAATTTTGATTTTAATATTTTTTTACCAATATAAAATATAAATTAGGGCATATTCGTCAAAACACAAAAAACATTTGATGCAAATGTTAATCAAGTTAAATAAAAATAGTCATTACCAAATTTGTTCTAACTAAAATAAATTTCGAATAAAGAAACCAAGCTAACATTAATAAATACACTTCAAAACTTTTCATCAGTTCTATACAAATCTAATAATGACTACAAAATTAAATTCCATAAAATCGTAATGAAAACATGACATGTATTTCGGAAATCGATCCACAATCATCGTTAAAATTTGTATTCGCTATAAACTTTATGGATATAAAGCCATCCACCAGAATATGTACGAAGTTATCAAGTTTTGAAACGGTCAGCAAATCAACAAATACATTTTTATTACACTTTTAATATATTTGGAATATTCGTTCTTCTACCTGATAAATATATTGTTCTATATTTGTCAACATTCAATATTTAAATACCTACAATGAATATTAATAACAGATTTCAGCAATTGAGAGCGATTTTGCATTATTTGGCAATCCCATTGACTTGTTAACAATTTGAGTCATTTTGAAACATACAAAGGTAATCAGCTAGATATTGAACAGTTTTAAACAAATAATCTTTAAATATGTTTACATATATTTCACATAAAAATGAATTCTGCTTACTTATTAAGTACGCATATTTATCTGTTCATATCAAAACTTTTATCGCTATCTATAAAAAAAGTATAAACTATAAAAAAATGTATTTAAAATAACTATAGAAAATATATTTTTGTATGAAGATTATACTAACAAATAATAAAAAGATATGTTTAAAAAAATAAAAAAATTTTTATAGACTTTTCAGTAAATGTAAATTATAAAACTAAAATATTTATTTACTTAACATAGAAATAAAAATATGAATAAATTTCAATGTAGTAAACTTCGAAACATGAAACAGTTATTCAAATAATTAATTATTTATTTCTTACTAAATAAGTAATGATTTATGTTGAAATTTAGAGTAAAAAGTTAAACATCAATAATTAAAAATTCAAAATCGATTTAGTTTTAAACTTTAAAAAAGAAACATGAAGTTACATTTTGTATAATATTTTTCGTTAAAGTATTTATTATTTCAACACATTTTCATATTATTTTTTATTAAATAGTTTTGGTTAGACATTTTTAACATATAAATATTTGATTATTAATATTTAACAATATTTTCTAATACATATACTCACACTCTACAAAAAAAGTTACATTTTTATTTTATTTTATATTCAAGGATTGTGTTTAAAATAACCATCAGACTTGACATATCAGAATTAACACAAATAAAATTTACAGCAAGTCATGTATTGAAGCTAATAGTTTGAATCTTTTTAATTTGTTTCTTTCAGTTCGTTAATAGTTGTATTAGCATAATTTGCATTATCAAATTCAACGATTAGATATTCAAAAAGTATTAGTTTTTAAATAGTCTATATTTAATTTTTTATTATAAACCCCTTAATCCTATTAACTCTGATTAATAAAATGTAGGAATCGTTAATTCACGAATCATATTTTATAGAAGATTTTTAGTTAAGAAATAAATCCGGTTAAGAATCATTTTTTACAAAAAACCACTTAAACTCATTTTTGAAACTTTTCAAGTTATTTATTGATTTTTTCTTTATATATACATAAGGCAGAGTAAGATGGAAAAAGTAACTTTTTCTTAATAATACGAGTATGTAACCTAATTGCATATCATATAAATGAACCGAATCTTCACTTAATGATAGTTTTTATTTATATACAAACTATCCTGATAACTTGACGCGAATGTTTGTAAATAATCATTATCTACTTTCGCAAAAGTTTTACCTGAATATGTTTCAAACAAGTATAAAACTGGAAAAGGTATAAGAAAATTCGTTCATAAAATGACAACGTAATATTTTAGTTTACAAAGTACTTTAGCTTTATAACACATACAAGCTAACATAAATGTTAAACAAATTCATTGTTTATTTAAAGTCTCAAAACGTAGTTTAAAATATACATTGTTTTTATTTTCTTGTGTGTATTTTATCATTTTTTTTTCAACAAATATTACTTACTAAATTTAAAATATTAATAAAAAGTGATTATTTAAAAAGTTATAAAATGTGTTCACCATTCAATCTAAAAGATATTTATTTATTTTCGTTCGTTTTGTTTTCATCAAGTTTTACTTACAATGGTTTTCTAAAGAAATAACATTTTATTATTTAAGTGCAAATTTAATCGAAGTCATTTATCATTTCAAGTATAGAATTAAACTTATGCGATCACTTGAAAAAAACGCTTATGATGTACACTCGAGATGTTGAAAATTTCAAAGCAGCGAACGAAAAAAGAAGGTATGATCGATTTGGCCAAGCAATAACAGACTACGGCGCCACAATTCTGCTTCCTGTTTTTCAGTAACAGCAACTTGTCGAAAGATGGATGCGCGACGAGAAACAACAAATAAATAAAAAAGCAACTTTGTTAGACGTTTATTTCCACCATACTCCCAACCATGTCTCCTGTCTTTACGGCTTCGGTCCGAACTTGAAGCACAACAAACTATTTACAACACGTAATTCGTGAATTAGATACTAGTGTACTATTTGTATAACTACCAACTTATAGATATCTTATACGTTTTTTTCGGATTATACGGATGGAAAGTTTTTTATTTAATGACTTCTGGAAAACAATATGTGGCAATAAAAAGATCTTCATTTTAAATCTTTTTATAAGAATTTAATTATTACATTAAATTCACTTCTACATCAACATGTTTTCCACTTTTTACTTATTTGTAGGCATATATATATATATATATATATTAGTATGTGTGTACTATAATGATCATGTGTATAATTGCAATTAAAAATAAGTAAATAAAATCAATACAAATAGATTATATATATATATATATATATATATATATATATATATATATATATATAATGGAAACAACCAAGTAACTACTATTATTTTAAATATTTATAATCCAAAAAAATTAACATCTATTACAGCTAGTCATTAAAAATAATCGCTTTTTGAACAAAAGATCATCTTTGTGAAAGTTAAAATTTAAAATTAATCAAAGATACGACCTGCTGACGTTACACAACTAAAGTATTGGAATTAATTGTTATTCATATCTAGGAATTTCTATATATTTTCAGTATTCAATATATTCAATAAATCAGAATAAACTATACATCAATAAATAATTTATCCAATAAACTGTGAAGATAATATTCATGAAACGAACAATACTTACAAGTTATATCTTTTTAATATATATTCTGCACTAAATGCTTTATCATATTATACCTTAGAAATATATAAAAGAAAACATTTTCATTTTCTATGTAACGATACTTTATGTAATGCGGTCGAAACATTTTAACCTTATGGAATATATATATATATATATATATAGACATATACACATACACACAATATATATCATCGAATACACAGACACAAGTTCGACTGGATAACGCTTCATGCAGCAACGCGTGTTACCTATGTCCGCTTCAGGTGTTCCAATTTCCTCATTCAATAAAAAAACTGTCATGAGTACATGTTTCGTTTTTGATTATGTAGAATACGTATACGGCGTCTTTTTCTTACGACGCATTGCAAATTAAATAGTGTTTTGGGATTTCGTCTCTGTATATTGAATTTGAATGAATTTTTCCTCTCTATCTCATATATTTTGGTGATATGTCTTAAAATTGCATTTATGTATATATATATATATATATAAATACACACAGTTTCACATAAATTTCAACCCATACATATCTAACAATAGTATGATAAGTAAATATTTATTTGTTCTTAACACAAAAGTGTGTATGTATATATATATATATATACAAATATTCATAAATACTAAAATATTAGATCGGTATAAAAGTAATTGCGTTTAATGTGTCCTTCAAGTTCATACACATTTGTTTTAATTTAAGGGGTTTTAAGTGTTCCATGACTATCACCTAACTATTATGCAAGCTCTTGAATTGTTGTGCGTGGTTTTGATTCAACTAACTCCTTCAGTTGGTCGTTATGAACTGAAAAATTAATATATAAATCAAGAAATATTCCATTAAAATTTTCTCAGAGAAATATGTCATACATTTCAAGAAATATTTCTAACTACATTGCTTCTCAAATTATGAGAGAAGAGGAAAAGGTAAAGACGTTACGATAAGATTTGTCAATGTTGCATTAAAGACAGATATCAAATAGTTTTACAAGTAAAAACACGTTAGATATGACACTTAATTAGTGTTCATTACAAGAAAAAGATAAGCTAATAAATCAAATTTTTCATTTCCAATTATATTGTAAATTTCGTGTCACTTGTTACATATATATATATATATATATATATATATATATATATATATATATATATAACTTACTAATTTCATTTTATTTACTTATAATTATTTCTACGTTAATATTTTTAGAAATTGAATTCTTTTTATTTTCAATGTCTAACGTTTTAAATATAAAGAGCATCCTATTGGTATGAACGAAACAGAAAAACAAAATTTAGAATAAAGTAATATAAATCATCTCATCTTCTTATTATTATCTGCTTGTATATTCAGTTATAAACAAAACAACGTTTTGTTTCGCTTTAAGGTAACGCAAAGTACCTTAAAACATTAATTTTTCAAAAAGATGGAAATTACAAAAACAGGTATAAAGTGTTCTAGCCCTTTACCCCAAACTTTCTAATTTATCACCACTCAGTTTTTTATTACTTTAACTGAATTCTCCTCCAGTGAGTTAATATAAAAGATAAGATGCACACAATACACCATCTGCATTTCAAGAACAAAGAAATTAGTCCATTCATCATCCACATTTATTCTGATACAAAATGTATGCCTGAAGTTTGTCAATCTTTTTTTTACTTAAAAGATATAATAAGAACAATTTTTGTCTGTTAGTGATTAAAAAACATTTTATCATCACTAAAGAGAAACTAAATTTAATTTATTATTAATTTTGTTTAATTATTTACTATAGTTTGATTAGAATATTGTTTAATTATTATACTTTATTCTTTATAGAAATATTTTTTCCAATAAACAGTTCTTATATTTCAAATAGAAAAGTAAGACATTCTATAAATATCTAGTATATATCAATTCATAAACAAATTTCAATAAGCATATATCTATCTATCTATCTATCTATCTATTTATATATATATATATATATATATATATATATATATATATATATATATATATATATATATATATATATATGTATGTATGTATTTATACGTTTCAATACAAATATCAATAACACCTTCAGTAACAATACAAACCTACAATATAAAGTAAATAGTTTCGAATATAACTAAAACTGATGTTTCCACATATACTTGTACATTGTCTTATGAATGCGAATTGGTAAATTAATACTGATAAGAAATAAATATCCTATTGAATATATACCATACTTCGTCCTTAGTCTACTATACTATTCTCAACGTATATTTCTTATTGCTGAATGAAACTAAGATTAAAATGATTTCAGTTCTCAAAGTTTCCATTTTCGAAACGTTTGTTTATTGTTTAAAACCGTTGCGTTGTTCTCATTTTTATAAAAAAATTTATGCGGAATAACATAAGAATCATACTAATACAAAAATACTTAGAGTTTAATAAATCAAAATAGAAAAGGGTTTAGAAATGAAAAGTATCTGAATAAGTTTGACATTTTAACGAGTTAATTTTTGTTGTGCACTTGTATCAATTTAGGAATAAAATAAATCTTAAAAAAGTAAATTACAATACTACATATTTTTGATGAAAAATCAATGTAAGAAATGTATGTTGATCAAAATCATGAAAAACAGATTTTATTAATGTTTATTTTTTTTTATTTATGCATATTAATTTATATTCTCAGATTTTGTAGAAACGGGAGTATTTTTCAATATATTTTAAGCACTTACTTTAAGACAATCTTCTCAATTTAATCAATTGGAGTTTTATCTACCTTAAAAACATTCTTGTTGATTGTAAACTTTTTTCACCATTTGAAATTATATTTGAAATGTTCACAATTGAATAAAATTCGATAAAAATCAAAACCGTTTAAATGTTTAAAATTTAACAGCTAGTATTAAAGTTATGAGTGTTGCAACGTTTTATGCTCACGCCCCCTACTTTCTCTGCCGATTCAATATTATTGACTAAAGATAGAGAAGCGAGAAGGTAATGAAAGATAAATAAATTTAAATTCTGAGACTAGTGAGAGTGACGTAAATATTTCCGTCTCACATTTTCGTTACTGATCGGTTTTACTTCAATCCAAAAAATAGTAGATCCTGCTATAATCTATTTTTAAATAGATATATATATATATATATATTTATCTATTTTTAAAATGTAATATTTATTTATAAGCAATCGTTGGCATTGAATATAAATTTCTAAATTAAGTTTACTTCACACTGTAAAAATATATGTCTTAAATCAATTTTATAAAAATACACCGTAATTACACATTATATGTATTAGGGGTTGGAGGGGTTGGAGGACACAATTAAGAATTAAATATTATAAAAACAATTAGCAAATCTTGTTATAAATTCTCATTTATTACTTTTTATTGCATTTTCCTTATATGAACTTATTTCAATTCCTCAATTCTTAATACGTTTGTAATCCTTTTGTTTCTTTAGTAAAATAAAACTATTGTAATTTTAAACTACGATTCTATTTGATTAAAAATTTGTAAATCACACTTATTTCTTTTTACATTTTTACTGACCTATTTTAATTTTCCATTTGTCTCGTGCATGTGTATCTTTTTGTTGTTTTAATAAAAAAATATTTAACTTCAAAAAGTTATTTTAATTTTATAAGTAAATAAATTAAAATTTTCATTATTTTTCCTTAATTTATTTAACACCGGGTTATAATTTTGTTTTATTTATTCAGAACGTTTTACTTATTCTATTCTTATTTATAAATATATAATGTAAATATATTTATTATTTATATACAAATTTTTCGTTCACGTAGTATAAATATATTTTCTTTACAGTAAAGTTTTCTAATAATAAATATAAATCAAAGACAAAATAAGTAAATAATTCAGAATAGAATAAATGAATAAATCCATTTCACTAGTTTAAAATTTTAGATTACTCTATTTCGAAACAACTTTGATCTTCTGGGATCAAAATCATAAATATTATTATTATTTGATATTTAATCTATGTTGAATTGTATATTTCTACAACACATGCGGGCAAAGTATTTTTCTTTAGTTACAAAAATATTTTTTATATAGCAAGTCTGTATTATACATAATAGTCAATATTATACATGATAAAGGGTTGTTTTATTTTAAATTGAAATAATATCATCAGAAAATTATAATTTTTAGATAACTAGTTTGTATTTTATCAAGAAATAAATTAAGAATCATTGAAAGTAGATTTATTCATACAATCAAATATATTTGAATTTTTTTAAGAAAACAGAACAAAAAATAACTATTAATTTAAGAAATAATTTAATATTTTACTACGATTTTCAATTCTACATATATTTTTTTCTATTTAACTAATTTAATATTACATGTTTTAACTGATAATTCAAAACCATCATGTAATATTTTTTACAATCCAACTTTATACTTTATTAAAATAAAATACATACCGAGTTTTTTAAAGCGTATTTATTCTGTCTCCAAAATCAACATTATGTTATAATTTTATGTAAATAATATAACAGTTGGGACTTTAAGCACACAACGAAGATAAATAATGACTCGTTTCTAAATAAATATTTATGTGTTAATTACATTATTTATAAGACGTATAAATGTAAAAAAAAACTTCCTATATAATTAGAAAAAAATATTGAGTTTAATGAATAATTGACTTCTTAACATATTTCAATTGCTTATTACTTCAATCCAAGTTTTATTGTAATTATATCATGATCTATATATAGTAAATAGTTTATAGATGGATTGATAGATATGTTTTAGATTGATAGATTTTTTGTGTGTGCAAGCGATACCGTACCCATATACATTTATTTGGGAATATTTGTTCGATTTCGATCAATTTTACAGAATGACATGGTATATTTAACAACAGGTTGTCATTTTCACGTTGACTGCAACAGAGAGCGAACAACCATTTCTGATTTTGATAAGCGTGTCCGTACACCGAAACCTATCACTTGTAGATTCGGACGTATTTCCTACAACGAAAAAGCTATTTCGAAAATTGAAAGGAAATTCAAGTATATAAGCCTTTGCCGATTCACATGTATTGATTTATTTTACCAGCTCCTCCGTTACCCGATCTTCTTTTTCTTAACGTCTTTTTTACGTCCTCTGTATCGAAAAGTCCGTAGCTCATTCACCAATAGAAATGAAATATAATATAATAACGGTAGAGTGTACGGTTCAATGAGTCTATCTAGTTAATATTAAAGGGAAACTTTTTCAAATTATTTCATTCGAATATCTCTACATTAATGCTTCTTCGGTTAGAAAAGTTCATATATTCACAAAGGAACAGGAACGTATATATATATATATATATATATATATATATATATATATTTCTCAGTGCTTTGAACTCTTGTAAACTTAAGCTTTTATATTCTAACTACATTTATGTATATTTTTCTATTCTATCCACTAAAATTAATAACAACACTATACTAAAGTGATTTCAAGGACATTTTCATATTTTATAAAATAATTTGTGATTCAAATATTACAAAAAGTCATTAATAAAATATTCAACAATGATTTGTTGTGTATTTTAATTTGTTATGTACATTTAAATGTAATAAATTATTTTTTACGAGACTGGCATTGAAAATTTTACTATTTTAATTGATAGACTTGATTGACTATTCCATGTTCGTATTTCTATCTTTTTTAACTTATCTCTAACTATTTACTCTTTCTTTTTTATTTTTTATAACAAGATTATTTACCGATTCTTTCTTATTTTTTTCTCAAAGAAACAACAAAGATAGAAAACTCTACATTTAAAAAAAAATAAATAAATACATAGAGAACAGTTGAAAGTGTTTGTTATTAAATAAATTTAATTAGATTTAAGAGCATAGATAGGAGTATATAAATAGTTATTTATAAACAAAGTAGATGTTCTTTTTTCATGCTATAAAAATAACAGCATAAAGAGATCATAAGCAATCCAAGAAAATAAACAATTATATATATATATATATATATATATATAGAATATAAAAATTAATAAAAACATAAATAATGAACAAGGAAAGTGGCACAGACGAAAAATGTAATTTTGAAGAGAAAAACCTAATGATGGTTCGTATCTAAAAATTAAGTTTTTTACAATTTTATTGTTCTAATATTATTTCAGACCATTTTTGAAAAAAAATATTCAATATTAGAAATCGGAAATAAAAGAAATGTTGGATAAGTTTCAGGTAATATTTTTTTGTCTCATAATTTTTTAAAGATCATCGATTTGTGTAATATAATTTTTATTCCCATGAAATAATTCAGAAATACTTTCCAACTTAAAATATATGTTAATACTTATTAATTAAAATTGTTATAAAAATCTATTGATCAATATCTAAACTAAAAAAAATTAATATAATTCGAGGTGTATTTATAAGAAATTATTTAATCAATTCTCTTTTTAATTATAATAAGCCATATATCACTCAAATTCATTAATGTTATAAGCAAAGTTGTACTTAAATACTTCACAAACAATTAATTCTTAATACCAAGAAACACATTTATTATTTATAAAGTCTATTTTCAACTGTCTTTCATACAAGTATTTATTTGTAATTCTCTTTTATATTTGAACCAAAGTTATATTTTGTTGAAAACCACAGCACATTGAATTTCTCTTTGTACAACTTCTATTGATTGTTGAAAACCACCAGTAACAGAAGCACTGCAATAGCATTGCATGACACCTAGGAAAACTAAACTTCGTGACATGTTGTGGATTATAGAACAACTGTGTGTAATAAATTGTTAGGTAAAATATTAAAAAAATATATATAGTTTTCATACAGAAAAATTATTCTGAGTGTTATTAATTTGGTTAATAATACGTTTTTATTTAATTATAAATAATTTTCATATTGTGTGAAAAAAAATTCATAACTTGCAAACTTGCAAAAGTTAATCGTACGACTAAATCAGTATATCTCTCGAATTAATACTTTTATGTCAACCGCTTTAAATGTTTCCACTAAATGTTCATAAGATACCGTCACAAAAACCATATAAACGCTATAAAAAATAAACATTATACGCGCACCAGTTAAAATAAAACTGCGCACAATATCTTTCCATACGCTGCCTATTGTTCGATTTCCCTCAACGTTGCTAACCATAAATACGAGATTACATATACGTGTACTCACATTCTCATCTATGTGGGGCAAGATGAAAACGGGAACGATATGAGTCTATAAATTTAAATTTGCAGTTTCGGTATCATTATATATACTTAAGGGTTTGTCTGGCGATGACTAAGGTAATTCTAATGATTTATATATGAAATTTTGTAATTCTCCACTATCGGATACGTGACATATTAAATAGTAATATTATTCTAATAACTCATTAATATTACTTTCTGAAATAATATTACATTTTAAATAGATTATTGTTTTATTTACGATTATCGAACAATTAAAATTTTATTAATTAAATATAATTATTTCTTTATTTTCATATATACAGAAAAGTATTTCCAATCAAAAAAAGTATGAACTTTCTTATATATTGAGTTACACTTATTTAAATTTTAATTTTAAAGGAAAAACTTATCTGAAAATATACTTTCATTTAATTTAATTAAAATCTACTCTCTGATTTTAATAAACATAATAACTATACTGTAGAAAACATAAAATAACTATTATTAATATAGTGTCTGTAATAATAGTGTCATATTTAATGTATATAGTAAATTAAATTTCGGAATAATATCAGTTCGGTTGTCATAAACACCAAACGAGCTTAGTGGCCCTGTGATAAAAATAGTAATCGATTTTACCTCATTTATTAAATTTTATGGAATCATATGCTGTTTAAAATATTTGATCGTTCACGATACGTGATTTTCGTGCTTTAACACTCATTTTTGGATGGTTGGTTGGTTTTTGGAGTATTAGGGTGCTTCGACAGCAAAGATCATTAGCGCTCGATTAATGTTGGACCATGAAGTCGAAACAACTACTATTATCAATATTTTTTGAAAATAAACTTCCGAAAAGTTTAAAAAGATATCCATTTATTAAAAAAAAATCTATTTATGAAAAATAAGATATTTTTACTGTAATGACACGTGTCATATGTCATTGGTTAAATTTTAAGAGACATTTCCAGAATAGGAATTATTCTCTATTTGATAAAATTTTAATAAATTATTTATTCATGAGTCATTATCCATAAAAGATTTTTTAAATTTCGGAAAAAATGTATATACAATATGTTTTTTTCATATTTTTATTTGAGTCCTCAAAACATGTAGTTTTTGATAGGTGTATATATATATATATATATATATATATATATATATATATATATATGGTCGAAAAGTGAGAGATAAAGAGGGCGAAAAGATGGTAGAAGGGAGACAGAGATATATAATTATATCGACATATAATTCTTATATAGCGAAATACTAAATTTAATAAAATTTAATTGCTAGAAAAAATTAGTTAATACACATCATACTACTTTTGTTTGCAGGTTAAACATGTAAACAAAATTTGCATCACAGGCTGAATTAAATCACAAAAAAACTAAATATAATAAAATAGTTATCCTCTACAAACTTTTCCATTAGTGACGAAATTCGCGGAGTATTATTATTACTAACATGGCCGCCGGCCTTTACGTGAGATCATTTATTTTCATTGTTGGCAAAACAGTGATCCGTGTTTGTTTCATGCCTCATATGGCAGCTCCTCTGTTATGTTATTGTTGTCATCAAAATAGTAAACTAATATATCTAATATAATATGTTTTCTTTGTTTGTTTCATGTGCTGTTCTACGTGCGTCCTTTACATCAATGCAGAGCACAACTTGAGTAAGTACTACATTCAGTCTGTTTATTTTTATGTAGGCTATATTACTTTGTGTAGTGAATAAATAACAATGTTGGTAGTACATACTTTAACTTGTTATTAAATGAAAATGAAGTAGCTATGTGGTGTTTTTCCATGAATTAGTGTAATACTGGAATCTCGGAGGTACTACGTTTAAAAATAAATTAAAAATTTAATACAATTCATAACGAACCACATCACCGCACATATGTGCTTTTATTTATATACATAAGCGCACAAACACATATATCCAGACACATAAGTGTTTGTAAGTATATATAACAAAAATATACACCACCAAATCCAAATAACGGAAAAGATATTTTGCAGAGAAAAATAATCATATATCTTAGTTTTTATACAGCTTTTATGTATAAGAAAGGCCAAGAATGATAATTTCAGCTCAGTTTAATTTTCTTCATGGAAGAGTGAATAGTCTTCTGACAGTGTATTTGTTATAATACTCTATATAATTAATATACAGTCTTTGTTCAAGAATTATAGTGTTTATGTTTGAAATGTATTCCTTTTAATAAACGCATTCAGTGTATATGTGTATGTATATATATATATATATATATATATATATATATATATATATATATATATATAAACTAAATTTGCAAAACAGTGTTACTGTGTGAGAAACTGTACGAAGAGAATTTTTTGCTTAATTGTAAATCAGTATTTTATTTAGTGATTTTATTACAATAATAAGAAAAATGGGATTAGTGTTGGTTATGTTTACATTTAAATTAATCTATCCATTATAAATAAAAAATATGTAATGGCTATTATAAAAAAATGCATTTGAAAATTTAAATTATTATATAAATAATATTTTCCGTTTATTTTCTTCTTCAATTTATTAAATTTAATTTTATTGATTACTGTAGATTTGTTGTCTTTTTCGCATTTTTTTATTTATTAACACTGAAATAGTTTTGCTAATGTTTGTTTTCATTAATTTTTTTCTTACAATAGTGATTGTATATTTTTTATTTATACATCTGTGTGTAGTAACTTAGATTTTTAGTAATATTTTTATGTTTTAATTTACTTTCCTTTACAGTTACTTATATTCTCGAACATAAATTATTTCATTTTTTTCACAAATGAATTTTATTTCAATCCATAAATCATAAATAGTGTTATAATAAAAAGGTTCAATAATTGATTTAATCATTTCTAATTGCTGCTTATACGGATTTTAAAGACAATGTCATAGAAATCATTGCCAGTGTATCAGAAAATTCTGAACAATAATCTATTACTGAACAATTCTAACCATACGTTTGGATGTAATTGAAAAATTCATTGGCTAAGTGAATTGAATCCCAGTGCCAAAACCGTATTTTTTTGTGTACTTAAAGATAATAACACATTTTTTTTACAAATAAATAAATAACAAATAACGTAAAATAATCAGAAACAAAAATTCAATACTGAACTAAAAACACACACAACGTTAATTGAAAACAAAAGACTATTCCATAAAATAATTCAAAAGGTCAGCCAGATAACATTAAATTCATGTTAATAGCTTTCTTTATCCCTCGTTGTTTATTTTTGATCACAAATGGAAAGAATAAACATTTATTATATAATAAACTGAAACCGGAAATTTTATCAAAAAGAAGAATAAATCTCTATATAAAAATTTGTTAATTATAAACAACAACTGATTATAATTAAATCCCGTAAGCATTGTTTGACATTTAAAATTTACTGCATTCATCATTTGTTGTATATATAAATTCGAATAAATCGACGCTATGTAAAAATTAAAGTAGATATACAAAAATACCCTCGTTAAAGCATATGTTTTAATATATGTTCTTTATTAATGATATCACTGTCATAAATTCTAAAATTTATGTACTCTACTGAGAGGAACATCTAATATTAGCTGTTTAGTTACGAATTATGGTATAACATGGATTCAATATTGCACTTACCGAGTGGTGAACTCAAAAGGTGTTGTGTATAAAATATAACATACTCAACATGAAATCAAGGTTAATTAATTTGATGTCGATGTAACACTTCATTACTTTAACATGTGTTATGTTTATAAAAGATAATTATTTGGTTATTAATTACATTCTTATAACATTTTGCAACTAATTAATAGAAAAAATATAAATTTGTAGATTTTTAAATTTTAATTATTTCTATTTATTTTCATATGAAATTAGAGTCATTATATGATCAATTTTATAGGAAGACATTTTTTTTCAAATATAATGTTTCTATTATCTGTAAACAATTTTGTATTCTGTCACTTTTTATAAACATACCTATAATTTGAGGTCGTAAATATCGTGAATTTTTCTTTATTATATAAATCATAAAAATATTGTCTGATCAAAAATGCTCCATAATTGATTATTGACCATTTTAATTCCTGCTTATATGTTATTAAATGACAACAACTTCATCCTAAGGGCACAAAGTTAGAGTAAAATCTTATCTTTTTTTGTTCCAATTTTTTTATATAGTAAATTCCTTAGTTTTCTACAAGCATTTCTTACTTTTGTCTCAATTGATACTTTTTCATTATAAAATATTCTTTTTTACGTGGATTATGAAATTGTTAATGATTTCATCACTCATAAAAATAACAAATAATTTTCCTTCCATCTCTTTAGAAAATCTTTTAAAAAATGTATAAGTTTCTGTGTTTATAAATCCCTTGTTAACTCTATTATTATAATCTATTTCTTTTCTAAAACTTTACTATTTGCAAACACATAAGCTTATATATTTTTTTGAAAATATTTTTAAAAAGATAGAAATATAATTATTTTTTTTTTATCAAACATATCATATTTTCTGTAATTATTATATATTTTTACGAAATTATAAAAGTATTTGTTAATACACAAAAGAAAGTGTTAATATTTAAAATCGATACTATCTCAAAATCTAAAAAAGTCACTAAATCGTTAACCATATAATCTATGAACTCTAAGCGAATTATTTAATCTTTGTTATTTAAAATTAAGAAGTTAAATACAATTCTTATATTTTTTTCACTTTTTTTAAATATAGAGACATGTATTATTCAAATAATTATAAAAAAATATATAAAATAAAAATATATTCTGTTTATTTTGTTATAAAATATACAACCAAACAAACATACAACATAAATACTGAAGAAGAATTGAGATTTCTTGAAAGACGGTGTTATCTTTGATCGCCAGTGCTGAAATTGCTTCACGAGATTTCGGTTAGATAATTTGTCACTCGTGCATAAACCACGTTCTTGAACCTTCTTGAAATTCCGTTCAGATGTACTGAAATCGCTGAATTATTTCAATTTCAACAAAACGAAACTGTTTTATACATTGAAACGAATATATTCTGTTCGGTTTCTTGGAATGAAAACAATAAATTTTTATTTTTATGTATGTTTATATATTATATATAAACATATATATATATATATATTATATATATATATATATATATATATATATTAAAAAAATATAATTGACAAATAAAATTAAATATTTAAAAAATATAATTGACACATTTCAACACTAATCTTTTTTAAATAAATTAACTACCCTTTTCAGACAAACGATCAGAAAAGTAGAAAAATATTTTTATATTAATATTCAATAATAAAAAAATAAATGTTACTAAACTATTTAAAAACAGTTATTTTTAGTCAAAATTGTATTATAAATATATATATATATATATATCTTAATTATTGAGTACACATATAATTTTCAGTAATAAATTAAATAATATTTAAAATTTTTGACGACATATTCACAAAATCATTAATGTGAATTGATTATACTTAAAAGAAATATAGAAAATTATGAAAATATAAATATTAAAAATCGGTGAAACCACCTGTCAATATATTTTATTCTCAGATGTTTCAAAAAAAAGTACAAACATATGTTTTGATAAATAAACTGTGAGTGAATAATTAGACTTTGATAGAGTGATTTCAATGTTTTATTCAGTGATAACATAAATATAAAATATCATATTTACAATTTCAACTTTGATCAAAAAATGATTGAACTTATTGAGTTATGAATATAAGATTGTTTGTGATCGATTTCTAAAATCAAGCTTACGAAAATTCGAAATGTGAAGAAAAGACAAAATACATCAACCATGTTTGTGAGATGCGGATCAAAAATAAAGAGCGAAAACAGAATATAGATGATATTGATGAAAAGAATTACAGGTTAAAACCGTAGAAGGTTTTTTTTATATAAAACGCTTTGGCAAAATTGTTATCGAGTAATTTTCGTAACACATTTTAACATTCATATTCTATGTGGTTATCATACTTTTTACATGAATACAAAATTGAATCGATGATTTGGCTTCTTTCGTAAAACGTATCAGATTTGCTTTGATATTTTGCAGTGGAATCGTTTTCTTTCCCAGTAGTTTTCTTATTGTTGTATTTTGATATTTATGTATCTTCTGACAGATGTTAAATTATATTGAACTATATTTTTCGCTCTCTGGCAATAATATAGTTTATATAAATATATATATATATATATATATATATATATATATATATATATATTAACGAGAAATATTTTTCATTGAATTTATTTTTATTAACATTCTGTATTTCAATATTTTTTGACGTTTCGACTATGAAATAATAATTGATTTCCTTTGTATTTCTTAAAGTAAACAAATTATTTGCTTTGTTTTCATGAAACATTCACACAATATTTATTAGAAAATAATAAAATTAGTTGGTTAATATATATATATATATATATATATATATATATATATATATATATATATATATATTGTGTATTGTATATATATATATATATATATATATATATATATTGTAAGTGAACGTGGGATGAAAAAAGAAACAAATAAAAAAGAAATGATCAGAGCATTTTTAATTAAAGCAGTGACAAGGAACCTCATGTTTAAAAAGTTCAAACAATCATCAAATTCAAGTGAATTATTTAATGTCACTAGCAACAGATGAATGTTCTTATAAATCAAGTGTAGCTTCACATTTTCCAAATTAACTCATCGAGAAAACATTTTTTGACATATGAAATTTTTCATAAAAAAAATCTTGTAAATTATGCACAGATGTTTCGTTATCCTTCCAGGGTTGTAAAGAAATAAGGTATAATATATTCGTATAAATGGTACTTTTTTCTTTTGGCAAGCAACTTATTTACAAATGTATTTTTTTCTTCATTGCAGCATTTTAATTTTCTCTCAATTGCATTAATATCTTTTACACTTTTATATTTTCTCAACTTTTCACTGGTCGAATTTAATTTTTGAGAAATATTGTAAAAATGGATTTTGTAAATATTTCTTTCTGTTTTCATATTTTCTAATGTACAAGAAATTAGATTATTTTATAATGCTTCTTTGAACGTATATAATTGAATTAAATTCTTTTGCATTTATCTTCTAATGATATTTTATTTTAAAGCAAATGATACTAATATGAAATTAGAGAGTATTTTAAACATTTACTGTAAATATATTAATGATTTGAATTTTTAATGAAACATTTTTTTAAAAAAAGTATTTAGGCTTTCTTAGCATAAACTTAACTAAAAAAAATATTTCTTACCCAAAAATATATTTTATACAATTTTTATAAATATCTAAAACTCATTTGAAATATATTTTTTTTATTTTGCATCCCTGAATCAGCACATACATTTATAAAAATCCTTTGTAGATCTCTCTCTTTACATGCATATAAATATATATATATATATATATATATATATATATATATATAAATGTGTAAAATCAAAAAAGATACACAAATATCAAAGATTATCATATATTGCTTTAATAAATAAATCTTGTCTTGCTGGAATATTTTATTAGATAGTGTCGAAAGACAATATTACACTTAAACATTTTTATACTATTTGAGAACATACTAAACCCTTAGAAATTTATTCCATACACCTTAAAAGATTCCAACCTATTCTCTTTAACTGGTAAATATACGTGCAGTGAAGAATTTGCATATTGAATATTAAGTCTTTGATCACCTACGCACTTGTCACATCTTTAAGCGAGCCACCCCTGGTGACGCAATGCGATTGAGAGAGAGAAAGCGTAAGATAAGGGAAAAAAGTAACTGATCGGTCATTTAGGTCACGTGCGAAACGCTACGCTCGCTGATTTGTTAATCACGGACATTTGGACAATGGTATGAGTATATTTGGAACGAATTCAACTGAAGTGGGACTGGTAATATGTGTTTATCTATGAGACTATGTGGGCAATACGTGATTCCGTCGATTCCCGATTAACTTTTGGTTCTAGTTTATGTGCTCATCCAGTTTCTTGTAAACTTGTTCGTGTGATTGCTAACAAGGTCTTAATTGGATGCTTTCTCATTAATGGCAAACAACTTTTGTGTTATCTTCAATAAAACTATATAAACGTCGACAATGATTTTCTGACCTATTTAATACGATTCGCTTGTTTGTCAAAGACAATAGATTTCTTTCATATACTTTATATTTAAAGTTGTTAAAACTACTATAAAAAAAACAGAAACATACAGTTAACTATCATGACTCCAAAAGAATATTCATTTATTTTCTACAATCATCTACTGAACCTTTTCGTTAAATAACATATATATATATATATATATATATATATATATATATATATATGTAATAAAGATTAATTATTGCAAGAAAAATACCAACGAGATTATATTAATGAACTATTGTCAACGACCTAAGAAGATAACCAAACGTCCTTATTTTCTCACTACGTCGCAAACAAAACGAAATAAATAAAACAATGGTAGATAGAACGCACACCCAGAAGTGTTAAGATGGACAGGAAATGAAAAAGATCCTTTCTCTATACAAACAGATAAATGAAAGAATAACAATGTAGGTGTAGAAACACTCACATAATATTAGTACACGATCGACGTACGTATGTATTGGTTTTATTGTATGTACACTTCATACATATGAAATTGAACTCAAATAAAATTTGGGTTTTCACAATTAATTGTAGTTACGGCAATAGTAATCATTTAGGTTATTGAAATATACATAATTATATTTTACATTTATGTCCATAATTTACATTCCCATGAAAGATTTTGTTTAGATTATTCCTTTTTCTTATATGTATTCAAAGCAATTTGAGAAAATATAAATTTTATGCAGGTAAAAAATATTAAAAATATATATCATATTTCTCTTCATATTTAAAAATTCGAATTTTTATTTACCACATATATCAATTTCTTTTGACGTATTTCAACCACGAAACGTTATAGTGAACACAGACCTTTATAGAATTTAATATATTTTCGAATGTTTCTATGTATATATATATAAATACACACACACATATGTATATATATACATATATATATATATATATATATATATATATTTATTCAGTAGCGTGCTTAAAAAGATTGCCTTAAATGAAATAAAAATTAAATCTTATATTTGAAACAAACTATGAAATCAATAATTTCCTTAATCTTTATTTAAACTATTTTAATATTATTATACACTGTTTGATAATTATAAATAACATGTACTATCTTATTTAAAAAAATCAGTATACATAAAAATAGAAACAATAGATACATTTAAATTACAAAAATGATAATTCAGGAGAAAGTTCATTAACTCTAATAGTTTTTTTCTTTTAAATCTCTAGAGTATAGTTAATTTTTAAAATGTAGAAATTGTAAATATGTAAACTGTTATAAATAACATAACAATTTTGAATGTTTAAGAATGAAGTTTATTATAGTTTCATCTTTCTCATTAATATTTTTCCACGAAAAAAATTAATAATTATTTTAGTTTAAATTTTTGCCTTTTTAGTAAATATACTGTTTTAGTTTTTAAAATGTTCAATATCGTTAAATCTTAATTGGTAGAAATGTTGACTCACCAAAAAGTTTATAATGATATTTCAAACTCATTGACATTATTCTTTTTTAAAATTACGAAAAATATTCTATCACACCACCTGCATTTAAAATTATTTTTGTTTTTAATATAAATCTATTTTTATTTCTATCTAAATTTTCGTGTATTTTCATACTGAATTTGATTGATTATTTCATCTCTCTCTCTCTCTCTGTATATATATATATATATATATATATATATATATATAATCTATTTATAAATAAACATTACTTATTTCAGGTTGCGTTCTATTTATTTCTAGTATCACAGTGTTCGATTAAAAAAAAATAGAAAAGATCATAATTCTCAATGATTTATATCATCTTTTAATTAATTTTTCGTAACATGATTTGTTACCTCTGAAGAAGCATTTTAACTTATTGGGAAAATAAAATAATTTGTTTTATTATTTTTCAAAATCAACAATGTTTATATATATATATATATATATATATATATATATATAGAATGTGAATAGAATCTTTAACTTGAATCATTTCGGAGATTCTGCAATATCTATTGTCAATGAACTATTGACAAATGTTTCGCTGTCATCTTCATTTCCTTTAAAAATAATGTTACTTCTTATCCGATATTTTTATAACAGTTTACTATCAGACAATCAAGCATTGTTATTTCGTCACTGTTCACATCTTTTTTTTATTAAATATTAGTTACAACACCTATTATCTTCTTTATTTTATAGTTTTTAATATCATTTAATTATTAAGACATTTAAGAACACTTATAAATAATTCTATTCATTCATTATGTCCAGTTTTATAGTTTACTTTATTTTAGATATTTAAAGTAAATAAAAACACTCATAAAAATTATTTAGTGTATTTTTTTTCTATAGATGCTGTTTAAATTTTTAGGAAATCTATTATTTCACCATTCATTTTCTTCGAAAACCTCCATTATAAAGCTTCATAAATTATTATAAGTAGTAATTAAATTACACAAAGGTAGGACAATATATTTAATTTTTTTTATAAAATAGGAAAAAAAGATTGATTTAGGTCGTCATTAATTTTTATCTACAATTATTTAATACAAAAAAAAAATATATTAATGAAATAATTTTTACTTTTATAAGAAAAATGCATTATCTACTCAAAGTTACCAAGAACAAAATATTTTATAATATATGTTTAATCTGTGAAAATAATCTGTTGTAACTGATATGTTATGTTTATATAAGGTAATAAATAAATGCAAAAATAAATGAAATTGGACATAATTAAACAGCAGTATCAATAAATGCACTCTAAATAATAAAAATATAAATTAAACAAACTAAAATAAATATATTAAAACGTTAAGAATTATTCGAAAATAAAAAAACTATATTAGAATTATACTGGCATAAATAGCAACATAATATCATATACTATTAATTATTAATAACTGTATCACACCCCTTCATAATTAATTATTAAGTTACCTGGAGCCACTGACCTAAGAATGAAAACCGATCGCAATGTAATATAGTGACAAAATCCTAAGAATGAATATTCAAAAAGAATAAAATAATAATTTAACCTCTTGGCTATCTTTATTCAAAACACATTGTCTTAAATAATATTTAATGATGAAATTAAAAAACTGTCAGCTGAACTTACTCACTTTTTCATGTATCAAGCTTTTAGAAATATAAAAGCAAAAATAAAATATAATATAATCATATATATATATATATATATATATATACACATACAAACCTTTAAATACTTGCGTGTCTATTTCTATGTCTATGCAAATAAATACATTTACAGGAATACTAAAACATTTGCGTGATTCATTGCAATGAAGCAAATAATGACTGTAGACAATCAAATGAACACACTTAAGTTCAAAATTATACAACATACACAATAGAGAAAATTGTAACTAACATAACTTTCATTATGAACCAGAAATCTTGAATGGATAATTCCAAACAGAATGACTACAATTCGCATAAGGGTTGAAAATAATTCCGAGATTGTTGTACAACTTCTAGTTTCATTCTATCGATCGCACGTACACTAGTATTTGTTAATAAAACATTTTTTTAAAATACATTCATATGATACAATGACACATTTGAATAAAATTCTGTATGTCACATGTCACAAATGAACTTTTTAATGAAAATGTTTTTTAATCAGTTTAAGTATTGATTATATATATATATATATATATATATATATATACAATTATAATTATTTATTTTATTTCCAGAACAACTGGAAGTCCACAAGCAAAGTCACCAGGAGGGAGTAGTTCGGGGGCAGTGCCCGCTAGTCCCCCTACAGCACCGCAAAACAAACAATTACACAATGTCAAGGGTGGACCTGGCGGTGGAGGAGCACAAGGAGACCATCCATCGGTAAATATGCCAATTTGAGAAAAAATAAATGTATAAATATCTTTGTTTTTAACATTTCGATTCGTACTGGAAACATACATTAAAAAATCGATTATATATATACCAACAAATTGAAATATGGAACTTATGTATTAGATTGGATTGTTAGTTTTTGAATTTTTATTCTAATGATTTAATTAAAATTATCGTTATAGAATAACAAAAACATTATTATCAATATTTTAATGGATACAATATGTATAGCTGTAGGTAATAAATGACCTTCTTGAATATCAATTCTTGGATAAGAAAACTTTAGATTTAATTGAATAATAATAACATTTTGAAATACTACACAATATGAAGGATGTTATAAAAAGATCGATTTAATTAGTTATTGAGTCAATTTTAATCAATTCTATAAATTCGTAATTAAGTCGTCTATCAATACGTATTTCATTTGAATTTACTTTTATAATTTATATCGCCTTTTTTGAAAAGAATTATTGTATGTATATATATATATATATATATATATATATATATATCAGGTAATATACATATATATATATATATATATATATATATATATATACATATATATATATATATATATATATATATATATATATCAGGTAATATACATATATATATATATATATATATATATATACACAATATATTTCAGTTTTGTACATTTTTTATTCCCTTAAAAAACATTTTTAATTCTTATTTATATCTATAGGATCATTCTATTTAGACTTCCACATGAAAGAATTAAAAAACAAAAAAACTAAAAAAAATCATATTTTTTTATTTAGTATTTTAGTTCAATTGTATTTTAGTATTGATTGAATAAAATAATAAATAAAAAATAACATATTTTTTTTAATTTTTGTGTTCTTTTAATACTTTCATATGGAAGCCCTAATTGAATCACTTTATACATTTAACAATTCCTAGTACAATCTTTATAATCTGCTTGCAACTTACTGAATGGAATATAAGTTCATTGTCGCATTGCGTTAACTATGAGTCATTTGACAAACAAGATTTATGCAGTATTTACCATACATGTTTTTAAAACATGTAATGATGCTTTATCTTTCCTCGCTAACAATTCACTTTTTTAATGTAAAATTTACAGGAAATGTTTATTTTTTAAAAAATAACCTTTTTTGAGAGGTTTAAAACACAAAAATAGTTATATATATATATATATATATATATATATATATATATATATTTATAGTGAATCATGGTAGTTATTTCAACTTGATAATTTGATGTCTGGTAACTTAAAATAGCTTTAATTTGAATGTTTGTCTAGTACATTTTGAGTAAATACACTTGAATAGAATCTATGAAACCATTATGATCTTACTATATTATTATATTTTTTGTACATTCATACAAATATAAAACATCAATATGAAATTTATATAAAAAATATATTTATCACGTGAAAATATGTAAATGGTAAAACCAATAAATTGAAGAATTGATTAAAGATTTAGTCTTTTTTGATCACTTAAGCTTCAGTTTTATTGTGTTGGTTTCCGTACATTTTCCATTTTTAGGTAGATAATCTATTTAGTGGAAAATCTATCTTAATATGGTAACGTGCCGAAATTAACAGTGAAAAAATTAAACTTGAGTATCGAAAAGGTCGACCCACATTACTAAAAGAACTCATCAACCGAATCACAAGTATAAAAACACAATTATAATTTATAAAACAATTTGATCTTTACATCAATTAAGTAATTTGATTTCTATATTAACTAAATATGTAGTATTTAAATTTTATTTATTTTTCTTATAAGACAATAATATCCAATTAATAATATTAAATACTATATAGAAATATATTTCAAATGAAAAATATATCATTGAAATGAACTATATGAAAAGTAAATTATATAAACATAAATAATCTCATATTATTAATTGTTAACTTTGAAAAATAAATATAAAAAAGGATTAAATTTGACCCATTCTCTATAAAAAATTGTATTAATTAATATTATTAAAATTTATGTTATTAGTTATCGTTTCTAAACCTTATAGTATCTTAGAATATCATTAGATTTGAAAAAAATCTACTTTACTGTAAAGATAAAACTCTAAAATCAATTTAAGAAGATAAAACTAGTAAGAAGCTGACTCTGCAGTTGTCATTTATCTAGTCAATTTGAAAATTCACTTCAAACTTGTTACACAGTCACAATGAAACATCTTTGTCTTGAACTTTAGTTGAGTATCTGACGATTGATAGCCTAGTTAAGTACTTAGTTTTTCCTGAATTAGAATAAGGGTTGTACATTTCATTATGAATATCTTTCATTATATATATATAAATATAAACTTATATGTCTGGTATTAAATCTGTAAGTAAATTTTAAATCTTAAAATACTACTGATTTATCAGATTATAAACACAGTATTATTTCAATTAAAATTTTGCGTTTGCCTAAATTTACTTTCACAAATGAATAATTCTCCACAAACCATATAGCATTCTTATCAAAAGGCTTTCTACAATTCTACATTTGCTTACTGTTCATGATGAATGAGTTAAACACATTTTGATTTTAATTCCTCATCAAAGATGTTATTAATAACAATATATTAAAAAAGATATTTTATAAATCATTAAATTATTATTTAAAAATTATATCTAAATATTTATAAAAATATTTATCGAAAAGAAAATATAAATATATTTTATTGTAGTACAAAATCACTTATGTATAATCATAATTTTTCTGAAAAATTCAATAATTGTTTCATAAATTTTCTAAAAATGCTCAAACCTTTCAAACGTCGCTCCGCTCATTACCATTTCCTATATTTTTCTCTAACAAAAACAAATTTTACTCGATTACTAGACCTTATTAGAATTCTAGTCTTATTTTTTATTCGAATGATCTCTTCACAGAGGACATTTCAATTTTATTTCACTTCTTATATCTGTTTTTATTTTATATCGTATTTCATTTCTTATATCTACGTAGCAGTAACAAACAGTACCAGTGCCGAACTCTTATACTTTCGCCTCATACTCATGTGGTGGTAAAGACGCCGAAACAGCAATTCTGTCGCCTTTATTCCCGTTCCACTACAGAATGGCGCGCCATCTCTTCTTACTCCTACTTAGAATTTTCAGGACGACCATGATATTTCACAATAAATTATCATCTAGATTTCCTTAGTAAATATGCAGAAAAATCAATATCATTTTCAATTAAATATTTAGATATAAGAAAATGAAACAGATATGTGGTTACTAAAATAGTATTATATTAAAAAAATGTGTAATTTTCATTTCAGAAATGTTTGCATTACAACCCAAACAATATTACATTAATTAAATTATCTTTAATTTGATTATATATTTAATATCTGATATAATTACATTTTGTTAATTAAATAGATTCCATCCGAGTTTGAATGTGTTGTGTATGATTAAATGATTTGTTTTTTATTATTATTAAAAATGATAATACATAATTGAAAAATTAATTTGTATCACTCAGCAGAAATGAATTTGAATACTAGTTGAAAATAAATAATGAACTTAATCATGTTAAAATGATGAAAGAGAAAAATTACACTTTCAAATGCGGAACCAAAATATTTGTATTACACATTTACTGATTAATTTTTAACCACTTGTATATGTACCACTATGTACTATTTGTAACCACTAGTATATAGGAAACATCTATCATCCCATTTAAAAACTAGTTTATTATAATTGTATATTTGTAGAAATAAATAAATCAATAACAATGTTTATAAGTATAAAATAATCTTGAAAGACAAAACTGTTTTATTTAAAAGTTGTTGAAGGGATTTTTATTTAATTTTGATACATGGAAAAAAAATCATGTTTCAAAAATTCATTCAAATTCAATTAGTATATATTCATAAATAATAGTATTTATATTATTATTTATATTGTATTATTTAAAAATTATTATAATTATTTAGAAAAATCGTTCTTTTCTGTCAATTTTTTATTATTTCTTATATATATATGTATAGCATATTTTAAAATTAAATTTCTAATAGATTATATATTTTTTATCCCAGTTAAATAAAAAAAGTCTAATTTATTTTTAAACACTGGAAAAAATGACTAAAATAAAATTAAAGTTTATATATTTTCCATATTTCTAAATTATCTACTTCACATATTGTTTAATTTTTCAATGCGTTTTTTTATAATTTCAATAATAATACACTGTTAAAATTATTATTAATCTATGATAAATTGATTGAATTGCAAAGCAAATAAAAGTAATATTGAGATAAATGTATTACCTTGTGATGGTTGTAGCTTTGATGCATTTTAATCAGTTTTAATGCAATTTTCTAACTTTTACCCTGAATTAAAATGTGTAATATATTTTAAACGTAAACTTTTAATTAAATACAAACTAGCTCATAATTTTAATTAAAAGTATGTCTTTTAACCAGATAGTTCAATCTAGATTTAGCTTCCGAGTGATATTTTTAATTTCAGTAAATATCAAATTCAGAGTTTTAATTGACAAAATTAAATACTTGCTAATAACAAACAAATGATTGAAAGATAAAATAAAGTTGGAAAAGTTCATATAAAATGTGGTATTTTAGTAATCGCCTTATTTCGAAGAAATATAGTAGTCTTGAATATGATAAAAGTATTTGATACTAATGTAATACTGTTATTATTTTTAAAGTATATCATAAAAACCGAGTCATAAAGTACAAATAAGTTCCTGGATAGAATATTTTTACAACCGACCTTGACTGGTTAATAACCTGACTGTGCATCCCTGCCTGAAACGCACATATAAAGTTTCGCATAGCGCGCTTTCTCTTGCCCATTTGTCTAAATACCGTTCGCCGTCTTGTTCGCTAGACTCCCCACGCTTTCGCCAATGACTCTGTCCGGGTTAGAAATAATTAAATTTCGCTCATTTTTCGTCACGCAACTCGTCCAACCAGCCAACCAACCAACCAACAGACTAACCAACGAGCTGAACGTCTGCGACGTATTCTTCGCAGTTAGCGGACGACGCACGTAGACTATTTTATTAAGCGGATTCCGCTCAAAACGTCAACCGGGCGACGGAAATGCTTCCGTTATGGTTTTGAGATTTCGGGAAGTCTTTCGCGTCCGTGTAATTTACAGTGAAATTGTTTATTTTCGCTATATACCAATTTGAAATGGCATCGTTTCACATACAATCTTATTATGTATCAAATTACATCTCTTACTTGTTGACTTTTACTTGCTCTAAATTGTTGTGTTTATAAACTTTTAATACTTATTCATAATTTCAACACGATAAAACAAACTTTTCAATTGAATTTTATGCAGTTTATTTACTTTCTTCCAAAAGTTTGAAAAGTACACAAAATTTTAAATCATTTTCTCTGCCGCATGTGTCAAACTTCTGTGAATCATTTATTATAAAAAATATTTTTTTATTAGTTACAGAAATAAATCGATTTCTTCAATTTTTTGCTAATCTATACTTTTTATCCCATCAATGGAAACATAAAACCATCATAATTTATTTTCATTCGGCTCATATGAATGGCCCAAAAATCAATAAGTGTAAGTCACTATGTTTTTTTTTTTTGATAGAAATATTGGCATTTTAGTAAACATAAAAAATACAATTATTATTTTGTGTGTATTTTTTTATATTTAATTTATGAAAACACTTATTAACTAACGACTTCGTGATTTTAAAATCGACAAAATTATTAATGTTTTATAAATTTCAAATGGCAAAAATGTGATGGAAAATTGATACACTGATTCAATTTTGAATCAACCAAATGTATATTTTATACTCAAATAAATATTCACCCCTAACTATGCTTTTTTTAATTAATAATCTTTTAATAAAAATCCTAAATAATAAATATATAATTTTAAAATCATATATAAACAGTAAGTAAGCAACATTAGATTAAAACTTTTTTTAAAGATTTATTTGGTTTTGAAATAAATTTTATAAAACCATCGATATTTTTATAAAGAAACAACAAACATTATTAAAAGAAATAAACATACAAAAGTACATAAAAATAAATTTCTTATATCTTAAGACAGGCACGAAAGAATCTTTAAGTAGATTAAATCTATAGAAATAAATTAACTTTACATTTCAAAATATGGTACTCTTCTAAATTATTTCAATATATATGTATATATGGAAAAAAGTTTGATATCATTTGCGTGTGTATGTTTGACTTTTTTTATTAATTTGTAAATTTCATTTCCTGTATATAAAATCGAAAAACGTTTCGGTATTTTGGTAGTAACAACATTTTATTAATTTATTTCCGACGTTTTCGTGTATATATATATATATATATATATATATATATATATATATATATATATACATATATATATATATATATATATATATATAAACAAACTTTTGACATGAAGCCATATGAAATTCGATAATATTTTTCTAGTCTTCAAACATGACTTTATAAAAAGCTTAGTTAAATATTTGATCTACGATTTTATATCTTTTGAAGTAATTATTCTGTCTTATTTTTGTGTATATTTAAATTGCTTTTTTAATATAATTTATTTTACTTTTAAATCTTAATAAACAAATCTTTCTAAATATGCAATCAATTGAAAATGGAAGATACTAATAAAATCAATTTATTTTTTAATAGAAATATTTTTCAACATAATAAATATTTTTAATAAAACTTTTAAAGAAATTAAAACTTTTCATAAATTACATTTTTGTTTGCATCAAAAATTATGTGACATTAAATGCTGTATTTATTAGAGACAAAATATGAATAATACAAATATTCTAACAAGCAGTGGAAGTTTTGACTCGGATTAATTGGCTTTTTCGGAGTGTAAATTCTTAGATTTAATCAAAGTAGTTTCAACAGAAGTAGCACATAATTCGATTACCTGAACAGATCTGCAGAAAGCACAATTTATTGAATTTGTATTCAATAAAACTTTGACATCAGTTAATATATTTAATTACTTTCAAGTAAATTAAAGACAATTTCAAAATACAATAAATAATTGAAATGGATATAAAAAATATTTCAAACTACATTTTTTACAATTAAAATGTCTAACGTGAAATAAAATAAATTTCAAAATATTTATGTGGAAATAAATACGTGTTGACGTGCCGTAAAACACCGAAAACATACAAACACGCATAATTTCAACGAAATAGCGTATTCTGTCTGGAGAACTTTTACTTAAATGGAAATAAATTTTCACTTAGTGTATACATACGTAACTTTTCTTGTAGTTTATACACACTTCTAAGCCATTTAGTAATTCTGTGATAAACACTCTCTTCAACATTGATTTACATTAGAATTCTGACGCCTGCTGTTTTTTTTCTATATCAAAACTTTAGTATCAATTATTTTATTATTTTAAAAATAAATTCATTGAACCAAAATAGAATTTTGTTTTTATATGAAGTTTCATAGCATGAAAAAACTTCATTAGTACAAAACCCATCAAAGCATTCAATTAGATATAATTGTAAAATAAAAAGAGATTATATCTTTTTTTTATAGGGTTCATTTCAAAAATATTTCAAATGAAATTATTCGTATTATTCATTTACAATCCATTTGAAAACTAGGTAAATAAATTTAAAAAAATATTTATTGAAATAAACACATCAGTTATACACAATGACAGTATTTTCAATACAGTAGCATAAAAATTATACGGAACATTCAAAACAAGAATACAAAAATAATTGAAAATATGAAATATTCAGGAAAATATTTCAAATTAAATAGAAACAAATTGAATGGTATTAAACTTGTCAATGACTCTGTTATAACTATAAAAATAAACGTATTTGTATTGAATTACAATTTTAAATAATTATATATAAAGATATTAAAAAATAGTTTATATTTGCATATAAAAACACATACAACTTTTTAATCTACTTTTCATGATAATAGTAAATAATAAGTTACACTTTTTTAAAAATTACAAAGTAAAATTGAAATATATTGCTTCGGTCTGTAATTAAATTTTAACAACCATTATGTTTTGTTGTTTTTTTCTGAGTCGTCTTTCTTTAAATTAAAATTATATATTTACAGCATTAAATTATCTTATTTGCCTCAGAGTTACACTTCTTCAAATTATAATTATGTTTTTACTCCAACTATAGTTTTTTTTTTGTTTTTCTCTTTGTAACTTCTTTTTAAGTTTCAAGTATGACAAGTTTTTACAAGTTTCAACAAAAAAGATATTTTTCGTAGTTCAGATTAATTTATTAAAGATTTTCATATAGATTCAGTACAGATTTTTTTGTGTTTTCAACAATCAGATATTATATTGGAAAATAATTTTAACATCAAATTTTCAAATAAATCAAATCTAAACCACTTTCTTGATATATTTAAATAGACATTTATTTATTATGATAAGATAATATTAGTTAAAGTAATTAACTGAAATATATAAAAAATAATATTTTATATTATTATAATTCCATAAGTTTACTAGACTATCTTAATCATAATTTTCATGAACTTCAAAGTATATTTATTATATATTAATAGCTCTATTCACAATCTGTATATTTGACAATTTAGTCTTAAATGCATTACTATTTGAATCTTTTTAACCAAATAAAAATACCAGAATGAATCTTATGGCAATAGTCTATAGTTTGTAATTAAAAACACGTTTTTAAAAAATAAGTATTAGTGTTTTTATGGTTTTTATTCTAGTGTTAATATAATTTAAAATTTATTATTCATAAATACATTTTAATTTGTATCATAATTCGTTACATATTATCATATAAATTTAATTAAAAAGAAGTTATCTAATTATAATATACATTATTTTAATCTATAACTCTATAGAAGTTAAATAAAATACAATGTATACTATAAAATAATAAACAACTTGCAAATAAATTACCAGTACTCACGCTATACAGCACACATCCATATCTATTAAGTAGTAAACTCACAATAATAACAACATAAAAGGGTTACTAAAGGTCAAATCTTAATAACTTTGTTTTCATTTCAAATTAATCAAAATTGATCTTTAAATTAATTTAATCGATCTTAAAGGTAGAATAATATTGTTTTTTCCATACAGACATTCGAGAAATATTTTACTACAAATTCATTGAAATAAATATAGTTTTTTTACGAAAAAATACTCTACAGATATATTTAAAAAGCATTACGGTAAACCTACAATTAAAATAAAAAAATTTCTGCTTCATTATATATTAAATTAAGAATTATTATTCAATAATCTTTCATTCTAGTCACTAATCTTCATTGATTTTTTTGTAATATTAAAATATATTGACACGTTATTCTTTAACTTGTTCAATGACTACAACATTTTATAAAGAAAAGTATAAATATTCCAAACAATATATTTTTCAACTATAAATCAACTCTTAAAAAATATCATTTATAAATTAAATTTTGGTCATGTTCCTTTTTTAGAAAATTTATGCAAATTTGAAATCAGTTCCAAATTATATATATATATATATATATATATATATATATTAAAAGTACCCTAATTTATATTATTTATTTTAAATTAAAAATCTATTTTTCTTACAAAAAATATTCTAAATATATGTTTCCGTTTCCTTATTTCTAAATTTTTCTAATATACTTGCAAATTATGAGTAATTAATGTTGTTGATTAATTTAATCTTTTTTCTATTTCTCATAAATAAAATAACTTCTATATTTTTTAACTACACATTATGTGACTCATTTAGTGTTAATATACAAATTGATATATATGGATATCTTATTAATATTTAAAACATAATATTGTGAATATTAAAAAAATACTCCAGCCCTGCTTTTAAAAGTAATTTCTCTCGAAGAGTTTTGTCTCGATTCACCGAACAGTCAGGTACATTTATTCTCAGTGACTTGATGGGTTATAATTGAATTTTGCCGTTTTAAATTTAATGAAATAGTACATTTTAACTCTATCTTTCTCTCAAACGTCTATTCATAGAAAAAGTCGTCCTTCGTTTTATAAAAGTATACGATCAGACTATTTCATTTAGATTGAATTCTGTATAATTTGTCATTGTGAGTGTCCCAATTTTACAATTTGAACATATATTGCGTTAGCTAATTCCATTATTGGATTAACGAACGATGAAAGTGTATTAAAAGAAAAGATGATGAAAAACCCAAAGATAAATTGCTTTTATTTGTTCTTTAATAGTGAAAATCGGAATGGATGTCATATTTGATAAATATAAGCGATTCTGTTCGATTTCGATTTTCGTATATTAATCATAAAACGTTAGTCTAGATTGAAATCGTGAGAAAAATTATTGCAGGTGGTATTCGTTTATACGATTATTTTTTATATGACTTATCGATCCAATCTAACATATAATTAAGAAGAATACTTTCAAAATTTTAATACCTAGATAATAAATTTATATAAACACATTTTAAAACCAACAACAACAACATGCATGTATGTTTGATGTTTGATGTTTAATGTTGTATAAAAAATGTTGTGATCTTTTTCGCTGATGTTCAATGTTATTGAATTTCTAAATCTTCTTCTATTATCTCTTTTTGATCTTTCACATCTGTTAAAATGCGCTTTCTTCCATTTCCAGATTCGATGTTAAAAAACAAAAATTATTTATATTCCAGACGTTTTGTCGCTGAATTTGTTTCAGATGGCTTTCCTTCAAAACCGATCGATATCTCTTGTTGATATGTACATCGACAACTCGGAGCCTTCAGAAAACGTTGGACAAATACACTTCTCTTTGGAATACGATTTTCAGAATACCACTCTTATACTTAGAATTATACAGGTAAGATTTTATTTATGAAATAACACTGCTAAGATATATCATCAATGATACTTCAATACTTCGAAACAGAAATACACACAATAACCACTTAATGTTTCTTGAAGAAGGTATAAAATATATCTTTATCGACAATACAATTTAAACAATAGTTTATTGCGAAGTTAAGTAAAAATAACAACGGAATAAATAGAGATGAGTTTTTAAATTGAAATCATTATATCACATCTTAACACCGGTTATTTAATTTTGTATAAAAATTTACATAGCAATCAATATAAATATGAAATAATACTTGAATTTTATATTAGTGAAACTCGAATTAATTGAGCATCATGTACCATACTGACATTTAATTGTTTTAAAAGACATTTAAATCAAATAACTCATATTGTTCGAATTAAATATTTAAATGAATATTTCGAATGACAGTAGTGAAGCAGTAATGTCAGTCAGTGTATGTTTTGACACGTTTAATATAGTAGATGTACACATAATATCTCAATCAATTTAAAAAATGCATGATATCCATGAATAAAATTGAATTTGTCACTCAAACTTCATTATTTAATTGTTAATTATTTTCATGTCAATGTACATAGAGACATTTAATGCATACATACATATATATATATATATATATATATATATATATATATATAAATATATTAATTTAAGTTAAAATACACATCAAAATATTTAAAAAATTAAAAGTATAGTTAATAAACTTTAAAATTCAAACAAAAAACATGTTATACAAGTGAATATAATTTACTTTTAAATATCATTTATTACATTATTTGAAATGAAACAAATTTAAAACACATAAGATTAAATTTTAATAATCCTGCAAAACATTCTTTACAATACAGTTTTCAGTTACGTTATCTTCTGTCATCCGTTCGATTTTGACATAAATTAATTGGCAATTTTAATTGATGGTCTTTGTTCTAGACATGACAGTTTTATGTATTTGGTCGTTAAGTGGAGAATTTAATTTTTCACAGTAGTGTTGCAAACAAATTATTTTCCATATAAATTCTCGAACAATGATGATGGATGTCTAGTGGTTTGTTGCCATTTAAATGGGTTTTCTGTGTAAATAGTTATTTTTAATTATAGATAGTGGAAAATTTTACAATAATACTTTTTTATTGTAATAATAATTCATATTAATCTAGCTGTCGTTCGAAATAGATTGAAATTTAATTTCTAATAAAAAACAGACAATAGATTTAGTCTATAGAATAATAATATTTTTTTTATTCCTTTTAAATTAAATAACCATGATATTTGTTTGTTATCGATTATTGATTTTAACTTTATTTACTTTCTAGTAATTATTTTATTGAATTAAATATTTACTTAAAAATTTTTTTAAACAACCATAATTTTAGTACAACGTTTTTTCTAAATATATTAATTCATATTTTTTCACTTAATTGAAAAATTAACATTTTGAAGAAACATAATTGATATATATATATATATATATATATATATATATATATATATATATATATATATATATATATATATATATATATATATATATATATATATATATATATATATAGCTTATGATAGGTAGTGCCAAAATCTAATACATTAAATAATAAAAAATGTATCATATCAAACAATAATAAAATTATATTTTTTCACCGTATTGATTTACTGATTGATAATAATAACACTTTTATTAAATCTACTTTCAATCATATGAAAAAAAAACTATAATATTAAACCTGTACTGCCTCAACGCCTCATTTTTATGTTTTAAAATTTGTAAAAAATCTATTATCCTCGAGGTATGGTGTAAAATAAATCATTTTTATTGCTAATTTACTTTTTGCTTTATCAATACTCTTTAATATTCACAAGTTGTAATACTTTTTTTACAAATTGACTGGATATAATTCTTTATGACTGACTTAACAAGAGCATAAAGAATTAATCTTTCTCATATAATAAAATAAATGCTATGAAACATTATAATTTTGGCACTAATTGGTATAATTTGACTTTCATAAAATAAATGATCGGTGAACTTATCAGCCAAAAATTTAAATATTAATGAAAACAACATGCACTGAAATTCAAAAATGATAATCAAAGATTTCGCTGCCTTTATGTTGTTAAGATGATTATATCATCGTCGAAATACATGTAAGCAACAATCAAAAAAAATTATGCAGTGAATGAGAAAAACACATTTCCGGAAAAGAAGTTATCCACAGTGCCAAAAAGTTTAGTATGTCAAATTTAGACTACAAATATTTTTATAACCTCTTAAGTAACTTCTTTTTTTAAAAAAAGATATAGTTATGTATTTTATTTTTCATTTCACAAAATTCTATTAATGAATTTTGTTATACGAGTATTTTCTATCTACGTATATATTTGAGATTTAATTATAACATAAATTAAAGTTTATACAATCTCTCATTTCTTATCTAGACTTACCAAACAATTAATATCTTCTTTCCATTAGAGTTAAAAATTATATAAACCATTAAATTTAATGACCTTAAACCATTGAACAGTGAATTTCCATTCTTAAGAAAACCGCTGACACGTAAAAAAGTTTTATGACGCAATAAACTAACAATAAAAGATTTTTCCAGTTTGAAAAATATAAAGTCTTCTATTTGTAGAATCTTGTTTTATTTATTTTCTTGAAAATATAAATTTCAGTGTAGCTTAAAGTGATCAATAACGTTTAATTATCTGTTTCGTTCCTCATTTAAACAAGATTTTGTTAGAAATCTCTTTTTCAGTCTCTCTCTCTCTCTCTCTCTCTCTATATATATATATATATATATATATATATATATATATATAATCATTCCAAATTCATTATACACTATATCTTACAAATAAAATAATAATTAATATAAGGATTATTTCTTTAACAAAGAGTTTTTAGATCCCCAATCTTTTATATAAAATATTTTTATTTGTAACATGTTTATTTTGTTTTTGTTTTTCTATTTTATTGTGATTTTCAAGAAAATTCCAATCAACATTTACTACATATTTTATTTCTATAGGAAATACCATTCTATTTCAAATATATTTTCAATATTTTTTTTAAATATATTTCAAATACAAGTCTTTATTTTACTATATATCTATATTTTACTATTATCATACTTATAAAAATAAAAACATTATATTTATAAACAGATTATAAAAAAATCTCTTAGGGTAATGATCTTTAAAATTAGTATCCTTCTTATAAAAATATTCTTCGATGATATAAAATGCAAATTGAAAACAGACAGAAAGTGAATTTGAGATAAGAAAAGTTTTAGAAACTCCACGTTAGATAAATCTCATAAAGTGTGCACAAATATTGTACGTACACATACATAGGGACCCAGAATACTTAATCTTTCTATACTTTTATGTCTCGTATGCTGAAAATCTCAAGAGAGAGAGAAAGTTCCGTTGATAAGGTCACACAAAATAAGGACTACAATATCATTGAAAATGTATAAAGGTTAAAAGGTTATAGGCACATTTATAACATTATCAAACAAAATGTTTTATCCGCGAATAATATTAGAAAAGAGTATTTAGTGTTAATTGAATTCCCTTCTAATTATATTAGAGTTTAAACTAATATCTTAAGGAATAAATCCTAGATAATATTAATTTTAGTTCCTTATATAACACGTTCTATACAAACTAATGACTGAGCAACTTGAACTTTACCTCATACACAAGTAATTCATTAAAAAGTTAGATCGAACGACACCATTAATTTTAAAGGATTTTATTAATATTCCTGATTGAATTTCCGACATAAACCATTTTATATACAGTAATAATTTCTGGCTTATTACAAATAACTAATTTCAACAAACACTCGAAAATCGTATCTGAATATTCGCTCGTAAATTCGAATATAAATCAATTCATTGTTATTTTAACGCACTGATCCTAACTGTAAACACAATGTAAACAAACTAAAATATTTGAGAACGTGTTTGTTCATGGTCATTTAATACATAAACAGTTCAGTTCCGATTCGCCTTTCAAAACATTTCACTGATTTTCAAACGAATATGTCAACTACAGTGATGAAATGTTTCCTATGGTTGTACAAGTGATTTAATGGGAATATAGGTTTTAATTCGATTCAATTACAGTGTTTGTTATCACAGAAAATCTTCTTTAATTCAAAAAATATATAGTTTTCAGCCGTTCGTATAATATAAATTTATAATTGTTTATTTACAATTCAACAATCACATAAATATAACATATATATGTATATATATATGAATTAAAAAATATATTATCTTTTATAGTAAAAAAAAAATTTTAATAGAAAACTAAACTAGATTTTCTTAAAAAAAACATAAACTTAGTTACATTTTTATACTTTGATATAAAAATGACGAAACATAAATATACAATAAAAATTGTATAAAATTTAAAAAAATCACAGAAAAATATTTTCCTTCTAAATAAGTATTAAATTGCTACTTTGTACCTGAAATATTTACATTTGATGCAAATATATATATATATATATATATATATATATATATATATATATATATATCACATACAATTTAGTTATTTTTTAAATAATTATTAGTTTTATAAATCATATTTTACCGTAAATATCATCTAATAGAATACGATTTCACTTTCAAAAAAATGTAATTAAAACAAATATATCACAATTAATTATTCGTGTTGGTAAATATCACATACAACAATTAACATATTGCACGATTGAGTATTGTTTTAATATAACAATGCACCTTTTATCAACTTTCCTAATATCTTCATCTTTAATGTTGTTTCATATTGTTAACATTGTAAATTCATTAATACCCTCCAGTTATAGTTTGTTTCTTTGAAAGGAACCCTACTGTTATTACTTTCTATGAATGAATCTCAAACCAGACACCAAATGTTTTGCTTGTAGCGTATTCAAGTTTACTATTACAAAATAATAAATTATTTAAAATCCACTTTAATTTGAACTGAAACCGACAATCTATTTTATTGTCTTTAATAATTAATTTTGAAAATAACTCATTTTAAATTTTAGTATTTAATATTCAATTGAAAAACACTTGACATTTTTATTTTAACGGTTTGGATCGCTCTAAAAAATAACAAATCTTTGCTCAAAAATACAATTTGTTATTTGGATATTATTACAAAATTTACTATTTTATCAACACACGCAATTCTATCATTTAATCAGTATTTAAATGCCTTCATTCAGTGTTCTCTATTATTTTTATTAAAATTGATTCATCACCTGAAAATCTTATATTTTATGTTTAACCTATTAGTTTGATTTAACAGTATTTTTTTCTTAATTAGTGATACACAGACCGTCCAAATAGTCGTTTTTAAGAAATATGCGTTATATTTAATTCTAAATAAAATCATTAATTTACTGAAGAATTCTTAAGTATAGTTTTTTCAAGCCTATCGAAAATATATTTAAAATTAGTTCCAAGAAAATGTACCATATTAAATGCTTATTTGAAAAGAATTTTAATGAAAAATAATATTCATCCAAAAACTGTATAATGAAAAATTACCAAAATATACAGCATAACAAAATAGCATATTTATATATATACATTTATTTTAATGGTTTGAAATAATATTATTTATTAATGGTAATTTTATGTTCTATTTTTATTTTAAATTAAAAAAATAATTAATAAAAGGGAAAGCAAAGAATCGTATATATTTGTCCAGAAGTAGTGTCAAAATTATACATACTTGGTGTCATTTTTCTTATCTCTCTATTTCTCTCTCTCTACACACACACACACACACACATATATATATATATATATATATATATATATATATATATATATATATATATATATATATATTTATATAGATAGATTGATAGATAGATAGAAAGATAGATAGATAGATAGATATAGAAAGAGAGATTTACTCCTGTTGAGATAGTTATTTTTACCTAATTGATTGTACACCTCGCTTTTTAAAACATATAAAAGATAACTGTCTTACCCATCTCCAAATACAAAAGTTACTGAGTTTAAACTTAACGTTTCTGTCTTTCAATAAAACTATAATTTCCCAACCAATATATTCTGTATAATCAACGTTTAGAATTTTTTATACTAGATTTGCTATTCTTATCAAATGAAACAAAAATTTGACGAGAAAGACTTAATTTTAAACATTATAAATGTACTGAATAACATATGGAAGAATATCCATTGTCAAATTATCAATCACTGATATAACGATTAGTGGTTGTAACGAGGAAATAGAGCAGTCCCACAACAGTCGTTATAATCAAGTTCGAATATATATATATATATATATATATATATATATATATATATATATATATATATATATATAAAATAAATTATGATTACTAGATAAAAAATGCATTAAAAATGAGTTTGAAAATCCAGCAACTTGTATATCATAATGTTGATCATAATATTTTATTGATCGAAAGGTAGTGAATAAAATGTGATTCTTATTGGAACGTGAGCAAAAATATCGCAATACAAATAAAAATATCGAATATAAACCAATACAAAAGCGAACGTTTCTGTTTACGTTTCATTATTCTTTCTTTTAGTGAGATTTGTTTATCATTGATTTATTGTACCAGAATTCGACTTAGGACCAAAGGCTATATTATTCTCTCCAAATTTATCTCTTGGTGTTTGTATATGTGCGTGGGTGTATATTTTATATATATATATATATATATATATGTATGGATGTATGAGTGGGTGGTTTTGAGTGCAGTAATATGGTATTGAATGACTTTTAAAAAAAATATTTTACATTCCCTGCTAATTAATTAATTCTTTATATTATAATTGGGGATTCGAACAAAAGTCAATATATTCAATAAAACGTGAAATAATTCTAGGTCAGTATCGTAAAATTTTTCTTTAATTTATTTAACTGAAAACTACCAAAAATCTTTGAATATGTCGCTTAAATAATTTTTTTTCTAAAAAAAATAAAACTAATCGAATTCTCCATGTATTTATTTTTTTCCTCAATAAAGATGTAAGTTTTCACATAAAGCTTTCTAAATTATTGATCATTTAAGAATAGCAGATCGGTAATAAAATAGCAATAATTAATTTAATAAAAGCATATTTTGAATATTCTAACTCGATGTTCCATGTTTTTGTTCATAAAATAAAAATGAATCATTAAGTACAAGTGTATGTTTTAAATGGGATTAGTGTTATAAAGTTGTGTACTTGTGTATGGTCATACATATAATCCCGTTGAAGTATTTTCCTCATGTTCTTGTTCCTTTTGAAGATATCTACAGCTATTTGAAGATGAAACACGTACTAAAACTACTTGCGGAAGATAAAAAGTCACGTGATTCAAAATAACAAAAAACAGTATGATAATTCATAGGACGTACACTGAAAATAAATTCAAGTTTCATAACAGAAAAAAATATTGTTCAAATCTGTAAACTATAACAATTTTAAACAAGTATATAATATAAAAGGTGTAATTTAAATACGTTACTTTGAAATTAATAAGTAATACTTTATAGTACTATTGTATTCTTAAATACTAATAAGTATTCTAGTATCTTGAAATTTAATATTTATTTATCATTTTTTTACATATTATTTTATTACCAAAACATACTATATTAAACAAAATATGATTCATAGTAATATTGCAAATATTAGATAAGAATTGACAGTAAAGACCATACTATAATTAAATTAAAATATGATACTCTTCCCTTTATCCCTACCTTACTAATTTAATCATGTCTAGTACCACAGGCTCATTTATATGCTAATAACGATTTAAGTTGCCTGTTGCTATATAGTCTTACCCTAAGTGATTACCTTAATGCCATTTTTTATTCGCCATGTTGATGGCGTGATTATCGACTGTTAAAAGTTTCCGGCGATAAAATATCAAATTTATACACCTTTTCTGATTATACTACGTAATCAGTTTTACATTTTCTATAATGTAGGTAGACGGTATTGAAGATTCATTTACAGTTGAATGTTTGAAACATATTGCAAATATTTGATTTAGTCAAATAAATCCAGTTTTTATATTTATTGTTTTTATAAAGATTCAAATTTATTTACTAATTTATATTCAATACATAAATAAGAAAAATATAACATATTAATTGAGAATATGATTTTAATTGAATAAAGCTTTTACAACACTGTATTCTTATGAAAAATGAAATAAAAAATGTATATTTTTTCATAATTTGATGAATATAAAAATTGATTTGTTTCTTTACTTACATCATTAATTAGAAATAACAAAACAAAATAAAACAAATAAATATAATAACGGCATTAATCACATATTAAAATGTAATTAATGTTTATTTTCGTATTTTATTGTACGAGTAATATTTATTATTAAAAAAATAATTACATATTATATATTGATTTAATTTTATTTTAATCTTTATTTAAAAAAAATAAAGATATAGTATATTTCAAATGTGTTTTCAAAAAACTACTAATTCATCGCGTTATCTAATATCAATTTCATTTTTAATATTATTACAAGTTTCCTTTATACCATTCTTCGTACATATATATTTTTTGATAAATAATAAATATTACCCGCTTCAAACTATTTTATGATATAAAATACTGTGAAAAAATAGCGAAACTTTCAAGAATTTAATATCAACAATCTTCTATATACAACGTTTGATATATTTTATTGATATTGTTTTTTTTCTGAAAAAGAAATCCCGGTATAATATGTCTAGTAATTTCCGTTGAAGTGTATTTTTTCTCTAGATAGTATACTACATACATAACCTTAGTATCATTATTAGAATCATAACACAAACATCGTAAACATACTGAAAAGGTCATTGACTTTTCGATTTTTTAAAAATCATATTGGCTTGATATTGAAATGTAAATAAGTCGCTTTGAATTATTCAGTAGGGGTGTAGACTTTGTCACCAACTACAATATCAGTGCCAGGGTGAGGCGTGTGGTATCGTTTACACAAATTGATCTAAAGCAACAGCTTGAAGTCTTAGAAAATTGGATCATAATGATCATTGTCATTATATCGAAACACTGATAAATGAATAATGCTCGTCCTACCTTTTTTCAATATAAATAATCAATAAAATATTTTAATCGAATTTAATTAAACGATGTATCTTTTTATAAAAAAGTTCTATAATTTAAAATGTTTATTTTCAACACAAGTTCTACGAAGAAAATTATAAAATGAAAATTAATAAAATTTATTTTTATTTACAAGGCTAGAAATTTAAATCCTTCTTGAAATAAAATATATTTTATTTTAATAGTGGTATAAAATTCTAAAATACAATTTATTTTTATTTAAGAGATTTGATATTTCCAGATAAATTTATGTATTTTTTAAAATTAGTTTTAAAATATCTATATAAATTTTACTAATGAAAAAATATTTTAAACTGAAAGTGAATTCTAGTAAATATTATATAAATTGACACAGATAATCATTCAGTATATTATTGAAATATATTTTTATATTAAAAAAAAATTTCTAACACCAAAAAGACTTGTATTTTATTTTAAAATGTTTTGTTTTTATAATTATTTTTATTTTTTAAACAGAAATTTTTTTGAAAATTAAAATAAAATCTATCCCTCCAAATAACTTGCTGAATTGTCTAGATGTTCATTTATAAGCTTGATTTCAGCTCTGTAGTAGATTTTGTCTGTTATTGAAAAAAATTTTTCGTTTTCACTTAAAAAATATTAATTTCGATTTAAAATCATTTTATTAAAAAATAAATTCCATTATAAACAAAACATTCTTTTCTATACAATTTTAAAAAAAATTATCTGTAAATATAACTGAAAACTTGATTTTTTTATTTTGAAATTAACTCATACTTATTATTATTATTCTTTAATATAAAATTCGCGGCCATTCTTTAATATAAAAACAAAATAATAATTCTAAACGAAACTGAAATTCTATCCAATTAAAAAAAGTCATACATTTTTCATCGTATGAAAAATTGTAACACAAATAGATACAAACATAATAGTGAATTTCTTTTGAGTTGTATCTATATTTTAAAAACTAAAAAATAAATCTAACTTTTTCAGTTAGTTTCATTGTTTATTTATAAAATGATTTGTTTTTCGCCTACAAGTATCTTTTTTTCCTAACATTCTACAAGAAACAAAATATGATATGCTATTCTTTATTTCAGTGTTCTTCACAACTACTACTTATATTTTATGGATTAGTTTTGATAAAATATAAATTGTCAATTCTTAGTTATTCTCTTTTTGACAATAGACTTGTACTAACAAAAACTATATACTGAGTGAAAAAAGTTTTCTTAACTTGTTTATTCCATTACACGGAAACCTGAGGAATCAATAACAATATTACATTTTTACGACCGTATTCTGTTGTTAGAAGTTCACGCACAGCTTGAATACCGATATGTATAAAATTTCAACTAGGTTTGCGTTCCGCTATAAGAAAATTCCAAACATTAAGAAACTTTATTCTACTATTTACGTGAGAATTGGAAAAGTTCTCTTGTATGTCATATAAATTGTCATCTCCAAAAATTATCTACTGACAAGCATGTTACCTTTTTCAAACATTTTTGTCGTAAAATCGATTTTATTATAAAAATGATTTTTTTTATATAAAAATCTTAAAAAAAATAATTCAATAATGGCATTAGTTAAATTTTAAGACACGAATCTATTTTATTTAATTAATTAAGTAAGCATATTTAGTTAAATTGATAATTAATTGAAAAGATATTCATGATGACTGTTGAAAAATCCACAAGATTTTCATATATTTACACTTCTCTACCATGCTAATAGACACATGAATCATTCTAATTACTTAAAAGAGAGGGAGATGAAATTTGTTTACAGTTCTACCAACTAAATGTACGTGGTAGTCCGGAATTATTAAATAAGACACGTTTTCATGTTTACGTATGGAAGTTACATTAATTTAAATGTCAAAATTTATATATATATATATATATATATATATATATATATAAACGCAATTTATACTCAAATACGCACTTTATACGCACCTTTCCTCTTTATCAAGTGTATGATTTTGTCAACAAAATATTTCCTTGTTTTTTAAATAAAAAAATTATATATATATATAGCTTGATTCAACTTAGGATTCCACAAAAAGTCTTAAAAAATGTAAAAATTAAAAAAAAAACTGTTATCGCCCATTTAATATTTTAATTCAATTGTATTTTAGTATTGAATTGAACTAAAATACCAAATAAAAAATAACATGACTTTTCTTAACCCTCGCACAGCCTTTTATTACTTCCATATGGAAGCCTAAATTGAATCACTATATATATATATATATAGTACTTTTTCTTTTTAGTGGTATTTGATAATTTTTCAAATTAAAAAAACATTACTGAAAACCCGAAATTAATCGAAGTTTGTTGCCAACAACAGAATTTATCATTACAAATTTTTGAACAGTATTAAATGTATTTTTTTTAATATAAACGTAGTAATGTAACTATGTCACTTCGCCACATAATTGAAATGTATTATTGATTTCATTTGAAACAATGAACCCTGAACAAATAACTTTTAATTAATCTACACATTAAAACTGTTAATTCATTTTTGCATTGTAGGTTTCATTAAACACGTTTTCAAAACACACATCGTAAATGTGAAATACGCGACTTCACATTTCATATAAAATTGTACAAAAACACAACGTTTCATTTAGAAATGAAATTTTATTACAACCATTTTGTACAATTTATAGCAGTGTGGATGTACGATTTTCTCCATTAGAAGAATTAGTATATATGTTATAAACTCGACTACGTATTCATTTCTTTTACCATTTTGACTACTTGATATCGTTACAATATATATATATATATATATATATATATATATATATTTATATACACTACTATTTTCATTAAAAAATAATTGATTTTATACATTCACTATTAAACGTTAAATTTGTTAAACAAAGAGTTAACATAAAAGATGAAAGACATTTATGTTTAAACATATATTTAGCAGAGAAAAACATGTGAAGTATATATTTCAATGAATTTGCAATCAAAATTTTATGTCTAAATTTTTAATTGAATTTAATATAATGATTTCTTGTGAAATTAGGTTTTAATTTAATACTTGTTCTTTACCAAATGTAATCAAAAATATAATATAAATCTATATATATATATATATATATATATATATATATATATATATATATATGTATATATATATATATATAGAATAAAACCTTTTTCCATCGAAAATTATATTACATGTGCACTAAGCATTAAGTCAAGAGCCTCTGGTAGACTGCGAAATTCTTAATATCTCCAGATATTATTCTACTTCAGAATTTTTCATTAAAAAATAAATTAAGGGGGAAGATAAGTACATCAATAAATACCAGGGAGCCGATTGATCTTTCAATTAGTTATACTCCAATGGTTCTTTGATGTAACGGACTATATACTTTTTATCTGATTTAACAATTTGTTGCGTTATTCAGTCTTCGTACAAACAGGCACTTAATGTCGTTCACCGAAAACGAAACACGTAGATAATGGTTTTTACTCGCACGTTTTTTCATTATAAATTGATGAATAAATTAACCATTCTGTATTAAGATTGTTGTATTTGCACAACACATAAATATAATTCTTACAAAATTAAGTTTCAGTTTATAGCGATTTAATATTCAACGCTGAAATTAATTCCTGTTTTAGTTGTTAATACTATCTTATGTTTATAAAGTTATATTTTTCTTTGTTTATTTTCATTTATTTCTTATCTTTGTTGTTGATGACTTTTTCTATTTTCTTAATTTCATGTTTACGCTCAATTTTATCCAATGGGATATATTCGTTTATTTGTGAATACTAATAAGTTATAGTAAACTACATATGGATTTACATAGAGATTTGTTTTTTTCAACACAGTCGCCATGCCTATTAAGGCGCTTGTCATAACAATAAATCAAGAAACAATCAAAACTACTATTTAAAATGAATTCTGCAGATATAGCCATTACTTTGTCTGGCCATTGTTTGGTTTTTCTTAAACATCTTTATCAATTTCAAATCTTAGATTTCCTAATGTCTTGATGACATTCATGCAGTATTCCAAACAGACAGAAATATCTCTCTTTGCAACTCGAAAAGGATTTAATCTTTCTGATAACATATTACTAAACACTTTTCTCAAGTTTCTAATCTATCTAAAGCTCTATAATAGATTAGTCTCTAGACAAATTTCGGATGACAACAGGTAGCATGAATGATGATATTACTCATATTTCTTCGGCAATACATGAAACAAAATATGAACTTTTTAAGCAGTCATCGTCATAAATGAGTTGTGGATATTTCTTTACTATCCCAAAAGAAAAATAAATTCAATGAAGTGATAGTATATTCCTATATCCCTGATTTCTTACCCAGAACTATTGGAATATATTTTATCTATTCTCCGAATTGAAAAAGCATCTACACCGGCTGAAAATCTTGCATCTGCAAGAAACCTTTTATATCGTGTCTTTAAATATTTGATCTTTCACTATGAGAAGCGACTCAACACACAACGACTACATCTAAAATTAGATTAGATATTTGCATATATCAAACGCAAGTGTAACAAACTATAACTTGTTTGTATTCAAATTAAAAAATTGAAACCTTACTCTTAATATTTTAATAGTTATGTAATGAAAGTCGTCAGTAATTAATCAAAATAGTCAAAAAGTAATTAATTACTCATTTTGTCGTATATCAATAATATATTTTATGAATAGAAATCAAAAATTACCTACTTTTATTTTTCAGATAATAACATTTGTGTTTATTTTTCGAAAATATATCCGTATTCGTTTATCATGTAATTTAAATATTAAATTAAAAGTTAAATTTTAACAAATATTAAAAATAGTAATATTTTTACAAAAAAAGTTTTATATATTTTTTTATGATAAGAAAAATATACAATTCACAGGAAAAAAATAATCTTATAATATATATAATTTTTTCTTTAAAAATGTTCATTATTTTTTCAAAAGAATAATTTTGTTCCGCGTAAAGTAAATATTGTTTTTATCAGAATCTGATTACATTCACAGTTTAAATATACATGCGTTAACAATGGTCTAACACGACGTTAAAAAAGGAACTGACTGATCTAATCAAATATGTTTCTGACATTTAGCCGTAAAAAAATACGAGCTGACAAAGCGCAATGTATGAAAGTCTCGGAGAGTTGCCTAGCGAGAGAGCGTATGGTGGAAAAACAGTGAAGCCGGCGTGAGTTTTAAAATAAAATCCTCGCTAACTCGATTATTTCCCGGTAGAGCGGAACGAGAAGCGACAGTGCCCATTTGCCCCGTCGTACTTGTACGCCAGTTCGGTCAAAGTAGACCGAGGGCGTCGCGGCGATCGACTCGATGACGGCACCGCGACGCCAGCGATGCCGGTAGATGAGGTGGGTCTGGTGAAGAGCCCGGCATACTGACGACACGTGTAAATGTAGCCGGGCTTTTGCATTCGCCTCAACTATCACAGGCTTAATCTCGTGGCGGCAGTAGTTGTGAGGATATTGATTGATCTTTATTAGTGGTGCGCCGCGGTTAGGTCAACTGATGTTCTGTATCATTTCAGAGATATTACACACACGTAGATACATACAGATATGAAAATTATATCAATATTGATTGAGTTACGGTCACGGTCCTCACTTTATATAAACAACTTGCACTTAATACCACGTAATCGTATTATTTCAACTAATATTTTAATTGGCCTCAATTATCGTAATAGAGCAGCGGTCTTCAAACTGTGTCAACTCACGGAACCGTTAAGATTACAAAAAAAATTGCGGAACTCCTACCATCTCCAGAAAACTCAATATGCGTATCCCACAAGTTTTGAAAGTCAGCCATCTTACAGACCATTTTTATTATTTACATCTGATTGAGCGGGGTCATAACGTGTACTCATAAATACAGTTTTACTGCATAATAATAGATATTTATAGAAATAAAAGAAATTATTGTAAATTAACTATTTTGAATTTTTAACTTTTCGGATTTTTTCTTGAAAAATTCTTTCGAATTTTGATTTTGTCTCGCGAAACCCCTGAAGAGGTTGCGTGGAACTCCGCGGAACACAGTTTGAAGAACACTGTATTAGAGTAATTCATGTTAATAACATCTAAATAGTTGTAAAAAAACCCTGATTCAAAAACCTCTCTCTCTCTCTCTCTCTCTCTCTCTATATATATATATATATATATATATATATATATGTATCTAAAAATACCTAGATTTTAATTCGAGAATTTTTTTTAGTCTTCATATCATCTTAACAGTTTTACCTTTAAAAAATCAAGATGTGTACAATTTGAAAATAAATATCTAAATAGGATATTCTTGTCATCAAAAAAGTTAAATATATATAATTTTCTAAAACTTCACGAGCCATACTCATAGTACTTTATTGAAAAATGTAACTAGGTCTCACTAATTATCAGTGTCTACTATAATACTAAATCTAAATAAGATCAGTAAATGTATCAAGATATTAGATTTAGTGGTGCATAAAGCATTACTAACTAGCGAGACACAATTGTAGTGTTAATTGAAATTAGCTTGACCCCAATATATTCTTATAGATTATTTTAATAAATCATAGAAAATATAATTTATAAAATATGAACCAAAAACTAGAAATGAAAAATAATCTTTAGTATAATAATTCAGTTAGAATATAAATAATCCAAATACTGTTTAAAATGTTATTTGTTAAAACAATGAATATATAAATCATTATTTGATTACAAAATATTTTTTTAATTTATAAAGTAATGAATCATTTTAAATTAGTTGTATATATTATAAAGTAATCAAAAAAATATATACCTAACGAAATAAAACAATTACATTATATCAAATACTAATTATTCTCTAAAAAGTGAAATTCGTAATCATCATTTATATAATTTCTACATGTATGTAATATCCAGTAACATCAATTGATAAATGGCGGTGTACCACTAATTAAGATAATCAATAATCTCACAGCTACGTGACTAAACCTGTGATAGTTAAATTACAAGCCGTTCGTCATAGATTCAATTATTTGTATCTCATTCACTATGAAAAAGTATTTTTGCTGAATAATATAGGTAGTTTATTGATTTTAAAAGCTTTTCCTATACTTTTTACATTTGAAATAATTAAGAAATCATCACAATTCATTTTTCATTAGTATTTGATTTAATAATTAAATAATTTTCAAGTATCCATCAAATCAAAATCGATCTAGATCAATGAATTTCTCTCAGTTTATACATTATTCATTTTTCTATTTGAGACACCATTGATATAATTTTACTAGAGAAAATATTACATAAACTGAATAAGTTCCAATTATTTTACATGTTAAGAAATCGTTTTTAATTCATACTTAAAACATTCTGGTCTGATAAACTTTTACAAAATATTTTCAAATAATCCCAGGATTATTAAAATTTATAAATAATATTTATTTTCAAACATGAATTTTTCACTTCCCTGTGATTCATAACAAAAAATCTTATCAAAAATGTTCAATAATTGATTATTGATGGCATGATACCTTCATGCTTGAATAGATAAAATACAGAAAAATCTATTCATATTTTTCTGTAACAATCTATTAATTTTTTTCTCTGATTTTCGACAAGAGGATGATAACAACGATATTAAAATGCTTTTAAGTAAAAATTAATAATTTACAGTATTTTATCAAGAAAAAATAACGATTTCTGAAAGATTACAGAAAATATTTTTGAAAATGGGTTTTAGTCATATTTTTAAAAACTGTATTGTATCATAACATTTATTTTAATATGAAAAAAAATTGTTATATTTGCAGTTAAATTTATCACATTAGAACTCTAATTCGATATTTTCTACTAAACAATCAAAACAATCATTTTCAAATAATTGTTCAGTAAGTAAAATAGAAATAAATTCTCATATTTATAATTAAAAAGTTGGTATTAATTAAAATAGTTTACTATTTACACAATTAAACTCTCATAACTCAATGTGTAATTGAGTGGAATTTATTACAAAACTGAAATTGCTGGAATATTTTAAATAGTTTTAAAATACGTCAGATTAAATAAATGAATAATACATATAAGTTTAAGAAGATTCTATAAAGGAATGGATTATTTATAGAGGAATGCATTCAAAAACTTATAAATTGAAAATTATTAATTACTTATAATACTACTTGATATGTTTTAACTTCTTTACTTGTCAGACAAGTAACTGAATCATGTTACCTGCCACTGTTTAAAAACAAAGTTTCAATGACTTGTTATAATTGAAAATTTTTAAAGAAATATGTAATTCTTAAGAAAAGATATGAATATAAAATAAATAGATTGGAAAAGTTTGTTACTCTATGTACAGTAAGGAAAACGGGAAATAGAGTTTAAACAAAATGAAGAACAAAAACACTGACAGTAATTCATAACTTTTATTGAAAAAAAAATAAATAAAACTTTATATTTTACGATAGCATTAAATAAGAAAAGAAACGTTTATGAGTTGAAAAATTTTTGTGAAATTATTATTATTAAAATCCCAACACAATTTATATTAATAATTGAATATTTTCAAACTTTCTATTTAGTATTTTTCGATTTTAACTATTAATAGAATAACTCGTTGCAATAATAAAAATTCAAGTGAATTCTCGGTACAAAAAAAATAATATTATCGATAATTGGACTTTTATCATGGATGAAAGTTAGATTAATTTTTGTAATAAAGTGTATAATTATTTCTAGATTTCTAAAAAACAAATATAATTTCATGAATTGACATTATATTTGGATCTTGAAATAATACTGACAAATTGCGTTTCAAAAGGGTACATTTGTAATTTACTGAGTCAAATACGTTAAACGTTGAAGACAACGAAACTAGGTTAACAAAAAGCTTGTTGTTTCATCAAAACAATGTGCTTTGGCGCACACTACATCAATTGTTATGTGTGAAATTCAGCAGTGCGTGTATAAATTGTCATTGCATCTACCCTTTTCGCTAGATTTAACACCATTATACATAATTTGTCGCCAAAATGGACATGTAAATTTCAATCCAAAACTAAAACGATGACAACTGTGAAATTAAATTTTAACAAATTAAACCAAAATTTGATGTCTTTCAAAATTACTGAAAAATGAATCGAACATTTCCTGTATACAGGATAAAACTGATTTTTTAAATATATTATTCTTTAATTTTAATTTTACTTACAATTATTTTCAATAATTTTCTATAAAGAATCGATTTATGATATTTTAATTAATGAAAAATAAAAAAACAGATGATTCATAACTATTTTATAAAAATATATTTTCTTAACTAAATACTATAATAATTGAATGAAAATATATCCATTATTTTTTTAAGTCTTAATTAGAGAAACATCTTTTGACTCATAATGTTGCAAAAAAAATCTAAAAATTATAAACTTGGAAAGTTATACTAGAAAAACTAGATATTAATTAACGATCTTCTGTAATGTTTAAATCTATCTGATTTAAACTTCTAAAATTAATGAACAACCGCATTACCAAAAATTAATCACAATTAAGAGATATTTATGCAGATTTATGTTCATAGCAATTAATAATCGTTTTAACATTCAATATATACAAAACCCCATTTATTCTACGAAAATGATTTCAACTAAATTCGTTAATATATAGACTTCTCGATGCAAGTGTATACTTTTTATCACATACTATAAATCAGTAATGGCTTTCAACATTTTGTACTAAAGCTTCGACATACATATATATATATATATATATATATATTCCCGTTTTTTGTAACTACTAATATTTAATCTAAAGTTTCGTATGAATAAAAAAAAAATGATATGAATATATAGTTTATTATACAACAATGTTTTTAATAGAATTTTTGTTCATATTAGTCACTAAAAAGCATCGTGTAGTAATAAACAAATCTATGCTTATAAATTTATATAAAATTGATTTTTTCACTGTTCATCAAAGTATCAATGAAATTTACAATTTTGTATAAATAGTATTAATATATATATATATATATATATATATATATTGTTTATATAATTTAGTAGATTGTAATTAACTCTATCTTTATATATTATACAAATTAAATACAATATGGAAAAAATAAAAACAAAAAAATATATAAATACTCAACAAATATATGAACTAAATGTATTTAAAAAAATATTTCTTTACTTTTTAAAGAATAATAACAAAGAATAACTACAGAAATATATTAAACTTTAAATATTTTTGATAAGTAAAGCAGAATATCTTATTTTTTCAAAAATATAAACTTTATAAATATATTATTTTTAAGAATACGACAGTAGTACTTTCATAAATGAATTTTTTACAACACAAAAAGGTTTTCAGGTCAAAAATGATCAATAAATCATTATTGGTCATTTTTTATTGTGACTTGTGCCCATTTAGATAGCAATACAGTCATCTTTAGAAACCAAGAGAGTGTAAAAAAACACAAATAATCAATAATGATTTACAGAACATTTTTAAACAGATATTCTATGATTTATGAGATGAAGAAAGAATTCATTTTTGTGAAAGGGAATTTAATCACGGTATCAGAATTATATTGTGACAAAAGAAACGGTAATAATATTTTTTTAGGACAGAAAATATTACTTTATTTATTTGGAAAGAATATAAAATATTTTTTCAAGTTTTCAGTTTTTGATAAAATTATATATATATATATATATATATATATATATATATATATATATATATATATATATATAAAGTATTCAAAGTATGTAATTCAATTTAAGCTTACAACAGATCATCTTTAATAATTAAATGAATGTTAAATGACCTTTCTTCATGATAATTCTAAAAAAAAATAAAATAAAAAAATTAACAAATTTATTAGCTTAAGAAAAATGCAGATTTTCTATCGTTTCCTTTATAAAAATATTTTTACTTTTTTTTTGTGTCGATATAAAAGGTATATATTTTTATCTTGGTAATATAAAAACTGTGTTCTATATTTATACTTGCCAAACTTGGCTACGTTACAGCATATTTCCTATTTTCTTATGAAACTAAGTTTGTGTTATCTTACAAGTTGCACTACATCTATAGTAAAACTTAATATACAATAAGTCATTTCGAACATGTAGTATTAATATTCATTGTATACATTTAAATATATTTCAATATTCAAATTGATTTAAATAAATTAATATATCAGTCTTTATACATTACTGTCGAAATCGATTAAAATTATTTAATAATTGTGAGAATAATCAGTTATTTTTTCAGGTATTACTTATTTTAGTTTATTTGAAAGAAATGTAAAATACGAACATTCTTTGGAAAGATTTCTTTATGGTTTTATTTTAATTTGTTACTAATACAAAATAATATCGAAAAATTAAACACATTTATTCAAATAACGTATACAAAAGTTTTGGAACTGGATATTTCATTAAAAATTAAAATGAAATTATTTGAAAAAATAATAATAAAATATACAATTAAATAAAATTTCTAGTAAAATCTAAAAAAATTTCAAAAATATTTTTTTCGAATTATTTTACTGATAAAAATCTTCATATTGTTAGTCATTTACATATATATATATGAGCATATTTTTTTGTGCATACGACATAATATAAAGGAATTAGGACATTTGTATGAAAAAATATTTGTTACCGTTCATAGTGCATGCAAATATGATTTAAATACTTTTCAACAAATCATGTTTTCAGTGGAACGTGAGATGAAACTCGAACACCTTAGAAATATCCGACAAATTTACTTCGCGAGAAACCTACGAATAACTTTCTTCATATCTCACCTTGTGTTATTTATATGGCCGGTTTTTACTGCTTTTTTTTCTTTTTATGACGATATTCTTTTATATGGCTGATGGAAACGAAAATGAAATTTTTCGAAGTAACGAGAAAATCACACAATATAAAAATTGATATTTACAGAATTTGTTTATCATTCACTAAATTTTTTATTTATATAAATTATTTATATTTGAATGTGTATCATCATAACATTTATTTATAACAATATACTTCATGATACAGCATTCGTATTGGTTGTAAAATCATAATCTGATAATTTATTAATCAAAATTTTTTGAAATGGAAGAAAATATTTTTTTGCAACTGAAGTATACAAACTGTTTTAAATATATTTTTTTAAAACTGTTGATTCAAAGTACTTGTTTAATATAAATTATAGAAATTTTCTCTGTTTCAAAAAATATCTTCTTATAATGAAGTTGTTATAAATGTATAAAATACTGAAATGTTCCTTTAAATTTTTTTTTTAATAAATAATACTTAAAATTATAATATATATATATATATATATATATATATATGTATTAGTTTAAATTGAAGAATTGTAACTGAACATAAATAGTATCTAACACGATCTTATTTGACAGCTCATAGATATGAGGAGAGAATGGCATTTATTGAGTTTGGAGCTATATAAGTGATTGATTGATTGATTTGATTATAAAATTAGCTCCTGGAATGATGATTAAAGAGTACTTCCTCTACGTTATGCCTGTTTCTCATTTACCGTTTCGTT
>CM068317.1:36782248-36792248 GCA_034766995.1 Acanthacorydalis orientalis
TACACTCATGACCTCATTTCAACAATACATACTCTGGCATCGGAGTACATAATGCAGATATAGACGTGTATTTCCATATCTTTTGAATTCGTGGAAGTATAATAATACTGTTGACTTTTAAATAATTGCAGGTGGACTTAAGTGAAAAACCGTCATTCTGGAAAGCTCTGAAACCACCAGCTAAAGACAAATGCGGGGAGCTTTTAACATCACTATGCTATCATCCCAGCAATAGTATTTTGACCTTGACATTACTGAAAGCTCGCAATCTCAAAGCAAAGGATATTAATGGGAAATCTGGTAAGTGCTGAAATTTGTCATTCAAGAGTTTATGCTTTACATGTTCTATTATAAAATGAAATATAAAGTTATTTACTATAAATCTCGTAAGATGAAATAAACTTCAAAATATATACAATGTAATAAAATGTTTAAAAGGAATTATAATCGAAATCAACCATTTCATTAAAAGCAAAATATCAAACATAACATACATAGAAGCCACGAATGTCACACGCATTGTTTTTAATCCTCCATGAAGTTGAGTATCCACATTTCAACCGCATTGTGGTTATGACAATTAATTAATTACCATTGTATGTTGAATATATAATACGTTCTAACATTAATTTAAAAAAAAAACTTTCGCGATATTGCAACGCATTTTATTATTTCCTGTCTTATTTAAACACTATATATATATATATATATATAATGAAATTTTAAAATTATTTTTATTTAATATCACGCAATTTATTAATTTAATTCGTTAATAAATGAATTTGCTAGTTAAGAAACATCAAGTTTAATTTTACATAAAACAGTTTAACTTTTTAAAGTATTTCTATCTTATTTTTAATTTCATGTTTTTTTTTTATAAAACAATTTGAACTACTAGTACTAAGAGTTTTAGTGTAATTTCAATTTCAACTATTCAAAAACCTGGGCTCAAATAAATATAAGACAACTTATAGGTGAATGGGAAATTTATTTTTAAAACAATACAAAAAACACGTGATCCTTAATTATCTTATTAGTCAGAATCTTTAATTTATCGGTAATTTTAGTGATTTTCGTTAAAAAAATAAATTGTATTATACACGAACATTTTTCATTATGATAATTTTAGTGTATATATCAGAAATAGATGAAAATAGAATAAAATATGTAAATGATTCTCATGTATATATATATATATATATATATATATATATATATATATGTATATGAAGTTAAATAACTAATCAGAATTTAAAGTATACTTCATAATTTTAAGATAACAAGACTATCGATGGCATTCATAGTATTTACATAAATCAAATTCGTATTCATTGCTTTCGTTTTCAAATATTCTCCAATGTTGAATATTCATTTAAAAGTTAATATCTATATTAAAATCTATCGAATAATTTCCTCTTGTTTAAAGATATTGTCACATTTTCGTAATACATTATTTTCACAATACATTAAAATGATACATTCATTATGTTGTCCATTTTTGTTTCTATGCACGAAATTGAATTGACATTTTATTTAAATCGAAACAATAGTACTAAGAATTTAGTACAATCATTTAAACTGAATTACATTTCGTTCGAACAACTTACATTACATTTATTTTGTATCTATATTAAATATTTAAATTAAAAAATATTTGAATTTTTTATATTAATATTCCCAAGTACATAATAATATTTTAAATAATGAAAATAAAATTAAAATTAAAATGTTTTCTGATTTTTATAACATTTATTCATATATATATATATATATATATATATATATATATATATATATATATATATATATATGTATATACAAACATATATACATATTAGTCGATATAATTAAGTATTAAATTTCGATTAAATTTTTTACTAATTAAATTTAAATTCTCTATAACCACAACACTATATTTTTTCATAATAATCAAATAAACTTTTTTCATAAAAGTAAATTAACTTTTAATTTTATTCAAATAAATATTGATTCTTTTTATTCATATAAATTTTTAAGCACAACTATTACAAACGTATATTCTCTAGATCCTTATGTGAAAGTGTGGCTTCAATTCGGAGACAAGAGAATTGAGAAAAGGAAGACGCCGATTTTTAAATGCACGCTCAATCCTGTCTTCAATGAGACATTTTCATTCAATGTACCTTGGGAGAAAATCAGAGAATGTTCGTTAGATGTCATGGTCATGGATTTCGACAATATTGGCAGAAACGAGTTGATTGGGAGAATTCTTCTTGCAGGTACTGTCTTCATTTTTTGCTTCTTTAATGTTAAATTAATTTATTTATAAATAATTTTATTAGCAACATTCGAATAAAATATTATTTTTAAATTGAATTTTAATAACCATGAAATTCATTGATTTGAATATGTTTTATACATTTTCACTACTGATTCACTACCTCTTACACCACTACCTTATGTATATATATATATATATATATATATATATATATATATTGACATATAGCTAAATTCATATTCACCCACTTCACAAACCAGAAACATTTTTTCTGATCAAAAATGTTCAATAATTGATTGTTGGTCATTTTAAGTGTTATTTTGACGTCCTTCAATGACAATTTAAAGTACAGAAAAAAAATATACTTTAGCGTCCTTAGACCCTTTGTATCTTTAAACCACCTTCGAAATGTACACAAATAACAATCAAAGTGATCAATAATTAGCTTATACACATTTCAGTCACAATGTCAACATCTTCAAACTACATGTACAAAAATCTGACCAAAATCAACAATAAACAATTGTTAAACATTTTGTAAAGAAATTTTTGTGATATTTGAAATAGCTATCAATTTGTAAAATAAATTTAACCGCAATATCAAAATGCTACTTCCTGATCATTCTAAATTATTTTCACTATTATAGAAAAATATTCAACATATTTAATATATGATTTGAATATTTTGATTTTGTACAAATTATTTCTTTTTTTAATGCTTTACTTAATTTTATTTTTAGGTACTTGTATGTATATTAAATTTCATTTATATTATCAATAAAATTTATGAATATTTTAAATTATTATCAAGATAATTATATGAACATAATTTATAAAATGTACTGATTTCATGTCGTCCCTGTTTCAAAATATACATGAAACATTCATGTCCAGAATATTTAAATATTTTTTGATTTTTAATAAAATTATCTTTGCTAATGATTTATGGAGAATTTCATTTATATTTCTGTAAAAATATGTTATAATATCGTTAAATGTTTCAACCACATTCTTCTTACATTTTGAACCTGTATTTATTTATTAGACTGATTTTAGTCATAAACTGTGATTTGAAAATATTTTAAATATATAAAAAAATACTAAAGCTTTTAAAGCAAAATAATGAAAAAAAAATATCTATTTGTAGGCAAGAATGGCTCCGGTGCATCAGAAACAAAACATTGGCAAGACATGATAACAAAACCACGACAAACGATAGTTCAATGGCACAGACTGAAACCAGAGTAATCATCAACGAGCATATATCAGTTGGTGGTAACACACTTTAAATTAATTCTCAATATCCTCTTATCATTGGATATTATGAGGTTTTTAACGATATTTATTAAAAAGAATAATAATTCAACATATTTTTTTCAGATAAATATATCAGTGTAACTATTTATGATGTTTGTTATTTCTGTATTTTGAAAAAAATATTAAAAAAAATGATCTGTGATTTGTGAAACGTTGTTAATGATAATGTTGTGGTTATTTTTGCTTAACGCTTTAAAAGAGAATGTTTTTCATAATAAGTAAATTTGACTTTGCTGGGCTGTGCATACTTTAATATTAAATAAATTTACTATACCATATGCATATACTCTATCTGCATTTTCAACTCATAAAATACTTGGCCGAATTTATTACAAAAATACGCATATATATTTAATATCTTATATATACAGTATTTTATAATTCAATTGAAAAAATTGTATTATTTTATTCATGCTTTTAACTTAATCTCTCATCGCAAACAATGAATTCTTTTCGTCGATCTTTTAGATCAATCCGATTGATTTAAAATTTCTATACAGTTTATTATTAGAAAATGAGAAAGATATTATTCATAAATCATTTAAAAAATTTGAACTGATGACAATAAAGAAATCAATAATAATAATATTAAAATCTCAATCAACTGTAATGCTAAAAGGAACGTTTCACAGATCATAACTCGTTTACAAACTATAAAGTTTTCTGTTTCCAAATAACTGTTTCAACAAGTTTCATGGTATTTTCTATGTTTCCCATAAAAATAGAAAATTGTTTAAAGCATGTTCTACATGTATTGTCTTCTCATATTAATCACTGTACAATAGTTTAACTATACCTCTGTTTTTGCTCCTCTTCAATCTATTGCCAAATATTTTTAATGTATTTATCTTATAACTACAAGTCTTTTGCTAGGGTGTGCAAGTATTATTCTAATCTAGTGTTATAATTTTCATTCAATCAAAAATCTACTAGTTTTGAAATCTATAACAAACAAAGTAATGATAATAGCAAATCTTAAATATTCTTCAGAATAAAAAGTCAGAATTAACTATATAGAGATTTATTATTTTTTTCTAATAAACGTTTTCTTCTTTTAGATTTAAATATTTTTTACAATAAGTTTATTATATTTTGTTTGTATAAAAAAGCATTTTGCAAAGATACAAAGTTGTTACATGATCTAGATTTAGAAAGTTTACTTGCGAACATCAAATTTTAATTAACTCAAATATTTTTAGAAAACATTTTTTAATATTTGCAATTTTATATTTACAATTTTACAGTTATGCACAAAAATATACAACTGTGTGTTTTATTTTACGTTCGTTGAAAATGATATTTTTGTGTATCTAATCAAATAATGTTTTCAAGCAATCTGATCAATGTAAAAATAAACATAAGTACTGAATTTCATATTTTTATGATATATATTGTCTGTTAAAAATGTTAAAATTCCATATTAAATTTTTATATTGAACAGAACGATGAAATATCATTATTTGAACATGAAGTTATTTATTGTATATAAGAAAAGAGTATAAAATATATACCAGAATTATAATGATACTATCTAATTTATCAGAAATATAACTTAAGTAAACAATAATAGAAAATCTTTAACATAAAATGCAGACAAAATTTTTCATCTGTTTTTCTGCTATAGCACATAATTACTTAGACATTATTTTAGCAATGGATTAATAGAGGAAATGTGAGTATAAAAATAAATGTTATTTGTCTATATATATATTACAAAAAAAATAAAAATAAAGAAAAACGTAAAAAGGTCGTGAATCATGTGATCGAAACATAAAGTACTCTATACTTTATGATTTCATTTGATCATTTTTAAAAATATTTTAATCTTTAACAGGGGGGGACTGTAACTTTTAATTTGTTTCATACTATATCAAAAAAGTCTGTAGTCTACAAATGACTGGAAAAATACTCTTATAACGAGATTGGCTAGACTATAAAGTATATTCGATTTTTATTATATCAATCTCTGCAGCTACTTTGTATATTTTTAAATAAACTCTGCTATTATATATAATAATTTCAACTTTAATTGCAATATTCAGTACGATCTTTCCGAACGTGTGCGTAAAAAAAGATCCTCAAGTCTCCAATCTCGATAATAACTTTAATGGATTTATAAAAATATATATGAAAACAAACACGATGTTGAATTTAAAAAAAGTAATAGAGTTAAGATATTTTATAAAAAAAATAGTCAAAGAAAATCCTAGCTTAAGTCGGTGTGTTTGTATAAAAAGCAAATTTGTATTTTTAGGACTATATTTGGTACACTTGTCTTACGATATAATTCATATTCATTGACGAATATGAAATATCGTCGGACGCTTCTGATTGTGATGATTAATGTCTGAATATTTTAAATGTAGATAAGTTAATATTAAGAAAATGCTTTTAGTTTTTCAATTCTGACGTAGAGTAACCGAATTAAAAATCAGTTATTGGAAATACATTTTTATTTTGCATGTGAATCTTCAATGAAGTGAGACATTATTATTCCAAGATATTTTATACAAAAAGTATTTTAATCATTCAATAGAACTTTTATTTTTTTTATATGCTTATTGCCTGGTAATAAACAGCGAAAAAAATTGTTAGTACTGTTCTCTCTAATTCCATTGTCATTATTTTTTCTTGTTTTTCTTCAAAATTAATTTATTTTATAATATTATTCCATCGTCATCTAATATAAATCATTTCATTCAATCCTCTTTCAATATTTCAAGTACGCTTTTCTATTATTCATATCAGCATAAAATATTTAATAACAGGCTAAGGAGATATAAAATCTGCATGTAAATCGAAATATTTAAATCAACTAAATAATATTACTGTTAGTGTAACCTATAAAAATTATTTTTTTGTATATACAAAGATATATACTTTTTATTATACATCAAATGAACAGTTCAATTTTTATTACTATGATTAATCTGTATTTATACGTTTTTGTTAAATTCAAATTCAGCAAAATTCAATTCACACCTATTTCAATGAATATATTATTTATTAGAATAAAAGTTATATCACTCAACAAACCATCGAAATTATCTTTTTTAAAAATTATGTTTCTCTACAATCTCAATTGTATATCACTTTATATTATTTTATAATTAGACTCGTTGACATTTTAATACTTCTTTAATGTATTGTGAATAAAAAATAATTGGTGATAGGAGCATGAAGGTATCAAATATATATTTAATAGTATCTGAGTAAGAGTAAGTCTGAATAAAAAATATATAATAAATAAATTAATATGTTTTGCCTTATTTCAGAATAGCAATGTGAATATATAACGATATTTCGTCAGCTAATGGTTCTCACTGAAAATATTTCCTCGATTTCTTTTTCTACAGTAATTTATTCTATAACAATTATTGACTTGAGTGTAAAATCGCTTTATTTTTCATTTTAATTAAATGATTGAATACTACGCTTAAAAACATGTTGTTAGGTTGGCTAAATTGAATAGTAATTGTGTAAACGTGTAGTTATTAAATATATTTATTTGTTACGAAACAATTCGATTATAGATGGAACTTGGAAGAATAAAATTTGAAATCAAGGTATGAACATATTACTTTCTTGATTATAATTGTTATTGATGTCCATTTCCCATTAATATTTTGTTACAAAGGTAATCAAATCTAATAATATTTTATTAAGTAGTAAACTTTCAAATTACATTCTATTTTTTTGTTGAATTTATATAAGGACATAAATTTAATTTCTCTCAAACATCGAATTTATTTTCAATTAAGATGAATTTTTATTATTAAGCATTTATTCAAAATTAAAAAAACAAATTCAAATTTTCTAAATTGATAATTCTTCCATATTTATAAATAATTATTTCCTTTCAAACTCGTTCATTAATTGCCCAAGTTGTATATTTTATGAGTATTATAGAACGTGAAAAATGTTATATGAAAAGAATTTTAGAAAGGAATTACTTAGAAAGTGTTAATGTTTGCAAAATGAAGTATTACAAAATAAATGTTTATTTTCCAAATATAACCGAAATACTTTTATTTAATTTCAAATTTGTTTTATTATAATAATATGTTGGTTAACAGTAAACTGTAGTGCCTATTTGCAACCAAACGTATCGTAATATTATCGATTTTTTATTTTTAAGACTTATTTGTGAGAAAGAAATATGTTATATATATATATATATATATATATATATATATATATATATATATATATATATATATATATATGAGAAATTTCAATGATCTTTAAACATTAAATATCAAATTTTCATAATACACATCATTTCATAAGAGAACGTAATGATACAAAATTCGATATGTATTTTTTTCATAAATTTTCAGTGTTATTGGTTGAACATATTCCTGTGAAAACAATGACTTCGGTTATGACAATTTTATATATTCTGTGCAACAATAATGTGTACATGATGTAAAATAGCTTGAACACATTATTTCAGTTTGAAAAAATGCATCGTTATTACTTTAATGTTACCAGATAAATTTATTTCACTTTACATAATCCCAAACTGTGTTTCAATGTAAACTATAAGTATATGTAATACATAGAACGTGTATTTTTATTCATAAATGATGTAGAAAAGTATGCTCAAGAACTTTGACTATTTATTTCATAGAATCAGTGGAAAAGTTATTGAAAAATATCAAAATATTTAATCCGTATTCTTTCATTCTATTTTATTTCGTACATATTTAAACACGTATTTTCGATGCAGTAAATCATTATGAATATAAATACAAATCTCAAGAACTTAAGCAAAACAATTTGTCAAAAAATTGATGATGTATGTAAATAAATGTTTGTAGGTGGCTTAGTATCTTGAGGAGAAAATCAAATAATAGAATCCAACTGTAGACATAAATATAATTACAATTATTAATATTGCTATTAATAAAAGTGTATTTAAGTTAATTTTGGACTGTATTTATTATTATCCATTTTAAGTTGTTGCAGTCTCTATATCCACTTCTAAATTTACATAATCCTTTTTACCATTGACAAATAAAAATTGAATGAATAATAAATTGCATGTATCAACATACTTAATAAAAGTATCATAATATTAATAACCACAATTTATTTTAATAATTAATTTCTATTAAACCCTGAATGGGAATAAATTAAATAACAAGGACGACTGATCAACATTAACAAATAAAATACTTTTTAAACACTTAAAACAGATTGTAATACTTATCTAAAACATCAAGAAATGAAACAATAAACATTAAAATAAATCATTTTCTTAGAGAATACGTTATACTAAAAGAGATGCATATATTTTTTCACAAAACTAGTTATATTGAAGAATACAGTATGTTATATTTAATTTTGTCTTTTTACATTTTCGTTGCCTGCAAATAATAATCTTTGTATAATTTATTTATTTAGTTTATAAAATTTATTTTAATCAAGTAATAATATAATCTATCTGATATCTATATGATTAACAATTTAAATTAATCTATGAATTATAAAAATTGTTAATTACATTTATGAAAGAAAATTCAACTATAGTAATAGAATCGCATATTGATTCAACCAATTCTACAAGTACTATATTATAAAATCTATTTTAATATTTAATAAAAAAAAAACACTTTTAATTTTCAAATATGACAATTATAAAAAAAACTATACTGCATGTTACATTAATTTGATTAAAGTTCGAGTTTCGATATTCTCTATTGTTATATTTTTGATTAGACTAAATTTTCTACCAAGTGTTTCATGCATTTTAGTATTAAATGTCGGACTTATCTTATTGATTAATTTTTACATACAACAAACTGAAATATTACCTAAGATGTGATTTTAATTTTTTAGTTCTTTTATTCTTTTTTGGTGTATTTTGGTCTACGGAAAACAGGACAACCTATGAATACACGTACAAGTAGCTAAAATTGCTCCATTAGTGCCTATGTTTTCACGGGTCAAAAAATGAAAATAATCGCAGGTTGGTATGAACTTTTAAGTGTCATAGTAATTAATTCTAATATCATTTAGGATAATTTTATGCATCGATACAAAGTATGTATAAACGTGTACTTGCAGATAACCGGATCCGATATGTCTACTTCTTTAAAAAAAAGAAATCAAAAGCACGCCATATTCATCTTATGTATCAGACTTATTAAAAAATGATAAATTTTTAATTTTTTCCTTGGTAAAACTTTGGTAATTTATAAATTAACGTTTAATGATTTGTTTTAAGGATCCAATGTCAAAATAAAATTTAAATCAGCTTATAATACTCGATTTTATTTTTTAACAGATATAGATACCTTAGTAGGATCCATGGTGCAGTGTTTGCTTCAAAATATTTCAAAAATATATTTGCTTAAGTCTTTTTTATAGTCTAATTTATAAAATAATAGTCGAATCCTAAAAGTTATTTATTATTAT
>CM068317.1:36797248-37027248 GCA_034766995.1 Acanthacorydalis orientalis
GCGACTCATTTCTGTATCAGACACCGTACGTGCATCACACCGTTCAAGAATTTTCCTATATAGTCGTATTTAATTGGTAAGTAATTGTAGTTTTTCGATTGTAATTTTTAAATATGTGTTTAAATGTAACGAAATTAAAATCATTTAATTATTTTTAACAAATTTTCCAAATAACTTTACATTTTTTAATGTAAAATATTTTATCTATCGATTTATGTACTTTAATATTTTCTTTTTTCCTTTCATTTTATTAAATTAGGAACATTTAATACTGTATTCAAAATTCAAGAATTCATTTACACATTAATTTCTCATTATATCGATGAATGTACTTTATTTTATTTTTTTTCCTTTCATTTTATTAAATTAGGGACATTTAATACTGTATTCAAAATTCAAGAATTCATTTGCACATTAATTTCTCATTATAGAATATTTTATGATTATGGATTTTATTTATTTTATCAAATTATAAATATTTCCTACTTTATTTCTAATGTTATTTTTCTTACTTTTTTTACAATATTTTGTCATTTTAGATAAATACTAGTCTTTTTATTTCTATTTTATTTTATCGATTAAGAAATATTTAACAAAAAATCTTATAAAATATATTTTTCTTATAATGTTACATTTAATATTTCATATATTTTTTTGTATGAAAATGTATGGTATTTATTATTTAATTATTAATAGTAATAATGATAAATACTATATTAATATAAGTATTTATTATTGTACATATAATGAAAAGATTGTATATTGCCTGTGTTCGTTCGTTATGTATTACGTTTCATGTTAGAATATTGTTTTCTCTGCTTGTACCGAAGTCGTAATATATTTTACGTAACTTGTCCCCCTTCTCTGTACACATACGTCACTGGTACCGTTACAAATCGTGCCGACTAGGCTTCCATTTAGTGGTTCTTTCTATTTTGCTATTGGAAGTTAAACGTGCAAGACGTTGTAGTGAACAATTTTATTTTTCGATTTAGTTGTTTTTAATTGGTAAGAAGTATTATTTTTTCGTTAAATATGTTAAAATTAGAAATCTTGACTAATTTATGACAATTATTTGTGATTATTGAACAATTATTTTGCATTCTGTATTATTTTTGTAGAATATCTTATCTTTGCTTATATATGTATGTACATATGCAAACACAACAGTTGCGCAATGCATATGCGTGCACATACATACACACACACTCACATACATTCACACACACACTCACATATATAGATAATATATATATATATATATACATAGATGTATATATACATAAATATATATATATATATACATATATATATATACATAGATGTATATATATAAATATATATATATATATATATATACCGTTCGTTTGACCTAGTTTTGAAAACTATCCAAGCATTGTAACAAAGGCGTACGTGTCAGCATATTATATAATTCGGTCCTGGCTGCGTCACGAGTCGATCGGCTTGCAGCAGCCGGCGCGACTCATTTGTGTATCAGACACCGTACGTGCATCACACCGTTCAAGAATTTTCCTATATAGTCGTATTTAATTGGTAAGTAATTGTAGTTTTTCGATTGTAATTTTTAAATGTGTTTAAATGTAACGATATTAAAATCATTTAATTATTTTTAACAAATTTTCCAAATAACTTTACATTTTTTAATGTAAAATATTTTATCTATCGATTTATGTACTTTAATATTTTCTTTTTTCCTTTCATTTTATTAAATTAGGAACATTTAATACTGTATTCAAAATTTAAGAATTCACTTACACATTAATTTCTCATTATATCGATGTATGTACTTTAACATTTTCTTTTTTTCCTTTCATTTTATTAAATTAGGAACATTTAATACTGTATTCAAAATTTAAGAATTCATTTGCACATTAATTTCTCATTATAGAATATTTTACGATTATGGATTTTATTTATTTTATCAAATTATAAATATTTTTTACTTTATTTCTAATGTTATTTTTCTTACTTTTTTTTACAATATTTTGTCATTTTAGATAAATACTAGTCTTTTTATTTCTATTTTATTTTATCGATTAAGAAATATTTAACAAAATTTTATAAAATATATTTTTCTGATAATGTTATATTTAATATTTCATTTTTTTTTTGTATGAAAATGTATGGTATTTATTGTTAAATTATTAATAGTAATAATGATAAATACTATATTAATATAAGTATTTATTATTGTACATATAATGAAAAGATTGAATATTGCCTGTGTTCGTTATGTATTACGTTTCATGTTAGAATATTGTTTTCTCTGCTTGTACCAAAGTCGTAAAATATTTTACGTAACTTGTCTCCCTTCTCTGTACACATACGTCACTAGTACCGTTACAAATCGTGCCGACTAGGCTTCCATTTAGTGGTTCTTTCTATTTTGCTATTGGAAGTTAAACGTGCAAGACGTTGTAGTGAACAATTTTATTTTCGATTTAGTTGTTTTTAATTGGTAAGAAGTATTATTTTTCGTTAAATATGTTAAAATTAGAAATCTTGACAAATTTATGACAATTATTTGTGATTATTGAATAATTATTTTGCATTCTGTATTATTTTTGTAGAATATCTTATCTCTGCTTATATATGTATGTACATATGCACACAAAACACTTGCGCAAATGCGTGCACATGGCCACACACTCACATACATACACACACACACTCACATACATACACACACACACTCACATACATACACACACACACTCACATACATACACACACACACTCACATACATACACACACACACTCACATACATACACGCACACACATACATACACACACACACACACACAAACACACACACACACACACACACACACACACACACACACACATTACATACATACATACACACACACACACTCACATACATACACACACACTCACATACATTCACACACACACACTCACATACATTCACACACACACTCACATACATTCACACACACACACTCACATACATTCACACACACACACTCACATACATTCACACACACACACTCACATACATACACACACACACACACACACACACCACACACATTACAAATTTGATTATTTACTAATAATTATTTTGCAATATTTGTTTTTTCTGGAATATTTTATAATTTCAAATTCATTCATACACTTATATTAGTTTCTGACATACTTGCCATTGCTTCCAATGAAAATCCTTTAGTGCCTAACCAATGCTTAGTTTCCTATAGAAAGTGTTTTTATGTGCACAGCTACTCGTGCACCATCTGTTGCACTTCTTCAATTTATCTGAAAGTCTTTCTGCCTATTACTTCTATGAGTGGTTTAAATAGGTGATAACCACTTGGAATTAAGTTTGGTGAATATGGTGGTTGAAGGAGATTTGAAATGCAATTTTTCGATGGTCGCCACCGTTATTCAGGCAGTATGGGCTCGAGCATTGTCATGTCGCAACACATCATTACTTAGAACTGTTTGTCGTTTAGATGTGACTACTGATCAGAGATGATTTCTGGTGGACAACATTGCTACCAGGAGTTGTTTCCGATCAATAATCATTTTCAAATGACCAGAACTTCCGAGTACTGATGTTTTGTTACATGATAATCCTCTGCTCTATACATGTCCGTGCAATGGTAGCGACCGTTGGGAAACCGCATGAAAGTCTTTTTCATCCGTCATACTTGCTGGACTCCATTTGAAGTGATTACCATCTTTTTCGACCAGTCAAGGGCAATGAACAGAATGTAGTTCTTTAAAGTCAGATGAAGTGTGACGGATGGTGCATGATTTGTTCAGCAGTGACCAAAACTTTTTCGCAAGAGGAATCCAAGCACTAGTTGAGTGCTGAACGACTTCTGTTGAACAAAATGGAGACTGTTGGAAGATAATATAATTATATAATGTCTCTTTGTAATACACAATGAAAAAAGTATATATATATATATATATATACACATACATACATATATACACACACATGTTTTAAGATATAAAAACCAGATGTACTAAAAAAACACTTTTCTGTGTGCAGCATGGTAAAGCAGCAATGGACATTGCTGGTCATGTGAAACTGGGATCCAATTATAATTCCACGTTAACGAGAGATCATTTGACTGAACGGACACATCTTGCCATTAGACTTTGAACTTGTATTACTCGGTCTCAACTTTCATCAGATCACCACTGAATGGTAAAAATTATCACATTTTTACATTAAAGTTAAACATTTAAAAAGAATGAGATTAGAAAATTTTACTAAATTATTAACAATTTTTAGTTATTTTACATTGTTCATTATTTTTTTTTTAGAATTTTTACCATCATGGATGAATATTTAAGTATAGAGTAGTTTTGTTCAATTCAAATTAAATTTGATAAATTCTTTTTTTAATTATTTTAAAATGTTTTTTTTTTAATTCTAATTTGTTATATATGTTCTTCTGATTACTGAAGTTGATTTGAAAATTTGTTGTATAATGATTTATATTTCTAACATAACACGTTAGAAGCACTACGTTAAAGCAATGTTAAAACCTTGTGATCGAGAAAAATTAGTGATTGATAAAAGATCATAAAATTTGTTTGCAGTATTGTAAATGTAAGTGCCTTGGGGTTTTGTATTGTGATCGCCCGATCACTTTAACTGTTAATTCATAAAAATCTTTTAGTGAATTCTTCAAATTCATTTTAAGATTGTCCGTGAGTACGAACCAGATGTCTAATAAACGTAAAGCTGGGATTGCGTTAAGGGTACAGGATATTTTGGTTTCACCTCTAGGTAGTACTTAAGCGATCGCCCCCTTTGCTAACTATAACCGTCTGTACGTTTTCGCCATCGAGAAGCCCTTAAACCTGGAGGTTCTAGGCAATCTGTTTGTTTTGTCCTTTTTTTCAGGGTTTTTGTGTTGTGTTTTCCATAACCTTTTTTTATTTTGTGGGACTTTTCGTCTCACTTCTCACTTGTTCTTTAGATTAGACTTTAGAGTAGGGTTTATGAGAGCGCTCTCTTTTTTTTTTGTAGCTTAGGTTTTTGACTAGGGTTTCAGGTTTCGATGAGAACCGCATTCACATTCTTCGATGACATCACGAAAACGTACATTCGGTTGAGAAGTGCAGAGCGTGTAGGCGAAAGTGGCGGGCTAGCACGTGGCTGGGGTATCCCCGGGCCTGTAATCCTACACGGGTGTTACTCGGATGCTTCGTACTTTGCTTTGCTTGTAGTTTTAAATTTATTTATACTCGTTATTTTAACCTTTTATTACTGGGGTGGGATTTATTGTGAACATGTTTCACTAAACAGTAAACATTGTGGCTGACTAAACACGTACCACACTATTTGAACCATGGTTCCAGTTATTGAAGATGTGTATTGCACATTATATGTGTAATCAGAGGATACTGTTATAACAATATATTTTGTAAAATGATAAATGTTTAACATTCTGCATCGAATATTTAATACAAACATAATATTAAAAGTTCGTACAATTCATTAAATATCAATATTAAATTAATTTATTACACTACTCTATACTTTAAAACGAATTTAGAAGATCACCAGACCGATGTGGATATTAAATATTACGTAGTAATGGCATAAAAAAGTAAGAAAAAATAAATACACGATTCATTAATTACAGTGTGGTTAAAAATCATACACTTTCAGATGCTTTTGATACCAAATGGATCCAGTTTCTCATAAAGATTGTGTGATTGTGAATACATTGCACTGAAATGTGTATCTTTACTACATAATATGTATGATGGGAAGTTGAAAACGTTAAGGAAAAAACTTAAAGGAGAAATAGTATTTTTAAATATACATATATACACTTGTAGTAATAATATTCTGTTCTAGGTATTAAATTATTTTCAGTATTATATGAAGGGTATGATGGATCAAATTTCGGATGCTGAATAATGATTACTAAATTATATTGTTTTGATGCTTGTATAGAATAATATAGTCTTCTATCCAGTCTTTATTTTAAAAATGTAAGTATTTCATTTAAAAATCTGATATTGTTACAAAATAAATGTGACTTAAAATTGAAATGTAAACATACTTTTAATAATTATAAAGAAATATTTAAAAAACTTAAGAATATTAACTAATACATTTTTATGTTCCATAGGGAGTGGTTCAACTCATCGCAGAATTTACAAATAATCGAAGAATAAAATGATCATCTAATAAAATTCGGAGAAATTGCAGTTAATTAACCAGAAATTAGAAGTGTTGTATGGCAAAGTAAGTTTTTTCTTTTACAATTTAAAGTTTCATTACGAAAGTAAACAGATAATTTAAATAAAATAATGGTCGAGATTTGATATTTAAATTCGCGATTTTCATATAAAATGTATGAATTCGTTAATTTTATTACATATTTAGACTTTTTCTGTTTCATATATTTTGATTGGTGTAAAATTAACATAATTTCTCTAATATTCAGTTTATTTCAAACAACATTAATTTCATTCGATAATAAATATACAGATTTTTCAATTATGATATCACTATATTTCCAAACTTGTTTTTAAAAAATATAATCTTTTCTTTGTTGTTATTGTCGAAATGTTAATTTATTTTTTTTAAATTTAGATTTCATTTAAGTGTATTTTTTAAATATATAAATTGTTTTCTCATTAATAATTTTACATTAATAATGGATTAATTAATTAATCTAATACATTTTAATGTATAATTATATTTCGATATAAATTAATTTATTACCATTGGTAAATTTTCTTGATATTATGTACATTATAATAGTTGAAATTATTTAATATTTTAAATTGAAAATTTGATTTTAGTATAATTTTAATTTTCAAATTTATATTACTAATCAATAATAACTTTTTTTAATTATTAAATTATTTAACATTTGAAATACATTTTCATTCCAACAATAATTTATATTATCACATTTTTTCACTACTTTCATGCTACTTTAATAAATATTCATGTTTCTTTTGCAATATTCTTAATGTATTTTTCCACACTCATTGTTAGAGAAAATGTTTATATTGTTGTCTTGCTATTTTTAGAATATCGTTTTTGCTCTTTTAGTTTTATTGTTTAAATTTGTTTCTATTTTAAGTATATATTTTTTTAATCTGGAAATTAAAATTTCTTCATTAACAACCTAACATTAATATGAAAGTGCATTAGTCTAATTTAGTAGATTTTAATTCATAATTAAATTTGAGGTAAATTAATTTATCATTAGTAATTTTTTTTTGGGGTTATGTACAATAATTGAAATTATTTAAGTTTTTCATTCAATTTTATTTCAAAAAGTATTCTATAAAAGCATTTTAAATTAGAATTGAATTTATAGCAATTTGAGGAAATAAAAATTGTAAATAAGTTAGTACAGTCTAAAAATTTTAGATATTTAACATTATGATATTTAATATTGAAAATATATACAGAAAATAGTTTCATGTTCAACATTACTTTTTTTAATTTTACTTCTCCATTTCTTAAATATTTTTATTTGAACTTTCTTCGACGTTTTTCCAGTTAATAGCTAAATCTATTTGCATAAATTATTTTAGCACCAAATGATATGATAAGAAAATCTGTTTAGTTATTTTTCATTAATGAATTTTGCAAATTTAACTTGAAAAGTATTGTTTTTTTAATTTTAATTGTTTACTTTTTTAATACTTTTTTACTTATATATATATACACACACACATATACACACACACATATATATAAATATATACATATACAAATTCAAATTTATTTTATAAATCAATAGTTTGATAATTAAAAAGAATCCCATTCCTTATAATATTTGCCTATTTTTTTATATTCATTTTCAATCTTTCTTTCTCACTCAATTATTGTAATTTTGTTGTAATTGCTAATATTTGTATCAATTGTTCTTTTTTAATTTTTATTATACAGATACAATCTTACTGATTTTATTATATTTTTTACGTTAATAGTTTTTATTAATTATTATAATTTTAATTATTTCTTTTGTAAAAGTACACAATCAAATATTATGTTTAGTTATTTAATTGTTTTTAAATTCATTTTTATTTACTTTGTTCACAAGTATTTTTCTTTCAAAAGTAGTTTTAATAGGATGGGTAAATATTTTAAATATTTTTTTACATACAGTTTATTTTAACATTGAATTTGCAATATTTTATTCATTATAGTTCTCAGTATATTCTATTGCAAGAATTGATTCAAATTTGGCATTTACATAAATATTTTAATATTGAGTGAATACTTTTTGTTTGCCATAGTTGACCTTTATCCGACTTTTTAAAATTTTAAATATCTTTTTCGATGTTTTAAAATTGTAGCATATGAATTATTTCATAATTAATAAAATATTTTAAAGTTAATTTTTTACATATTCTTTTCATATATATATATATATATACTTTTGTGTGTGTGTATGCAAACTTATTTTCAGGTATTTGTATTATGATTTTTGAATTTTCGATGAATTGTTTGATATTTGATTTTCATTAATTTTTTAATTTTATGCAAATTATCGTCAATTCTTATAAGTTCTAAAATATTTTTTCAATGTTTAATTAATGAAACTTTTGTTTACTGGTTTTATTTAATGATTGCACTGATATGAAATAAAATTTGTTTTATTATTAATTTATTGTTCAGGACATTATTACAAAAGAAAATTTATATATTATATTATTAAAAATATAATTACTATCAAAATATATAAGAAATTTAATAAAAGAAATAAAATTTGCTTTAAAATTATTTTTGATACAGTGTTTCAAAAACATTGAATTCAATTTACTGAAATATTAAATAAAGTTCTGCATAAGTCCACTTCAATCAGTTCCAATTAAATTTCTAAAAAAATTTAACAATTGTTTAAATTAGAAATATATAATTATAAAAATAATATATTATTAAAAGTATAATTATTATCATGAACTAATAATGTATCTTTAAATAAAAGCAACAGTATTTCATTAAATAATATCATTAAATAATATATTATCATTAATATATAATAGAATTCTATATTTTTTAATTTTATATGATTTTCAACGATAAATATTATAGTAAAATCTCTAACTTTGTCATTTCTTAATTTTATTTCTTTGCTCAATTTTAATTTTTATTGTATTTCAAATTTTTCATAACTTTATTTCATGAGATCGATTTCTATTTTAACTTTTTGTAGTAGTTTCGTTATTTTAAATTGTTCTTAAATACTTAATGGAATGCACAACACTTATAATATTCCTTTTTAGATTTGTATTTTTCCAATAATTTATCAAATTAATAACATATTTTTAACATTTAGTATTACAAATAATTTTTCTTAATTAATATAAATTAAAATAAATATTTTACTTTTAAATTCTTTTTTTTAAAAAAAAATATTGTTTTAAATAAACATATCTAATATCATAAAATAACGAATTTTTATATTTTCTTGTATAAATTAGTATTTAATGGTTTTATTCATTAATTTCATAATTTAATTTGTTTACTTCTTTAAATGTTAAATCTTCTGTTATCTTCTTGTCAATTTGTTTGCCTTTACATGAATTTAATTTTAAATATTTTTCGTTTTATCACGTTTAAATTACATTTCAATTTATAAATATTAATTTTATTATTTGCAATACTATTTGTCCAACTTTTGAAATATTGTGTAATTTTAATAAATGTATTAATATCAAAATTGTAAATAATTTATAAATTTATAAGTGTTCCTTGTTATTGATTTTAAAGAATAGTTAGTAATTTGAAATTAATTATTTTTTTTGTTTGTCAGTTTATATTTTTATTAATTATTTGATTGGAAGCATTTTTGAAAATCATATAGAATTAAGTCTTTGGTAAATACTTTTTCCATTCGTTGATAAGAAAATATTTTGTTTGTGTGTATATATGTATGTAATGTGCGTGTGTTTAAAAATATGTGCAAGTGGTAATTTTTTATAATTTCTTCCATAAATAATATTTTAAATACTTATTAACTGTTGAAACATTCTTTAATATTGAACTTTGTTTTTATATAGTATATTTTTTTCCTCATCCCTCAATTTTTTCTATTTTAAATTGGATTTTTATTCTGTTTGGTAATTCAATAAAACTTGTTTCTTTCTTTTACTCTATTAATAATCGATACAAATCTAAAATAAAAAAAAATAATTAAAAACAGAAATAAATGTTGAAATAATCTGTAAAATAATCGAAATATATACATTTTTTTTTATTTAAACCACAATATACATATATAACTTAGATATCTTTTTTTTATTTAATTTAATTTTTTTTGATAAATTCTTTTAATTAACTTTGACACCTTTATATTTTGCAGCAATGATATAATTTTCTAAAAAAAATAATTTAACATGTTGAAATATTGTTCCAATTATATTAAAATGCTTCAATATTTTTCACTTTCGCTAACTTTCGCTAAATTTCACTAATTTAAATTCTATGCTAAGCTAATTGTTACTTTTTTTCTAAAAAAATAGTTTTTATTTATAAATTGCATTATGTAGTAAATATTTTAATTCACTTGGTTTTATATTTAAATATCTTAAAATAGTAATAATAATAATAATAGTAATAATATGTTGAAATAATGTTTTGTTTATTATTAATATTTTTAAAATTTTATTTCAAAATTAATTCCTAATTAAATTTAATTCAAAGTAAATTTTATATAATTTGTATTAATGACTTCTTAATTTTTCATTAGTTTTATCTATTTTCACTCCAACAATAAAGTATTAAAATAATTTCTAATTTTTTCAACATGTATATTTGTCATATAAATAATATATATATATATATATATATATATATATATATATATATATATATATATATATATATATATATATATAAAATTAAATAGTAGTAATATTTAAATACTAGTATGTGTCAAAGTATTAATGAATTTATCTAATTGTGTTTATGATGATTGGTTTCTATTATTTTACTGTCATTGATATCCAATTTTTGTTTCAATCTTCTATTCATTGTACATATACCTAAAATAGATTATTAAGTAAAAATTACTAAATTGTGTTGTTACTTTTCATTAGCTATCTACTCAATAATATTTAATTCTGTTTCAATTACACATTCATTAAGTATTTTTATTGAAACATGATTTATTCTTAATCATTTATTAATTTTTTGATATTTGGATCTGTAGTATGTAAGATCAACCGGTCTAGAGAGAACAGTTGTTTAATTCATATCCTCTATAATTAATAAGTATTTAACTAATTAACAGGACTCCATAGAGAGTAAGAAAGTTACAAGATCCATATTCTATTTTTATTTTGGGTTCTTTTTCAATATTACTATTCTGTTATATACATAATTTTGTAATACCGTCATATATTAGATTAGTCATAAATTAATTTTTTTATTTATAAACTTAAACAGGATTTTGTTAATAATATTTACTTTTCTATACTATTTTTCTTAATATAATATAAATTGTATTGAAAATTAAAAAAAAATTTAAATTGTCACTTCTCATTATTAATATTTAATGAATGTTAAGTTAATTACTGTTTGTATTAACTTTTTAGTTTCTTATTTCGGTTTCAACATTTTATCTTGTATACATAAATATTTTTGTTCCATAAAGTATATTTGGTTTCTATTTACCTCAATTTAAATTGTGGTACTTTAATGGAATTCCTTTTTTTGTAATATTTTTCAAAATTTGTGAAAATTAGATTGATAAACATGAAATGGATAATATGATTAGTCCTAAGTATTTAGCAAGTTTTTGTTCTTTTTGCATTTAATTAATATTTGAAATAAATTTTCTTACTAATCTTAAAGTAATTTATTCATTTGTAGTAAAGTATTTAAATTGTAACTTTTTATTTTATTCTGTTCCTTTTTTAATATTTCACCATATATATATATATATATATATATATATATATATATATATATATATATATATATATATTTATTTTTTATATTATATTTTAAATATTTGTTTCATTTTTATTTATATTAAAATTAAAACTGCAATTCATTAATAATATTCTTCATTATTTAAAAATATTTCTACTTTAAACGCAATTTTTATAATCAGTTTTTCTTTTTCATGTTTGTAATTGAATTTGTTAAGAGTCTATAAATGATCAAAATCAGTTTTTTTTATACCGCTTGTATCATTTTTTTAAAGTGAAAATGTTTTTTTCTCTTATTGAACATGTATAATTGTTTGATTGAAAATAGTTTTTAAAATGTTTGATTTGTATACATTATTATATTTTATTTAAATATATCAGTCTTTTACTGTTTATTTGTTTCTGTAATATATTTTCTTTTTGTAAAAAAAGTTAAAATTTTGTGACCAAATATTACTTATGCAGTAAAAACACATCTCATTCTTTCTTTTAATTTTTTTTGGTAAATTATTACTAATTTGAAGTGAATGACTGAAATAGATTTTGTGTATGAAATATTATTAATTGTATTTATATATTTTGTTTTAAACTATTAATGAATGTGTTATATAAAGAATATAAAAATGTTTTCAGGTTTCATCTGAAGAAGATGAAGAATATCTAGAAATTAAATATGATGATAGATTTGTCAACATGAGAAGTGTTATCTGTTCAGATTGTTTCCATTATGAAAGGCAGCATTGCAGAACGAAGAAACTTAATTATAGTTATTAATTATAGTAATTTACTATTGTTAACACAAATATTTAAAAATTGCGATATTCGAATAATAAGGTATTGATTGCAAAACATCACTTTTTCTATAAGAGCAAAATTTTAGTAGCATTGACAATGGATCATCTATTTAAATGATTCTATTTTAATGATTCGTTAAAATATAAATTAAATTTAAATTTTTTAAATTCTCTTTTAAAGTTCATAAGTAAAAGAAAATTGCATATAATTTTAAAGATAAATCAATCGAAATGATATGTTTTATAATAATGTAAATGAAAAAGTACATTCTTAAATGAAAGAAAATTGTAAATTATCTAAAGATAAGTTAATAGAAGTAGTATAATTTAGTTCTTCTACATTAAAGAAAAATGAAGTTCATAAGAAATAAAAAAGAATAATCGGTTTTATTATGCATTAGTGAAATTTAAATACTTAAAAAGATTTTTTTTCATAAATAGTTTATAAATAAAGTAAAAACAAATTGTAGTTCATAAATAATAATTAATATGATTGGTAAAATTTGAAATATTTCTTTATCTAATAAGTAGTTAAAATTTTTCATAAAGGGTACAAATTTTAATCAAATTTTCATAGTTAAATTATTAATGGCATTGGTAATATTTAAATACTTTTGTCTTTTTTTAATTTTACAATCTTGTTCAATTTCATATTTCTATACAAAGTTGTTTTAAATCTCATAAATTGTTGAAAATTAAGAATGTTTTTCATAAACTGAAATAATTGATAATATTCAAATGCTCTCTTCTATTTAAATATGAATTATTTTTTTTATTATTACATTATTATATTTTCTAACAATCATAATGAAAAGTAATTTTTGTAAGAAAAAATAATGGTTTGATAATATTTTGAATAATTTTTACTTTAACTGTGACATTTTTCAATTTTATCATTTCTATGTTAAAAGAGCATTGTTGAAATTTGAAACAAATCAAATTTAAATTTTATCAATTTATTTAATATTTAGATCTTATTTATTTATTTTCAATATAAATTCACTTTTCTTATATTACAAATAAAGTTTATTATTTTCATAGATAAATTACTAGTTGGTTAATGTTAAAATATTTTTTTAATTTTCAACAATCTAACTTTGAATGAAATGTGTTTTATTAAAAACAGATAAATGATAGAAAATTACAAATTAGTAATTTTTTTCAAAAGGCTAAAATAATGACTGATTATAATTAAATGCTTTTTTTTATTGAATATGAACTATTTTATTGCTGCTTCATTAATTAAAAATTGATGACTTGAACACATTTTTAATATCATTTCTTTTGAATTATGAACTTTTTAAATTTCTTATTTGTATGTAAAATTTTCTCAATGTTCCTTACCTGATAAAAAATTGCTAAAGAATTATTTTTCAAAGATTGTATGTCAGTTGATAATATTTAAATGCTGTTTTTTTTTATCAAGTATGAATTCAATTTCAGATCTAATGATCATTCAAAATTGAAAAGTAATTTTTATAGATAAATTAATGCTTTTTATATATTATTTAAATATTTTTTCTTTTAACTATGAACTTTTTGAATTTTTTATTTCAATGCAGTTTTGTCAATGCTCATAACTAATAGAACATTTCAAATGAATTATTTTTTAAAGATGAAATAAGTCTATAATATTGAAATATTTTTCAATTGAACATAAAATAAATTTAAAAATCATGAACTTTTTCAATTTCTTATTTCGTAGAACAAATCAATTATTATAAATGATTTATTTATTGCTGATAAAATAACAGTTGATAATAAATGAATGTTATTTTTTATTTAATACAAATTAAATTTCGTATCTGTAAAATGATTACAATGATATTTAAGTAATTGAAACAATTTTTACATATGAATTAAATAATTCTGATAATAGTTCAATACTCTTAACATTTTATCTAATAATGAAATTGTTAAATTTTCTTATTTTTATATGAAATTAAGTATTGTTAAAGTTCATAAATGTTTGAAAAACTTAATTTCTAATTTTCTAAGGTGGTGAAATAATCATTGTCAAAATGTATATGCTCTTTAATTATTAAATAAGAACTAGGCTTCTTATCCAGTATATGTTAAGTACAAACTTTTCTATTGATCATAAGTAATAGATCATCACATTATTTTTAACGGTTACGTTAACAATTCAATTGATATACATACCTTTTTTACGTTTAAATGCTGTTTTTTATTAAATATGAACTAAATTCAATCGGTGTATGTCAAATTTCAAACGGTCATAAATAACAGAAAAATTTAGATTTTATTTAAGTAAATTATCGAATAAAAGAAGTAAAAATGTTTAAATGAATCTTAAGCTAAATGAATTAATCGATATCGTATTAATTATGAAATCGTATTCTTATTTAAATGCTAAATTTTTCCAAACGTAAAATTAGGAAAGTATTTTTTTTATAAAGACAATGAAATTGATGTTATTTAAATAGTTGTTTTTTTTAAAAAAATGAGTATTTTCATATCTCATTAATTAGTAATGAAGACTTTCTTTGTGAAATTTATAACCAGTAATTTTTCAATTTAATTTCTTAACAGATAATGTAGTTATTCTTATTTACTGTTTCTCTTTCAAATATTAATTCACTTTATTATTTCGATATAAAATATTTGTTTCTAAGTAAATTAGTAATATCAAATAATGTTTAGCTAAATTAGCTAATCATATTATTTTTTTATTTTATTATATATATTATTTAATTATTTTTTTGCTTTAAATAATAGTTCTGTTTTTATCTCTGCTAAAATGAAAAATTTCATAAATAACAGATGGATTTTTTATAAGTAAATTAATATTATTTTAAATATATTCAATTTCATTTCTGTAATAGTGAATACTTTCTATTAGAAGTCAATTTATAGAATCGATATTAATACGATGCATTTTTTGTTTAAATATCAAATTGTATTTTTATTTTCTTAAATCGAAGTTCATATTTAGTAAAATCCATATTGAAATTGTTTTTAGTTATTTTATATTAGTATCGTCGAGTGTATATATATATAAAGTTAACGTACCTGTAAAAGTATGTACAATGTGAATGATTATTTCACACTTGTTAATTTATGTATCTATCGAAAATAGAAAAGTGATGTTTACAATATCGGTAACTTTCAATGTGCGATATATACAATACATATAATCGAAAAATAATTTGTCTTTAAGTATATGAATCGCTAAAAGCGATCTTTCATCGGATGAATATTTAATTATATTTCGTTTTCTCATTTTATATCTGCAAAAGTTTTCAGAAAGTCAAAACATATTTAAACACTGTGAGATATGTGTGTTTTGAACAAGTGTTTGTGTCGTTAGCTCGCTTAGCTCGAATCCGACATTTTTGTCTCGTTTAATTATATCGGTTTAGGCCGTTTAGATTCGAATCATCTCGGGTAGGAGTAGATAGTTTAGCTCTGTGATATCAGGCAGGTTTCAAATAGATCGTTTAGATACAGACTCGGGTAGGCTTATATCGTTAGTTACGTGTCGGGTAGGATAGGGCGTCAGTCGGAACGCCGGTATGTTACGTACGAATGTATGTACGAATGTTACGTATGTTCGATTAACATCCGAGAAGTGTAGTGTGAAGTTTTGAGATGTCGTCTCGTCTGTGTGTTTAATAGATTTTCTGAAAACTTTAATTTATAGTTGTTATCATCGTTATGGTAATTTTACAATAATTTAAATCGCATATTTGTTTGAGATAAACATTAATCGTTATAAATATGTATTTTTTCGCACATTGTTACGTTACCTCTAGCTATGTACTACTGTTATTTTTGTATCGGATTATGGTAATCGTTTAAAACGATGAGTAAATTAATGTTTTAATCGGTAATAAATATCGTACACCGTAATGTCTTTTGCACTGTACATCCTTTGTCATCGATACGTGTTCTACACCGAACGGTCATCGAACAGTGTGTATCGTAAGCAACCGAAACGGACCATACGTTGTAAGTAACTTAAACGGACGGTGTGGTCATCGTAAATGAAACAAAGTTATCGTTAAAGTAAATGAAAGTATGTAAGTAATATCGTAGGTAACAAAAACGGTGTAGATATTTTTGTACGATAAACAATTACCTGCGACCGATAAACATAAGTATGCGTAGTATGTTAAACCTTTCCGATTTATGTACGTGAAATAAAGAATAAAATCGATATCGCAACATTTTCACTTATAATTTATATTGTATCGTTAGGCTTTTATGTTCGTGATCGCGATAAGGTTCACGAGCGTTTCTTAAATAAAATATATCCTTTCCGATTTCAAAACACATGCGTTTTACTTCATATATAAATATATATATATGCGTAAACGGTCTAAGATTTATTGTCCGATAACTTGTATCGACTCTATTGTCCGATAACTTGTATCGCCTCTATTGTCCGATAACAGATCGTAATAAGCTCTGTAAGTGCGATACAAGAGTATATAAATCGTATCCAATTACGCATGCATATATATCGTAGTCGAGACTTAGACTCTGTCCGACACACACGCTCTCTCGTCCGCAACACTTATCCGACTTGTAAGAAAATTTTCAGGGTGGTGGGGGCGAAGCTCTGGCCAAATTTCCAGGTCACGTGACCAGCGTACTGCGCGTGCGCGTGGACTTAGCAAATTTTTCCAAAAATACTCTGACGTCACACGGCAAAACGTCACGCGACGACGTCACCGGCCGCCATCTTGAAACGTCATCAAAAAACAATGAATTAACCTCTTTGATGCGGCGGCGGCGAAAACGCGCCCGCCTACCCGGCCTCGTGGTACCCGGGCCCCGGCCGCCCGGCTCGCCCGGCCTCGCTCCGAGCGAGGCGGACGGGCCAGGCGGCTCGCCGGCCCCGGCTACCCGGCCTCGCTTTTTCAAGCGAGGCCGGGCGCCGAGGCGCGGCGAGCCGCCTGGCCCGTCCGCCTCGCTCAGAGCGAGGCGGGCGAACCGAGGCGGTCGGGACCCAGGTACCACGGAGGCCGAGGTAGACGGGCAATTTTCCTATACGGTACATGTTATTTTCAAACATACACCCGTATAGGCCTGGACAGACACCGATCTTCGGATTCGATCCGAGGACAGTGACCATGCCAGCAATAGTAATTTGGACGTGTGTGCTATCCACTGCACCACGTCGTTCTAATACAGTATAAACTCAGAACTTGCTTTTCCTCTGTTTAATTCAGCCTCCGATACCACCAGAGCTTCCGATACCACTCATGCTTCCGATAACTAGGTTGGTTCGACGTCTCTGTCGAACCGACAGTACGGACGCTGCTCTTCGACAGCAGTAGAGCGTTTATACCTAACCGCTCTACCTTCATATCTATCTAGTGATCTTATCCATGTTATTTATAAGTATTTAGTGCAAGTTCATATATAGTCATATTCTAAAATAACATTATAATGTGCACTGTTGTATGTATTGTACTTGTAGTATACATGTTCAAGTGTAATGTGTTCATGCATATCTCTATATATGCATGCACCAAGTATCCATCTATTCTTACATGGGTACTTGGTGCATGCATAATACAGATATGAATGAATACATTACACTTAAACTTGTATACTACAAGTACAATACACACAATAGTGTACATTATAATGTTATTTCAGAATATGACTATACATGAACTTGCAGTATACTTGTAACATGGATCTCTGAAACACATACAAATATATTTTAGAAATAAATACTCATATATAATATGAAGTTATATTTATTGATATCAAATATATATATTCTACAGATATAATATATATGTATTTAAATGTTTTTGTGAAGTCTGACCAACAACAGCATTATATGAAGACAACCGCAACAGTTTACTGACCGATATTCTCTGAACCTGGAAAAAAGATGCAAATAACATTAATATATATATATATATATAAACAATTTTAATTATTAATGTTACATTCTCTATTACTGATCTATACAATATACAATTTTTTTCTCTATGTACAGTGGTATGTTCTTCAAAAATATATTACTATGTTTTCATAAAGAATAAAACTGCATTAATATTACAATATTATTTTTTCAAAAATTGTCCATTCTATTCTATTAATTTCTTTATACATATATATATATATATATATATATATATATATATATATATATATATATGCGTACTGTGAACTCATCCTTTTATGCAATGTTATCATAAATTAAAAAGAAAGCCTGATTTTCTAGGCTGTTTTTTGGACTTTTTCGGAATCCATTGTGAACCGATTTTAATCACGACTAAGAGTTGATGTAAAACATTGAAGTACGCATTGATCAGTATGAATGAATTGTTATATTTTCAACAACTTGGTTGTCGGGCTTTTTTTGTCGTTTTTAATACCTAAGTACTCCGATGTTAATTTTGTCTAAGATATGATATAAAACATTAAAATGCGCATCGATCAATATAAATTAGATGCCATTTTTATAGCAATTTGGATATTTTAAGAAAGAAAAATGTGTTTCTTTTTTGTGATTCCAAAATGTCTCGACGTTAATTTCATTACTTTCTATTTTTTTTATCATTAATATATATATATATATATTTATATTCGTATATTCATACAATAACTGAAATAAATTGACTGCAGCTACGGTGCGACATAGCAAACACCAAAACTATTACAACAAGCAACCAAGTTAAGCACGAACGGTGACAACCCACAAAAGGAGTGGTGACACTCGACCACACATTGCGCAGAGTCAAAAAAAGTTAGATAAAAAAATTCAACAGAGACTCGACCCAGAGACCTTCAGTGTTCCACCCACCTTACCTAACTAATTATTCTACGGGGTTAATTTATTCAGGTTGCGCGGAGATCAGTAATCAGACGTCATTGAAACTTTGAGCCGTGTTTTCCCGGAACGACCCAGAAGCGCAACAAAGTATATAAGACAAAAAAAAATAGGGGTAAATATCTACCAAACAGCACCCGGACCTCGCACGACTTAAAACGTGTGTTCGTGTGTATATGTGTGTGTGCCCTCCATATACGCAATATCGCACTCACGCATCCACACATCCTACACATACACACTCGCATACCATTCACACAACCACCCTTTTCATACATTCAACTAGACACACACACATACACAAATTCATCCGGACACCAGACAACATACACCTACGCTCCCAAATCTATGCTCTCACAAATTCACACAACCAAACCAAACCACACATATAAAGCAACAAACACAAACCCACACATTCACACTCCCACATAAAACCTACACGTACAGACCAACACATCATCAAAATCCATATATATATATATATATATATATATATATATATATATATTCGTATATTCATATAATAACTGAACTAAATTGACTACAGCTACGGTGCAACATAGCAAACACCAAAACTATTACAACAAGCAACCAAGTTAAGCACGAACGGTGACAACCCACAAAAGGAGTGGTGACACTCAACCACACATTGCGTAGAGTCAAAAAAAGTCAGATAAAAAAATTCAAAAGAGACTCGACCCAAAGACCTTCAGTGTTCCGGCCACCTTACCTAACTAATTAACTATTCTACGGGGTTAATTTATTCAGGTCGCGGGGAGATCAGTAATCAGACTTCATTGAAACATTGAGCCGTGTTTTCCTGGAACAACCCAGAAGCGCAACAAAGTGTTTAAGACAAAAAAAAAATAGGGGTCAATATCTACCAAACAGCACCCGAACCTCGCACGACTTGAAACGTGTGATCGTGCGTATATGTGTGTGTGTCCTCCATATACGCAATATCGCACTCACGCATCCACACATCTTACACATACACACCCGCATACCATTCACACAACCACCCTTTCATAAATTCAACCAGACACACACACATACACAAATTCATCCGGACACCAGACAACATACACCTACACTCCCACATTTACGCACTCAAATTCACACAACCAAACACACATACAGATACAAAACCACACATATAAAGCAACATACACAAACCCACACATTCACACTCCCACATAAAACCCACACGTACAGACCAACACATCATCAAAATCCACATACATACATACATACATACATACATATATATATATATATATATATATATATATATATATATATATATATATATATATACACATTCCTATATTCATATAATAACTGAAATAAATTGACTGCAGCTACGGTGCAACATAGCAAACACCAAAACTATTACAACAAGCAACCAAGTTAAGCACGAACGGTGACAACCCACAAAAGGAGTGGTGACACTCAACCACACATTGCGTAGAGTCAAAAAAAGTCAGATAAAAAAATCCAACAGAGACTCGGTCCAGAAACTTCCAGCGTTCCGGCCACCGAGAGATCAGTAATAAGACGTCATTGAAACATTGAGCCGAGTTTTCCCGGAACAACCCAGAAGCGCATCAAAGTGTTTAAAGTAAAAAATGTATACACCTCAAACATACACGTACACACCCACACATACAAACATCACACCTGCACTCCCACATCTGCTCTCTCACAAATTCACATAACCAAACACACATATACATACAAAATCACACATATAAAGTAACAAACACAAACCCACACGTACAGACCCACACATCATCAAAATCTCTCTCTCTATATATATATATATATATACATTCGTATATTCATACAATAACTGAAATAAATTGACTACAGCTACGGTGCGACATAGCAAACACCGAAAACTATTACAACAAGCAACCACGTTAAGCACGAACGGTGACAACCTACAAAAGGAGTGGTGACACTCGACCTCACATTGCGTCGAGTCAAAGTTAGATAAAAAAACCCAACAGAGACTCGAGCCAGAGACCTCCAACGTTCCGGCCACCTTACCTAACTAACTATCCTACGGGATTAATGTATTCAGGTCGCGCGGAGATCAGTAATCAGACGACATTCGTACTTTGAACCGAGTTTTCCCGTAACATCCCCCGAAACGCATCAGTGTTTAAGTCAAAAAAAATAGGGGTCAATAACTACCAAACAGCACCAGGACCTCGCACGACTTGAAACGTGTGTTCCTGCGTATATGTGTGTGTTCTAGTGTGCGTCCATGTGTATGTGTGTACCTCAATATACGCAATATAGCACTCACGTATCCAACACATACACACCCACATACCTGAACATTCACACAACCATCCCCATACACCAATACACAAATTCAATTAGACACACACACATTCAAACCCACAGTTCCAAAGACACAGTCTCAAACACGCAGTCTCAAAGCCGCAGTCTCAAAGCCACAGTTTCAAAGCCACAGTTTCAAAGCCACAGTTTCAAAGCCACAGTTTCAAAGCCACAGTTTCAAAGCCACAGTTTCAAAGCCACAGCATGCCCACAGTCTCATGCCCACAGTCTCAAACATACAGTTTCAATACCCACAGTTTCAAAGCCACAGTCTCAAACCCACAGTTTCAAACCCACAGTTTCAAACCCACAGTTTCAAACCCACAGTTTCAAACCCACAGTTTCAAACCCACAGTCTCAAACCCACAGTCTCAAACCCACAGTCTCAAACCCACAGTTTCAAACCCACAGTTTCAAATTTACAGTCTCAAACTCACAGTCTCAAACCCGCAGTCTCAAACCTACAGTCTCAAACCTACAGTTTCAACTCACAGTTTCAAACCCACAGTTTCAAACCCACAGTTTCAAACCCACAGTTTCAAACCCACAGTCTCAAACCCACAGTCTCAATCCCACAGTCCAAACCCACAGTTTCAAACCAACAGTTTCAAACCCACAGTTTCAAACCCACAGTTTCAACCCACAGTTTCAACCCACAGTTTCAAACCCACAGTTTCAAACCCACAGTCTCAATCCCACAGTCCAAACCCACAGTTTCAAACCCACAGTTTCAAACCCACAGTTTCAAACCCACAGTTTCAAACCCACAGTTTCAAACCCACAGTTTCAAATCCACAGTTTCAAACCCACAGTTTCAAACCCACAGTTTCAAAACCCACAGTTTCAAATACAGTTTCAAACCCACAGTTTCAAACCCACAGTTTCAAACCCACAGTTTCAAACCCACAGTTTCAAACCCACAGTTTCAAACCCACAGTTTCAAACCCACAGTTTCAAACGCACAAATCCAAACCCAGTTTTTTACCCACACATTTTCCAAAAATCGTCGTCAAATCTGGTAAATTTTAGACATTGTCCAAAAATATTCGAATTTGAAGACTATTTTTGGAAAATGTCTAAAATTCAATCGGATTTGTCGACGATTTTTGGACAATGTCTAAAAATCACTCGAGTTTGACAACGATTTTTGGACAATGTCTAAAAATCACTCGAGTTTGACAACGATTTTTGGACATTGTCTAAAAATGTCTCGGGTTTAACAACCAATTTTGGACAATGTCTAAAAATCACTCGGGTTTGACGACGATTTTTTGGACAATGTCTAAAATTCACTCGGATTAGATGACGATTTTTGGACAATGTCTAAAAATCACTCTGGTTTTACAACGATTTTTGGAAAATGTCTAAAATTCAATCGGATTTGACGACGATTTTTTGGATAATGTCTAAAATTCACTCAGATTACATGACGATTTTTGGACAATGTCTAAAAATGACTGGGGTTGACGACGATTTTTTGGACAATGTCTAAAATTCACTCGGATTAGATGACGATTTTTGGACAATGTCTAAAAATCACTCGGGTTTGACCACGATTTTTGGACAATGTCTAAAAATATCTCGGGTTTGACGACGATTTTTGGACAATGTCTAAAATTCACTCGGGTTTGACGACGATTTTTGGACAATGTCTAAAAATCACTCGGGTTTGACGACGATTTTTTGGACAATGTCTAAAATTCACTCGGATTAGATGACGATTTTTGGACAATGTCTAAAAATCACTCGGGTTTGACCACGATTTTTGGACAATGTCTAAAAATATCTCGGGTTTGACGACGATTTTTGGACAATGTCTAAAAATCACTCTGGTTTTACAACGATTTTTGGAAAATGTCTAAAATTCAATCGGATTTGACGACGATTTTTTGGATAATGTCTAAAATTCACTCAGATTACATGACGATTTTTGGACAATGTCTTAAAATGACTGGGGTTGACAACGATTTTTGGACAATGTCTAAAATTCACTCGGGTTTGACGACGATTTTTGGACAATGTCTAAAAATCACTCGGGTTTGACGACGATTTTTTGGACAATGTCTAAAATTCACTCGGATTAGATGACGATTTTTGGACAATGTCTAAAAATCACTCGGGTTTGACCACGATTTTTGGACAATGTCTAAAAATCACTAGGGTTTGACGACGATTTTTGGACAATGTCTAAAAATAACTTGGGTTTGACGACGATTTTTGGACAATATCTAAAAATCACTAGGGTTTGACAAAGATTTTTGGACAATGTCTAAAAATCACTCGGGTTTGACGACGATTTTTGGACAATGTCTAAAAATCACTCGGGTTTGACGACGATTTTTGGACAATGTCTAAAAATCACTAGGATTTGACGACGATTTTTGGACAATGTCTAAAAATCACTCGGGTTTGACGACGATTTTTGGACAATGTCTAAAAATCTCTTAAGTTTGATGACGATTTTTGTACAATGTCAAATCCGAGTTAATTTTAGGGTGTGTACGAGTGGGTGTGTACGCGTGGGTCTGAACGCGTGGGTCTGAACGCGTGGGTCTGTACGCGTGGGTCTGTACGCGTGGGTCTGTACGCGTGAGTCTGTACGCGTGGGTCTGTACGCGTGGGTCTGTACGCGTGGGTCTGTACGCGTGGGTCTGTACGCGTGGGTCTGTACGCGTGGGTCTGTACGCGTGGGTCTGTACGCGTGGGTCTGTACGCGTGGGTCTGTACGCGTGGGTGTGTACGCGTGGGTCTGTACGCGTGGGTCTGTACGCGTGGGTCTGTACGCGTGGGTCTGTACGCGTGGGTCTGTACGCGTGGGTCTGTACGCGTGGGTCTGTACGCGTGGGTCTGTACGCGTGGGTCTGTACGCGTGGGTCTGTACGTAGGTGTTTGTATGTGGGTGTTTGTATGTAGGTGTTTGTATGTGTGGGTTTGTTTGTATGGGTTTGTATATGATTGTGTGTGTGTGTAAATATAGCCGAAAAACTGGTTGAAAAATGAGTTTTTTGGGTAAAATAAGGCCATTTTGGAAAATAATCGGATCGAATCGTATATCACGACATAGATAATTTCAAGACGCATCTAACGATGTACGACATTATCCATTTCGCACTTAATTTCGACTACTTATAGCCGAAAAACTGGTTAGAAAATGAGTTTTTTGGGTTAAATAAGGCCATTTTGGAAAATAATCGGATCATATCTCATACCACGAGATAGATAATATCAAGACGCATCTAACGATGTACGACATTACCTATTTCGCACTTAATTTCGACTACTTATAGCCGAAAAACCGGTTGAAAAATGAGTTTTTTGGGTAAAATAAGGCCATTTTGGAAAATAATCGGATCGAATCGCATACCACGAGATAGATAATTTCAAGACGCATCTAACGATGTACGACATTACCAATTTGGCACTTAATTTCGAATACTTATAGCCGAAAAACTAGTTGAAAAATGAGTTTTTTGGGTAAAATAAGGCCATTTTGGAAAATAATCGGATCGAATCTTATACCACGAGATAGATAATATCAAGACGCATCTAACGATGTACGACATTATCCATTTCGCACTTAATTTCGACTACTTATAGCCGAAAAACTGGTTAGAAAATGAGTTTTTTGGGTTAAATAAGGCCATTTTGGAAAATAATCGGATCATATCTCATACCACGAGATAGATAATATCAAGACGCATCTAACGATGTACGACATTACCTATTTCGCACTTAATTTCGACTACTTATAGCCGAAAAACCGGTTGAAAAATGAGTTTTTTGGGTAAAATAAGGCCATTTTGGAAAATAATCGGATCGAATCTTATACCACGAGATAGATAATATCAAGACGCATCTAACGATGTACGACATTACCTATTTCGCACTTAATTTCGACTACTTATTGCCGAAAAACCGGTTGAAAAATGAGTTTTTTGGGTAAAATAAGGCCATTTTGGAAAATAATCGGATCGAATCGCATACCACGAGATAGATAATTTCAAGACGCATCTAACGATGTACGACATTACCAATTTGGCACTTAATTTCGAATACTTATAGCCGAAAAACTAGTTGAAAAATGAGTTTTTTGGGTAAAATAAGGCCATTAAGGAAAATAATCGGATGGAATCGCACACCACGAGATAGATAATTTCAAGACGCATCTAACGATGTACGACATTACCTATTTAGCACTTAATTTCGACTACTTATAGCCGAAAAACTGGTTGGAAAATGAGTTTTTTGGGTAAAATAAGGCCATTTTGGAAAATAATCGGATCGAATCGCATACCACGAGATAGATAATTTCAAGACGCATCTAACGATGTACGACATTACCTATTTGGCACTTAATTTCGAATACTTATAGCCGAAAAACTAGTTGAAAAATGAGTTTTTTGGGTAAAATAAGGCCATTTTGGAAAATAATCGGATCGAATCTTATACCACGAGATAGATAATATCAAGACGCATCTAACGATGTACGACATTACCTATTTTGCACTTAATTTCGACTACTTATAGCCGAAAAACTGGTTGGAAAATGAGTTTTTTGGGTAAAATAAGGCCATTTTGGAAAATAATCGGATCGAATCGCATACCACGAGATAGATAATTTCAAGACGCATCTAACGATGTACGACATTACCAATTTGGCACTTAATTTCGAATACTTATAGCCGAAAAACTAGTTGAAAAATGAGTTTTTTGGGTAAAATAAGGCCATTTTGGAAAATAATCGGATCGAATCTTATACCACGAGATAGATAATATCAAGACGCATCTAACGATGTACGATATTACCTATTTCGCACTTAATTTCGACTACTTATAGCCGAAAAACCGGTTGAAAAATGAGTTTTTTGGGTAAAATAAGGCCATTAAGGAAAATAATCGGATGGAATCGCACACCACGAGATAGATAATATCAAGACGCATCTAACGATGTACGACATTACCTATTTTGCACTTAATTTCGACTACTTATAGCCGAAAAACTGGTTGGAAAATGAGTTTTTTGGGTAAAATAAGGCCATTTTGGAAAATAATCGGATCGAATCGCATACCACGAGATAGATAATTTCAAGACGCATCTAACGATGTACGACATTACCAATTTGGCACTTAATTTCGAATACTTATAGCCGAAAAACTAGTTGAAAAATGAGTTTTTTGGGTAAAATAAGGCCATTTTGGAAAATAATCGGATCGAATCGCATACCACGAGATAGATAATTTCAAGACGCATCTAACGATGTACGACATTACCTATTTCGCACTTAATTTCGACTACTTATAGCCGAAAAACCGGTTGAAAAATGAGTTTTTTGGGTAAAATAAGGCCATTAAGGAAAATAATCGGATGGAATCGCACACCACGAGATAGATAATTTCAAGACGCATCTAACGATGTACGACATTACCTATTTTGCACTTAATTTCGACTACTTATAGCCGAAAAACTGGTTAGAAAATGAGTTTTTTGGGTAAAATAAGGCCATTTTGGAAAATAATCGGATCGAATCTTATACCACGAGATAGATAATATCAAGACGCATCTAACGATGTACGACATTACCTATTTCGCACTTAATTTCGACTACTTATTGCCGAAAAACCGGTTGAAAAATGAGTTTTTTGGGTAAAATAAGGCCATTTTGGAAAATAATCGGATCGAATCGCATACCACGAGATAGATAATTTCAAGACGCATCTAACGATGTACGACATTACCAATTTGGCACTTAATTTCGAATACTTATAGCCGAAAAACCGGTTGAAAAATGAGTTTTTTTGGGTAAAATAAGGCCATTAAGGAAAATAATTGGATGGAATCGCACACCACGAGATAGATAATTTCAAGACGCATCTAACGATGTACGACATTACCTATTTCGCACTTAATTTCGACTACTTATAGCCGAAAAACCGGTTGAAAAATGAGTTTTTTGGGTAAAATAAGGCCATTTTGGAAAATAATCGGATCGAATCGCATACCACGAGATAGATAATATCAAGACGCATCTAACGATGTACGACATTACCTATTTCGCACTTAATTTCGACTACTTATAGCCGAAAAACCGGTTGAAAAATGAGTTTTTTGGGTAAAATAAGGCCATTTTGGAAAATAATCGGATCGAATCTTATACCACGAGATAGATAATATCAAGACGCATCTAACGATGTACGACATTACCAATTTGGCACTTAATTTCGAATACTTATAGCCGAAAAACTAGTTGAAAAATGAGTTTTTTGGGTAAAATAAGGCCATTTTGGAAAATAAACGGATCGAATCGCATACCACGAGATAGATAATATCAAGACGCATCTAACGATGTACGACATTACCTATTTCGCACTTAATTTCGACTACTTATAGCCGAAAAACCGGTTGGAAAATGAGTTTTTTGGGTTAAATAAGGCCATTAAGGAAAATAATCGGATGGAATCGCACACCACGAGATAGATAATTTCAAGACGCATCTAACGATGTACGACATTACCTATTTTGCACTTAATTTCGACTACTTATAGCCGAAAAACTGGTTAGAAAATGAGTTTTTTGGGTAAAATAAGGCCATTTTGGAAAATAATCGGATCGAATCGCATACCACGAGATAGATAATTTCAAGACGCATCTAACGATGTACGACATTACCTATTTCGCACTTAATTTCGACTACTTATAGCCGAAAAACCGGTTGAAAAATGAGTTTTTTGGGTAAAATAAGGCCATTAAGGAAAATAATCGGATGGAATCGCACACCACGAGATAGATAATTTCAAGACGCATCTAACGATGTACGAAATTACCTATTTTGCACTTAATTTCGACTACTTATAGCCGAAAAACTGGTTAGAAAATGAGTTTTTTGGGTAAAATAAGGCCATTTTGGAAAATAATCGGATCGAATCGCATACCACGAGATAGATAATATCAAGACGCATCTAACGATGTACGACATTATCCATTTCGCACTTAATTTCGAATACTTATAGCCGAAAAACCGGTTGAAAAATGAGTTTTTTGGGTAAAATAAGGCCATTAAAGAAAATAATTGGATGGAATCGCACACCACGAGATAGATAATTTCAAGACGCATCTAACGATGTACGACATTACCTATTTTGCACTTAATTTCGACTACTTATAGCCGAAAAACTGGTTGGAAAATGAGTTTTTTGGGTAAAATAAGGCCATTTTGGAAAATAATCGGATCGAATCGCATACCACGAGATAGATAATTTCAAGACGCATCTAACGATGTACGACATTACCAATTTGGCACTTAATTTCGAATACTTATAGCCGAAAAACTAGTTGAAAAATGAGTTTTTTGGGTAAAATAAGGCCATTTTGGAAAATAATCGGATCGAATCTTATACCACGAGATAGATAATATCAAGACGCATCTAACGATGTACGACATTACCTATTTTGCACTTAATTTCGACTACTTATAGCCGAAAAACTGGTTGGAAAATGAGTTTTTTGGGTAAAATAAGGCCATTTTGGAAAATAATCGGATCGAATCGCATACCACGAGATAGATAATTTCAAGACGCATCTAACGATGTACGACATTACCAATTTGGCACTTAATTTCGAATACTTATAGCCGAAAAACTAGTTGAAAAATGAGTTTTTTGGGTAAAATAAGGCCATTTTGGAAAATAATCGGATCGAATCTCATACCACGAGATAGATAATATCAAGACGCATCTAACGATGTACGACATTACCTATTTGGCACTTAATTTCGACTACTTATAGCCGAAAAACTAGTTGAAAAATGAGTTTTTGGGGTAAAATAAGGCCATTTTGGAAAATAATCGGATCGAATCGCATACCACGAGATAGATAATTTCAAGACGCATCTAACGATGTACGACATTACCTATTTCGCACTTAATTTCGACTACTTATAGCCGAAAAACCGGTTGAAAAATGAGTTTTTTGGGTAAAATAAGGCCATTAAGGAAAATAATCGGATGGAATCGCACACCACGAGATAGATAATTTCAAGACGCATCTAACGATGTACGACATTACCTATTTTGCACTTAATTTCGACTACTTATAGCCGAAAAACTGGTTAGAAAATGAGTTTTTTGGGTAAAATAAGGCCATTTTGGAAAATAATCGGATCGAATCGCATACCACGACATAGATAATTTCAAGACGCATCTAACGATGTACGACATTATCCATTTCGCACTTAATTTCGAATACTTATAGCCGAAAAACCGGTTGAAAAATGAGTTTTTTGGGTAAAATAAGGCCATTAAGGAAAATAATTGGATGGAATCGCACACCACGAGATAGATAATTTCAAGACGCATCTAACGATGTACGACATTACCTATTTTGCACTTAATTTCGACTACTTATAGCCGAAAAACTGGTTGGAAAATGAGTTTTTTGGGTAAAATAAGGCCATTTTGGAAAATAATCGGATCGAATCGCATACCACGAGATAGATAATTTCAAGACGCATCTAACGATGTACGACATTACCAATTTGGCACTTAATTTCGAATACTTATAGCCGAAAAACTAGTTGAAAAATGAGTTTTTTGGGTAAAATAAGGCCATTTTGGAAAATAATCGGATCGAATCTTATACCACGAGATAGATAATATCAAGACGCATCTAACGATGTACGACATTACCTATTTCGCACTTAATTTCGACTACTTATAGCCGAAAAACCGGTTGAAAAATGAGTTTTTTGGGTAAAATAAGGCCATTTTGGAAAATAATCGGATCGAATCGCATACCACGAGATAGATAATTTCAAGACGCATCTAACGATGTACGACATTACCAATTTGGCACTTAATTTCGAATACTTATAGCCGAAAAACCGGTTGGAAAATGAGTTTTTTGGGTAAAATAAGGCCATTAAGGAAAATAATCGGATGGAATCGCACACCACGAGATAGATAATTTCAAGACGCATCTAACGATGTACGACATTACCTATTTTGCACTTAATTTCGACTACTTATAGCCGAAAAACTGGTTGGAAAATGAGTTTTTTGGGTAAAATAAGGCCATTTTGGAAAATAATCGGATCGAATCGCATACCACGAGATAGATAATTTCAAGACGCATCTAACGATGTACGACATTACCTATTTTGCACTTAATTTCGAATACTTATAGCCGAAAAACTAGTTGAAAAATGAGTTTTTTGGGTAAAATAAGGCCATTTTGGAAAATAATCGGATCGAATCTTATACCACGAGATAGATAATATCAAGACGCATCTAACGATGTACGACATTACCTATTTTGCACTTAATTTCGACTACTTATAGCCGAAAAACTGGTTGGAAAATGAGTTTTTTGGGTAAAATAAGGCCATTTTGGAAAATAATCGGATCGAATCGCATACCACGAGATAGATAATTTCAAGACGCATCTAACGATGTACGACATTACCAATTTGGCACTTAATTTCGAATACTTATAGCCGAAAAACTAGTTGAAAAATGAGTTTTTTGGGTAAAATAAGGCCATTTTGGAAAATAATCGGATCGAATCGCATACCACGAGATAGATAATTTCAAGACGCATCTAACGATGTACGACATTACCTATTTTGCACTTAATTTCGACTACTTATAGCCGAAAAACCGGTTGAAAAATGAGTTTTTTGGGTAAAATAAGGCCATTAAGGAAAATAATCGGATGGAATCGCACACCACGAGATAGATAATTTCAAGACGCATCTAACAATGTACGACATTACCTATTTTGCACTTAATTTCGACTACTTATAGCCGAAAAACTGGTTGGAAAATGAGTTTTTTGGGTAAAATAAGGCCATTTTGGAAAATAATCGGATCGAATCTTATACCACGAGATAGATAATATCAAGACGCATCTAACGATGTACGACATTACCTATTTGGCACTTAATTTCGACTACTTATAGCCGAAAAACTAGTTGAAAAATGAGTTTTTGGGGTAAAATAAGGCCATTTTGGAAAATAATCGGATCGAATCGCATACCACGAGATAGATAATTTCAAGACGCATCTAACGATGTACGACATTACCTATTTTGCACTTAATTTCGACTACTTATAGCCGAAAAACTGGTTGGAAAATGAGTTTTTTGGGTAAAATAAGGCCATTTTGGAAAATAATCGGATCGAATCTGATACCACGAGATAGATAATATCAAGACGCATCTAACGATGTACGACATTACCTATTTGGCACTTAATTTCGACTACTTATAGCCGAAAAACTAGTTGAAAAATGAGTTTTTGGGGTAAAATAAGGCCATTTTGGAAAATAATCGGATCGAATCGCATACCACGAGATAGATAATATCAAGACGCATCTAACGATGTACGACATTACCTATTTGGCACTTAATTTCGACTACTTATAGCCGAAAAACTAGTTGAAAAATGAGTTTTTTGGGTAAAATAAGGCCATTTTGGAAAATAATCGGATCGAATCGCATACCACGAGATAGATAATTTCAAGACGCATCTAACGATGTACGACATTACCTATTTTGCACTTAATTTCGACTACTTATAGCCGAAAAACTGGTTGGAAAATGAGTTTTTTGGGTAAAATAAGGCCATTTTGGAAAATAATCGGATCGAATCGCATACCACGAGATAGATAATATCAAGACGCATCTAACGATGTACGACATTACCTATTTTGCACTTAATTTCGACTACTTATAGCCGAAAAACTGGTTGGAAAATGAGTTTTTTGGGTAAAATAAGGCCATTTTGGAAAATAATCGGATCGAATCGCATACCACGAGATAGATAATTTCAAGACGCATCTAACGATGTACGACATTACCAATTTGGCACTTAATTTCGAATACTTATAGCCGAAAAACTAGTTGAAAAATGAGTTTTTTGGGTAAAATAAGGCCATTTTGGAAAATAATCAGATCGAATCGTATACCACGAGATAGATAATTTCAAGACGCATCTAACGATGTACGACATTACCAATTTGGCACTTAATTTCGACTAATTATAGCCGAAAAACTGGTTAGAAAATGAGTTTTTTGGGTAAAATAAGGCCATTTTGGAAAGTAATCGGATCGAATCGCATACCACGAGATAGATAATTTCAAGACGCATCTAACGATGTACGACATTACCTATTTTGCAATTAATTTCGACTACTTATAGCCGAAAAACCGGTTGAAAAATGGGTTTTTTCGTCAAAGTAATATTATTTGGAGAACAATTTACACCCACGCACATGCACACGCGCGCCAATATATAACCAAAAACAATTAATTATTAAAATAAAAATTAATAATTGACTAACCAATTGCTTCAAAAATGGAAGTAATTAGTGTTTAAAATAAAAGAATCGGAAACGACTATATTCTAAAAGAAACGTCATTAAATGATTAACTCTAAAATTAATATATTAAGTTTTATGACTGGGTCACAACAACGATTAATCATTATATTTATTGATATTAAGTCACTGAAATACCCATTTTTAAATGATATAACGGTATATAGATTTCGTTCCTTATTCTTGTCAGACATATTAAAAATAATTAAAATATTATATAAACAAACATATTAATAATATGCAGAGGGATTTTTGTTCAAAAAAGATAATAATATTAAATTTAAAGGTGAAAAATATATAAATTATTATTTCTAAGCTATATAATATATATATATATATATATAAATATATAATACCAAATTTCGAAATATTTAAAAATCGAATAAATAAGTATTTATTTCCAAACATTTTGGATACAGATGTAGATTATTGTATAAAAATAAATTTAATGTTCAAATAAATATGAAAAAATATAAAAAGATAATATTTCAAATAATTTTAATGAGTAAAAACAATTAGAGATTTTTAATTTCATATTAGAATTTAGGCTTTTATTTTTAATAAAAAATATTAAAATAATTATTAAATATTTTTTTTAATTAAACCTGTTATGTAATTTTTTATTTAATTTTAGATTTAATAATGTGAATATTAATTAAAATAATTTTAACATAAATTGGAAAATTTATACATTAGTTATGATTAAAATTACCCAAAATAGCATAAAATTTAAAATATTGCTGAAAAACGACTCATCAAAATACAGTTTCTATAGTGGGCAAATTCATTTTCGCAATACATTTTTCTTCGACTCTACAAAGTATAAATATTTTTCTGGTCTAAAATGTTCAATAAAACGATCATTTACTTTTATTCAACGCGTGATACGATGCAATTCCAATTTTCACTGACAATACAAACAATAATGTTTGGATATCTTATTTCCGTTTAATAGGGCAGATCGATTTGCAATCTTTCAGAAAAGATGTGCTTCCATCAAGTATTTCTTAAATTTATGTTCAAGATAATTTTGAGTTAATATTTCCGCACTCTACAATCATTAACTTCTGATTTTTACTAACATCCGTTTAAAAAAGGCATATAAAGCAATGATAAAATTATATACTATAAAATCTATAATATAATTTTAAACTTTGAATGTAAAAGTTAATTTAAATGTATTAAATTATTAAATCTAAAAAGTTAACGTTATTTTCTTTACAATAAATAAATGTCATAATTTATATTAATATTAGAAACTATTATAATGTAATATAATTACGTAACTGTGACCATAATATGTAACATTAAAAGATCGCTACCATCAACTATATAACGTAATATAAAACAATTTTTAAAATGAGATCATGAGAATGTTGACAATACAAATTTAAATTTATAAAATTATTGAATTTATAAACTGAACATGTTTGTTCGTATTAGACTAAAATAACAAGTGAACTGTATCGTATACTAGAAAATATTAAAACCTTTAACATTAACATTCAAAAATCATCAGAAAGTAAAGCAATTATGTAACTATTACAAATTTTATATGAAATTTAGTGAGTGGATACTACGTTAATAGCATAGCAATATTGCATGACGCATGTATAAAACAGGCAAAACTATGATAAATATCTATAACGAATTAAGAATAGAAAATATTTATTTGATTTTGATATATGTATTGTAATGCCAATAAAATTTTATAAATGTGTAATACATTCGCTGTTATTTTTAAAAAGGTTTGGTTAATCCTCAAAACATTACCGAAATTATTAATAATTACTTTTATGATAATCAATTCCAATATAACTACTAAAAATGTTTTATTGCATTTAACAGATATAGAATTTGCTTTATTATATACTTTTTTTGGAGATCTGAAAAAATATATTATTTGAAGTTTTAAAACAGTTAAATAAGAATATTCAATTAAACGCTTATAATTATTAAAATTCGATGCGATTAATTTTATTCCCGTTACCTTAATAAAATGATTTACCGCCGACAACAAACACAGACCCACTACACAAAACCATAAATAGACTTTCTTTGCACAAAACTATAAAAATCTTCCAACACAGTGTCTTCTACGGGGCAAGTAGATTACTGTCAACATTTTCAGTGACATGATCTTTGTGACAAAATACGGTATTAAATTACAGTACATTGAGGAAAATAGTGGTTCTCAACCTTTTCGTAGTTTCGGCATTTTTATTATCACTTTTTAGTTTCTCTTACAGTAAAAATATTTATATAACAAAGATTAACATACTTGCAGAGAAATAGAAAAAATGAATGTATGAATGGAAAGTAAGCTCATAATTTTTAGGATACAGCCATATGACGAACATACTGGTTGAGAATCATTAATTTTTAGGCTCGTATAAACGTAACATAAACTTATCGTGGAAGAAAAGTATTATTATAGTTTTATGATAGATTTAGTAAATAGATATTTCATAGAAGATTTAATAAAAAATATACATACCTAACAGATTATATTTCAATTCAATTTTTGATCCATATAAAAAATTAAATATATTTATATATCAATGTCTTCCTTAAGATTTTAGTTTAATTGAAAAAAGTATGCAAATTAACAATCATTTTTGTAAAATTATAGTATTTTTAAATACCATATTTTACAAACATAATCTATAGTTCTCAAAAACATTACTATTAGAAAAAAAAATTTTTTTCAGGCAATACAATCGATAACTTTTTTTTATGATTTCTCAATATTGTCAAATCAAATATTATTATGAGAACACTGTGTAATATATGAATATTATCCGATTCAATACTCATCAACTGATAAAAAACAAGATATATATATATATAATAAGTTGAAACTTAAGTCATAATATAAAATTAGTAACTGCTAACTGAACATTTCTATTTTTTATATTTAAAGTATTTAATTATAATAAAAAATATTAATCATTTCATATTACATTTCTTTGTTTTATAACTGCTAAAATATTATGACTTTTAAATTAACACGGTTTCATTTTAAAACTTTCCAATTAGCTCGAAGTTTAAATATTTTCATATAATATAAAGAATCAATATGTTTAATATATCTGTGATAGAATCTATAAAATATAAGTATAAAAAATTAATTTTTAATACAATTAATTAATATTTACTATTAAACAAACTATACGAAATATAATTAAGGGAAATAAAATGAGAAATACACTAATATAAATTTTAGAAACAAGATTATACCTAAAAATATTGAACATAGAATAACACATATACATTAAGTACATGTATTTTATTACCTTTACAATTTAAAAAATCTATGAATTTACTTCTATTGATGATTCTTCAGTATCTGAAATTAATATTTTTTTATAAACATAATTAAATATAAAAGAAGAAAAGAACACAATACTTACTTTCTACTTCACTGAACATAAATTCATCTTGATATTCTTTCAAATATTGTGTCGACCTCTGTTCATCAAGAAACAAATTATATACACGTTTAACATCATCGATACTAATCTCAGGTGCTTTTCGTCTTCGTGATACGACAGCTGCTGTTGTTATTAACTGTATGGCATAACGAAGTGATGTTTCTTGTGCAATTCGTGTTAATACAGTAAGAGCATCATCAGACATTTGACAATCTTCTTCTTCACATCTAATTGCCAAAATTTGACGTAATTCAGAAGATTCATATGGATGAGTAGGAATGATAATTGTACGATCGAGTAAATCTATTGGAATTCCATGTGGACTACGGTAGTTTGTTCCTCGAATACGTGTGATACCACGATTTGTAGCCATTATCACTATGGGTGCCATATCAGTTTCCAAAGCACGATTTAAAAATGAAAAACATTCAACATCCAACATATGCACCTAAAATATATCAATTTTTACATATTCAATCATTATATTTTTTTATATCTTAAAACAATACAAAAGAGTAAAATTTAATGAAAAAGATGAAACATACTTTATCTAAAATTATTTTTAATTTAATTTCATTAAAAATAAGAATTATAAAATAAAACACTATACAATGAAAATCTACAAACTATATATATTCTGATGAGTGTTAATGCAGCTATAATAAGCAGTTAATGTTACACAGCTTTCAAATATTTTTTTTTAATCTTAACTCACTTATGTGACATCTAAAAATCGATAAGTACCACTATGTTTATTACAAAAGTGATAAAATGTTTTTCTTTTATTAAAATAAATAAAACAAGTAACCTCATCAATAAAAAGAACACCAGGAATGATATCAGCTTTTCCTTCTTCTCTCCATTCTGCTACCTTTATATCAATCTGATCTCTGACTTCTGTTTTTATTTCTCCAGTATCACCTATTTATAAAATTAAGTAAATATTTTGCTAACAACTTTAAAAAAAAGTGTTTTACCTGAAAATAATGCTAAGAAACCATGTGTACGGCTATTAATAACATCTATTTCATGAATAGTAACTGTATGAACTACTTCTTTTCGTTTCTGAAGTTCTCCCTCAGGGCACTGAACAAATCGAGTTGTGGTTCCTATATTTAAAAAAATATATTATTTATGTTTAAAATGAATTAAGTATTAAAATAAAAACTAAGCTCATAATATAAAAATTACAAAAATTATAATTACCAGTAGCATCATAATCTCTAGCTCTGGTGAATGACCTTCCTAAACGTGATATTTTTCCCGTGGCTTTATCAATAGTTATAACATCACCTGCTTGGATTCGTTCCTTAGCAATAGCATCAATCATTTTACCACCAAGATCATAAACAGTTTCCATATCTGTAGATTTAAGAGTTAACTTTCCTACTCTTGATCCAACTCCAGTAGCAGGTCGATCAATTTGAACTTCAACAACTTCTCCTTCAATAATCTCTGTTTCTTCTCTAAAAAAAATAAAATTATTTATACATTTAGTCATATTGAAAAAAAATATTTATACTAGTTGAATTATAATATACTAACTTTATTCGTACACCTATACTTTTTCTAATTGCTTGTGTAAGAGCTTCTGTTTTACTCATTTCTAATGAATATATTTCAGAACCTGCCATACTTGTAAAAGGTGTATCTGGTCCTAATGATTGCGCTAAGGCCATTGCAACAGCAGTTTTTCCTATAAAAGGTACATTTATTATTTTATCTAGATATGCAAGTGTATGTTTATATATATATATATATACCATTATACTATTAAAAAACAAATTACTTAATAGTTTTTTAGTCTATATATTATTAATTCGACTATACATTTATTAAAAAAAACATGTTATCTAGAATTACAGATCAATAAAATTTTACTTTATCAACTTATTAATTTGTTTTTATTCTATTATAATACTACTTTTATTTTGAATAAAATAAATGAAAATTTTGAATGATTACATTATCATAAAATGTATGAACAAACCTGTGCCTGGCTGACCAGCTAATAAAATTGCTCTTCCAGCAATTTTACCTTCACGAATCATTTGTAAAATAATACCAGCAGCTTTTCGAGTGGTTTCTTGTCCAACCATTCCTTGGGATACCTACAAGAGAAGACACACACACAAATATATATATATATATATATATATATATGATTGAATGTGTTTATAAATTACCTTCCTTGCTTCGAGCCCATCATTTAATCCTAATCCTCTTATATGAGAGTGAGCTCCAATGCGTTCAATACGTGTTATTTCACGAACTTCTTGAACTTTAGCTACAGACGTTGACTAAAAAAAATAAATTACTATTAATACTTCTAATATAGACAAACCGGTAACGTATAGGTTAGGATGTACTTTATAATACTATTTAAATAAATTTGTGATAAATTCAAATAAGATCAATTAAAAATGCACATAATTAATTCATAACACAATTGTATGTGTATTATTAAACTTTTAATAAAAAATTATACATACTGCCGCCATCCTTCGATATTTGTATTGAAAAAACAATTGCGTTGCCAACTAAAATTTAATAGAATAAACATAGATATTTATTGCTTGGACACCAAGAGTTTGATCAATGTTTTAGAAATCTATCTTTATATCTATGGTTGTGCCATAGCATTTTTAAGCAATAATCAGTAATTGTTACCAAAGAGATACGAAGGCAGTGTATATTGCTGTATATTTATGTATACAGATTGAAAGTACTGTAAGATGTTTGTGTTTTGAATATTATTATCATAATCCACATAATTTATTGATTGTAATTTTCATCTATTCTAAAATTATTGAAAAAAATAACACAAGTTTAGGTTAAACAAAAAGTGAAGTGTAAAATTACTTATAATTTTAGTTTAATAAATTACTATTATCAAAATGTTTATTATTTCCAATATGCCTACGTGTTTCGAAATATCAAAATGGGTTCTCTGCCTAAAATCATCCAATTATAATTTTAGTAAGAAATATTAAATCTAATATTACTATTTTTAAATTTTCGTTATATTTAGCAAATTACATTTTTTTCTATTTACATCCATTATAGATTTAATAACTTTTATAGTACTTAAAAAATTGTGAATATGGCTTGAAGGTGATTGTTATTTTCTATTTTATAAAAAAATTCAGATTTTATCACTTTTTTGATATAATAATAAAATAGTTGAAATTTTTTTAAGAGTATGCTGTTCTTTTATACTTATTAAATGTTATCAACTTCCTAACAAAGACAAAAAATATCTATACAAATTTTAAAGGCAAAATTGATCAATTATAATCAATAATTGTGTAAGAAATATTTTCAATTATTTTTTATATAGTTATTTTTCACATTCTTTCAATAAACATTTAAATCCACTTACCTCAAAATTAGTTGATAGTTTATTATTGAAGTGATTATAATATTAATTTTATTCAATGATTGCAGTTAACACCACATACCTTTTTTAGTTTTATTTGTATTTAATATTACATATTAATAATAAAACAATTTTATCTTAATTTTATTTTTTTTTTAAATATTTTAATACATTTTCCAAAGCAAACATTTATTAATATATAGCAATACTTCCTTACAGACAAAAAGATATTAAAAAAATATGTTGCAATATGATATATTAGTACATTAGTTATTTGTCGAAGAAATTATTAAAAATATACATACCTTTCAAATCTAAAGAATATGTTTGTTTCCTTCTGAGGAGTATTTCTCCTATATAATATTTACCATTACATAAAAAGAGAAATATAAAAATAAATAGAACAGATTAATTTCATATTTTATTTTTTAATCAAAATATAATAACCCTTATTATTATGTTGATATAAGCATACAACAGTTAGGATAGTGTCAAATTCAAAATGAAAATTCACCGAAACACCCAATTAATCAGCCACATAAATTGAAATATAACAGTACTAAATATATTTTCAGTTAGAATTTGACACACAGTCAATAAAACTCAAATTAATGACTGTTCCATACCTATTAATAAATATAAATAGAGTACTGAAACCAAAATCAACACACTCAATTTTAAAACACTGAATGAAATTAAATATAAAGCAATAAGTTAGTGATATAAATGTCATACAATATCCACCTACAAAATATAATTGGAAAATGTTCTTCACTTCTCTTTGTAAGTGAAATGTATTAAGACATATATCAACTCCAATGTTTATATGGCAAGAAAAAGCTGCACTATATATTTTTATTTATAATATATATATATATTAAAATTCATTCGTAAAATCACAGTAAAAATATTTACATTCAAAACTTTCAATTAAATTTTAGAAAATACCACTGACTTAATCACTTTACCAGTGGTCATTTTATTTACTATTTTACAAAATGGCCACTTTTCTGTGAATTATGATAAATAACAGTTATGATATTTTTATAAAAAAAAACTGTCTCTCATATATTTCATAAATATTGAAATTTATTATATTCATTGTCTACTAAGAAATAAATTCGGTACATTTTATATACTTTTATGCAGTGGACATATCTTTTATTTTAATTAATATTTTCATAATGAATATATCATATTGAAATTGGTATACATGCTTTTTCACACAAAATAAAAATAATGTGAAAGTATCACTGTAATATTATTACATTTTTTTTTCTTAAGAGAACATATACTTGTGAAATATTAGTTATATAATTACTAGTGCAATAAAGACTTTAAAGAGAAATAATTTCGATCATCGCAATCTTTAAGCCAAAAATATACAAGTGAAATTGTTGATTTCTGAATACAAATTAACTAATTATTTCAAAATAGATGGAATATGTACCATTAGCTACTATAGAATATTGTGTAAAAATTATTTATGTAGTATCTCATAAACTATCTAATTCCTAGAGAAAGTAATTTATAAGTTTTAATAAAAAAATGATATATATGTATATATATATGTATATATGCATGTATGTGAACATTGAAAAAAGTCTAAAAATTAGATAGTTTTCATTTCTTGAGTACTGATAAATTTATATTTATTCTAGCTGCTCAGTATATATCGACTAGCATTCTTTACACTATTTTTTTTGTAGTTCCTTTAATATGGTATAATTTGTTTGGCAAGTTAAAAAATATGTGATTTGTATTGTCATATTGGTGAATAAAATATGTTTGTTAATATAATTACATGTTTAAAATAATTCATATAAAATACATTTGTAAGATACAAACCACATATCAGTACAAGAAAATACAATTGTGTTAATTATATATGAATCTTCAGCTAAAACACAAGTCAATTCCAATCTTTATGAATTATTAATCACAGTTTCCTGTTGCCATCATTTAAAATAATAATGAACAACACCTGTCTTTTGTTAGTTTTAGAATCTGCATAATAATAAATTACACTGGTTTTGTAGAAATATATAAATGCAATTTATTCATGTACACAATCATACAGATATTTATATATGTATGAGAATTCAACAATCTATTTAAATCTTTGTATTCAGTGAGTAGAAGAATTAATATCTTCATTATTATGCAGTCTAATAATAATATTGTACTTTAAAATTCATAGCCAGTATATGCTTAATTCTCCAAATGCTATCTAATTTGTTGTAGCTACATAACACAATATAAAATGTTTTGCACCATTTATCTGTGATTTCACTTTTCTTCAAAAGAGATATATTAAATACATGTGAAAAATATATGTAGTGTCAGTCAAATATAAAGGAAACAAATATATATTAGTGAGTATATTCACTAAATATTTGTATCATGTTAAATATCTCAGCTTGTTTTATTACACCCAACAAACAATACATAAATAGATTAAAATGTTAAGTGTTATATATTTCACAGTTACTTTAATATATTTCTTAGTTTTCTCACTCAGTACTCATAAACGTAAAAATCATCACTTTAAATTTTACTATTCAGCTGATGAAAATGCACTATGTAATTTTTGCGTTTATGAATGGTCAGTTTTACAATACTCGTACCTTACATTCTTAATATATACAATTTTCCCATTCACATAATGACAAAACATAACAAGATGATTTTAAATATTTATGAATACTGACGATATTAGAATATTTGACACAATTTGTTTCAAATACCATACTTACATAATATTATTTACATTTCGTTATCAAGCTTTTTACCTAGCCTACAATTTGTCTTAAAGTATTTCGTTTTGTTCATCGTTCACTGTAAGCTCTAATATTTTAAGTGCTTATTTACATAACCTTCTGATCACTTTTTGGACCCGTAATACCCACAAAAGTTTTAAGTGCTTTCTATGCCAAACACAGAAAAATAATGAAAAATTGATAAATTTAAACATAGAGGTGAAGCTAGAGCAACCAAATTAAAGGATATGTAAATAAGCACGAACCCAAACCAACGCAGACATCTTCACATCAGTTATAAAATTTGATAAATTTTGCGTTGTATCAGAAAAAAAATCATTATAATAAGTAGTGAAGAAAGATTTTTTGAAAATAATGTTCTTTTCAACAAGTTTGTTTTTAGATTAATAAATGTGAACTGATGTATATGATGTCTAAACATACTTTAATAATGTGCACTCGATACAACACTTATTTATAATTTTAATATAAAAAAAACTAATACATGTGCATCAAGAAAAAACAATATTTATACAATTTGCTCATAGTCAGTCCAGATAAAAACAGTTATAAAATTGACTACTTTTAAATCTTCCCATTGTTGATAAATATTTTTAGTTATACATAAATTCACTATTATATCAGTTTTTCTTCACATTTGATAAAAACACGTGTAAAATACCGATCTTGTAGAAACTGGTTTAATACTTACAATATGGTATACTGAAGCTCGTTTGTTTTAATCATCTTACAATGACAATAGTCAATACAAGTGATAATATGAATAATGCAGCAGGAATTAGTCTCCTAGCTGTGTTTGTATTATCATCTGTATCAGCACATGTACCTGTATAAATAAATAAAAATATGTATTGATTTTTCTTAAGTATACATTTTTTCTATCAATTGACACTTATATTTAATAATAAGAAAGTAAAAAAAAAAACATTTATATAATGTTTTATTGTTGTTCCTATTAAAAAAAAGTACATGAATGTAAGTAGAAACAGTTTTTACATACCATTTGAAGTTAAATTTAATGCCAAGGCATGATTCATTCCTGGTATTATATGACAACTATCTGCCACTGCAGAAAGTTGCAATATTCCACCTCTCATGACTGTGTTCTGAAGAGCTAATTTACCTCCATTTACATTGGGTAAACTGTTTATAGGGACAGATGTGCCACCTAAATGAGATTGTGGTTGTTTATCATCTGCTCCACTAACAAAATTGTAGATAAAACAGTATCTGTATGGATCTGTAGATTTCCGCCCGATTGGAGAAGCAATTAAGTAGCTGGTGCCATTTTCTTCCCAGCTTCCATGACATGAATATGCTACAAAAATATAAATTTGTATTTGCAATATTTTGAAAATTTTATAAAAGTAAAATAGTATCATATAACTCTATACCAGAAACAGTTTGTGTAGATGAATGACCACAAGATGATCTCAATTCCATAGTCTCATGAGATCCACTGCATCCAACAGCTAATGATTCATACTTTGGAACAGCACAATCATTTCCTGATGTAGAAAGATTTTCAGAACCTTGAATGTAATATACATGTATTACTTATAAAATAATTTACTTCAAATATAAACAAATTACCAATGTTTTGTCTTCTTTTTCTTCTGTCATTGGATGGTGAGGAATTAATTACTGTGTATCTTCCTAAGTGAGGACATTTTTTAGTATGGAGTGAAGTAGCTATAAAAAACGCATATATTTAGAAAAATATATTTCTCTCTCTCTCTCTCTCTCTCTATATATATATATATATATATATATAAACACACACATATACTTACTTATTAATGTAGTAAATGGTGTAGATATTGGGTCAAAATAACGACAAGCATCATCAGGATTTTCTTGATAAGTGGCTAAAATAAAAATATAAGTTATTATTTTTCAATTATATATATATATATATATATATATATATATATATATATATATATGTATATATGTATATATATATACATATAATAAATCGAAATTTGATACTTACTTGATTGTTGTACTTCAATTACATTGTTATCTCTTTTATAAAATACCATACAGACATGGCCACTTTTGCTAAAAATAGTTAAATTGGTTAAATTATGAGATTATTTACATACACTAGTATATATATATATATATATATATATATATATATATATATATATATATATATATATATATATATATTATAAGTACATTTTAGTTTTATTGAATTTTTCTTATTTCTCAAATGGTAATCAACAAATAAATCATTGAAATATAGAAAAAAAATACAGATTCCAAAAAACTTTTATGTATGATAAAAACGAGTGAATCAAAGGCATAAATATTTATTATGAATTTAGAATAATATAAATGTTTTTATTTTAATTCCAATATCTTTTAATAACAAAAATATGATGAGCAAAATATGAAATTAATATGGATGAAATAGTTATTTGGGTATTTTGATAGATATGTGCATGGTGTATTCTTAAAATATTGATCAAACCGTTTTTAGAATATAACTTTCTTCGTTTTTTCGTTATATAAATATTTGCAATAATCAAGTAGATTTCTATGTTTTCTGGGAATATTGCATTTGTTTATTTCAGTTGAATAGAAAATTCTGGAAATAAAATCACGTCGCTGTAACCAAAACGTAAGATGGAGATATTTTTCTAATTCATTATTGATATTAGTCAAAAAGACCAATGTTGAGGGCAACGTAAGCCGTATGATCACCATAGACTTTTAAAAAGAAGTTCTTTTTATTTTTGCGGATTCGAATCATTGTTAAAAAGTCAAAATTTGTATATTTGCAATTAGTTTTCATTCTTTTTTTAAATTCTTAATACCAAGAAAGTTTAGTGAAGTGATAAATAATTTGTATTTAAATATAAATTATATAAGTTTTTAAATTTTATTTAAAACGATTAAGTGAAAAAGAAAAGGTAAACAACTGCCTACAAAGTGACAGGAATATTACACATAGCACAACTGCTAATGAAATTAATAGATTTCTTAATATGATAAATAATTTATTAAAATTAAAAGACTAATCCTTAAAACGTATTTATAAAAATTTAAATACTTAACTTTCAAATTGAGAACAATGCTTTTTCATTGCTTTTTTAGATATATTGAGATAAACTTGAATAATCCAAGAAAATGTTGTTCCCGTTAAGAAAAGACGAGCGTGACACATTTGAAGTAAAAGGTACCGTTTTAATTGTTAAAAAAAGTCAAAATTATAGTTTTACAAGCACAATATTTAGGATTGAGATTTTTTAGGAGTAATGGATTGGAATAAATGATTAAATTCTATTTAGATGGTTTCTGAAAAGGGAATGTATTGGATATCTGTTAAAATGAAATAAGAAAAGTACGTTGAGTTGTTAGCTAAAATTTTAACTCAATTTAGTGATCATATTAATGACATGCGAACTGATTAATGAAGATGATCAAATTATGACTATTTTATCTGTTTTTTATTCCTATGACTTATTTTCCAATTACCATTCTCAGAAAACAAGTAAAAAATATGTAAATAATACATATTTCACTCATTACATTTATATGAAATTATCTTACCATCCAGCAGTGACATGAGCAATAATTTGCACTTTTTTCTTTTCTTGCGATTGTAAGATACCATGGCATATTAATCTCACTTCACTACCTTCTGCAAAGTGCATTCCATGGATATGTGAATGCGATCCAAAATTTCCATGCCCAGAAGATACATGTGCTGAATGAAATGGTATATTACCGAATGTATCATCATCTCTCGAATTAAATTGTGCAGAACCATACGGTAACGGTTCACCGTATGGTAAATGACGCGTAGACGGAGATGATTCATCAGCCGTAACACGAAGAGTAGCATTTCTTTGAGAGAAGCGATAAGAAAGACGATGATCAAGGCTATGCCATGTATGATGTTCCGTAAGCCAAACTGGGAATCTACATCTATTATGATGATCATCAACTGAAACATGAAATTGTGTTAATTGAAATCGTGACAAAATACTTTTCATTAAATTTTACCTGTAGTTAATTTTATTGTTTTCGACCCTTCTAATGCATTTTGAACACCATTGCAAGTAGCATCTCCAGACTGAGCTATATTGTATGTAACTCCTCGACCTCCTTGATGAGTAACTCTTTCATAAACAAAGCATCTGTATTGGTTTTCTTCTGTTGAACCTGCACTTCTTCGATCAGGTTGTATAACGCGACCAATCATGTAACGCGTTGAACCTTCTTTCCATACTGCTAGACAAATAAGCTGTTCAACTGCAAAAAGATAACAATACATATGATTTATATTCGAAATAATGGTAGATAATACCGAAAAAATGCACGCATACGAAAAAAGGAAGTAAATGAATTTCGGTCTTTGAACAACAAGATATTTAGAAAAAATATTTACATTTAAATATAAAAGAAATGTAAAATATGTAATGAATCACTATTAGAATTTTTAGAGTAAAAGTAGATTTCTTCATTTTAGAAATGAAACATCAATATAACCTAAGCCAAACGTTGTTTATATATAAATAATGTAATATACGTACAATGTTATTATTTCAAGTCTATTGAACAACAAAATATTTTATATCAGAAAAATTAAATTATTTTGAGTCATTTAAAGTAAAATACGCACCATTACTTTCGGTGCCTCCAACATCAGGGCACGACTGATATTTTAAAACTAATCTCGAATCGTCCGTACAACTTTCTGCTCTTGACGGTGGATTTGTACATTCACCGGAACCTCTATTATATGAAAACATGAATGGTGCACCTTTGAAAGGACAAGGTACAGGTTCAGCAGGTGGTTGCAATCGGAACATTGAATACAAAGGTGCATCTCCTGTGATTCCATAACAAATATCTTGTAACGATGCTTTTTCTTCACAATAAGCTGGAAAAATATGTTTTGACGTAAGGAAAAAGTTATTTTTAAACAATTATTTACTTAAAGGTATTGTTATCCACTGAAAATACCTACTGGGACATAAAAACGGACAATGTACTTTGTGAAATAAATACTACATATTTTTATTTATTATTTATTTAACTAATATATCGAATTGAATATAACAATTGTTATTTTTTAAATTTCGGTACTAAATTATATATATATATATATATATATATATATATATATATATATATATATATATATATATATATATATAATTTCTAGCACTCAATAATAAAAAAGCGAGATTAAAAGCTTAAAATAAAATATAAAACACTAATATTATGTTGCCGAATAGAATAAATTTCTGTATACTTACTTTCTTTATATTGAAGAACACTTGGATGTTTCTGATTAATAACAACACATCTATAACAGTTATCTCCCCTGAAATATGATATAAATTTATTATTATAGAAGTTAGTCTTATATATATATATATATATATATATATATATATATATATATATATATATATATATATATATATACGATAAATAATTCATTATTCCATTAAATCAAATTATTCACAGAGCAGGCATTTACAACAAGATATCAATTAATAGAAAAGTAACTAAATAATAAATTAATTGAAATAACAATACTAAACAGATACGAGTTTATTCGGTTTTCATATCGAAAAATTAATTAATGACTTGTTTTCAAGTTCATATGTGACTAAAATATAGAGTTAAAAATATTTAGAGTTGTTATTCATTTATTATTCGAAATAATCTAAAATATTAAAACAATAATTAGTGATTAAACATGTTTGAATCAATTGATTATTTTAAGTAACGCAAAACATCGGTAATCAAAATAAAACGTATGAACTAATAAACACATCTTCTATATATATATATATATATATATATATATATATATATATATATATATACATATTACTTTTAATTATACCACAAAAATTGCATAAATTTAAAAGAATATACACTTAATTTAATCGAGTAAGAAAAGTTAACGTTACTTTTTTCTTTCCATTGAAATAGGGTAAGAATATAATGGAATACAAATAAATTTAGTCTATTATTTTGTAAATATTGAGAAAAAATAACGAGTTATTTTAAAGACATTTTGTACAAAATTCATTTTCATTTTTATGTGAATTACGTGTTTAATATTTTGTTAATAAATACAACAGAAATATAAACATACTAATAAATTAAAGATAGTATACTTCTTCTGCAATAATATATTTTTCTTAAGTACTTTTATTACGTAATGTATCATCATTAAAAATGATTTGATAGTTTTCTGTACTATGACTAATTAATACTATATCTTGAAATGACGATTTAAATGTTAACTATAAAAGTAATGAACGTATACATTAAAATCGTAAACGTTTTATTCCAGAATTTATGGTAGTTATTTGAATATTCATACATATAAAAACGTTTCAAAATATGTATGTAAATTAATGATTTCTAAATAAATGTGGGTAACATGATTTCAGTTTAATTTAAAATTTACAGTGATATTTGAAAAGGTACACAAAAACAATCTTATGATGAAGTTCAGTTTATTTTGGGTTTGATTTGGTTTATTACTAAGATGCTTGGCAATGAGAAATTCGTAAAATACCTAGAGTAACAAAAACTAATATTATTTATAAAAGTTCATTAAATAATTTTTTATGCAATTGATTAAAAGTATGTTACTTTACAACTTATATATATATATATATATATATATATATATATATATATATTATCTATAAGTCATTATATTTAAATTATAATCAATTATAAATATTAAATTCAAAAAATATTTTACAATTATTATTAAATTTCGATTCAAATATAAAATAATAAAAAAGGAACATGTTTAAAATGTCACATGTAATATCTATAAAGACAGCTTTAAACAGTGTTACTAACTGTAGTTAAATTTTATTCAATGCCTCATGTAAAACCCAACGGACAGGAAATTGAAATCTTTGGTTTGAAAATAAGAAAAACATAAAAAGTTACGATTACATTTTACAAAGTAACATCTGATTGAGACAGATACATAAAAGTTTTATATTCATGAGTTTAGAAGATATATATATATATATATATATATATATATATATATATATATATATATGTGTATATATATATATATAAGTATGGATGTATAATATATTTCATGTGGATTTCAACAAGGTTGTTGGTTAGTATTGGCTCTTTTTATGTTCGATATAAATTTTTGAAGAGTTTAAAATATAAATCCGTTTTCAGTATTATAATAAAATAAAAATAATCTTTATGGGTTGAATATTATTTATAGTTATATCAACATTAAAATTTAATAACACAAATTAAATTATAATTAAATAAAGGATTTTTTAATACATACATATATATATATATATATACAAAATTATATGGAATTAGTTTTATAAATGATTACAAAAATACTTACCCTGAATGATCATGCATAAGAAATTTATCTTTATCATTTTCGATACATTTTCCTTTTGTATCTATATGTGTCGTATTTACTTTGATAGGATTTGTTGTTCCTGATTGGAACCAAGATCCAGACCATTGTGCAGGAAATTCACAACCTCCTGTTACAAAAAATAAATAAATATAGAGATTTATTACATACACAAATATACATATATATATATATAATTTTTATCTTAATACTTTATTTCATAAAATATTTATTTATAAAATTTAATAAAAACATAATATAGTTCTTAACTGACTTTCATCAAACATTTAAGTTAAGGTATTTAATTAATTACAAATAATTTTTATATTTGTTTTTAGTATGAGTTAGAATTTCTATTAAATTTGGAATCGAAATGGATTTGGTAACATTTTAAGATATTAGAAAGTTATTTTCAGAAAATATGATTTTAAATATGGTTTTATTTTATTTGATGCTAACACTAAATGAATAAAAAATATTCATTCATATGTTTTTAATTAATAAATTAAGAAAATTAAAATTGAGAATTTATTGGACGGTTAATGTTTGAATTCAAGAATGAAAATTGTATAAAAAAACTAAGTAATATATCATACTCAAGAGTTACTGCAATAATATTAATAATTAAAGCACAAGTTATAAAAAAAATAATGATAATAAATCATGAAAGTTCATCTTTCTTTGAAATCTACATATATTACTAAAAATATATATTTAGAGTAGCATACGTACAATTTGTAAAAAGTTATAAACCATGTCATACACTAAGAAAAAAGTTCATAAAACTAACATAAGAAATTATAATACATATTTTATTTAATTTGTTCATCTTAACTTTTTCCATTCAGAGCGTTCGCAAAGAAAAAACTATTTATTAAATGAGTTGAGAATTAAAACTGTAAAAAAAGCATTCAAACAAGTACGAATGTATAACATATATACGTAACGTATTTAATAAAGACATTACGCTCATAATACTGCCAGAATTTTAAGCTCTAGAGATGTAACTTTGAGTTTAAGATTAAATTGATTCTCGGGCACGTCTGGGAATGCAAGCGTCGAGATTGGGAAATTTTCTGCAAGCTGCAGTTACACTGTTATATGGGGAAGATATTTTAAATAGTTTAGTGTGTGGCGTTGCCCTTGCGTACGTAAGTGAAAGCTTGTAGATAGCATGAGATGGAATTACTAAGTAAATGTTTTAGGTTTACTGACATGGAATTCTTCCGTTACATATACATATATATATATATATATATATATATATATATATATATATATATATTATAAATAAATTAAAAAAATCAGATTTTTTAATTATTGCTGTTTGAATAAATAAGTTAACATTTACTTTATTGTATTTCGAATGTAGTCACTAATTAAATAAATTAGTGGATTTAACAATATAGCCAATCAAATAATTTATATATGAAATGTAGAATAAAAGTAGTAATTAATTTGTTAAGAATAAATACCTACTACTTTTATTTTCAATATTTTTTAAAAATGGAAATCTTTATGAATAGATATAATAAAGAAAATAATAAAAGAAAGATGATTGTGGTAGACCATTTTTTACAGCCAAGGGGGAAAATAAATCATATAAGAAAGAGAATATAAAAACACACAGAAATAATAAATGCTTATGAAGAAGGCGGCAATTATAAACTTATAGAGCTTTGCAATAATTAAAATAATAGTCTATATAATATTTATAATAACAGCGAATTATATTTTTGAATGACACATATAAAATATTAAAAACAAAAAAAAACGGTTATGAATGATTAGTAATTCTGTACTTCTGATGTGTTATTACAACTTTACACGATCTCCAGGATTATGAAAAATATATATTGATTTGTACTCGTATACACTATCTTGTAATTTATTACTCTATTATATTAATAATGTTTCCATCCATCTACAAAGTATTAATTTTATAAATATAGTATTTAATAAATCAATCAATTATTCTTAATATTTCATAAGTTCAAAAATATTGAAAATCCGTAAATGTCAGATTAAATTTCAAATTTCGTTGAATAACAATAAAATGTAAGAATTAATTTAAACGAAACTATGAAATAAATATAACTTTATATATGAAAAGTCATCATAATTTTTCATTTTAATCAATTGAATATATAACTCAAGCTTTTTTTTAAAAAAATCAATATATAATCTTGATTCCAAATGTATACACTTTCATAAAATAAAAAAAATTATTATCCGCGAATTGAGGACATGCAAAATACTACAGTAAAAATTCAATTAAAAATTTATGTTTTTAAATAATTAAGCAAAATTAATATTATGTACAGCAAATGTAAAGAGACAATGAGAAAGATTGTACATTATGTATTGTCTTTAATATATAATTAAATTTAGTATAATATAGTATATAAAATTTACGAATATAAAATTTAAATAATATATTAAATTAAAAAAAAAATATGGAAAAAAGTTATAAATTTTACAGTCCAAGTTAGATAGAGTTTAATAAAATAATAGATATGAGTAGTTGCGTGAACTGATATAAAATTAAAACGAAATAAATCAAATGAAATTGATAATATAATCAAATTTTGAACATAAATCATTTCTATCGCGTTACTGTTTACAGTAGCATATTATACGGAATGGTTATTTTAATATTAAAATTGTGTAATGATAATTTTCCAAACTAATGGCCGACAAAATTTATACGATCCATAAAAATAACACATTTATGCACATACACACTCTTATACATATATATATATATATATATATATATATATAATATTCGTCTGCAGTCTGAAGAAGAGAATACATATAACAATTCACATCATTTCGCAACTTAAATACAATATAAATCAAAAACAGACGTTATAAATCTTTAAATAAAGCAAACATCAAAGAGCGCAAACCGTCTCGTAAACGGCGTATTGCCAACATGATAAAACGAACAAATCAAAATTTAGTTGGTTCCACACATATATGTATAGAGTGGATTGCGTTCACAGTTTAAAGAATTGGTATTGTCGAGCGAAAAATTTCATTTTGTTGTCAAATTGGTAAAGTATTTATAACATCCGTTTCTATTAAAAATATATCATTGTTCCCATATATATATATATATATATATATATATATATATACATACATATATATATATATACAAATATATATATATATATATTCGTAAAGCTTTAAAAAGCTCCAAACGTTTTAAAAAATGTGTTACTGTTTGCACAAATCAATTTGTATTTATGGACAAAATATGTGGCTTCGAATTCTTTCATAAATATTTTCAGAACCACACAATTATTTAATTAGTTTGTTTTTATTTACAAAATTTCAAGTATTTTTTTGTGAAAAGTAACATTTAAAAAAAGAGTGGTGCATTTTTCATATATTTTCGTGGTCTTTGATGTAAATTAAACATTTAATTAAACAATGTTTCACTTAATTAATAAATTCATTCATAGGTTGTGGAATTTACATTTTTAATGAAAGTTTCAAGTATATACGAACGACTATGATTTAAAATTGTACAATACTGGATGAAAAAATCATTAAATATTAGTTTAATATTTCATATATATATATATATAATGTTATATATTAATTTTTAATATCAAACATTTTATAAATGCGTAAAAATTTAAAATGCAATTTTAAAAATATGTACAACAGATATAATCAAAAACGAATATAATACAATATGACAAGTCCTTTTTTATTTTTAAAAACGAAAATCTATACTAATATTTTTTTAAATTTACTGAAGCAAATTTTTAGTATAATCAAATTTTGAAAAAATAATAGAAAAAATGCTAACGAAATTAAAGAAAGATGAAAATGAATGGATTTCAATGTAATATAAAATAGTAAACTTTGAAAATTTTTGTCTAGTTGAAAAAAGTATAGCAAATGGATACTACAAATAACACAAATAATATACCAATATTGTATTTAAAAATAGAACAGATAGATGAAACTACATTACGATTTAAACACATTCAAATCTGAATGAATAAAAGTTAAATTAAAATTTCTCATGCAGACATTTTAAAACAAATAGCAATCTAAAAAATATCCACAAATGTGTGTGAAACAAATAAACACTTCTTCAATTAATCAAATTCAATAAAAATAAAAAAGACTGCAATCTATTTCCATGTGAAATGGTTATATTTGACATAAAAAAGAATATATGATTTTTTTGTACAATATAGGAAAAAAAAACATTCATTAATATACTAATATATATCATGAATTATTAACTAATATTATAATTCACTAGAAATGATTTTTTAAATAAATAATAAGTGGCTGAATATTGACAAATATATACATATATAACGATTTGTGTAAAGGTTAGGTGCATTTCAGGGTAGATTTTAAAAAGTTTTTGTTTGGGTGCTTAGTAGAAAATTATATAAAAAAATTAATTCAATGTTAATATTTAAATTTAAGTATATATCCTTTTCTCGAAACTAATACGAGTTCTATGGTAGAAATAAACTAATAAAAAAATATACTGGTGATTAATTAATATTCACTTTTTTATGTCCCTCTCTCTCTCTCTCTCTATATATATATATAATTTTTTTATACTATTTTCAGTTATTTCAAAAAATATATATCCAATTCATACCAACATACCACATTTATTGTTTCACAAATTGTCAGAAAACAATACATAAATCGAAGAAAGAAACAAACTTCAAACATTTTCAGTCAAATGTACAATAATAAAAATATTTAATAGTAAACTTTAAAGACAGATATACAAAGAAACTTGAAGAAGTTTCCGTGAGAAACGTGAATCAGATACAAGTCGCAATGGTTTTTATAACAACACTGGTAGCACAAGTGGCAGAACAGTAAAACTATAAAACAATTCGAGTCATGACGATGTTGCTAAACGTTATGATTTATATTACGTGCTGGTGACATATTGGTCACAAACACCTTTCTTGTTTATGACATGTCGAAAGTTTTATGATGTTTCTACAAGAATATGAAATACTCGTGAAAGAAAAGACTGCATCTCGGTGCATTTTTTTCCTGTTTTAACGATAAATGTGGCTTTACAGACAGAATCGACTTTAAAATAGATCAAATTTTACATCAACATTTATAAATATTTTACTTGGATTTGAACTAAGATTTATTACTATATTTTTGGCGATATTTGTTATTTTTTTATCAGTTTAACGTTTAAATAATTTATTTTTAATAAACATGTAAATAAAACTTTTTATTATTTTTTTTGTTATACATATATATATATATATATATATATATATATATATATATATTCATTCAAAAATACAAAAAGGATATTTAACACACAAGATTAAAGTTTATAAAGCAATAATAACTTTTGAACGAGAGGTGAAATGTTCAATAAGTGTATTTAGAAAATCTTCCCTACTTTGGTCAACACTTTATCGTGATTGCCACTCAACGACGGTTTTCTTGACAAAATTGTTAATGTATACATATCATCAACAATGTTTATATAACTAAATATTTATCAACAATGTCTATGTTTACGCAATGAGGCAGTGATAATGAAGTTATGCGAAATCTTTGTCTGGGTAAATGTCTGTCCTAACAACAAGTAATATCAGTAACGTCGACTAATATGCTTTCATAAAATATTTAGCAGTGTTCTGTAGGATATTTTATTCACTGAACTCTATACACCACATAAACATAATTCGAGGAGTATTTTTTTAATATATTTACTTCTTTAAAACATTTGATTAATAAACAAAATTAGTTTTTATACATTTTTTATATTGATATTGCGAATTTACAAAATATCATCCAAGTATAAAACAAGAAAATTTTATTTGGAAATATATGATTTGTTGGAATATATTTATAAATAATTATGAAGGACTTGTAGGCAATAATTATAAAGAAATAAATATACAACAAAATACAATTTTAAATGTGCTATTTTTTAATTGAGTTGAGAATTATTTTAACTAAATATTTTGTTGTAATTCTTCAATACATAATAATATTTTGAAAAGAAAAAATGTTTTATTTCAAAAAATAAATCATTTATTTTTGGGCAAGAAAAAATTTATTTAGTTCGTAGGGTGAGAAAAATCCATTCGTGAAAGTGAAATTAGCCACAGAGACAGCAAGCACTGGCTTTTGCTTGAAATGTATTACAATTCGATTATGTAAATTGAAAATAGTTTTTAGAGTATTGAAGAGTAATTTTTATGATTATTTTAAAAAATATTTTCATTGATTATGAATAAATTATACTCACAATATAATTTTGAGTACTGCGACTAAATAAAATGCACAAATGGATTTTGCATTTATTCCAAATCTCACAAATTTTTCTGATCAAAAATATTCAATAAATGATTAATGATATTTTTAATGATGACATCGGCATCTAAATGAATATAAAAAATAATACAAGTTATCAATAATTATTTACTGAACATTTCTGATCACATTTTTTGTTTGTAATTTATACAGTAAGTGAAAAAAATCGTTTGTGAAATGTCTATCTTACTTTTACATCAAAAAAGTTCACCATGGATACAAAATTTAGAAAAAAAATCGAAAATAGGATTTAACCTCTTTTAATAATTCACGTGGAATTATTACTAATTTTGAAAATGGATCAAAAATGAATACATCAAACAGTGTATGTAATTTATATAGAAAGTTTTTGATTATATTTTATACATATATATATATATATATATATATTGTGTGAGTGTATGTGTGTAAAACAAAAAATTATAATATAAAAATCAACAGTGTTTTTATTTCACAAAAAAGTATCTGTTTATAAAAAAAACTTCAGCATTTAAATACAAATAAAAAAACCGTAGTATTAAATACGAACACATAATATCATAATGCAAACACAAAAATCTCATCTAAGCGATCTCAAATATATATCAGACAGAAAAGACAACAAAACTAACATAATAACGGTTATAAATTGACTCTGGCAGTAGTATAAGTGGGACGTCTAAAGATTTTGCCTATAAATTAAGTAACATTAGGAATAAATGTAAGGTTGGTATCTCTGGGGAAAAATACACGCCACCTGCGCTCCGTTTAAATTCCAAGAATAAGATTTGTCTGTTCTGGACGAAGAAAGTATATTTGCAGACGGGAGAAATAATGACAAAAATATATGAACGCCATTGCTATAGCACATTACTATTCTCTTTGTGCAGTTTTCTTGTACGGACAAGAAAACGTTTTACGTAAAAGACATGTACAATGTAAATATATGTATTTTTAGCACTTGTTCAATACATAATAACGACATTACAGAAATATTAAAAGCTATCAAAGGGATACACTATTACTAAATAAATTTAATTGAAGTTATTAGTAAAATAAACAACTTCGTTTAATTGTGTCATAAATTTCAAACGTACAGGTTTATTAACTCTACCATACTTTTTAACAATTAATTATTACATCTAAGTCCTATCGGTGGTAATTCATGTAAGCTTATAGCTTGAAGTCTGAAACAGTCTGAAATATTTTTTTATTAAAAAGTAAATATAAAATATACTATCATAAAAAAGTCTAATATAAAATATGTTACTTTATTCTACACAGAGAAAAAAAAACTTGAATTTAAGTAACTCGTATACAGTTTGCACATTTTATAGATGTTATCAAATCTTATATCACAATTATTAAAAAACAACTTTTTACATATATCTTTGTTTTATGTCATTTATATTTATTGCCATTGTTTTAAATATGTACGTATAAACAATTTAAAAGTATACTTATACTTTTAAAATAATTCTGATGTTGAAAATATTGTACAATACTATCTAAATTGTTAGTTCATCTTTTTAACATAACTTCAATGGAAACAAATATTTTTTATTAAAAAAACATAATAAGCATTGTGTGCTTCTTTAAAATTATTAAAATATACACATTGTTAAATGTTCTATCAGATATTGATTAAACTATTTTGTAAATTCATTACTAAAAGAATTTTTATGACATTCATTAAAGTATATTCAATTTTTTTTTCATTCATATATAAAGTTTTCATTCATAAAAATGTATAATAATTAACTACTGACCATTTTTGGTTGTTCTTTAAGAGAGTTTCGATTAGATACAACTAAAAACTATGCAGTGATTTGGATAATAAGATTTCAAAAATATAAAAAAATTGATTTAAACTTGAATTTTATTACCAAATATTAAAATTCTCTAAAATAAGAAAAAGAAAATCGCAGTGAATCAAGAAATCTAATTAGAAATTATTACAAATGTATTAAGTTCGAATAAGCTGTACTTTTATATCATCAGAAAAGTCTTTCAGTATTTCCAAAAATTATTAAATGTACCGTTTCTAATGAAAATTATGATTATTAATTTATTAAGTATGTTTTTTTAAAAAAAATTGAAGTGTGTGTATTTTCACTTTTTTTAATATTATTACATAAAACTGACATTTTATTTAGTTTCAATTTAAAAGCTAGCGTAACTATTAACCTCCAATCGTTGTTTTGTTCTTCTGATATGTCTTGTCTGTTAAGTCATTTCATTAAAAAATTTAAAACCACTGTACTTTAATTTTTATATGACAGATTTTATATGGTTTCATCTTCATGTAAATTATTTGAATGTCCCTGAAGTGGGATTAATTTTAAAATTCGGTTTTAAAATTGTAATAAATCACAACATAATTCTAGCACTGTGGTTAAATTCACTTTCATATACGAATCTTCACTTATATCATAAACTACACATTTTTTGATCAAAAACGTTCAATTAATAACTACTGATCATTTTCTATAATTGCTTGTGTATTATTTCGATGGCGGTACAATCGTCCTCAGAATTTCAAGGTACAGACAAACGGAAAACAAGTTTTATTATTTTTAATATTTTTCAATATTAAAAATGAGAGTTATTATGTGTGTGATACATTTTCGTTTATATTTGATTATATATTAATTAAACTAATAATATAATTTTAATTATTATTATTATGAATCAAATGTATAAAATACAAAAATTAAATTAATGGAATTAAAAATATAATTTATCAGGAAATATTGTATACAGTTATACTGTTAGTCCAAATGATACCTTTAAAAAATAATGTTATATTTAAATAATTGCACAAAAATTATCTTACTGAAAAATATTTAATGGGACATGATTCGAAATTATATTTTAAATTATTTTTGTTTTAAATAATTATCAAATCAATTATGATGACTAAAATAAATATTGAAATTATTAACATTTCTAACTATAATTAGATTTATCTCTTTTATATACTCAATGTATATATATATATATATATATATATATATATATATATATATATATATATATATATATATATATATATATATATATGTATATGGAGGGGTGTGTGGGGTGTATGTGTGTGTATGCATATAAATAAATTTATATAATCGTATGCTTTAGAGAATAGCACGTATTATTATTGTATAGAATGACATTTATTTTTATTGCCGACGTTAATTCACGAGAGGGCTTTATATCACCTGACAATAATAAATATTAATTAAAAGTATGAAGTAAAACAAATTTACTATTCAGAGTAATAAATAGTGTACATTCATATAATTTCAAATGTAATGCAGTCTGAACAAATAATTCACAACAAAGTTAACATTAATAATTTTCTTGTATTTCGAAATTGCATTTGAAATGTACTAAAACAATAAAATGCATTACACGAAATGCAAACATTAAAAGAAGATTACAGTTGCGAACTACTATTATTAAGAACAGAAATTATTAATAAATGCGACGTATTACTATTGAAACAACAACGAGGCGGCGTAGGGTCGATGCTTAGCGGTTTATTGTTGTCTATGTTTCAATTGTATTTTAATATGTTTGTCTATCAATGTGATAATTTCAAGTATTATTTATTATATTAGTGAATATGCATGTTCTTGAAAATGTTATTAGGTCAAAAATAACGACATCTGAATTTGAATATGAGATTTATACATTTTTTTGTTTTCATATAATTGCTTTTCTTGTTAAATAACTAATTATTTTAAAAAATTTTCATAACTTATATATATATATATATATATACACGAGGGTCGTTTGATAAGTTTGGTAAATTTCTATGATATAGTGCCACCATTTATTTGGTACCGTCACGGCTATAAAGTGTCACTTTTCAAAATAGTTTAGGTGAAATTTCAGCCAGAAGCGACGCGTTGTTTAAGCTCTATAGATGTTTAAAGCGAGCATTGTAGCAGTTGCCGCAAAAATTGAAAAAAACGAGTAGACTTTTTTGTGTCGATTCGTACCGTGGATGAAACATGGATCCACTACTACACACCTGAGTCGAAGCAACAATCAAAGCAGTGGACAACGTTAGGTGAAAGTGCGCCGAAGAAGGCGAAAACTGTTTTGTCGGCGGGGAAGATGATGGCCACTGTTTTTGAGATTGTCAAGGAATCATCCTGATTAATTACTTAATGAAGGAAGAAACGATAACAGGAGTCTAATATGCAACATTATTGGACCGTTTGAGAGAAGAGTTGAAAGAAAAACGGCCAAGATTGGTGTAAAAAAAGTGCTCTTTCACAGGATAAAGCGCCATCTGATAAATCGACCTTCGTAGCGGAAAAATTGCATGAATTAGTATGTATGCTTTAAATCCCACAGTATACATTTACGAATAATATGTTATTATACAAAAATATTTTATCCATATTTTAGATACTAATGAAACAATATATAAATTATTATTTAAAAGAATTCTATAAGTTGTATTATCATAAAAAGTTAAAAAACTAATAAATTACTTGTGAATTGTTTTATGTTTTTAAAATAATAATAAATTTTCAATATTAATTAATAAACTAATTATACTGATACATAAAAACATATAAAATTGAATAAGAAATTATATAAAAATATAAATAATAAAATCAAAACGATTTCATTTTAGTTTCATTCGTTTTACAAAATATAAATTTGAAGACATTTTTTTAAAAATTACTTGTTTAAAAGTCAGTGAATTAATGAAAAACAGATTTTTCAAGTCGAATTAGCAATGACATATCCCTAAGCCCGGTTCTGAATTGCATATGCATTACACTTCCCTCTACGATTTGAAACTGCTATCAAAGTCCTATATAAGTTTAAGAAGAGAAATTTTATTAATCGTTTTGCATTCTCTCTCCGTTCATTTGTAGCAAGTCACAAAAAAGGCAGTACCTTTAGACGCCAGTAAGTCTTTCGGTAATTGTTTTAGAAGTAAAAGCGGGGAGAAGTTGCGCGTAAATATGACATTGAATTATGCATTTTTTGGACGACCGACGACGCGAATGTAGATTCCAGTATTTCCTGCCACGTATAACCACAACAATGAGCGCATGTCAGTTTTTAATGACGGATTTAATTTATTTCGTGCTTCTTTTTGTTTCATTTGTCAAACTTAAATTTATTTCATACATTGGATTTATTGTTGTTGGACTATTCGTCCGGATTTTGACGTTACTCGTTACGAGGGATTTATGTTTTAAAAGAAAGTTTTATATTTTGTGAAAATGTAATATTTTGCGTGGAATTAGTCGGTGTGGCGTTAGGTTTAAAAATGAAATTTTTATTTGTATTTGTGTGCTTGTTGTATTGTATGTATGTGTATAAGTGTTTTTTTTTTTCATTTGATGCAGCTCATTTCGGAAGTAATCCTTATGGAACAATATTTATTGTACTTGTTAGAAGTTTTAATTTCAATGTAAAAGTTGTAAAGAGTTAAAGTCGAGCAATAAAAAGGGTTGTGATTTATTGTTACTTTAAATTTATATGACATATTTTGTTATATGCGACCCACTTAAGAGAAAGTTTTCTTTTTTACATTTTTTGTCATTACTAAACTTCCTACTATTCAAATAATATTAAAAGTTTAGTAACATAAAAGTTTGCAATAGTTTTACATAATAACTTATTAATTAATGAAATACACAGATATATTTTTTTTAAATTTATATTTTGTGTATTACGTTATTTATCATCGAAAATTAATTGTCATCTTATAAATAAACGATCATATGTAAGAATGATTCCGTTTAATTCATTCAAAAATATTAATATTTGATTATTTGAAAAAACATTTCATAAAAATCAAATTAATATCTCTAATTTGTTCTAAACATCTATTTTATTAAATTATAAAGTGTTGTAAAACAGAATACTATACTACAATTCTATATTAAGTACACTTTCAAAATAGATTGAAAAGTCAAAATTGTAGAACAACATAAAAAGAAATTTATTGAAATTATTATTTTGCTTAAATTAAAACAGACTATTCTTAAAAGAGTCATCATTTTTAAATTAATTAATATTTGAATTAATTTTTTTTCTGCTTTCAATTGAAATCTAAATAAAAAGATTTGGTTTATAAAAAAAAACTTGACTATTATTTAAAAAAATATCTTTTTCTTATTAAGAAAAAAAGTTGTTTATATTTTCTCATTTAAAGCAATAGATACTTATTATTACAGATGATTGCTTTAGAATTCATATATTAGTTTTGCTGGTACTTGTAACAAGTTATCAATAATTTACACCACACTTATAGAAAATGGCATTTTTCATAATTAGATGACTGGTGAGATGTTGTAATATTTAAAAATTTGACATAAAAAAATGGAAAACTTGTCTGTTACGTAACGCCGAGAAATATAAATATTAAATAAATTGTTATTTACTTATATATATATATATATATATATATATATATATATATATATATATATATATATATATATATATATATATATATATATATATATATATATATACATATATTCCAAAACAAGAGTATTTTTGTATATTGAAAGTATATTTATTTTGTTGATATATCGATTATAAATTAAAAATAAAGCTATTTAAGAAATAACTTGACCTCGAAATTGAATATGTTTATGTTTGTGTATATATATATATATATATAATATAAAAAATGTACTATTGTGAATCCTGAATCTGCTACAATAATCGAGAAATAAAATAATATGAAAATGGCGTGTCAACAGACCATTAAATATACTAATAGAAAGACTTTAAAAAATTCCTAACCGCAATTTGCCAAATAAACGCACACATTACATACATAAACGGCGCAATATAAAAGGAAGAAATTGTCAGCAAAAAGTAAAATACCAACATAGAAAGAGGTTGGCGCGCGTGCATTTGAATTCTGTATGTTGTTCATGGCTCATTTACAGACCCTCGAAATCCACTACAAAACCGCTAAAAGTAAACATAACCTCAAACACACCACACATATAGTCACTGTTACACATATAGAGCTACCTATACGGGTATCGAATACACAAAAACCGACCGAACAACAAAGATGTATTTTCATATAATAAAACGACGGAAATAAGGGAGTGAAAATCATTTTCGTTTCGAAAACGTTTCGTTACAAATCAGATAAACGAGGGAAAAAACACACTTCCACACATAAGTCAGTGGCGTGGTGTACACCACAAGGTCTATATAGGAGTTTATCGAAACGGTTGGCACGTATTGGCAATCGATAACATTATCGCTTTTCAGATATGTCAGCTTAGTGAAAGAACTGTTTTTAATTATTAATCAATAACTTGTAACTCATATTTATTGGACGTATGTACGTTTGATTTCATACATACTTCTTTAATAAAAATACTTTTATTGTATAAATTTTATCGTCATAGAAAACGTATATCTTCGATATTAATATATCTATATATTTGCATTTTATTGAATATTACTATTAATGATTCATTAAAACATATTATTATATAATGCTAATAACTTCATGTAAATATGAAATGAATTTATATATATATATATATATATATATATATATATATATATATATATATATATAAATTCATTTCATATTTACATGAAGTTATTGACATTATATAATAATATGTTTTAATGTATATATATATATATATGTATATATATATATAATGTGTATATATATATATATATATATATATATATATATATATATATATATATATATATATATTTAGACATAATAGTAAATATTATTCAACTTAATAACTTTGTTCAATAGGAAATGTTCATGTATTTATAAATACAGTATTTTAACTATGTTTCAAATTTTCTATGCATTTAATTTATATTATTTTTAACAATATTTTCTCATTTTTAATGCGAAATTATGAATAAAATAATATATGGTATATTCTTAATAAAAGAATTATATATAAATAATATTTTTTAATTATAGAAATTTAAAATTAAATTTCTGAAATATTAAAAATCTTAGTAAGATTTCCAAAATATTTTACTATAAATACAAAAAGTATTAATAATTAGCGTACAAACAAAATGTTTAACTAATAAAAGAATATTATTATAAAATATATTGTTTGTATTTAATTTAATAAGTAGGATCTATTTTATTATAAGTTATTTTTGTGTAGAGATTTTAATATAAAAAGTACTTTTCCAAGGTAATTTGAAAGTAATAAAGATGTTGGAACTAGTTGAGAACAAACATATGAAAAGATTTTAATATTACAATTCGATAAAATAAAAGTGTATATGGGATAAGTTTGAATGGATGGAATTCGAAAATTTTATCATATAATGTGGTTTTTTTATTCAGTTTGTTTTTATTAGTTAATATTATTTTTAAAGACAATAATAACTTAAAATTTATGTAAATTTATATGTATTTTAGGACAGGGGATGATATTTATTCGTTTATTAGATAATAGAAAAGAATAAGATTTAATGATTAGAAAAAATGTTCCAAATAAAAACAGAAAGATACAAATTGATGGAATGTTGAACAACTGTACCTTAAAACTTGTTTAGTAAATATTTTCTATTTTCTAATGTTTGTTTCGTGCATTAATGAAGAAAAAAATCTCTATAATACGTGACGTAAAATGAATTACATGCAAAATAATCTAAGCGGCTATATTTTATGTACGATATGTAAGAAATGAATGTGTCTGTCAAACAACCGTTTTGTTTGAATGCAGATTTACATGGAATTACACGGTATTTACTTGTAAGATCGTTGACATTTTTTTTTTGTTTGAGATATAAATGATTCCTAGCCCGATTATATTTTTCTTGCGCGCTACTGATATACACGAAGTGTCGGAAGCCAGCGGCAAATATATACATTATTAAATATCTGAATATGTGTTTCATAAATGTTATTAATGATATCGGTGAAGCGATCACCCTCTGGTGCCTGTACAATACGTGTCGTTCAACAGAAATTGCATACGAAATAGAGAAAAACACACGTATGAAGTTGGCGCCGGAACGGACGTGACTTTCTTCTTTTTCGTAAATGTTAGGTTATGTTTAATATTCGTGTTCAGTGAATATGTCATGCGTTATAATTTACTCACGAACGAGAAGAAAACGCCGAATGTTTTGGTAAAATATGTTATACAATGGTGCATGTTAAACAACGCGGAAGTATACAACTTAAAACATGTAAAATACATGAAATCAAATGTCTTATATCATTATTTAGTTTACAAATTTACGAATAAATTAGCGACGAATTTGTATATATGTATTATGACTTAATTGAAATTTAAATCTTGTTGTTTTTTTTTAAAAAAAAGGAAAATATAAATATGATTTGAATATTCAAGGCGTGGACGTTATGTGTCATAATAATGAGACAAAGAAATAATGTCACGTTACCAGTTGTCGCTTGAAATTCATGTTACAAGCTTTTCCATTATACTGCCTACATATTTTCTCTGACAAAATAAATTTACTGAAATAAAATTATTATATATCTTTAGATTTTTAACTTAACAGGTCACTATTAAAATAATGGTTTTATTCCGAGAGTCTCCCACACCGATCTAAGCTTTAAGCCTCTTATATGTTTCTTAACAAATATCTGCTTTTTTCTGTAACAGAGTTGTTACTGTATAAACTTCCTTTGTATTACATCGATTGCTTCAGAAAACAAGAAAACATTTTTTACTTTTAATAAAAAATGATATTCTATAAAGCTGAAGTCGATTTTAAGACATATATATATATATATATATATATATATATATATATATATATATATAATATATAATATAATATGAAATAAAATGTATTTTAATAAAATTTATTTTATTCCCTCTGATAAAATAATTATTTTACATATTTTACGTTCCAAATTCAAATTCTCAATTTGTTATTTTTAATACGAAAAAATCAGTTTTCTAAAAGACAACATTTTTTTAAATCTTTATAAAGATTTTTTTTATTGAAACAACCATTCGTATTTTATCGGCGAATGAAAATAATTTATAATGATTAGAAAAAAAAATTTTTTAATCTGTAGTATAATATATATATATATATAGTAAAATATATATCTGTACTTTTAAACAGTCATTTTTTCAGAAAAAGAAAATTGTAACATTATTTATAGAGAACATAGAAAGCATATGTATTATCTTTATAAATAAAACATAGTTTATTACTAAATCAAATTGGAAAATAAATTTATAAACTCAATATTAAAATTATGAAGAATAAAAATCATCTTATAACATATCCGAATTGTTACAGACAATTGGTAAAATACTGTTAGGTGGGTACTTAGAAAAATATGTTTTTTCTTATTTTTTCAATTAAAAAGAAACTTGGAAATGATGTCATTGCTAATATATAAGTTGTGTGTATGTATTTATGTAAAGGCCCGTAGCCAGACTGTCACATTAAAAGGGACAAACACAATTTTTGAAAGAAGAAATTTTTTTAAGCCAAAATTGTTATGAGTGTTATGATGGAAACGCGATCATAGAAACGATTGTAGTCATCAAGGTAAACTCATTGGGAACATTCTTCCAATGATTCTCCATGATCTTCAAATCTCTCAAAATTGCAGATTTTGTTAGCAGGTGTAAATGGAGCAACTAGGGGGAGCAATCTCCAACTCGCCCACCTCTGACTACGGGCCTGCTTATGTATATAAATAAGTGAAGATAATATAAAATGTATTTTAGAACTACCTATATACATAAATTTTTTCTATAGCTTCATTCATAAAAATTTCAAATAACTCAAAATTGGTTAGGGTTTACATTTTTACCTGGTTTATATGTAATCTTTTTTACATAGTAATTCAAATACATACTTTACATATATATATATATATATATATATATACATATATATATATATATATATATATATATATATATATATATATATATATAAAGTATGTTGGTATGTACGTTATTTGATTAGTATTGAAAGTATTGTTTAGAAATTAGAACAACAAATAAATTCCTTAATATGATAGCAGGAAACATGCAAATGATATAAATGTTTTAAAACCCGAGAAACACCTTCATAAAAATTATTTTACGATCCAATATTTCAAAGCAACAAATTATTGCTACAATATAAAACACTGGCGGCGAATAAATTATAAATATTTGACGTTCCCAACCTCAATATAAAATAAACAAAGACAGAACTCGTACGAAAACCATTGTAATCGTCGCTTATTCTTCTCGACACGCCAACATTGTATGTTTGCCGAAGTTTCGCTAAAACAATATCTAGTTTCTAACGGCGAGCAAAATATATGGCAGTCATGATATATATTTGTCAAATATAACCTAACGTGCAGCAAAAAAGAGATACGTATGGTGATGGAATTTTAAAATCGCATTTTATCTCTGTCTGTTCCGTACTACATTACTTTCCAAGTGTACGGTAACCATTCTGTATCCAATAGTCGTTAAACAAAACATTACTTTTACGAAAAAAGATAACAGTATTCGGAACATCCGCCTGAGACCATTTCCTCATTGTCAGTTTAAAATTATTGTTTGCTTGATGACATTTTAACGAGACACATTGACGAAACATAACCTCAAATTTGATTGAAAAATAACATATTTTTGTCATTTCTGTTTTAATGCGTCTTTTATGAAATTCCTAACTACATTTTCTCTGACGTTGTCTGCGCGGGAAAAATATAAATTAGTAAATATGTTTATATTTTATAGTAAACTCGATTATAATTTACGCTATTTGAAAACTTGGAAACTTTTTCTAACAAAACTAAATATCCGAATAGTTAAATAGTCATTAGAAGATTATTTCCAGGAAATATATACAATTTTGTGTGTGTTATATATTATAAATTTAAACCTATACTTCTAAATCTTCTTGAACAATGCAGTTCTTTTAAAACCGTTCAATTTATTAAGTACTCTCTAAACAGTCGTAGATACAAAAAGAACGAAAATAAATGGTTCTTTCTTACTTTATTTACAAGTCAGTAGGTGTTATATTGTAGTAGAACTAAAAAATAATCACTATTTTAAAAAAATAACTAAAAGAACCAAAGACTGTATTTAAAAATGCAAATTAAAAAAAGTAATAATAGCATTCGTAAATATAATCAAAGATGAGGCGAAATATCTAGTAATTCATAATAACAATACAATTAAGAATAACATAAATATGCGTATATAATTTTGATCAAAATGATATATGCATGTTCAATTAGCTAATAAATATTTTATTAAAAATTAATCGTATTAAAATCCGTCTTTTTGGATGCAAACTATGATGTATTCCTAATATATCTCCAATAATTTCCAGGAATATGCATATTTCCCAACTTAGAAGTACACAATATCATTAAAACTGAATTTCCGAGATATCATAACATTATGATTACACATTCAAGGAATAAAATTTATATTTTTAGATTATTTGTACTAATTATATATCCTGTGGTATTTACTGTTTCCCTGTATGAAGTTATTAAATTCGGTACGTAATAATTATACTTTTACAAACAAAAAAATATGTATATTCGTACGTTATTAAAACCAAATACGCCCAACAATATATATGAAACATTTTATCATAGAATGAACTTGTAGGATATTTATTTGATTCAAAGTCAGAATTCCTATTCTATTTTAAAATATTTATAACTGGGTTTTAATATCTACTATATTTTTTAACAAAAAAAAGAGTAAAAAAAACTGTATGATAAAATCAATAATTTGATGCAATTTTACTACATTATTAAAATAAATACATTTCATATCTTGAACATAGCGTTATTATTTCCGGCAGCCGTGCACTGAATAATAATTGTTAGGATCAAATAGCAGTCTGGCAGAAAATCTACAAAATCCCATCAATTTTTCTGAAATAGGAAATACATGTATTATATAACATTTTTCTACATATTTGTTATGCATCAAATTATAATAACGTATTTTTTTGATAAGATTGAGAATTATTGAGATTTATGTATATCTGTTACAGTTTTATAATATAAAGTATACAATACTTATATATACATACATACATACATATATATATATATATATATATATATATATATATATATATATTGTTTTTATATAAATTTCTGATCATTCGATAGTGCTATACAGCATTTTCCTCAAAACTTGTATACGTGTTAATAAAAAAATAAGATTTACTTCCCGGAAACAGCAAATACAAAATAGAAAAGAGATAAACAGAAAAAAATGACCGTAACAAATAACAAATTCTATTCTTACGCAACAGTTACACAGAATAGAATAGTTTCCCGAAAGAGAGTTGTATAAAATATACATTCGCAATGGAATACACGAAAAGATCGATACCATTTTTCCGCTCTGTTTGTATCAGATTAGCGAAAAAAAGAGATGCGTTAATCGAGCTGTCATGTTTGAAAAGGGTCCGACATGCACGATTCATTCTTTAATCATTTATATCCATAATCCCAGTCAATTTAAAACAAGTATGCAAGTTCAAGCACTCGCAAACTCGTATGAAACACCGCAAAAAATGATATGTGCATTTATAAAAATAAATATCATAAAGTATGACATTTATGTGCTGACAAATATATTCAAGTAAAAACTAAATACAACAATTTACTCAGATATGTATATTTAAATATGTATAAACATATAAATATACATGGTTAACACATTTTATCTTTCTCATTTGATTTACATTAATTACAGTTTCTAGAATATACGAATATTACAACTGATACATTTCTTTCCAAGCAATTACTATGCATTCACACAAAATGAAAATTTAACTCTTAGAAACATTTTGCAATACACGTATAATCCTTTTAGAGTTTAAATATTAGATTGGTCTAACAATAATTGCTGTTTTTATCATTTTAAGTTTGGCGTTGATTTTTCTAGTTACTGTTATCATTTGTTGTAGTCATGTGATGCATCATTGTAAACAATGAAATTAACAGTACTGATTTCAGCTTTTGCCTATTATTTTCATTCTTTAGTATTTTGTTGAACATAATCTCTTAAATTAGTCATGGAAAAAAGCATAATTCGCGCGATTTTATTATATGTGTTTAAATTGGGACGTAAAGCAACAGAAACTATTTGAAATATCAAGTGTGTTTTTGGCGAAGAGTCAATTAGTGATCGTACAGCTAAACACTGGTTCCAAAAGCTTCGTAATGGAAACGAAATTCTTGATGATGAGGAGTGTCGTGGACGTCCTTCAGCTATAGACAATAATGATTTAAGAACCATTATTGAAGCAGACGCACGTAAAACAAGTCGAGAGGTGGCAGAAGAATTCAATGTTGATTATTCAACAGTTGTTCGACATTTGAGCCTAATTGGAAGAATAAAAAAGATGGATAAATGGCTACCATATAAACTAAACGAACATCAAGCAATTCAGCGATACGAAGTCTGCTCTGTGCTTCTTTTACGTAACAAAAATGATTAATTTTTTGATCGCATTGTTACATGTGGTGAAAAGTGGATTCTCTCCAATAATCGAAAACGTTCATCACAGTAGCTAGAGCGAGGAGAAGCACAAAAACAGTTTCTTAAACCGAAGCTTCATGAAAAAAAGATTATGATCACTGTTTGGTGGTTGGCAAGTGGCATCATTCACTACAACTTCTTAAATCCTGGTGAAGCAATAACAGCAAAAAATATTGTCACGAAATTGAAAAAATGCATTAGAAGTTGTATCGTTTACGGCCTGCATTAGTCAATTGAAGTGGACCAATTCTTCTTCATGACTACGCCCGACCACACGTCTTACAAATGACTTTAAAAAAATGAAATGAACTGGATTATGAAACATTACCACATCCACCTTATTCTCCGGACCTGTCCCCGACAGATTATCACTCTTAAAAAAAATGAGTAATTTCTGACGAGAGAATTCATTAATTACAAGACTCCAGAATTTTATCTTGTAAGAATAAACAAACTTGTTTCCTGTTGGGACAAATGTGTGCCGACCAATGGTCTTTATTTTGATTAATAAATATAATTTTTAACTGATATATGCGTTTTTATACTCGATACGAAAAAACCGCAATTATTTTTGCTCCAACCTAATATATTAATAATAAATGATGAAATACATGGATAATGGGCACAATTTTTTAAAAAAAATATTTTCATGTGTTAAACATTATTTTTAATTCAAGCATAGTTATTACAAGAAAATAAACTTACAAATACATTACATTACAGATAAATAAAGAAATGGTTACAAAGATTTACTCCATGAAAGTGAAAAATACTTTTAAAATATTTACATTTACTAAATACACGTTTATCAATAAGAACTTTTTTAATAATGATAAAAATACACAAATATACATATATGTGTGTGTACTGTAATTATATAAACATATGTTGTATAAGAAAAATAAATAAAAAGTACACTTTAAAACGAATATAATTCAATAATGAAATATCTGATGACAATGATTGAATAATATTTCCATGACGTATGAAACAACGAAAAAAACTGTAATTTTACCAATGCCGCCCGATCTAATGAAATATTTAATCAAAAAAATTCGAAAAAATAACCAACCGACAACGTAAAATATAGTTGATCATAAATTTTCTGAAGCGACATACACCATAAAACAACGATGACAACAGAATCTCATCATTCACGTACACAAAACCAAACATAACTTGACTTAAATGAAACATGTAAAAACAGAATAATGACCAATTTACAACGAGTTTTTAGTGCGCGTCATGTATGTGTACATTACATAGATGAATATCAAAATGGGCGACAAAAACAAAACGGATCGTTCGCACGTATCTTTGACAACCCTAACCTCAAAAAAACCCACACGTATAAACGCAGTGGCGGTGCTTGCTTTACCATTTAAGAACATATGTCCATCCGAATATCTCTCTGTATACATGTGCTCGTGTATGTATACGCATACATATATCACTTACATATATATATATATATATATATATATATATATATATATATATACACACACACACATATATACACTTTTCGATAACGTCTACGTTTAGTAATTAATTTATTATCGATATGAAATTTTAGTTTTCAAGTAATATTTTTTTATTTTTTAAGTAAGACTGACACTTCATCATAAACTTTCAATATTAATATAAATATTTAGTGATTATGAAAAATGACTAAAAACAGTACTTCAATAAACATTTCATAGTTCTTAAACATTTTTTTTAATTAATTGTAATACATTGTTATAATCAATTTATTTCAAAGCATCTATAGAGTTTATACTGAATCAGTTAAATAAATTAAAAATGAAGAGAAATCATAATCTCTATTTAATTATTAAATTTTTAGATTAGAAATTGAACAGTCTATTAAGAAATATTACATTTCTTGCTACATCACATTTACAGTTCCATTTACTTTTTAATATGAACAAATATTAGCTGTCAGTGAAACGAAATCTGTAAATTCCTTGTAGTCGAAATCATGTGCGAATAACGTATTACATAATACGTGACGTACTACAGTACAACGTCGAATGTATGAAGAGAACGTACGAGTTTATGTTAAACGAAATCGTAACATAACCTTAAAAATGAAAATTCAATGTGTTTGACGTTGAAATACACAATGTGTCCCACTGAAATGATATAAAACAAAAGAAAAACACACTAGCGCATACACAAATACAAAAACATACACATACATTTGTATATTCATTAATAATAAGAGGTATATGGCAGTAGATGTGGTTATATGAAAATGGATGCAATTAGTTTGTACGTACATAAAGAAAAGGCGTTGCGTGCCGTTCTCACTGCTTATATCTGTGAGTCAGAATATTAGTTTATTTTCTACTAATGTTCTCCTTGGTAACGAAAGTATTTCAGTATTAGTCTTACGTTTTTTTTCCTTCTTTTACAAACATTAAGAAAAACGTTTCAACATTTTCAGAGCAAATGTTGCAAAATTAACATTACTGTTAGTAAACTATACATTATTACAAATTGTACTAATTTGTAAAACTTGTTTAGGATATTGAATGACATTAAAGTTCGAAATTCATTCATACTTATATATATATATATATATATATATATATATATATATATATATATATATATATATATATATATAGGACAATTTCCATTAAGATATATATGACTCAAATCCTTCTTATATTTTTAAGATAATTTAAAACAATATCAATTAAAATACGGTCGAAACTCTTTTATGAATATTTATAAGATATATCCACATTCTAAGGGTATTAATTTAATCAATATTATGTTGTATTAAGGGTACATTTTAATAACAAACATAATGAATTTTAAATATTTTAATTTTCGTAACTGGATCTTGTATACATTTTCGTATAAGATATATTTTAACCACTATCTTTCCTAATATAAAAAGAAAATAATGAAGAACATATATATATATATATATATATATATATATATATATATATATACATATATATACATATATATATATATATATATATATATATATATAAGCAAAAGTTAACAGATTTAATCATATCTATTTGATTGGAAAAGTATATCTTTTTCAATAAAATTTACATTGTTATATAAAAGCGTAATAACGAAAAACAAGAATTACAAAAAAAAGTCTTTTCAAAGTACTGTAAAACACGATCATTTTATATAAATAATTTTGATATGTTTGCTTTTATTACGTTAATAGAAAAATAATTACGGTTTACAACCTTCAAATTCATATACATTTTTTAATTTAAGTTGTTTTAAGTAATCAATAATTGTTGGATGGCTAGACTCTATTTTTTGGGCAAGCTATCGAATTACTGTGCGTAGTTCTGATTCAACTGATGCCTTCAATTGATCGCTATGAACTGACGAAGAACGTCCACGACCTTCTTCATCTTTAAGGCTCTCATCCCCAGTACGAATTTTTTGAAATCACCATTACACCGTACTTTGCTTAACAGTACCCACACGAAAAGCATCGTTTAGTTTACGAGCAGTTTCTGCATACAAAGCTCATACAAAAAGAGTGCTTTTATTTGCTTCTTTTCAATAGGCCAATTTAAAGTAAAATTAATAATAAAACCAAAGTCGATATCACCAAAATACAGATCGAAAAATTCACTTATTGAAAAAAATTAAGGTTAGAATTTAGAAAATAAAAATTCTAATTTCTTTCGTAGCAACCTAATAGTTTAAATAACATAATTTTTCTGAAAAGATTAATAAACAACAAAAAACTCAACTGAAATGTATTGAAAAAATGGACATTTCGTTTTAAATATTACAAGCGAAAAATCTGCACCTCAAAATATACTTTCAATATTTGATAATTTGCTTGCTTATTCTTATTTTTATAATTAATTATTTAAATTATTAAATACATATTATTAAGTACACATTAATAAATATTAATTTAAAGTCAGTTTTAATTAATTAATGGGTAAATAAAAACATTGCACGATAAGAAAAATACTTTAAATATTAGTTCAAATAGAATTCAAAAATATTCATTATAAAACTGATTGAAATTTTAAGCAGATTATCAATGAAAGTAGAATAATATTTCTTGTATTGTAGTTAAAAGTAAAGAGTATTAAGTAAACTATTAATATATATATATATATATATATATATATATATATATATATATTAATTTTATTGTATTCTGTTTTTAATAATAAAGCTTTTATGTTTTTATTCTTCTTATCTGATGAAATTGCTTTTAAAATTTCACCCTTTTTTAGGTAATTTATCTAAAGATAACTAAAAAAAACGGTTTATACTAGATAAGATGAATAAAGATTCTATGATGTATTAAGGTTTTGTTGTATGTTTCCTTAAAATATACCTTTTTTTATATACATTGTTTCTGTCTATTGTATATAATAGTAATTATACTATCATGTCTCATCGATTTACGAATAATTGATCTTATACTTTTGGTGCTTTAAAAAAAACATATAAGAAAAACAATACAATGCAGCCATGATTAAAGAATAATACAAAGTATTCAAAAGTACTTCATTATAATTGTCTAGCAACGAAATATTAACGGCCAAGTACAAAACCGAAATAAAAAATACACATAATGAAAAGAGCCCTAACTCCAAATACAATATAGGAATGGAGGCAAGTTCATTCTTGTAGCAACTGAAGTAAAACGTCACTCGTATTGAGTACCAACACAAAATGGCAAACTAACGTATCCACTTGCCGCAAAAGTGGCTATGCCGTGCAGTTAGACCTTTGTTAATAATAGATGTGGCGCTTTTTGAATAGCTGCTCGATTGCAAGCAACGACCTTTGAATGTTGTTTTGTTTTGCTTAACATGTTTTTATGTTAGGTGTTTGTATAGATTTTTTTTGCGACAATTAAAATACAGTATCTACAGAGTAAATTAATGAATAAACTTCGTTTTACACACTTCATGGGAAACCAAATTGAATATATATATATATATATATATATATATATATATATATATATATATATATATATTCAATTTGGTAAAATAAAAATTTTATATTAACTGATATCGTTTCTGTAATTTCATCGAATGTTTTGTCCTACTAAACTAGTCATTAATAGAAAATTCTATTAGGTATAAAACACTATATTAGTCCCATTCCAAAAAATAAATTCATTATACAAACAATTTTTTTATATTAATTGAATCCTTTTTTTCTAAAAAAATGTTTAGAATTTACAAACATCAAATTATATTAAAATAAAATTAATAAGAATAAAATAAGCATCCAATAAATAAACAAACCTAAAACATAGAAATATATAAATGCATTATTATCAATAACTTTTTATCAAGAATATTATAAATTGAAATGATTTTATAAAAAATGTGTATTTATTGAATTTTTTTGTTCACACAATCTGAAAATTGTATCGTAAAAAATGTTTATATACAAATATACTTTTGAATAATCCGATTAAATAAAATAGAATTTATGGATTATTGAATATGTTTTTTTTTTATTTTTTTTAACATTGATTAAAACTTATGAGCCAACATTTTACTTATATTGCCTAATTTTAATAGAGCTTTTATTGTTTTAAATCATTGAAAGTTTTAATAAAAACAACCGCTAGCATATTTAATAAACATAAATTGACATTTGTAACATCAGTTTTAATTATGTTATAATTCAGTAGTTTTTTATAGCCATTTCTTAAATTAATTTTAATTTTTACATACTTAATATTGTAAATTATATTCTTATTGTAATTTGAAATATTTTTTGCAATGACATTTTTAACAATTTTTAAATTAAACTAATACTTTTGTATTCACTTTTTATTAAATTTTTACAAAGATAGATTAATAAAATAATTATATAAGATTTATGAAAAATATGCAACTTATTTTTTAAAAACTTTAAATAATTCCATAAAACCTTTTTTTCGGAATATGTAACGGCTATTAAACAAACTAATCAAGTTAAAATACTATAAGTACAATCTATTGATCCAATTTGTTAACGTGTTTGTACCAAACTAAGTTTTGTTAAGGAATTACAGGCACATGATATGGTCATATAGTTATAGTTACTGTACGTTAGTCTGATCACTATTGTCTTTCTATCTAAATGAAATCAATTATTTTACATGTAGATACATCGAAAGGATCTAACGAGTCAACTAGAGCTTAAAAGTAACCATAAATAGTGAAGTTCGTTCTAATTACTAAGACACCGATTGCAATTCTAAATGTAGATTTATGTGTTCTACCACATGTAATATCATGCAGATAGAATTGAGAAGATGGGATTATAAGTTGAATAATGCCAGATTCAATATATAAAAAGATTTGCAAATAGTACGTCTAAATTGATTTTTAAATGGCAAAGAAGTTATATATTTAGCTGTGTTGTAATTAACTATTTTTTCAGTTAAAACCAAAATAAATAAGACAATTCGTTGATAATGACTCAGTATAAATTTATACTAAAAGTACACTAAAGGATCAAATTGTATAAAGACTTCAATTAGTTTTATTGACAATTAAAAATATTTATAATGTTTTTATAAAAAAAGATTAAAATATTTTCACGAGAATCATTGAAAATAAAGAATAAGAATTTATATTATTATAAGTATATATTGTAATGCCGAATTAAATATTTATATTTTATGCATTTAATTACGAAATAAGGTTAAGAGTGAGTAGAAATATTTAGTTAATTAATTTTAAATAAATATATTCAGAGCTTCTGTATCATAAAATATCTAAGTGCAAAGAATATATATTATATGATGTTAGTTTATAATTAATGAAACACTTTTTAGTTCTTTTAGAATATATAAATGATTCAAGTATTTAAATTAGCTATTTAATTCAACTACAAAACCGTTCAAATTACAATAGAATTGACAAAACGTAATTGAATAAAAAAAGCAAAACAGCGCTGTAAAATATCAGAATAAAATTTCCGCATTGTAAAGAAAACCCTCTATTAGGGTATCACCCCACAATGACAAAATTGAAAGTACATAGTTTAGTTCTTTGTGAACTCAGTACAAGGAATTCAATTCACATATATACCTACCTATCTACATCTTTGGAGAGTCATACGTTGAGGCATATACAACACAACAGAATAGCAAGACAGAGCACGATCCAAAGTGAATAAAACAAAATGAAGTATTATCGATTTTGCCATTAGCAACGAACGGTGCAGGAGAATGGTGGATGACGGTGCTGCTGCTGCTTGGCGGCAACCAGCTAGTATAAAACGCGTGCACATACACGTACATATATATAGAGTGTTCGAGAATGGAATCTATGTATGTAACGTGAGTAATACTGTTATGTAATAGACGATGAGAAATTATGAACGTTTTTGAAACACGTGTCAAACAAAAATGTACGGAAAAGTTGTAATCAGATTTTTTGAAAATGAGTACGATTTTTTGTTAAAAGTACAGCAATAATGATTAATAACTGTAACTAATTAAAATTAACGCTCATTGTCTTTAATGAAATTGACTAATTACCACACAATTCTGAAAAACTTTTCTATTTAATCGAATTCAATTATGTATTTTTAACTAAATATGCTATTATCCATCTTACAATCCAAATATTTCATTCTATATCACGATTAGATTATTCATAGTAAAGAAAATTAGGTATCGCTTGTAAAATGTATTTAATATTCCAACTAAAAACTAATAATTTTCATTCGATTATATAAATTATGGGTAAAACATTTTAAAAAATAAAGAAATATTAAAAACAAATCAATTATTTTTTAAATCATTGTTTATTAATATTATATATTTTTTTAAAAATAATATTACTCCATTTTGAATGAAAATTAACCTACTACTTTTCATCTAAATCAACGTATCAGTTTTATTTTACGTTTAATCAGGACCACAGATATCACACCTGAATCCTTGAAGATACTCTGTCATTTTTGATTCTACTATCAGTTTTAACTTAAATTATTTTCAAATAAATGAATGGTATTTGAGTCAGATCAAAGCATCTACCTGTATATAATAAAGCAAACATTCAATAATATTTTTGACTATTTAATATTTTTAACACTAATTTATGAACAAAGAGTATGTATATAAATTTTGTATGTGCAAAAGAAAAATTGCTAGACTTAGAAACAATAATTTAACAATAATAATTAAACATATTAAACACATAACATCAATTGTTGTAGATAAACATATAAATAATTGTAAATATTAAATGTTTTAATTACTGACAAATAAATTAAAAGCAAGCCATTAACTTTTTAAGAAATACATGTTTTAACAGAAATTAATAAGTAGTATTTTTAGATGATTTAGTATCATCAGTAAATGAAACGATTTTAATAAAAAAAATATGCAATCGAATTTACTAGCTCATCAATAAGACAAGTGCGTAAAATTTAAAAGATTACAGAGAAGAATATGCTATAAATACTTTTTTGTTTATAATTCTGTACAGCATACCGGCATCGACTGAAAGATTGATTGAAGGTTTGTTAATATTTATTTTAAAAATATTTCTGTTTATATTTTAAAAGTCAGCTTTGAAGTTTATTTTCCAATTATTTGTATATATAATACATATACAAACAAAGCTTATATATATATATATATATATATATATATATATATATATATATATATATATATATATATATAAAACTATATTTGAAAAAAGTATTTTATTTGAAAAATATGTAGTGATAGGGAAACAAATCATAATATATTATAAATATTGGAATAATTACATTACACATTACCAAAAAAGATAATATTTTTTGTATATAATATTTTTGAACATATTTCGTGCCACAATTTGTTGAATAATCATTAACATTTTCAAATCAAGCAAATTAAATTATTTAGTTACAATCAATAGTATATTTGAGGGATTAGAATAAAAGTCATTGTTTATGAAAGAAAAATCTAAATAAAATATAATAATATCACTCGTCATAGAGCACTATTTCACTTTTCATTTACGAATATACATTTTTAATACATATTAGTGAAGTAAAATGCAAAAAAAAATAAATTAATGTAAACGACATATTCGCGTGAAAAAAATGACGAATTATTAATGACAATTAGAACAACTAGCCTTAATACATTACAAATAATTGGAATACATGAACTAAACACTCTATATATTCATGCATACTCATACCTGAGTAATACACTTGCATGAATTCAGGTCCGTTTTCACTTACAGTGTGGTTATATAATACAGGTAAAACCCATGATTTCCGTACCAAAATTAATTAATGGCAAGATTGTAATGTGTCAGAATTTATAAATAACAAACAACGTGTACATATGGAGCTTAACAAGATTTCGCAAAAGGAGGAGTAATATATCAATGAAATGGGTTTTAAAAACACGTTACATTTATGCAAATCATGTGAAATTATTAAAAAATGATGTATAACTAGGTAATGAATAATATATTGACTTCAATAATTAATTATAATTTATACGTGTGCATATATGTATGTATGCATGTATATATATATACATATATATATATATATATATATATATATATATATATATATATATAATGTAATAATGTATATATGTGAGTTCGTTGTAGTAAAAGGCTTAATTTGAATTTAACAACATTGGTAATTAGTACTTTCAGAGATCTATAACAAGCTATTTTTGCACGAAAGCTCTATCGTTTTAATGAAAACATTGTGGTTGTAAAAACAGGAAAAAAGGAAAACATGAATGACCTAGATAGTATCTTGACTAAAGAAAATAAAACAGGAAAAACAGCTAGGGATAAAAATCAAATTGATTAAAAATATACTTTCGCTAGTTTTCACATTCAGATATATCTTTTAAGAAAACTTTTCTTTGTGTATTTAAAATTAATAGTTTAATAGAAGTGTCCGTTTAAAGTTGATTGATGTGGTAACATGTTTGAAAACGAAATTTATATATATATATATATATATATATATATATATATACATATATATATATATATATATATATATATATATATATATATATATATATATATATATATATTTGTAAACGATTTAATGTAATTGGATACGTTAACTATTTTTGACTTAAGATCACTAATTTGAAAATTATACAGTTGATATTTCAGAAATGATACGATTATAAGGTTATTGATAGGATTATTGATTCAATAAATAACATTTAACTATATATCGAAGTGGTTTTAATAAAAGCTTTAATCATTTCAATAATACTTTGAATAAGGGTTAGTATATCATTATGAAACAGTCATATTTCTTATCATCCATGAACTGTTTTTAATTCGTAAATTAAGAAAATACAGGGTACAATAAATGTGCGTTAGAGAAAAGGAAACAGAAATTAAGGACAAGACCGACGTAACGGTTATCTTGATCCATCAATTATATAAGGTCTTACACGAAAAGCCGACTCTGTCGATCCTGTCGCAATACCACAAAACTATTTCTCTCTCGCTCATACAGAACATTTCGCGATGCCGTGCCACCCAAGGGAACACAATAATGTGTGCATTATTAATAAGGTGGTAAGGGTAGTAACATTATACGAACTCCGAGTATTTTCCAGTAAAGGAGAATGTTATATGCATACTGTGATGTCATGTTATAGGTTTGTCGTTTATCGGAGTGAATCTCGTCGGTTGGTTCTTTGGTTGCTCGGGTACGTTGGTGAGATTGGTTGGTTGGTTGCTCGCTTCGTTACTACTTGCTTGTTGATTATAGTAGCATTCCGTGTGACCTTGATGTGTCTTACATTTTTGGTTACGGTGATTAATTTCTGCTATTGTTGTAGACTTGTACGCATTACTGAAATCAGTTGTAAACTTGTATGCTGATATACAGAGTGCTTCGTAAATATGTCAACGCGTTATGAAGAATTGATCCATTCCGTTCCGTTTTTGTATATTTCGTGTGCCGTTCCACTGAAGATAATTTATTTGAATCAATGAATTCAAACCAATAACCATATTTTATTAAGTTAAATACGTTCTTCAAGTTAATTATTCCATTTAGTCGGAATTTATTTGATGGGAAATTCTGATAGGAAATATTCTCTCTCCATCTTCTCATGTATATATATATATATATATATATAATATGCAAATTTATACAGATCACAGAAATAGCATGGTAAAAGACAAATAAACAAATTTGTTATTGGTTGATGTAACAGACCGAAAATCAGTTAAAATACATGCCAAGGTTTTTATTTCGCATGTCGATTAATTAGGAATATATATATTAAATATGTTGCATGAAAATGAGTAAACATATACATTGTCAGCAAATCATTTCATTTTAATAATTAGAAGAACTATTAAATAAATTAAATACTAAATTGACCTCTTCACGTCAAAACAGAAATAGGTTATAAATTATTAAGAAAATTTATTTTTTATGAACTTAGAAGATAATTAAGCTTGAATCAAATAAAATGTTTATTACAAGCATCTTCATGTAAATTATTCAGTGTGATTCAATAAAAAGTAGGTTGATTAACTTCAAATTGGGCAATCCTTCCCCGGGAATCGGCGAGCATAGCGAATAGGGGCAGAGCCCTCTGGTATAATTATAAAAATATACTTCGTAGTGAAATATTTTTTAGTTATATCAGATGTTTCATATAAAGTAATTATTAATTATTATAAACTGTATTTTTTAGAAGTATATGAGAATTAAAAATATGAGAAAAGTATAATTAATATTCAATTAATGATTAAAAACTGAATTATTCTACTTAATTGGCAATAGAATGTAAGTTAATAATATTAAACCTGAAGTTTCGAAAACCGAAATTAATTATGTAGTGAGATTTTTAAATCTTTTTTTATATCTATAACTGAATAATTATTCAGAAATAATTAATAATTTTAAGATTAATGAATTTGGTGGTATATAAATGTCAAAATAATATACAATTTACTCGGTAAACATAGATATTTGAAATGTTTATATATAGAAATGAGTTCAAATAGAAACACGTTATAACGATTGATGTCATTAACACATAAATGAAGCATTAAACACAAACCACCGTTACCTATAAATAAAAGTATAGGAATATAAAAACTATATAAATAAAAGATACGTCTCAATACATCCGAAAATAATTCCGTTCTTTGTTTCATTCTATCCTGACTGTACGTTATCATTCACGCGGCACGTTATCAGAAACGGTGTACCTCCGTTTTACTATCAATTTAGCGCCCTTTTCTCGTCCAACCATTGCCGCAAAAGCTAATCATTGCCGATTTCGTCAGACCATAATGATGCTTAAGTCGTACAACACGTTTACATCAGGCTTAGTGTTTCAGATTTAAATAAATTAATTAAAATTTCACGAAGTCCTAATGGCTTAATGGCTTCCAGTGGGATTTTCCTTTAACTGTACGTTACGTTGGCCATAACCCAACCACCCACATATCTATCTATCTACTGTCTACCTCTTTATCGATTTCCATGTTCATGTTACTCTCTCTGTCAAGAGAATTATGCATGCGGTCTATTGAGCACGTAAATGAACCTTTTGAAGTGATCGTAAAACCTCTTTCTTTAAAGAATTGATTTATGCGTCTGCAGAACGTATGGAAATACATTTTTCTTATGGCATTTTTATTTTTACGTTCGTTTATGCATACGAAGATAAGTTGTATATTCACTTAACTTATTTGGCTTTATGTTAGTTTTTTTTTTTTGATTTATAGAAATGTATTTGCATGTGTTATTACATTTTGTTATTAAATTTAATATATAAATATTTTGTATGCGGGAAAATGTTAACTTAATTCATATTCTAATCTGTATTTAAAAATAGTCTAATCGAAGGAAGTGAAGAACTATATTATTTTTAAATTATCACTGATAAAAAAATAAAAGGCAATTTTTTATTTATAAACCATTTTTTTATATTCTTATGATTAATTAAGAAACAAGTTTGGAAAAATTGCAAATAATATTTCAATTTTTATTTAAAAGATAAAAATATATTTTACTAGGTAAAAATAATAATCGTCAGTAAAAGAAGAATAAATGAAATATTTCTTAAAAATATTTTTTATGTTTATATGAGTTAAATTTTTTACAATTCATAATATATATATATATATATATATATATATATATATATATATTGTACAATTTCGGATAAAAGTTATGTAAATGTCAAAAAAAAAAATAAAACTTTATTCTTATTTATTCTTTTCAGAAAAAATAAATACTTTAAATAAAAACACCCTGCATAAGTCAAGCAACGAATTTATTTCTTTTCATAATAAATATAAGCAAAATCAATTTACTTTATAAAGTTTCGTTCCGACGTTTCATGTATAATATTTACTTTGAAGTGAATATCATATGTTCTGAAATGATCAAACAATTCCATTTGTTTTATATTTGTTGAATGCTTGGAATGAAGTACACGTACAAGCATACATATCAATATAATGCGGTTATTTCAAATGGAGGGAATTAAATATTTAGTAGTAATAATGTCTCCAAATGTAGTTTGTACAAGTACAAATATTTGTAATGCTCGTGTGGAACTCTGACATTAGAACATGTAAATATATGATGTGTTTTAAGTGTTTTCAGTTCTATAATGACAATAATGGTTCATTTAATAATATATTGTTTTATTTAAATTAAACATTAACATGCTATTAGTTTTCAAGCACTTTGAACATTAAAAAATCAAATGTATTTCTATATTTGGATTTAGTATTTAATGCACGAATTACACTGTAAATGTTTTAGTATATTTGTAATATAAATTGTCAATAAATCATTAACAATTGAAACGTAAATAGAAAAATAAAAGAATTTACCTTAAAGGATATTTTAATAAATAGCTTATTTATAACTGAGTAATTCTAGTTCTAAAGAGAACTTACAATTTATATTTATTTGAACTAATAATATGTTATGAATACTTTTTTTTAAAAAAACTGCTTACTGAAGGACGATTTGAATATTTGATGACCAACTTTTATAAACGATTCAATTTGATTGAAAAATAAAAAAGATATCAATAGAAGGAACGGTAATCTACAAAAAACTGACATCGATGATCATAAAAAACCTTTTTATAAAATCATATATGTATTGGTTAAGGATATTAAAGATATATAGAATTAATTTATCATTAGATTATCATTAAACTTAAAAAATTGATATTTTTTTAATGGATATGTTTGGATGTTTAGTTGTTTCTGAAAGTTAGTATTCTAGGGTTAAAGTGTTTTGTCATATTTTCAAGGTTATTCGTCGACAGTTAATATGATTAATTTTTAAAAATAAATGTTACTGTTTATTTTATTTTAAAGAATATTAGACATAGTTTTGTTGGTGTAACATTCAAAAAAAGGAAATAGAAGTTCTATTGTGTAAATCTGGTAAAATATTAATAAAAATATTTTTTTTCAATTTTTACATAATAAAAGAACGAACAGAGCGAATCTGATTAACTCAGAGAATATAACTGAAGTTTAGTAATCAACATAATAAACGAAAGTTTCTTCACTATCAAATTTTCTAGCTGAAAATAATAAACCGTAAGCTTTCTCCTTAAAATCAGTTAAGATTGAAATATAATAGAACAAGATAATCCGCATGATATATCTTTTATATACATTAGCATACTCATACTTATTAACAATTTATATTTTATAAAAACATACATTCAAACTGTATAACTTTATACTCTATGTAATTAAATCAATTTTCTTAGTCTGAAAAAATCTGTAAATAATTTATGTCAATATTCTTTCAAACAAATTTTACAACGAAATTTATTAAACGACATCTAAAGTTTATAAAATATTTTCTTTATCGTTTAAGTTGACTTTTATTAGATTTATATGTCGAATTTCAAAAACAAATACGCCGACAAACAAATTTACTTGAAACCAGTAAAGAAACAAAGATTTTCACTAAAGTTTTAACCGGTTAGAATTGCAAAGACATTGAGCACAAATAAAATAAACGTTTTAAATGAAACTTTATATGTGAACTTGAAATGAATTTCACCTTTTGATACATTAGTCGCTAGTTGATGTAACTGGTGCAAAATCATGGATACTTCTCAACTCTTCATTGATAACCAGTTTACGCAAATGAATATATTTTCTTTCGATATTGTTTTTTCCAAATCTACCAATTAAATTGGGTAATATAACATCGATAAAATAAAAATAATAACAATTATATATATATATATATATATATATATATATATATATATATATATATATTATAATTAAGGAACAACTTTATTTATTTTATATACTGAAATGAAATGATTGGAACAAGCTGTATTTAACAACATTAATATTGAGAAAATATTTAAAAATATGTAGATATGTGTTCCATTTGGTAAAACAGATTGTTTGATCAATTTTTTACTACACCTGTAATGGAGGTCGAGGAACGTATTAGTGAGGCTCCGGTATCATTAAAAACAGATTTACATTTGTATGAACTACGTAAAAATGTATATTTCCGAGATACTTTCGTTATACGCTCTAAACGGTATGAGAGAAAGAGATGGATTATAGAATAATGTTTATAATATGAATTTCTATGCAAATACGTTCAACGTTAGAATCCAAGAATATATTTTCTTTACTGATTTGTGTTAACGTAACGCATTAATTATGAAAATAATGTTTGTAAACCAATAAAATTGTAATAAATTTCCAGTTTATTTATACATCCACTAAGCCGTATATTGAATATACTTTTTATAATAAATATTTTTTATGATTTATTCGTTTTTAAATGGTTTAATTTAAATAGCTTTTTTGGATACAATGTTATATAAATTACAAAGTTAAAATCGGAATTACGCAGAAATATATATATATATATACATATACATATATATATATATATATATATATATATATATATATATATATATGTATATATATATATATTACGCAAAAGAACGATAAAGAAAAAGGTTCCATTAAATAAAAGACGATTAATTGTACTAGCATCTATGTTGAAGAAGCAATAAAACGATGAAATTCTCATTAAGAACAATAGATTTGAAACTAGAATAGATTCATGTATTTTCGAATGAAAAACGACGAGTAACATCAATTGCATGATCAACTCCATAAACTATCCGTTCTTGAGAGAAGAACGAGGTAGAAGATATTTGAGTTGAGAAATAATTAAAATTAATCTTCTTAAATTTAAAGAGACTTCTTAAGAACATCTTTTTCTTACATAAATAAACTAATAGTATGCTAAATTCTCAATCTTCATAGCATTTTTTTTGAATTATAATTTTAAACATAATACACACACATATATCCATAATACATTTTAAATTTAATTTCTATTTCTATAATTTTATTTCAAGAAGCATTCCATAAAAAAACATTAATTTTAATATTAGAGTAAAATAATTAATTACAAAATAGTAATTATATATTGAAAAACGGTTGTTCCTCTGAAATTTGTAAATATTTATAATTACAATTTAATTTTTAATTATTTGAGAAACTTGAGTGAAAAATGTTGAGTTTTTTATTCTTTATTGACTTAGATTTTTTATTATATAAATGTTAATTTGTTATTAGTCGTCTAAGAATATTTCCTACGTTATATGAAATACTCTTACTTAAAACTTTCAATTATATTGATTTTCATCCACTAGTCTATGTTAAACAAGAGATTAAATTTGTTATTATTACATTTCAATAAAGTATACATTAAATAAAGTATTTTATTTAAAATATATATTAATTATATTTAAATGAATTAATAAAGACTAATATTTTTTAATTATACATTTCACTTTTATTCAATGGTTACTTTAAAATAAAATTTTTAATTTAATATTTTTCTATCATAATTCCAGTAGTTGAATTTATTGATTATATATCATAAAAATTATTCCCATTATAAAAATGTTATAGAACAGACATTCGCAATTTGTTATTATTAAACAATTTCAATGAATGGTAAATATAAATTACGAAAATTACAAAATTTCAAATTATATAAACTTTCTCATTGTATATATGTATAGAAATATTAAATGTACAGAATGAGAAAAATATTTAATTATAAAAATAACACGCCAAAATGTGAAATACATGAGACGTGTTATACGATATTTGAATGGAATGAGTTTGACAAAAATTTATGCAATTAATGATTTTTTTTTTGTAAAAAGAGCAAAAAATTAGCTGAAAACAAAAACAGGATAAAGCTATTTTTAATTTTAATGGAGTATGTGTTTCGGAAGCAGACTTGAAAGCAAAACACCCTTTGGGAATTATATTGTGATAGGTGAACAATACCGGCCATTTCCTTTCCCAAGTTGATATTATAAATAGCATTCACTAGTGAGCCAGGAAACAAGCACGCATGCAAATGGAGAGGGTGACAAGCGGAGCCTGTTTTGACGTATAATTGAGATATCTCATACTTACCTGACAGTTTTATGTTAAATCGTAAAATTATACATTTTTTGCTATTTATATAGATGTCAAATAGATTGAAATCAATTTAAAGATTTATAAAGCTAACATACATAAAATGTTTGTATACAGATACGTCAAAACAAGGTTTCTAGAAAGGTATTATTTCACAGAAGCTTTTTTTTGTATCCGTGAATCGTATCATGCTTTTAAAGTATTAAAAATTTTATATAGAATCATTTATCAATTTCCTGATGAACGTCAATTTGTAGATTCTTAAGGGAAAAGCACGAATGGAAATGTACATATGTACGTACATATACACACACATACATATATACACACACTCATATATATATATATATATATATATACGCTTATTTTTATTATTCCAGTTTTAAAAAATTACTGTTGGTTCATAATTTCAGTCATTAATATATGTATACATAAATTACATTCAAATTGATAAATTAGTGTCAGTCATGAAAAAGGAAAAACCGGGAATAATTTTTAATATTATTGTCTAGTGTATATATATATATATATAAATTTACTGAATAATATTTTGACATTTAAAGATGTCTCGATGTAAGAAATATGAAATTAAATCCAAAATAATTATTAAAACTTACTAAAAATATCTTATCAACATTATTTTATCAATTGTAAAATATAACTATTCTTCAACATATAACGAATGAGTGTACAACATTGTGGAAGAATATGTATATTAAAAATGGTATTAATCAAAGACAGATATTAAATTAATATATTTCTATTCCATAAATTAATATTTAAAAGTATTACAGTTAAATTATTCGTTGATGTACAATTAACACAACAATTACATTTAAAAAAGTGTATATTTTTAAATTGATTACTCATTTAATTAATAACTCTTATTAAGAATGATAAAAGTATTAAGACAAGAAGAATGAAATATATTTGTTTTTGGGGAAAAAAGTATAACGAAACGATTTTAATATTGATATTAAACATTAATTAAACTGAAATAAGACTTCGGTTGGTAAAGCAGTTAATTCTATTTGGAATAATCTATCAGATGGTCCGCTCCGTTTGATATATTCGAAGAAAAGTCAATAGTTCTTTCTCAAGCAGATTTAACACGTCAGTGGTGCTTTTAAGAACAGCTACAAGATCGTTAAGATTGTTGATTTATTGTTTCTGAAGCGAGTTCAGAAGTATTGAGGTTAGGTTAGTATGAACTCTAGCTGACTTTTCATTTACGGTTGTAAATAATCAAAATAGATTTTTGGAGACATAAATATGTCAATGTATATATTTATATATATATATATATATATATATAAACGAAAAATTTAATTCAGTATACATTAAATTATTGCCTTAAAATTGATATCTCTATTTTTAAACACCAAACGAAATAAAGAATATTGAATGAAATATTTTTATAATAAAATAGCATAAATGTTTTTATTACTGAATGTATAACATAATTATTTAATTTATATTAGTTTTAAAAATATTAAATTAACAAAAATATTTCCTCTAATTATTTTAGAAAAATGATATTTACAATTAATATTTTTCAATATTATTTTTCATTTATAAATGGCATACCCCCAATTACTATTTACAATAAAAAAACTTGAAACGTCATCGCAGATTCTGTGTTTTATTTCAAAGTTAAAAAATGCGTCCTTATTAGAAAACCCTGTACAATTTAACTGTCGATTATTATAAAAATGATTAATTGTATTATAATATCTTGTGAATATTTATTAGACCATATGAAATATTTACAAATTAATAAAAAAATAATCATAAAACTATTTGTTTCGAAGTAAAAATGTTTTTACTCAAAAATATAAATAAATTCAGAGTTGATAAAATATATTTAAAAAATAACCAATATATTAACTGATAAAATGCGATTTAGATTCTTCCTAGCATAAATAAAATTTCTATTAAGTATATTTATAAAGAAAGTGCATAATTATAGAATTATATGTTACATTAACAGCTACAAAATTTGTATATATTAAAAAGTTTTGTTGGGAATGAATATGTTTTTAATATGCTTTTTAGATTATTTTTAAAAGATTGTGTTCAAAATCAATTATGAAATAAGAATTACATAAATTTGAATTTTAAACTTAAGACACTGATTAGTAACTTACAGTGGTTGTCTATGAATTTACAAGAAAAAAATATTAATTTATTAAAATATACAATTAAAAATGAGTTAACAGAAACGATCATTCAAATATTATTTTTTGCATTTGAAAGCACATATTTTATTAAAGAAGACACACTGTTTATTTTTAGAAAATAATTTTATCAAAACATTTAAAACACACTTTTGTAAAAAATAAATTACATACGTTCAATTCGGCCAAAAAAATTCATGTGTTTATTACAAGTGATTAGTTGTATCTAAAGAAACTAATATAATGACTTCTTTTTAGAACATAAGAATTCATTATATGAAAGGTTGGCCAAAGAATTAAGAAATTGGTATCCCTGTTTCAGACAAAGCACAGAGTGGAAAGCGTTACGTGCAATGTCTATGACTTCTTTATACTTTGGGGGCTGACCATAGAGACATCGTTATCTACTTTAATACAAACTTAGTTACGTTCATATATGCAAACTTAGTTTATATATATATATATATATATATATATATATGTATATACCTACAGTTATTGCTGTTCTTTATTATAATTGTTTTTTAAAATACTGCGTTTCTTGTTAATTTAATACATAAAGATAATCCTGTAAGCTTAAACAGAAATATTTAAAGCAATATGTTTTAATTAAAAAAGCAGTTTGCATTTCTGCATAATATTTAGTTATTAGAGTTTTTAAGATTATATTTTCTTATGTTTATAATTTCTCAGTTTTTATTTTTTATAAAAATTATGACAGATTTGTAATGTAATAGGTCATAGTAATAATAATAATAATTTAATATATATATATATATATATATATATATATATATATATATATGCACACTTACTCTTCAATTTATACTGTACTCGAATTGTATGGTTTTGGTTTAACCCGGTTGAAGAAATACGTTAACTCAATATTATGAATTTTATAAGAAGAGTTGAGTTAAGATTTAAAACAATTTTTGATAACGGTTTTTTTAGAACAGTTCCTGCTATGTCTTTGGACAATGAATTAGAGAAGCGAAGATGTAAACAGAAGAGAAGTGAAGAGAAAATTAACAAGTGAAGATGATACAGAATGAACACTTTCTTTATTTGTTTTTAATGTTTTTCGAATTAATGTGTAAAATATATTCAATAGTTTTATTACAAATAAATAATATTGCATCATTGGGGTTTTATAAAACCTATCCCTTATTTTTAATATGAGATGTGGACTCGAATTGCACGATTTCGATTTACACAGTGCTTTTCGGGAACCAATCTACCGTGTAAATCGAGGGTTAGGTGTATATAAATAAGTATATTTATTTTAATATAAACACTCAAAAGACATGTACGTGCATTTAATATTTGATGTAAAATACTTTATGGTATGAATTAATTGAATCATGTTATATTAACGTTTTAAGGTTTATGAATTTCAATACGCAATTTAATGGTTTTTAAATTTCATATTCATTTTTGTAAACTATTTTTTTTATTCAGTGGTATTATCGTTAAAATGTAAATCGGAGTTATATATACATACTGTATATATATATATATATACATATATGGATGTATGTAACAAATAAAAATTAATTGTATGAGCATGATAAAAATATTTAAGAAAAAAATGAAAAGACGAGCAGCTATAAAAATTACCATTACAAAGCATTTTAAAGAACACGAAATAAAAGACTATTTTTATCTATAACAGCGTATTGCGAAATCCTTTACCACCATTACGCAATTTGCTAAATTACACATAACATCTTGGCTTATGTAATAGAGCGAATGTTACCCCGTGAGTACATACACGTTTTGAACGTAACATGATTATGCATTCAATAGAAGATAAATACTTAAATATACATAAAGGAGCGAGTGAGACGACGATATTTGTATGAGGGGGTGTCGGGGTGGAATCATGTACCCACCGTTAGTTGCTCTAAGTACACACAGAGGGCTCCTCTGTGTGTCTCGGCTTAACTCATCCCTTTGTACTCCTTTATCATACTGACTTCAAGACTCCATAGGCTTCTATAAAGTACCGTATATAATATGTACAAGAAATATAGTACTTTATGCTATGCTTTATAATATTGATGATATATAATTACGTTCAACTAATTCACAGTTAATAACGCAGTTTCGACGAGGTTATTACTTTATGGTGTCTTTATAATTATCTTTTAACAATACGCAAATTAAATAATTACAAAAAAACTATACGTTCCAATTTAGAAGATGAATGTTCGCTTTATAATATTTAATAAATTGAAAACAATTATGTTCTCTTTCGGAATATTAATTTATTTCTTTCACGACACAAAAACATTTAATGAAATTTAGATTAACTACGGTAAGTTTCTATTTGCTATTTTTTTTATAAATGAAAAGATAAATTCAATATTAAAAATACTATTTGATTTTCATTTATTTTTGAGATAATATCAAACATATACCTAAATTAACAAACACAACTTCTCAATACATGTTATGCACTCAGTTTTTTTATGACTATGGGATTTTTATAAAAATACACTTACTCAATTTACTTAAATATGATATTATTAACTTTACTGTAGTGTTTTTGCTCTCGTTTATAACTGATCGTTAAAATATACATTCATTAATTTTTTAGGTTAAAATTTGGATAATATGAAATTTGTTTTTTTCTTGAAAAAAAAGATAAAAGTTTAAAAAATAGTATTAATTTTAATCACACCATTTTAAAATGGATTAATAATGTTCAAGAACTGATTCTTAGGTTAACAATTGCCTACTAAACAAGATTTATTATATGAATAAAAATGGTAAGGTATGGGATTTTCGCCTATGTGTAAAATATCTTAATCTATATTAAATGTTGAAGGGTGCAACAATGTTTCATTATTCTTGTAAAAATTATCACTAATATTATTATTGTACTTAATATCAAATATATAGTTTTCTGTAACTTGGTGTATAATTAATCAGTGAACAATATTTCTATTAGATTTTAACCTCAAAAATGTTAATATATATTAGTGTTGTAATTTTTATAAGAAAAAAAAATTATAACATTTTAACACATTTTGATACACATATTGTTTTAATAATACGTGAGTATAGTAAGTTAAAACAACTACTATAAAATGTATTTTATAAAATGTAACAAAGAAGTAAATTAATATACCTTATTTATATAATGACTTAACTTTCTAACTAATTTTTAAAATATGTTAAAAAATATACTTTAGTATGTAAAATATATGAAAATCTATGTAAACTTTTTCAATCTTTTATGACAATGAAACTAATACCCAAATAATAAAGTATTTATATATTATAATATTAAATTACTGTTAACTATAATTTAAAACAATATCCTTTACTAAGTAACTAAAATTAAGTGCATTATTTAGGTGGAAAGTAAAATAAATTATTTATTTAAAAAATGAAATGTTCACTTAAATAATATTAATTTATTGTTTGTACAAAAGAACAATATGCCATTCAATAATGTAAATTATATAATTTAATGAAAACAAATAAGTTTAATTTATCTATTTATTGAAGATATTCTAAATAGTACTGTAATCATTTTGTGTAATAAAAATATCTGTTAACATTCGTACCTCTTTATGAAAAATGCATAGAGTTTTGTCTCAGCACTAATCGAAAACAACCAATTTCGTTAAATAATTTAAACCTATTTCCTACTGAATAAAAAATAAACAATCTATTAAATTGTACATGTAGTATTACTCTCTGATCACTGATATGGTTCCATATCAAAGAAAGACCGTAAAATATAGTCGCAATGTATACCGAAAGCATTCACCAATCAAGTAACATTGCAGTGTGCGCAACACACAGTTCTCTTGTTGAAGTAACAGTTCAAGATTATTATTTCATAGCGATAATACTTATCTTGTAAATATATAAGAGATGCGAAATGCGCGCTTCGAATGTAATTAGAGCTTAAGCACGGTCCGGGGATGTAAAGCTCTGCGAAAGCTCGCTACGTACGGAGTGGGTTATGTCAGACAAGTGTATACCAGCTCACGTAACTACTTATACGTTTAAGAAAGTCAGCGTGCAAAATAGCTCCTTTTCGTGTTTGGTATTATTACAGATTTTAAGAGATAATTATATATATACATATATATATATATATATATATATATATATATATATATATATATATATATATATATATATATATATATATATAGATGTTGTCTATACCACACTAAGAGTTAATTTAACAGATAATTTCCATTATATAGAAGAAGAAGCAATGTATAATTTTGAACATGTCTTCTAAGATATATTTTTTAACACGATATCTTTGTTTTATTCAAATGTATTTCAGTTATATTTGTATTTCGTGTTTAATTACGTTCTTATATAAATATGATAAATGTGCATTGAAGCTGTAAATTATTTTTTTCAATTAATATATTTTATCTATAAATATTCATATTTAATGCTGATATAATCTGAGATATTTACAATTTAAAGATTTCCCTATATACGCGAGAATTTTAAATTTCAGAATTCATAACAATAAATATAAGTAATGAAAAATAATCATCTTTTTTCAATGATATAAATTGTCTAAATAATAGAGAATAATTATGTAGATTTAAATAACAAACACTAATCTAAACAGGTAAAAAGTTGTAAAAAAATAATACGATTGAATATTTGTTAGATAAAAAATAGACTATTTGTATATAAAGGTGTAAGCGAAGTTGAAAAAAAAAAAAATTTTTTTCACTTAAAATAAAAACAAATATTAATGAAAACATAATGAAATAAATCTCTACTCATAATAACGTCTTGGTCTTGTGGATAAATTTACTTTCACAAATACACTTTTCAAACATCTCTAAAAAAATAAATACTTCAATAATTGGTTATTATTTATTTTTCATTCTTACTTATTCGTATTTGGGCGATTCCATCATACTCAGAGAGATAAGGTATAGAAATATATATGTGGATTATTGTGTGAGTGAAAAAAATATTTGTGAAAATCTGTTCATAGGTAAGAAAATCCTGTAACCTTTTTGACTAAAACCTTTTAAAATAAAGTTTAAATTAAATTATTAAAAATTATATACATATATATATATATATATATATATATATATATATAATTTACTCAAATATTAATTAATTTAAGATTACTATTTAAAATTTGAAATAAATTAAATTAAATAATCAAATTGACGAATTATGACAAATGGCTGGTTAAATATTTAATGCAAAGAAAAGTAATGAGATTAAAATACCTGAAGCATCTGTATTTAATACTTTTAAAATGTGATTATAATTCATATAAAATCAAATAAATCTCTATTGGCAATTGAATTCAAGTTTTTGGTATGAGAGGGCCATTTACTAAAACCGCTGGATCCTAATTGATTTGTAACAACTGTTGTTAATAGAGCTTTTCGAATATAATTTCAGATTGTATACATTTCAAAACATTGGATACGTATCATAAAAGTCATTTTTATTTTATCATTAATGAATGTTAAATCAATGCTGGTTGAATGCAGCACATGAAATTTTCCCACAATTTCAATTATATTTGATAAAATAAACATTCTTCACACAATCAACTACATTTTATTATTATAATGTGGACATTGCAAAAACTATATTATATTTTGTAACTGTAGAGAAAATATATATTTTATTCAATATTTATTCATAATACCTTTAATATTAAATTACAGATATGCAATAAAATAATGATTGTAAATAAAATTTTAAGCAATCCTGGAAATATGAATAATGGTTAAAATAGAAAAATAAAAATAATGGTTTATTTTTTGATACAAATGAAAAAATAGAATAATTTTATTTTAGTTCCAGATACTCATGAATTGAAAATAATTTCAGCTATACATTTTTTTATGTGAATAATAGTCAAGTATATATTTAATTTATGTTGGGATAAAAACTTACACTGGAAAATATTTTTAAATTGATAAATGAATAAGTCGAAAATATGTAAAATATTGATACAGATGCACTTACAAAGATGACCTGTTCTTCAAAATTATCTGAATTTAGATGTAAATACGTTGACTCACCTGTAACAAAGAGAATTTATTCAAGTTATAATTTAATTTGACTAAAATTTCAGTAAGAGAAATACATAATAAAATTACAAAAACCAAATAATTAATGCTAATATTCATAAAAAAATGAGTAAATAGTAAAAAATGAGTATAAATTTAAATTGACGGTATAAAATTTGATTTTTTTTGTGTTTTACTAATAACTGAAAAATAATTGAAGTACATAGAAGTTTCGTTCGTTAACTGTGATTAATTAAAGTCGAGAATTACATGAAAATGTAAATAATGAGCACGGAAACAAATGCTCTTATGTACTATATTTTTAAATCATTTTTTATGCAATTACTGAACAAAAACTGATATGATATAAAAAATTAACAATAGATTTTTTTTCAAATTGCATCTATAAAAATACAATTTTGAAATTCTGTATTACATTTGAATACTGCACATAATTAGAAGTTAAAAATTATAGCTAGGTTCGTTTAAAAGTTGATTTTTTGAAACGCTGAATTGTTTGGTATGAGCTTTTTGAAATTAATCATTAAATTGTTCTTTTTATTGTTTTACTTTGATACAAAGATTAAAAAAATCTATATTGATGAATTGTTAAAGAAAAATAATAATTTTAATAGTTATGTACATATAACTAAATGAGAACATATGTAAATTATACCAGAAAAGATTTATTCGCTTCGCATTGCAGATATCAGCTTTCGCAGAAATGTCATTATTAAAGATTACGGAAAAATCTATTATTAATACTATTATGCTAATGAAGAACCGTTTTTTTTATAATTTATACCACGTAAATAACACACATTTAACGATCGATATTTTTTTATAATGATGTGTTCTACTTTTAAAAAACATTAAACTACAGTACTTGAATATTACTTTCATATAATTTTACATAAATTTAGAGCACGATCTACAAAGACAACGTCGTATTAGACGATAAGAGACTAAAAGTATATTAAACGTAATTCTTACTGAATGTAATTTCAGCGATTTCCAAACAATGTTACAAGCTAATTCGTCTCCATTTAATATAAAAAATAACCAATCAAATAAGCATATAACATCATTTGTACAAAAGACGCAAAAGCAGCAAAAAAAGATTGAATAAAAATTCATTAAGAAAAGAACATCAAACAATTCTCGAGCAAATTCAAGAGACGCAAAGAAAAATATGAATTTCTCGTCTCATGAAATGTTCATTTCGCCAAAGCCGGAACTACTTAATATAATGTTGCAAACAGGAGACATCCGTACATCGAAATTCATAAATGAACCATAATGTATACCCGGAAACAAAGTAAATACACGGCGGGGGATTCAAAAGGCAAGGACCCGTGCGTCTTTAAGCGTACGACATTGTCGCTCTCTGTCACTCGGTTTGTCGATGTCGGTTTTGCTTTACTTGCTGGCAGCCAGTGGCGCAACGGTGCTATTTTATATATCTATACGATCATGAGCAAAAAAGATCATCGTTCATAACGGATAATTTGGAAATATAGATGTCTTCTGTCGTATTAAACTGAATTGATGTGATTTTTGAAATATATTATTTACGTCTTTTTTATTAGTTAAGATATGAATGATTATAAAAAGAATCGAGACCACATATCTACATAAACATCAAGATAAAATATGTATTCAAATATTGGCAATAAATTTATTTCATAGTCTAATATTCAAAAAGGATAATAAGAACATTTGTCCTAACATTTTCTGAATAAAAGAAAAACAAGAACAACTTTAAGTTACTAATTTTCACTATATTAAATATATTAGAATCTTGAAGGTACATCTTGAGTTTTTGATTCTAGAAGTTTCAGTCAGTTTTATTCTTCTGCAAATAGTTCGTATTGAAAAACTGCAAATAACTAACTTATTTATTTTCTATTTTATTTAATTTAATTTCAACATAATATCTAATATATCTAAATATACTTCCAAAGAATCTATTTCTATTCCGTAGTATAAAAAAATTTAAACATCTACGATACAACAAAAAAGTATTGTATTAATAATTTCACTTATTTTGAAATACAAATAGCATTTAATAATGTTTATGCAAAAATATTTGTTTCAAATCTTCTCATATATTAAAATAAAATATAAATTACTGACTATCTGAAACTATTTCTTTCTAATACGATAACATATAGTGGAAGCTGAGATTCAAGCTAAATATGTTGATTACTTAATCATCACTTTTTGTATTGTTTTCGTTTTGACTTCATTCATTAATAATTTTTGCACCGATATACATAACTTGTTTGTTAATACATAAGATCGGCGATGGCTTATTTATAATCGCTATATATATATATATATATATATATATATATATATATATATATATATATATATCAGTTATAAAGACAACTGAAAAGATCAAAATAATTGGTAGACAATAACTACTCTCCTACTGTCACTTTCTACAATTAGAAAGTAAAAAATAAAGTTTTTATTTAAAAATTACTTAACAGACACTTATTTATTATTTTCAAATTTATAACATTTAAAAAATAATATATTTCTATTTTCAATTAAAGTAAATGGTTGCCAGATGAAAATGAAGGAAACAATTAAAAATAGACAATAAATAAAAATAGTTAATATAGTAATATTAAAAAAAATCTTTTGTTTGTTGGCTGATTTGTTTTTGAAACTGGTTTGAGTTGAAATATTTATTTAACTTCAAAAACAGGAATAGAAATGCATAAATTCTGTATTTAAGAATATCTTTGTGTAAAACATTTTTTATTCGTTTTTTTTTTGGAGATATTTCTTATGGATACTTATAAAATGAATAATCTTAAGACACTGTAAACAAAAACATTTGTAAAAAAATATTTTTGTGGTCAAAATTGAAAGAAAATAATAAAATATAAATATAATATGAAAGACTATTATTTGAATAAGAATTGGTAAAATCATTGGTAAACAATAAATGAAAAAACTTTAAAATTGAAATGAGAAAACAATAAAAAATAAAAACAAAATCAATAAAAACAACAAAAGATAATTTTAACGCTTAATTTAAATCGTTTGTATTTATTCAATAATAATCAAATTCAATAACAAAATAAACATCAATAATTAAAAATGGACAAATCTGAGATACAGTTACAATTGATAACGTACTCGAAACATCACCGCGTGAGCATTTCACAAAGCTTTTTGAAAGCTTCAAGTCGCGCTACGCCACTTCTCTATCTCATTCCATGACAAACACCCTGAACAAACAATAAACGAATCGTTGTACGACCGACTGTGCTCCATAGTGTACCTACTTCTTGTTCTTGGTCATGTAAATATGCGATGTCGTCAAATGAATCGAGTGAAAAACACGCGTTCGCTTTTGTTTCTTTCCATTTTGTCATTCTAAATGAAAAAAATAGACGTTCTTTAAATTATCTTCGTGTAGATATTATCAACATAATGCGTATTATTGTCAGTATGGGATACTTGAAATGCCTCATTAATCCAGTGGTTGTAAATGAAAATGTTTTTAGCAAATGTTGATGTTGACGAAAAGTTTCCGTTAAGTTTTATTAAGATACCATGAAGAAATTTAATACAATTTTCATGTGTGTAAATGGTTTCAAATTACATTGTTATGTTTAACAAATGTTTTTCTTAACAGTCGTGTTGTGAAAAAGATGATTATAAAAAAACGCCTAGTAGTGTTATATTTAATTACTACAAATATATTTTTCACAATTAACATTTATTTAAACAAGTAAATGTAGAAAAATATATAAAACACTCTTTGAATCTGAAGATTAATTAATAATTTAAAATAATCAGAAAAATTCGTAAGTAAATTGAATAAAAATATGGATTTTTTTAATATAAAAATATCATTAATTCAGGTTCCGATTTTTATAATATCGTACATCAACAAATAAATAAATCTATAATTTATTAGAATTATTTATTACAATTACAAGTTTTATATTATACGATTGTTGATTTACTTTGTTGAATAGTTATATATGTCTCTCTCTCTCGTCCCCCATCTCTCTCTCTCTCTCTCTATATATATATATGTATGTATATATATATATATATATATATATATATATATATAATAGTAAAAATTTTCTTTGATATAAAAAAATATGTCAAACAGGTATTGATTAAGTATATGAGTATTAAAAAAATAATTGTCCTGGTAGTTTTTGTTCTTGTGGATCCCATGAATTTCTGTTTTCCATTGCTCGTTTCGACTCGGATATCATCTTTAAGAAAATTTTAGATAACTTCAGCAAAATTATTTTAATTACTTAAAATCTACATAAAGACGGAACACATACTGAAACTAGTAGTGGAAAACAAAAATTCAAATGATTCAAGAAGATGAAGTCCATTTAAATAACGCACTAATGGGATAATTGTTATAAAAATAAATAATTATATTTAAAAATTGCTGTACACAACAAATATTAATTTAAAAAGTATGTATTACGTTGTAATAATATTTATTAACGTGCTTTTATTATTTTTTTTTTGATTATGTACATCTAAAAAAAATAATTGTACTGTCCAGACAATGAAATAATTTTTACTGAAAATAAGAACAAGAATGCAGACTTTAAATGAAATACAAAAAAGCACAGTTTATATATCGTCTTGAAATAGATCATACTATAAAACGGTATTTTCCAAAAATGATACTATCAGAATCTATGATCAGAAAACACAAATACTGTTTACTATATATTAATATTATAAGTATGACAATTTATTTTACATGAAACAATAATATCATTTCGTTCTGCATCATTTATAATACACTATGTAGTGAAAGGTTAAACAAAAGGCAATAAAACAAAAAAAAACTGATTTATAAACGTGACACCCAATTATGGTTATGTTCAAACTACTGAAACTTGTATGCTTTCTATGCAGTTATTTGCAGAATTGCACACACTCGCGAAAATAAACATTAAAACGACAATAGCAAAGCATTGCATTCAAGATTGTATTATCTGAATGTATAGAATCGCCTGTTGCCTTGTCATTTTGTTGTTTTGACAAATGAACAAAGACGTCGGTGTTCTTTGCGTTTGCCATCACAGCCTGTGTTGGAATTTGCGAGAATAATAGGGGATGATCAGAGATAATTTTCATGTTCTGGATGTTGATTAATTATTGCCTCTGCGTTTTGGATTTCAATAGAATGCAGTCGCGTATTCGAATAAAAAATGTTTAGTTTTATATGATATTAAAGAGGGATTTCACTTAAGATTAAATTTAATGGTATGTATGCTCTTAACAATAACATAATCACAAACATATATACGTGCCCAAATATATCTATCCCAAACACGCAGACATTAATTTATCCATCTATATCGATATATATATATATATATATATATAGAGAGAGAGAGAGAGAGAGAGAGAAATTTCGTAGAATGAAATATAAGTAAGTATCCTTTGGTATCATTGGATTGAGAATTCATGGAGAGGATTTGATTCAATGACGAATCAATATCAACAAAAGCATGAAAGATTCCTATGTATATATATATATATATACATATATAAATATATATATATATATATATATATATATATATAAATATACATATATATATATATATATATATATATATATATATATATATATATGTTTGTATGTACATGAATGTATGTATGTATGCTAATATAAATCTAAGGAAGATGTGGTTTAGTGGTAGGCAAGACAGGGTAAAGACTAATGGTTCATAAGTTGAAATCTGGACTTATGAGTAAATGATAGAGCATATTAGAGCAACACTGTGTATATTCATTAAAGAGTGATTTATTAAGATAATGTTGAATTTTAATAAACGTTGAGATTAAGTATATCCTACACGAGATAAAATAAGAAGACGCATAGCTTGGTTGTTTTGTATTTGAATAATGACTTATTAATCGATTTATTTAATTTTTTATTCTTAAGAGTTAAATACATTTAATCCGTATAAAATTAAATAAAGTGAGTATTTAGAACATACTATCGCATCAAATACAAGAAATTATATTAAATATTTTTCTTTACAGAAGTTTGGAAAATTTATTTTTAATGACTTTTAAATATATAGGTATATATTCCATTTTTGTATTAAAGGTCTTTAAGAAAACTTTCATACTTAATCATAGATATGATATATTGTCAATTGTTTTTTTATACTAATTTTTAATTAAATTAAAAAAAATATCATAGTATAATATCTCAAATATATATATATTATATATATATATATATATATAATTTTTGTATAATATGTATTTAGGGGCTTAGTGTAAATATTTAAATAAAATATTTTTTTTGAAAAAGTTCTTACAATATTTTCTTTTTTTATTTATATTATTTTAAATTACTTCAAGTCATATTGAATACTTGAAATAACCACTTTTTTCTAAGAAATATTATAAATTTATTTTCTTATAAAAAAGTTGGTTATAAACTGAAGTATATCATCCAACAGACAATATGTAATTCTGTAAATGTAAAATTATATTTTGAAAAATTGTTACTGTAAAAATTGTTATTGTTACTGTCAATTCATAAATAGTTAGAAATTTTAAATGAGATTCTTAAAAATTTAAATAAAAACATTTTGATTTTTAACTATCTTTTTTGATGAAGCAATGAAACATTTTTTTTTGTCATTTTGTATTGAATTCTTTACAAAGGAATAAAAATGGAAGTTAATTAGATAAGATATTTTAGGTACTACTATTGTTTGGTTTAATTTTATTAAGTTCCTTTCAACATTAATTTAATTTTGAAATTTTAAATTGAATTTGTATTAAGTTTATAATCAAATTCTTGATCTCTTCTCTACTCTCTTTCTGTCTTTCTCTGTTATATATATATACATATATATATATATATATATATATATATATATATATATAAATACGCATACATTTTTAAGTTTTTAAATAAAAAATGTATAAAATAGTTTCATACATGAATATCACTAACAGCAAATTGAATACATCACTCAACCTATGTAGTACATCTTAATACATAGAGGAAAATTGAATGTAACTTGCCACAAATGTGACAAGTATTAAAACCAGTGCCATGTGTTAACCACGTCTCAAACATGAATTAAATATGTACAATTGAGGTAACTATGTACCTATATTATATGTGCTTTTCTATAATGACGGTCTGTATTGAGGTTATTAAAACACGGGATTAACGAGCGTCAACTGCAAAGGTTATTTGATTTATAAGTCTCAGAATTTGTAACACCGAATATGCTTAACGTTAATGGGCCAAGTTCGTAAAACAAGATTATTATAAAGTTATGAATTATCGTTAAAATTTGATGGCAAGATTACGACCGTAATATAATTCTAAGAAAAGGCTTATGTTTTACTGTAAAGACAATACGGGTATTGCGAATGTAAGATGTCAAATATACATATATTTTCTTGTAATACGATACACGTATACCTTGTAACATAATAAAATATCATATTAATTAATTGGTTTCTTTCGCTTACTGGAACTGTGCTCGTTAGATCGTTTCAACAAAATTTGTATATTGTGGTTCGTTTAATAAATACTTATTTATAAATATAGTTACTGACTCTTAATAATTTTTTTACAAAATAATAAAAATGACTGCATTCAATTATTTACAGCTTTAAATGGAAATGGTTTAAAATTATTTACATATTTTCAATATAAAAAAACCATTATAGTTTTATCTCAACCTGTTTTTTGGAATCAAAATATTATTAGATAAGATATATAAATAAAACAGTAATATTAAATATAATTATAAATTAGAAACCTGTGTTATCTTATACACACCTGATGTAATTAAAACAGACATATTAAAGGGAAATAGACATTACTCTTGGCATGATATTAAGCTTATTTGACAGTAATCTGTTAGTTTTTATACAGAAACTAACAGTATAACTTTCATATTATCTAATTATGTTTGAAATATTATACGTGTTTAATATTTACTAATTACAAAAAAGTGTTTGTATATACTGAATTTTCTTTCTAAATGTTATATTCGAATTATATATATATATATATATATATATATATATATATATTATATATATATATATATATATATGTATGTATATATGTATATATATATATAATTATTATTATCATCATCATCACCATCAGTCTCATTCGATCCACTGCCAGATGAATGACGTTTCCAAAACTTTTCAGTTCAAACCATTCAATGCTTCTCTATGTATAATTTTTTTAATACATTTTCATACAGCCTTATCCCATCTATTCATTAGTCTTTTTCTGGGTCTTTTAAATGTCTTGATTTGCAATTATGATTTTTTTTGTACATAGATTTCCTTCTCAACTTACACATTTTCATTTATAACTCTTCATAATTCTTATTATGTCTGTAACTCCAATTTGTTTTCGTATCCATTCTAATCTTCTCTTATGTACATTTGTAATTCCCAACATACTTCTCTTTCGACACTTCTCTGCGCTGATATATATACATATATATATATATATATATATATATATATATATATATATATATATATATATATATACAGAGAGAGAGAGAGAGTGAAAGGGAGAGAGATTGTCAATCATCATGGCTAATATATATATATATATATATATATATATATATATATATATATATATATATATATATTAACTATGTGTTAAGAACAGTAAAATAGATTAATATTAATTTCCATTCCTCGCCGAAATGTGCATACACACATGTAATTTTGAGAATGAACAAAAATAAATTATTGATCAAGGGTGAAAATATTAAATTAGACCAAATAGGTTATGTTTTTGTACTTGGAACAGAAACCTCTCATTTTTGTAGAAATAAAAATCTCAAAAAACATTCTAGACCTTTATAGAGAATTATAAATTTTGAGTTATTGTCAGATACTCACTAAAGAATTCTCTGTACCTTCTGAAAACTAGTATAGTAGCTGACTACACGAGAAACTACTGATTTACGAGTTACATTTTACACAGATTATTTGTGTATAATTTGTAAATTTCTATTATTTATCAGAGAACGAACGTCAGCGAATGTAAGGTGAAGCCCTCCGAGTGTCAGCTAGCGTAGCGAGTAGGGGGCAGAGGCCTGTGTTCATTTAAAAATAACATTTGTATTCAACTGCGAAGAGAACAAAAGAGTGATCTAAGAAAAAGAAAAATGGATAATAGTAAATAAATAAATTTAATATTAAATAAATATATTTTTTGTTTATATTCATTAATTATTTGTAGTAATCTAAACAAAGATTTTAAATTAAATCAAAAATATTCCATAAACTAACAGTAAAGTTTTAATTAATAAATAATCTATATTTATTAATGATATTTACACATAAATAAAATTATGCATTAGACTTTTCAACAGTTAAAACTAATTACGACTATTTAATGAAAGTTTCAGCGCGTATTATTATTTAATCGCTGAAATATATCTGTATGGACATAAATCGTTTTACGTAATGTAAAATATATTGAAATTTATCCAAATTAGATCTCTATATACATGTATATATATATATATATATATATATATATATATATATATATATATATATATATAAATGTATGTATGTATGTATACACACATGTATTTTCTTATATAGAGAAGAAAATAGAACAGTATATAGTCAAATGTTCATAAAGCATATATGTGGCGAACGCGACACAAAGCTCACGAAAGCTCATAACGTGGCTTACAGTGCATTAAGAATTCCGTTTCTGAAAGCAGAAGCCTATAGTCGTTATTACATTGCAACAAATTGTACGAGATAGATGTTACAATAAGTACGTTAATTAAGACCCGTGTATAGGATTTGTGTGTCTATAAATACATGTTTGTGTCTCGTTCGAGCTTTTAATCATTTCACATATTTCGTATATGAGTTATATAGAATGATGTACTGATGAATTATTAAACGATTCGTTTAACGATTGAGTGAAATTATATGACATTAAAACATGTTTAAAAATAAATACATATTTAAAATTCTATTTGAAAATAATTAAACTGTTTTCATACAATTTTAAATAATCTACAGTTCGTATCAATTAAAATTTAAATAATTTTTTTTCAAAGTGTACAAAGGTAAAAGTTTCATATATCTCTTTTTTCGTGTATTAGTTGGTTAATTTATGTAAAAATAAACGATTTAATACAGAACGATTTACATAAAAAATATTCTTTTATTAATGAAAATAGTTTTTAATCAAAAAAATGTAACAGAAAATATTGTTTAAATAACATTCTCGGTGCGAGAAAGTTGGTTGGTATTGGGATTTTAGAGCACTTCGATCGATGCGATAAAATAAAATATATATTTCAAATAACAAATTTAATAAATAAAAGATACGAAACTAATTATTTATTATATGTGGTATAAACGGGTATAAATATGTAAATCGAGTATTCGAACATTTTTATATACACACATGTATGTATAATATCAGTATATTTGTGTATATCTGTGTTTATACAAAACATAGTATATTTATTCAGCGGAATATAAAATCAAGAAAAAGTATATTTATCTGTTACGAAATACGTTAGCCACAACAAAAAGATCATTTAAATAAATCTGTTCGTGAGACCAACATCAGCCATCATAATACCAGCTGCTATGGCAGCACTGTAACGTAAACATATATACACAGATTCAAGAAAGATCAGATATCAAGAGGCGAGGCTTTTGAAGATTTCCCTCCATATGTGACAGAACATAATATTTCCCCGCATGACATTGTGCGAACATGCTTTCCTCTGCGGTGGTCGGCAACATCACCATTGGGCCTTTGATGTTTCCTTCTTTTCCCGTTACGCTGTCTCTCTTTTTTCTATACATCCACATATCACTTTCACGTACGCATCCTTTCTCTATACGGGCGGAAAACAGAACCGGATCGACATTTAAGGGAAGAGTGTGAAGTCAGAAAAATCTTATTATGACGATCAATAATTTTTACTGTTTAGAATACATAGAAAGAGTACGATTTACTAATAAATACACTTTATATTATTCTCAAAGTTTTATATTTAGAAATATATATTTTTAATGAAAGTAAATATATGTTAATTAAAAAAATATCAATTATATTTATTATTGGAATTAAAATTTATATTTTTTTCTAAATTAAATAACAAATTTACTCAACACTTTTAAGAATTAAAATGAATTACATTTTCAAAATTAAACAAATTTCTTAATTCAATAATTCAATTATATACGAAAGTCTAATTTAACTTCAAAAATATTAAAATAAAAAACTTTTTTACTAATTATTATAACAAACATATTTTACAATTCAATAAAAAAAAAACACAAAAATTTTGAATACCATTTCAAAATAATTAAATTATCTAAATTGGAAAAATGAAATTAAAAAAACATGTTTCAAAATAAAACGATGATACATAAGTGCATTTTATTGATGATTGAAATGGGCTCGTATAATAAATATGTACTTAACTATACTATTTTTATTATTTACTTTTAAATAAAATAAAATAAAACTATTATCAAGAAGGAGATAAGAGTTAAATATCGATTTTCATTACAAAATAACAAATTTAATAAGATAAAAGCATAATACTGTAGACTGTAACCGCGGACAGTGTGACAATTTAGTTTGTAGATTGAGAAAACCACTTGACATTCTTTCACGTCTGGTTATTTCAAGTTCCTTGAAAGTAACGATTTTGATGCCTTTTACTAGGGTGTTAAAATTTTTACGTTGGAATTTTCATCGTACATTTATATATATATATATATATATATATATATATATATATATACATATATACAAATTCATACATTGTCTTACAAATATCTAGGTTACGGAGAAAACAATTTGCTGATTCAAGTTTGTACGACTTCATAAATATCTAATAGAAATTTATATACTATCTACGATAAAGTTCAATGTATATCAAACTTAACCCTGTGCGTTTCTAATATAGTTTAGAAGTTATGAGCAATATAAATTTATTCGCCGATTAACAAAGAAATATACATTAAACAGCATTAGTGAGAAAATGGTTGATAGTACATGCTATTATATATATTTGGATATTATTTCCACGCGATTTAATGTTAATATATGAGAAAAATAAAAAATGAGAAGTGTTTGAAAAGTATTTTTATGCTTAAGTGTGTAAGAAATGTGTAGACATGATACAAATTAAGTATAAATAGGGTTTGTAACATGAAAAACAATTTTTTTCACTGAAGTAATTCTACTTATTTTTAGACAACCTGATACTTTCAGGAAATAATTATATGGGTAAGCATGTACGAGTATTATGAGTGTTTTTTTTTTTAATAAAAGATACAATGGTTTAGCGTATAAAAATATAAAGGTTTAAAAATAAAAATTATCTTGATTTCATTTATTTTTGTCTATAGTTATGTTTTATTTTAAATTTTATAAAAATCACTACTTGTGTTTTAATCCCTTCACAAAAGACATTTGCTGAACAATAATTTTCATACTTGAAAACTGCATAATGATAAATTTAAAAAATATATGTTCTGATTACATACATACATATATAATATATATATATATATATATATATATATATATATGTATTTTAAAAAATAAATTTATTAAAAAGTATTAAACTATTATTTGCGTGCTTGTTAAATATTGTTTCCCTGCTATTTTACTAATAAAAATATCAAAGATTTATACATAAATATTAATAAATAAATATTCCTATAGATTTTGAGATAATTGATAGTCAACTATAACTATTTTTTGTTTTCAAATTATCTTTAATCAGAAATTAATAGTAAAGTAAAGTAATTTTTCGATTAAAAAATGTAATTGTTGTAATTCTGAAATTACTATCTTTTTATAAGATGTTTACTTATCTGTCAATATTTTTTAAGTGATTTTAAAAATCAATGAATTTATGATTTAATAACCGATTTTGCACATTTACAAAAAATTAACTTATAAGATTTTCAATTATAAAAAAAAATCCAAAAATATGAAAATGCAAGTACGAAATGAGTGATACCGGACCTGAAAGTCACACATAGCACATATTTGCACAAATACACACATCAACGTCTTTGTATATGTGTGCTATGTCAGCTTTTTTTAATAAATCGCCTGTCTTCCAAACACGATCGCCTCTTTATCAATTGACGCAACAGTTTTTTTTTGCTTCTGCGGAAGGATTGGTTTCGGTATCGTAAGGTTGTCTAAATTTAAATCAGGGACCCTTTTCTCTAAAGTTAAAGCAATCTTTCCGAAGACCGAATTACATACAAGTTATTTATTACACGGGTTTTTCACTAGTTTCAAAGACTGTAAAAAAGGTACTCGGGTTTGATTTCAGACAAGTTGTAAAATTAAATTGATGTCGCGTTTTACATTTTGTTTCCTTATGTATATGGGTTTCCTTTCGTGGTTCTAGAAAATTTAAATAATTATCGAATCAGTTTTATTACATACGGGTCAAAAACATTTTTGGTTAAAAAAATATTTTCGTATAATCTTTTGTACTTATATATATATATATATATACATATATATATATATATATACATATATATATATATATATATATATATATAGAGAGAGAGAGAGAGAGAGATTTTGAGAGAGAGAAAGAGTAAATTTATACTGAAGCGAAAAATAATTTCTTTTATTTAAAAAAATAAGAAACAGAATACTAAATTTATTAAATTTGAAAAATTGACATCTTTAATACTTTTGTTTATTTTAAACTTAAATATTTTTGTATTTATAAAATTATAATCTTAATAGAAAATCTGCACTAGAAATAAAAAAATGAAAATTTTCTGCAACAAAAACATGATATTTCATTTCATAGATTGAAAAGTGATTCAAAAATGATTTCTCTATATCTATTATTAAAATAATAACTAATAAAAAATACAATGATTTCAAATCAATCAAGTTTTTTGATATAAATATATGATTTTTTATTAAAATTAATCGACTTATAGTGAAATTCTATAAAAATTTGATCTTCTGTTTTAATGCTAATAGTATTTCAAGATCTAAAATTAATTTTCTATTAAATTATAAAAAATGAATAGATGAAGTGTTGATAAAACTGCATAAACGTAAATTTAATCAAAATTAATGATATTTGAAAAAAATAAATACATTATGAACACAACATATAAAACAATTAGTATAATTATTAATACCATTTCTAAAAAGTTTGATTGCAAAGAAACAGATTTGTTTCAAGATACGAGAATATTTAATGTAATATCATTAATCAATCCAGAAATAAAAGATTCAAACTGTTCATCTTATTATATTAGCATAAATACTTATTTCAATAGCAATAAAATATTATTTACATTGGTACTCAGTGCGATAATTTTCTTAATTACATCAATTTCAATTACAGCAGAACCATAAAAACTAAATCAATTTGAAATAAACATAACACCATGTATTTTTTAGTGCAATTAGAATTATTCAATCCACAGTTCGTTCAGAAGCGCATGTCGCCAATTCTCGCCAGAAATATCAATTTCATATTCGCGACATGATTTTTTGTGTTACCTTTAGTTCAATTCCATTACGCTATGACTTGCTTTGTATTTTATTTATGATTTAATTCAATTAGTTTTACGTTGTGTTTTATGGCCGCAGACTTCATTTAATGGAAGCTAAAGCCTAGGTCGTAAAGACAGTGCAGCCATTCTATTAAGTAAATGCTCGTTGGTTATGGGTTCAAGTAAATAGGCTGTCTTGTATGCAAAACATACTAAAAGGTGCTAACTTCACTATTAAACTTAACTAACGTAATGGAAATTCGATTTCTTAAAGGGAACGTGGCAGACGAGTTTTCTTGAAACGACGCGTATGCGTTTTTGTGCTAATTTTGTTTCTTATGGGAATCGTAACAAAGTTGCTTTTATTTTCACGTTACATACATCGGTTTCGAACCGCAATATACTAAGTTTATTTGCAAATATATACGGAATTTATTCTTGAAAATGTTATTTGTCAATGTGAAAACAATTATTTGGTTTTTAATCAATGTAATTTCTTCATGTAATAAATACAGTTATAAAGTAAACAATAAAATTAAAAAATCTTTCATATTTGAAATCTATTAACTATTCTTATAAAAATTGTATTAATTAAATATTTTTCGGCTCAATTATATTAATTGCACATTAAATATGAATAGAAATTATCATCAACAAGTGAAAAAATATTACATTCTAAAAATGCAAAATTAAAATTAAAGTTTAAATAGTCCAGTCAAAATTAAATAATAAAACTATTTTTAAATGTAGCCCGTTCTTGAATATTTTCATTATATTTTCAGTTTCAATAATAAATCATTTTCTTTCTTAGTATTCGTACTAAACTTGTCTTACTGGTCTCTGTCCTGATAAATTACTTGTTTTGTAACTTGATGTAATTACACTGTGATTCAATTCATTTTCATTAATGCATTTTTGTCGTTTGTGGTTGGATTGGAAAATTCATTTGTGAAACTAGTACTAGTTTTGAATCTTAGCCCATCTGTAGGTAGCACTTGCTATAAATTAGATTTTAATTAAATGTATTAAGGTCTGGTCATATTTCAATTATAGGATATATAAACATTTCTAAACAATTTTAAAAATGTAGATGTAGCAAGCTACCTGGAGATGACTCAAAAGCCATATTGCAACACAAGTGATTCAACTGATTAAGATAAGCACTTTAACATATTTATCACAGGTATAAAAACTAACAATAGTAATTAGTTAATTAATTATTTCATTCTAACGTTAATCAATTACTCATTTATTTATATTCTCAAATTATCATATAATTTAATTAAATTGATTATATACTTTTCTTTTAGTTTTGGATTAAAATGCAATTGGCAATTTTTGGTCGAAATAAATATATAAATAATATAATTAAATATATTATCATCGTTTACAATATTTTTATGTGTTAAAATACTTATATATTTTGATTACTCTTATTAATGTAAATAGTCAAATATAATAGATTATCAGATTTTCAGATGTCATAGATTATAATTTGGATTTTCTAAAGAACACAACAAATTTATTTGCCAAATCCCCTAAAATTCAGAAAATAGATTACGTTTTTAACAGTTTACATCTATTCTTTGTATTCAAAACACTAAACTGTCAAACAAAATTAAATTTATTTTCAAAACCAATAGATAAAATAAAGAGTATAGACAAAATATACAGGATTTACAAACAAATCATTCAAACATACCAAGACATGTGACCTTATATTGTCCTTGTAATAACTAAGAATATTTTAATACTTTAAAAAAATTAAATGTATAAATTCATGCATAAGTCATCAAGGTCCCTTTTTTAAAATGAAATTTAGTTTGCTAGAAATGAATGAATTTATTTAAATATTTATTTAATAATAATCACCCAACAGAAATTTCATATAAAAACTAATAAAATGTAATTTGTTCGAAACTAAATAATTCTATTTAAACTGTATTCAATTATTTACTAAAAATGTAGGAAATTTTTAATAAAAGTATGTGTATTCAAACTTTTATACCGCAACGTATATAAACAAAAAAACAACATACAAAATATTTCAAACTGATGAAATTGATTTTATTTTTCAGTTTTTAACAGGCGAAAGGATGAGTAATTCAATAATAAATTGAACGTACTGATCATTTTTTAAAGTGATGTTCCGATTAAAATACATAAAATATTATTTAGAGTTATATGACGTCCACTGACGAAAAATATTGTGCGCATTAAAGGAATAATACGGAATAACAGAGAACTAATAAGTTTCATAACTAAATAAACAAATTAGTTATATAATTCATGTCATGAAAACTTCTTACACAGCCAGGTGAGCTAATATATGTATATCAAAGTCGGTCGGGTTTATAACAAAGATATGTATGTTTTTGTGCAAGTATATATGAGATGTTATTTTACAAATTACACGTTATCGCAGATGGTTACTTTCATACTGTCTCCTTCTATCATACAACAAATATACGCGTGTAAATGAAACGAATGCGCAATGATGTTCGAATGTAAGAGCCTATAACTTTGTTGTGCATATCATTTTACACAGTTATTTTCCGAGAGAATTACTGGTTGCTGTATCATAGAAGATTTCTTCGCTGAGTGTAATATAGATGATAATTATTTTGAAAATTATTTCCACGAATATATATATATATATATAAACATAAGGGATTACAATTCCTTTTTAGCATTCGTTATCAAATTGTCTATTAAAGTAATGAGTTATTAGATATGAATCATGTGTACAAAAATATATATGTATACATGTGTACATATATATATATATATATATATATATATATATATATATATATATATATATATATATATATATATATATATATATATACATTTATACATACACAACTGAACACTGTATGAACTGTTTTAGAATTTATGTTATAAAATATGTAATAACTTTACTAATAATTCGATAGAAGATCTAATAATAAAAATTAATTGAAAAATGAAATGACTCCAAGTTCGAAATTTATAATATTTTTATTCTTGAAAATATGAGTTATATAAATAAGTATATATTTTTTGCGTTAAACACGAGTTGTCAACAAGGTAGAAAATCATTAAAGAATGCTTTAACAACATAAAAAAAATATTCTTATTATCATATCTCGAGGAAATGTTCTTGTACTTAACATTTAAAAATATGAATTTTCTTATAACTGGAGATAAATTACGTTTACGTGCATTAAAATTTAACTAACAGTAATAATAAATTAAAGTCCACGGGAACAAACTAACATTATTTACATTATGAACGATGAATACAAAGAAAACAATCCGAATCTGTTCTTTTTTTTCTAAAAAAAAAACGACTTTTCACAAACTTAATTATATATGCATTACGTTTTCTATATTAATGAAAAAAACACGTCATGTCTGAATTTTTAAGTAAACAAGATCTACGAGAGACAATATTTTGTCAACGGTGTGCATTTTGTTCTATTTACAAAGACACAGCTATGAAATGAGACTATTTTAATTAAGATATCAAAAGCACAACGTACTCATGTAAAAGCGTCTGTTTAAGGTTATAAAATTACAAGTATGTGGAAATTTTGTTACAAAGTATGTAATGAAAATACGTACAGAAAAAGGAATTATTCAAATAATTACTTGACTACTGTTTAAATAAAATTATCAGTCGTATTATTTTAACCTTTATGCATATTATATAAAAGAATATACTTAGACTTGTTTTTAAAAGAACACTTATTGTGATTAACGTTGAGATAAAAAAGATGCTATATATTTTTCGTGGCCTTGTTTTAAAATCAGTCAAAGTACAAATATCATCTTATTTTCAAAAATAATTGTTTTTTTTTTTTATTACAAAACACACTTTAATTTGAGACTGACTGATGGAAAAAGTTTTATCTTCCAATTATTTTTGGAAATATATTTTGCATAATTTTTTTAGTTTGAAATTTCTAGATTTTTTAAAAATTTAACATTTTCTGGAAACTTGCATTTAAAGATTAAAAATATCAAAATTTATTTTTTCTAAAGACACAAAAACTTCCGCCAGTATTGAAGTTGAATCGATATTTTGTCAGAAATATATTTTTTTTGTATATTAATAAAATCAAATTTATCCACAAAAAACTTTAGAAAGTAACACGTTGCAAAAAAACAATCTATCTGCGAGAATGTTTATATAGACATATTAATATATATATATATATATATATATATATATATATATATATATATATATATATATATATATATAAATCCATGACGTCCACTTATTTTTTTGAGACGTGGTTTCTATGATACCCAAATATGTTTATTGTTTTATTCGGTTACATGTACAGGCTTATAATTGACGAGGGCGAGCGTAGCAAGTCCGGAGGTTGACGAGCGCAGTGAGCGGGGGGCGAAGCCCCTAATTTATTATACAATTAAAATGTTATACTATTGCATAATTCGGGATTTATGAATATATTAAAAAAATGATAGCTTTTAGACACATTGTGAAATAAATGGGAGAACAGATACAGATGAAAAGACATTAATTATAACTTCAACAATTAAGTATTTAATAGAACTTGCTGAAAAACGAATTAAAAAAGAATATTTAAAAAGATATGCATGCTGGAGGTCTGTATAAATTGTATACAGTGAATTTATCGGAAAATTTTAAAAATATAAAATCTTTACTTCAAGAATTTAACTTTTTTATGAAAAATAAAAAAAATCCATTTGTCAATGTATACTTTTTGTTAGAAATATAAATTTTAAAACACGACTTACATTTAATTAAAAAAACGATTATGAAATAAAAATATCTGTAAACTTATATTTGATCATTATTTACACTAAATGAAAAAACAAATCAAAGTGAACTGAATTGTTTTACTAAAAAGAAAGAAATACACGTTATCATTTAATAAAAAGCAGTTTTAATGTTTTAAAATCATTAAAACGTTTTTTAATATACAAAAATTGGATGAAAACAGACAAAAAATGTTTATAAAATTATGAATAAGGTTTTCAATATTTATTAGGGATTTTCTATTTTTTTTGTGTAAAAGGTATCAAAATATTTCATTTAATTTAATACTGACTCTAAATTTAACTAAGAATATCCATTCTTCAGACTCAAAGTAAATAGATTTGACGTAGATATGTCATTCAATGAGAGAGCTATTCCACCCGAACGTTCCATTTATCTTAAAAGACAAAGTCTTATCAATTCAGCTGTACAGTACCCATGTTTGAAAACATATGATGGACCTTTTTCTCTTATGTTCATACTTTTTGTCTTGTCGTAGCATCTTTTCTCATGGAATAATGAAATGCCTACTGGATATTTTTTTGATACTGCAGTACTGTCATAACAGCTATGTATGAACACAAATAGTATGAAACTCACGATTTCCTCAACTGGTTTTATGATCAGTGGGGTGTTTTTGTACTAGTATAAAATTTCTGATACGATCTCATAAGGATTGGTTTAGTGAAGCTCCAGAATGTAATAGGTTAGTTTCGTCCTTGTGCTAGTTCGTCGCAGCTTCCTTGTAATGATCAGCGTGCTCCAGAATATGAAGCTCTAGTAATACATGCCTTATATTAGATTTTTTCGTCGAAGTTCGTTTCAAATTGTATTTTTTGAAAACTGTAGTATTTTTCTGAACACATATATTCATAAACTAATTGAAATTCATTTATAAATATGTTCATTAGTATTATATATAATAAAAAAAAAACAATAAATATATTTAACAAAAACTTATTTGTTAAAAAGAAGAAATTATAGATATATACCCAATATTTTACTTTTATAAATAAAAGAAAAAAATATATATATATATATATATATATATATTACTAACTAATATCAGTAGAATATTTAATGATAATTATTAAATAAAACGATGCACAATTTTATAAATTTTGTAAGAATGCAGTATTAACGATATACTTTTTCTCTGTAAAAAATATAATTTACTGTTTATTTAAATAAATATAAATTAAATAAAAATGAAAACAATTATGTACTGATGAAAGAAAAATATACTTAAAGAATTTAAAAATCACAGAAGAATTTTTTGGACAGTATTGTCAGTTATATTAATTGTTTTAAATTTCAGAGTTCTAAATAAAAGATAAAGATACTCCCTTATAATTTCAATTAATTACATATACGAGGACGGTTTGAACAGTAAATCGGTTCGTGTACTCGCTACGAGAACAGTTGTATATGTTTTCATGCGTTTTTTCACTCCCCACATAAATTAAAAAAAATTCTACTGCTTAAAAAACAAATAATTGACTATTAATCATTTATTATTAGAAAAAAATGTAGTTTCTGAAGAGTGTATTTTGTAATCATTCATATATGATTATTTTTCAAATAAAAATTGAAAAATTGCTTTCAACTTATTAGAGTAATTCAGGATGTTATTATAAATGTTATATTATATTTTTATTAAAATTTTTATTAGACGTGTGACTATGTATGTAAAACAATCCAGAATAATTTTTTGTAGTACATAATGAAAAGTTTATGCGCTCATTAAACAAAATTTATTAAATAAACAGTTCAGTACATTTAGTGATAAATAAATACCCGTACTCGCTTTTCATTAATATGCATTCAGTTCGATTCGTTGATGAAAATAAACATAAAATCTATAAAAATACGTAATTATAAAGAACATAAACACGTAATTCCACAACATAAAATTTCCTGAAATTAATTTACTGTGAAACAATTCCACATCTGAATAAACATAATCGCAATACTTTGAAAACAAACAAAAACCACCAAAAAACCTATTAGAGCTGAGAGCAAAACCAAATAAAACCAAGATTTTTATTTTTATTTTCCGTAGTTTTTGTCAAATAAAGCGATTAAGCATTGATCTAATACAATAAACAGACACAAACACACATACAAACAGATACACAGATACAGGACGTTCTTAACAATAATTTAATTTTGTTATTTTTCCACTCAGAAAAGTTTATCGATTATATCTGCCTTTGAATAATTCATTACTTATAATATTTTTAACACAGGCAATACTATTTTCCGGATAGTATTTTTCGTATATTTATATTTTTTTACCATAATCAAATTTCTTTCAATAAGTACATAACTCAATTCAATTTTCAAAACTTTCTTGTGAAACATTCTTTTATATGTGTGCATGTGTGTGTATTTTTTTAACAAATAAAATATCAACTATATTTATGTAGATAAATTTATTTCGAAAATAATAGCTTTCCAATACAAACATAATGGATTTTAATTCTAAAATATTTCAATATATAATAATAATAATAACTATAATTAGAACTGACTTCAATAACACAAACCACGATGAGAAACATAATTATTAGCTACTTTATTAATTAGTTTCATTTCAAGGGACAAAACTAATTTAAAACTTGATTTTTTTAAACTTATTAATATATGCCCTATCACATACATTTTTCTCTCTCTATTTTCTCTCTCTATATATATAAATATGTATATGTATATATATATATATATATATATGTATACATATAAATTTGTATATATATATATATATATATATGGGAGAGAGGTGTATTGTTTATGTGTGGCTATTTAGGAGAAAAGACATAAAAATTGCATGAAATATCTGTAAATAACTTAATTTTTCTTTTTCTAATTTAAGTCCAACAGAGTATTATAACAGAAGTATGAAATGTAAACTATTTTTCGGTAAAATAAATGTGTTAGGCTATTAAGCTTATGTGACATCCATTAAATGATTGCAAACGGGCATATAATTATGAAGAACAATTTTTTAATTTTCTTTACAAATGTTTTTTTGTAATGATGCTCTAGAATATATATATATATATATATATATATATATATATATATATATATATACGGATGTAGAATCAATATCTATTATATATAAAAGATTAAAAAATTTAAGAGAAACTTTACGACTAAATATAAAATAATTAAAACAAACTAATTTAAGAAAAATACATGTACTGAATTTATGCCATGTAAAGAATGAATATAAATCGTGTAAGATTATTTTTATTTTTAATTATGATTTGAATACTTGTTAAATAATTTTATATTTATTTTTGTATGAAATAAATTTCAGAGTTGTTTATATTTAGCACTGAATAAATATTATTTAGAAACTTCCCAGGTTTCGGAACGGAAAAAAAATCTGAAATGATTTATAAAATAAAACAAATTTCCTAAAATTTACACGAAAAAACGACCAAGTACTTTTAAAGTTCAATTAATTCTGTACGAAATTGAAGCGATCTCTTCGTAATTTTAAAGTACTAATACAAACACCCTGTACTGCAGAAAGTACAAAGGCAAACAAGCATAAGAAAAATAAGACTAAGAGTTTGGAGAAGAAACCAAAAGAAGAGAAGAAGTGGAACAGAGGTTGAGATCGAGGAGGAGAGTAGACGGTGAAACGAAGCAGCAACGCCAAAGCATTCGTTTCGAACGGAGGAAATTAAACCGGTTTCATTTCCTTTTACAACCGTTGCGTCCTGCATTGGGCCGTGAACACTACAAAAAAAAAGTTTTGGAGACGCTTGGTTTCATCGTGTACGGATTTACGATGTTTACTGATTTGGTGGATGTGTTGTGTACATGGGAATCATACGCTTGAGTTGAAAACACCATCTACGAGGATCTTTATTGTATCAGTGATTTGTGATGATTTATGTCAAAGACGGATTTAACGGTAGCGTCGAGACGATTTTTACGGAATTTGAATACGTGTCCAATGGGAATCACTGATAACGTTTTTACATTATTCGATAACAATTATTGATAAAAGTATATAAACCGTACTACACTTTTTAAAACTATATAGACTACTCATCTTCAATGTGTAATCAGATATAGTTATAAAACTGCGGAAATTACAACGCCGGAAAAGTTTGGGGCCATCTCAAGACTACATTTTGAAATTTCAAATCAAAAACAGCATATATTTTTTCTCATCTATTTACAATAATTTCATCTATTCTACGTTTTAATTATTCTTTTAATTATATTCATTGATCTTTCTTATTTCTTTCATATTTTCAGTTGGATATATAATTTCTTTATGAAACAATACTGAGATATTTAGTTTTAGTTTAGACCTTATCTAATTGTTGTTTTTTTTTTAAAAAAAAAAAAAATTCTACAAATAAAGGGACATTTAGAAACCTTGTAATACTGTTGGAGTAAAATATTTGGTCTAATAATTTAAAATCACATATAAATAATACACATCTTAATAATATTAATATTTTGTTAACATATGAAGAGAAAATAATTATTTTTTTAAAAAATAATTAAACTATCAGAGAGTAACATTCATAAATAACCATTTAATTTATTCATAGAATAAATCTTTTTGATGAATTTGAAGGTTTTTCTTTAACAAAATCAAGATTTACATTTTATAATGAGAGTTTTTTTTACAAATGAATTATACTACTCAGATATTAAAAAGTAGCGAGTATTTTTTCCACAAATATTTCTTTTTTAATTTTCGTTGAGTACTAAAATAATACGATTTGCAGTTTAAAAATAAATCAATTTATTATTTCCGTTTTTTCGATTTATGTTGTATAATCATGTATTTTTTTCTTAGTCACTTTTTGCAAAGCGGCTTATGGTTTTCTAATTCAAATATAGATTTTTAGACCATTCTGTGATTTGGTATATGATCAAAGTAACTAAAAGTCAATTAAAAAAAAAATAAAATAATATTGTTTGAAAATTCTTTAACTTATACGATGTTTCTTAATCCAACAAAAAGATTCCAATATCTACGATTTGAATACTTTCTGTATACCTATAACAAAAATAGTAATTGATTTTTTTATACGAAGGTAAAGATTAAAAAAAATATTAGTATATTTTCTTTTCAGAAATATTTAAAAAATACTGATGAAGAATTTTAAAAATTATTGGAACTTTTATACAGATTTAGAAGAAAAACGTTGAATATTTTATTAGAAACTTATTATAACTATATAATATAATAACGAAATGCGAATATAATAAGTAACAATTGTGGATATTTTTTTATAATTTTATACTTTCGAATAACCCTGTTTTATGTTCTGAATTGACCTGAATTTACCGAGTAGACCTGCCATTGATTAGGAGAACATTTGAAAAATAGGAAAGAGAGATAGAGTGAAGAGTGGAGATGATTAAGCGATGGGGTCGAGGTTCCAGAGAAAAAAAAAACACAAAAAAGAGGAAACATAAAAGTCATAAGAGGTCATGTATGCATGCAGACAGCGTAGTCGTCGTTTGGTCACTATGAAGCAAGGTGACAATAACACAAGTGTCACGGCGTCAACGTGTTTTAAATGAGGGTGTGAAGAGGACGTTGAGGGACGATGGAGAAACGGGTTTAGAGGGCGGTAACACGCGGGCGTGTCCGTTGTAGACGATTGTGACAGATCAATGCGCCCTTACTGTTGCATATGCATACACACAATTGTGTTTGAGCCGTTCAACACTAATACACACACATAATGGAATCGATGCTGTGTGTCGGATCACAGTACTATCGTGTCACACACATATTATACACGTGTGTGTAAACGACCATACAAATAATGTATACACGTGGCATGCACGACCATTGCGCATAATTGGAATGGACGCATGGATCTAGAATATTGTATGATACAATATAATGAGCATGTGTCGTTTTAAATTAAAGAAACGTTTGATTGGAGTGTGCATTATAAATAGATATTTTTGAATGATCTTCGAAACAGAATGAACTATTGAAATGTTCGTGTTGTATACAACTCTTACAGAATCTCGATATAATTAAAACACAAAATTGTACGAAAAAATACTTTTTGTTTAGTAAATCAATTTATTTTTAAAAATAATAATTCACGTTGCAAAATGTTCATGCAAAATTGAAGTCAATTTAAATCCCTTGAATTATATATGAACATACTGTAAACAATCATCAAGATTATGCCCTTTTAAAAAAATTATATTTTTTATCTAATTTAATAATAAGAAATTATTTACTATTAATTCAATTTAAACATTAATAATATTGATTAAGAACAGTTTAGAATTAGCGTCAGTGTTATTTAAGAGATATTTTGTATAACATTAACAATTTATTACAACTAATTTCATATTTTTTGTACTCATTTCCTGTTAATTAATTTTTCAAAGAATTCATTCCTTAAAATAACAATTTAAATAAAAACGTGCTTTTTTAATTAAAAATGAAATAATATTGAAATATTCCTGTTCTGAACCATCAGTTTTAATAAATTATTTTATTTAAATGTTTCTTAATTTTGTAATCTAAAATTTAAAGTCAGTATATTTAAAATAAGATCAAGTGAAAAGGTATTAGAAAATATATCATTTCTGTTACCAAAAAAATAGATATCAAAAAAGCTAGACTTTATAAATAGTGCTGTATAAAAAAAGAAATTTACAAATAAATATTAATAATTAAATACTGATTTTCCTAAACTATGTTTTCTAATGTAAATTAAAACTTATTGAGAGATTTTTCTGTATCTTAGCGCTTTGAAGATGACATCACCACCAAAATGTGTGAAAGCAACATTCAAAAATGATAAATACTGATCAGAAAAAAGTTTGTACGGCGAATGAAAAAGTCAATACTGAAAGAAAATATTTTAAAAGATTTCTTTCTTTAGAGCAGAATATTAATATTTTTCTGTTTTCGGGGGAGATGCAACCATCACGTATTTCGATTTTAAAATATTATTTTATAATTCAATATTATTGTTTCCATTTCTTTTAACGTTTGTCAATAAATTTTATACTTATTTTTACTAAAATAAAATTTAAAAATCAATTTATTACTAAGTAATAAAACATTAAATGCACAAAATATATATGAATGAACATACATTCATATTTAATATTTAAGAATCTTATTCTATAAAATACTGTAAATGGGCTGACTTTAAAAATATAAATTAACTATTTTTATTTAGATACTTACTGCAACTGACATCAATGATTTAAACGGACGTTAAAAGCTAGAAAAGGCTAAACAAAAGCTATTTCTTTGTGAGTAATAATGAATCATTCCATTGATTTATATACTGCAGTATATACAGGACCTTAAAAGATTTATTTCTTTTCCAAATGTATACTACGTGTTTGTATATATGTATATATACATATATATATATATATATATATATATATATATATATATATATATATATAATCTTCTCCTAATTTCAATTTCATGCGTGGAGTTGTATTTATAAAACATGATAATATAATTTAAAGCAGAGATGTTAATATTACGATCACTAACTCGAATTTAAATAATAAAAATAAATTTCATCCTAACAAATACAATGTTTTTTTTTTATTTTATACTGTTTGACAATTTCTAATAATTAATTTTCAAATTGTAATAATCAAGTACATAAATATAAATAGAAGATAACAAATCAAATTCATTGATAGATATCAAACCAACGAACCATTATCAATGATTACAACAACTGAACAACCAAAACCACAAAAACAAATAACATGCAAGATTCAAATAACCCAAATGTGATATGTGTTTACATGTAAGTACATATAGGAGTGTTTATATTAGTATATTGTACCTGTTCATTATAATACCCTCCTGTATTGAAATCGTGTTTGTGTTGCTTACACATACATCTGTTTAAAAAAATGTACTGTAATCATTTTGAAGTTAATATATGTTTATTGTTTATTCGTACATAAAATCAGCAAGAGTGTACTGAAATATGTATGATTTTTTATCAAAATGTTATCAAAGCGAAATCAAATTGTATGAAAATATCGGTAAAACGTACTATTAGTTTTTTGCTGAAATACAATGGTATAAAATTGATAAAATCTAAAGAAAATGTTTAATTTCAATATCATATTTAGATTATAACGTGTTTTATATTTTTTAATTTTACTGTATTTAATAATGTATTTTAATTGGAAGAGAATCGATAATAAAATAATCAGTACATTGAAACTTAATAAAAATATATAACAAATTAATTAAAGAATCAGTTATTTTTAATGTACACTACATAATGTCAATTTTTATTACTTTTTTGAAGCTTTCTAATATAACATATTTTCATTTTTCCAGAAATTTTAAATCAAATGTTTCATTTAAGTAACAACTGCTTTTTATTAAATTTGTCTTTATAGAATTAAAAGTATTTCATTTATTTAGTTTTATATAACCGACACAATTCCTTTCAATTTTATAAAACTGTTGGTGAGGTGAAGCAAAGTTGTAAGTGATTTATCGTCAGTTTTTAGACAGTTTTGTTTTCTTTTTTAAATAAAAACTCGTCCATAATATTAATAAAAAATTACTAATAATGCCAGTCAAACATGTTTCAATTTAATATAAAAAGTTTTTTTCTTAAACTTTTTTATATTTCTAAATAAATGTATTTTTCCAATTTTCTTTATGTAAAAAGTTAATATCTATAACTGTCAGTATATAATAATGAAATGATTATTAAATGTATTTCTATTAACATTCGTCGTTCTGAATATTTTACTTCAAAGAAAAAACAAACAATGTATAATACCGAGAATTATATTTCTTCGTGTAAACATTTCTTACAACATGTTTTTCATATTGGTTCTAATTCGAAAAATAATACTTTCCGAGAAACATGTTAAGCAAAACATCATATTTTTTTATGTTTAAGTAAACATTTCTCGAGAAAGTAAAACATATATATATATACATACATATATATATATATATATATATATATATATATATATATATATATATATATAAAGCGTATATATGTATTGAAAATATTTTTTTCTTATTAGTTTTTCAATATATGAAGTAAAAATTTAGATTAAGCATGATTAGAGTTTAGTATTGGAATAGAGTACTTGAAATTATGAAAACTCACAATTATTGTAGTTATTTGGATCCAACAAACATCTGTATTTAAAATGATCTAGCAATCCTAACGAAAATCAGCGAAATTTATTAAAAGACATAATAGAATAACAGCAAGTAGATGGTAGTTACAAAGAATAAAAAAAATAAAAATATTTTTATTGAAGCTAACGCAATTAAAGCAGCAACAGAGAGTAGTGACAGCGGCAGAACTTTAATCGTTCTATTTTATAAAAATTCTACTACTACCTTAAATGATGAAACTTAACAAAAAAGTGTTGGTTATTGTCAATTCTGTACATATTTTATTTGTTTATCACAAATACTAGACATACGTGCGAGGTTATTAAAGGATTCTATTCATAATAAACATAGATAAAGATGCTAGATAATTCCACCATTGTTTTTATTGTAGTATATAAGGTGGCACTGCACTGAAATCATTCAGTGCTCTTTGCTGAATACTTTTACGGATTTACATTACCAGAATAATAACAAAACAACGCTCTTACAAAATTATTTTCCATAGAAACATATTGAATATTTTTTTATAAAATTTTTTAAAAAATAATCACTATTTAATTTGATTGGCTTAGGTTCATTTCGATTCGTGGAATGATGTACAGAAAATATTTTAATTACGCATAAAAAACTTCTTTATTTTCTAATTGAAATATTACTTATATGTATATATCCTTATCTCTAATAATCATTGTTTAACGAATTTTTAATGATTCATTTGTGAAATTGAATTTGATTAGAAAACCAAAACTATAATTGTGTTTATGATTTGAAACAAATGGATCTAAAAAAAATATTAAAGAAATAATGAATGGAAAGAAACAAGCTGCTAAATAAAAATATGATTAATTATTTTTTTTCAATTTTATTTATTTTCTTTAAAGAAAAATTACAAAACATGACAAATGAAATAAGTTAAAATAGCCTGATATGTTTGTAAAATTTATTTCTGCAAAACAATTTTTATGATAGGAAAAATACCTGATATTTTAATATTTCATATTTATTAATTGTTACATGTACGAAATTTATAAAATAATAATGAAAGAAGAAAATTTTAATACGGACTGTGAGGTGAGGTAAAAAGAAACAATTAGTCTTAAAAAATATATCTCTATACTAATCCGTTTCTTATACTAATATTATTTTTGAAGGAAAAGTGATTTAAAACTCGTTAAGAAAAAAAATGCTATATCTTTTCAAATATAAACTTAAAAAAACTCGCAACATTTAAAATAGAAACTTTTTAATATATCAACATGTTTTGATGTTTTGCTAGGTTTTTTTAGATTGAAATATAAAAATGCTTAATACAAATCGTTGCTCTATCGACTTTACGACAAATAAAACCATGACACCAATAATAAAAATTACGATGGCACCAACGTACAAAACATCGGTCGGAAACTATTCGGCGAAATACAAAAAAAATATCTTGAAATTCATACATTCATGATCAGAATCCGAAATCTAGAACAAGATCAATAAGTTCATATATAACCGCGACCGTTTATCCTCTCACAACGGCACAACAAAGACCATTGTTATGACGAGGCTATTGACGCTGCTGTGGCATGTAAGCGACACACTGAACGGTGACAGGACTGTCGCGAGACGTGAGGGAGAGAGGGTGTAAACGACGGAGGCTATATAAATCAATGGGGCGCGTACGTTTACAAATTACGGTTTACATTGTTAGAATCTCCGATACATATATCCGTTCCACCCACGTATGACCAATATATATGCATACATAAATTTATATAAACATATATATATATATATATATATATATATATATATATATATATGTATATATATATATATATATATATATATAACAATGATTTGCTACAAATAAGAAGAAGATGCAAAAAATGTGAAGGTTTTCAGAAAAATACAGACTTACCTACGACAAAAAATATGATACTGTTATAAATTTTATTAAAACTTTCCTTTAACGTAGGAATATAACGAAATATGTAGAAAGATAAAACTAATTCATTTCCAACTATCTGTAAACAAGTTTTTTTTTAATATAGAGCGATTCAGCTTAAGCTTTCACACGAAAGTACTCAAAAGAAACGTAAAACTTGTAAAAAAAACATGTTATCATACATTTAGTATTTTATTTCAATTGTATTTTAGTATTGAATTGAACGAAAATACTACATGAAAAATAACACGACTTTTCTTAACTCTTGCGCTTCCTTTTCGTACTTCCATGTAGAAGCCTAAATTGAATCGTCATATATGTATAACATAATATTAAAAATGATTCATAAATTCAACATATTCAATTATATAATAAAATAATAACCGTTCCATTGGGAATTTTTTCAGAAATCTTTATAAAAGTCATACAAGTGAGTAAATCATGACTTTTTTACAATTTACCTACTTTAAAATAGTTTAATTTGAAAATACATTCAATACACTAAATAAATATTCTAATAATTTTATGCCATTTAAATTTTTTACTATAAGTGTCTGTTCATCTTATAAAAAATTAAATCATTTTTCTGAGTAGAATATATTTACCAGTTTTTTTTTTAAAAAAAAGCAAATTGTGACATCATACCACAATTTTCACTAAGCAATTAGGTTATATGGAATAATGACTTAATTAGTTATTCATTTTAACTATTGGGACATATTTAATGTATACTAATATAGTAAGTTTATAGGAAAATAATTGCAAACTTTGTTTTTGGATTTCTAACCTGAATTTTCTTCAAAGAAAGTGTCATTTTATCATCTTCATATTAATATCATATTAAAGTGCATTTTTTTGGTCTGTATTTTAGTAACAGAAATTTGGGTTTTAATAATAATATTGCTTCAAATTGGTCCATTGAATTAAAGAGGGGAAAGAAGCAAATAAGGGCAATTTTTTTGAATGGGTGAGGGTGAGTTTTAAACGGGTGATAAAGCAGTAGAAACTGCTCGTAAATTATACTATGTTTTTAGTGTGAATACTGTTAAAGAAAGTACGGTGGCAATGGTGGTTCACAAAATTTGAACCGACGAGAGCCTTTAAAGATGAAGAAGGTTGCGGGCGTGCTTCTTCAGTTTATAACGACGAACTAAAAGCATTAGTTAAATCATAACCACGTATAAAAATTCGAGAGCTTGCATAAAGTTAGGCTTTAGTTCATCATCAGTTCTGGACCACTTACAACAGCTAGGAAAATCAAAAAAGTTTGAAAATTGGTACATAAACCGCAATTATTTCTCTACCAAACTAACATCATAATACCAGTATATATTTAATTTAATAAAATCTCACATCACAAACCTCATATCACTTGTTATTTAAGTAGCGTCTATCTATGAAACAGTAATTTAGTCTGTATGATTGAATAAAAAAAAATGAAACTTAAGCATTATCTTATAGTAGAAGTGTAGAAAAACAATAGTTCTCATTTCGAAACACCAACAACCAATACCTCACCACCGGACAGAACAATGATATAAGCACTTACTATAGACTTAAATTTGTTTTATGAGTATAATACGATTATTGGAAAATATTGTCACAAGACAATTATTATATAACCACAAAAATTATAATATAACCACAAAAATATAGGAGTCTGAAATAAATGTTGTCGCTATTGCAGCAGCTACCGATTTTATAGAGAGAAACATTGAAAATGGTCATAAAAAAACTCTTCTTTGGTAAATAGAAGTTTTTTTTAATCAATAGTTTACTCATTTTCAACATCAATCAAAAAGAAAATGAAACAAACGTTTTCACAATTACTTCTCTACTCTGCCAACAAACTATGCTATTCAGATAACAAATGTTTAATAGTTGATTATTTCTGATTGTTATACACATTTTGATCGTATTGCTATCATTCTCAGAGCATTACGGTGTAGATTTTTTCTTAATTGTAAGGCGATAAAAAAGCCATTTTTAAAAGTGAATTACGGTGCAGATTTCTTCTTCTTAATTGTAAAGCGATAAAAAGTCATTTTTGAAAGTGAATTTAATCACAGTATCAAATATTACAGTAAGGAATATATCATGTTAGCCATAAGAAGTATAGAACCAAAGTTAACAATTATTTCATGATGAGTGTTAGGGTAAGAATTAAAAAAGAGAGAGATTGGCTGAGAAAAACAAATTTATTTTTAAGAAGACAAACGATAACAACAAGGAATGTGTTCCGTGTAGCGAAAGAAAAACATGACGAAGAAGAATATAAATATATTGGTTTTGTGATATATGTTCTAAGAAATTTGTTATTTATCTTGTAGAATATTTCAAAAAAAAATATTATTTAAGCTAAATGTAAGTAATATATTTAATTGTTAACACACGCCTTTTTATTTTATTTAGTAATATTTAAAATATTATTTTATATTGAAATATATTTGAGTTAGTTTAGAAATCAACTGTAGCAAAATATTCAAAATAAATACTATATTCACTCAATGTAAAAGTTTTATTATCAGGACAGCTTTAACTAAAAAAGAATTCATAACTTAAATCAATTTGTACAAAACATAAGCTGTTATTAAGAAAAATAATAAATTATTTTTATATTTTAATATATACATGAATAAAGTTTTATTTCAGTCTAAAATTGTGATTATATTAAACTAAATTAATTTTAATAAAATATTAAATATAAGTCCAGAATAGAAATTAAAAAATAAAATTTTTTACCAAAATAATAAGAAAAAAATATGCAAGATATTTCTACCCGAATGATAAAAAGCAAATACTAAATCCTTTACTCGACGTAACCGTTCTAATTCTTACAAAAAATTAAGAAAAGTTTGACTTAATGCAGCATTTCATGTAATTAGCGTGATTCTGCATTACAGTTGAAATAATAAATGCATTTTATACCTTTATAAAATGTACAAACAGCACTTTAAATTTTATTAAAGATTTTTAAAGCGTTTTTTATTGAGGTGTATATAAAATTCTAGAGCAACGTTGTTTGTTCATAAAATAATGACGGAATTTTCAAAGAACATTGCGTCTCTGTGTTAATTATCACTTAAGATAAGTACTCATCTTTCTTTCTACCCCCGCTGTTTTTCGATGATGTCTGGCTGTATCAAAGCAACAAGAATATCTTCATCTGTCGGAGATTCAGCTGTCACGGTTTCTTTGTCCGTCTACGTATAGTCGTTAATCTTTTCTGTGTCAATACAATCAAATTGTATTCCTTCAACCATATTAACAATGGTACATTGTTATCAATTTCTTCATCGCTTTTAACTATTTCGAAATAAGTCATGTCAGGCTTTTGAAGCTGTTTTTAATGATATGATATTTGAACATCTGCAACTTTATTCACGAGAAGAAGAATGTTAAGAGAAGTTTTATAAATGTTATTTAGTTGATTTTATTCCTAAATAATTTAACGAAAAAAGATTAACAAGACATCATTTGAAATCAACCTAAAGTTTCTTTAAATAAAAATTATTTTCATTTACTTTCAATTCAACGTATGATTTATCTGCATATTTTTTATTTGATGTCATTTTTATTGAAAAACTTTCAGAAATTTTATTAGAAAAAAAGTGGAATAAATTAAAGAATAATAAATTATTAAATAAAATAAATTAATGCACAGAAACCTCTCTAGTTATTAACGAATCATCGGTTACTTCAATTCGGGTTCAGAATTAGAACATTTAGAGAAAATTATTTATATACAGTAGAAGTGAATTCAACCACAATATTTAATACTACAGTTATGAACATGTTTATTAATTAGTTTATTTTCATTTTTAGAATTATTATTTTATTCAAACCATATTTTTTAATCTAAAACTTAATTATTTTCCTTTTTTACATTTTTTCTTAATTTTCTCATTGGACTATATTAATGATATATAATAATATTACTTATAAACGAGATTGCATGAGAAAAAATAGTTATAAAAGTCAACCTAACAAATTATTATTAAATATTCGTACATTAATTATTTAAAAAAATATTTATTTTATAAGAAACAGAATAATAATGTCGGTATTAATATGAAATAAACGTTTAATCAATACAGCAATTAGTTTACGTTACCTTTCTGACTTAATTTATTTTGAAATATGTTAAAACTTTTATGTGCATATAAATATATGGGAACATAATAATATTAGTTTATAAGCATGACGAAAACATAAAAACTGTATGTTCCCTGTAAAACATATTCACAAGCATAATAGTTCATAAACTCTATTTTACGTTATTTGTATATTTTCTAAAGAAATATATGCATTGTATTGTATGGGGTGCATTAAAGCACAAATTACAAAGAACTGAAAAATAGTGTATGCAGTACGATGAGATGGATATACACGAACTGACATTATACATACTGTTATATTCAAAAAAGAGGATTATCCACTGCAGTAGAAGTGTATCTTGAAAATAGTTTTTAATAAAACTTCATGAACGTTTTTGTTGAATACTATGTTTTATTTACGACAAGTTATGTTTACTACGCTATCTGTACATTATTTCACTATATATTTTTTTAATTTTAAATAATGTGATATTTATAAGTAAACCGCTATCTACTCACATATGAAACAGAATATGAAGTAAACTGGGAATTTGATAATCATTGCAGTTTTAAAAAAAACTCATTTCATATTCTAATATTTAATAATTGCAGTTATACTAATAGTTTCAATATTAAATGCAGGTTTTATTAAAATGCATCCGTGTCGATTAATTAAAATGTTATAAAGCATTTTAATTAAAGACTCTGAGATTTTATGTCGCATCTGGTCTGACAATAAGGAAAATTAGTTTGAGTTTTTGATCAAATTGAGAGATGCATATGTCTAGCTTATAAATTTATTTAAAAAAAATAGTAATTTTTTATTTAATTTTGTTTATATTTGCTTTTATCTCTAGATATGATTTTTTTAATTAAAAATGTAATAATAAACGACTCAATACTGTTTTTCAATCAAATCTTACATTTTTTTCTGTACAACTACTATAATGGAAAAAATAACTGAAGAAATTAAACATACTCTTCAGTCATTTTTTTTCTTTTACTATTCTAAAATATATTGTAACAATTTTTTTTAAAAAAATTATTATAAATTGATTTTACGAAGTACTGTTGTTTAAAACGTTATTAAAATAAAAAAGATGTTTGCATCATTCAAAATAATTATATTTTTAAATAAAAATGATATTTGTCAAAATTAGTAGAATTTAACACAAGTTGAATGGTTTTCATTTCAGTGTACTAAAATAATTTCTAAAATTATTCGCAAGAAGAATGATTATGCATTCAAAATTAAGTTAGAAAAATATAAAAACTTGATATTACAATTTTTACAAGACTGTTCTAATTTAGAATAGAATCTAATTTGGTTTTTAGTGCAACTATCTTTTTTAAATACTGTTTTCAGAAAAGGATCGAAGCGGGGAATTAATGAAATTTTCAATTTTACTTCTGTACAAAAACATCAGTTACTGAAGTTAGTATTTCAACTAATTGTATTTAAAATTACATACTGTTCTTATTACATTATTACTTATTGCATACAAAAACAACTGTAAAACGAATAAATAATTGTAATATAAAAAATAGTATAATATAAAAAAAAAGAAATAATATAATATTGATTTTGAAATTAATATATTCAACATTGTTTTCATGTTTAACAGAAATGCAACGAGCTAATGTATTGATCATATATTTACGCATATGCAAAATTTAAAAAAAAACTCAATATGTAACACACCCAAATAAAAACACACAAACGTTCCAAACAGCAGAAATAATTAATTTTATTTGCGAATTCGATACATTAAAATGTTCAATTAATTTGTATACATACATTATTCAACATTTGAAATGAATTCGTTGATAAAATATGAATATCGAAATGTATCGTTATACAACGAATAAATCAAATGAAATGTAACTGTAAAAACACGACTTATAATCAATTGTAAATTAGCGAAGAAAAAAATATACAGAAACAGCTAAAACAGTGACAAAAGAATCAGAATGATATCAGCATACACAGGACATGACCTACTTTTGTCCTTCGTCCGTTTTGTCCGTTGTTTTAAATCCTATTGCCGTATAGCATAACAGCGGTAATCGCTGGTCCTTCTATCCTGTCCTGGTGTATCATGCGACGTTCACTGTGAGTTATATGCTGAATAGAAGCTATAGTCCGTACGTGACGAGTTGGTGGATATATTTTTTTCGTACGTTTATTTATTATACACATTTAAAAATACTCTAGAAATGATTGTCTTTTAAAAATGTAGCATTTCATTGTTATTTTTCGTATTATTGATATATATATATATATATTATTAAATTATCAGAATAGTTGAGATCATAGTTCAACACAAGTCCATATTGTATAAGTTATTATGTTTAAAATATATAATTTACGAATTAAACTCCAATTTGATATACGAACTCTGATCAAAAAAATCCCAAACCAGTTAAATAAAACATTTGGGTTTAATTATATCGTTTTTTAATTAAAGTACTAGTATATAACCCATCAAAATTCAGGAGAAAACAAAAGGAAACAGAAAGAAAGAACTGTTTATTGGTTTTTACAATACAATATATTTAAACATAAAAAAATACCTAAGAATGAAACTAAATGAATTAAATTTTAAACCATGTGAAAATTTCCTTATACACCACATTCGTTAAATATCGGCAGACGGCCACATTGCGGTCAAAGTGACGAGAAATGTGGGTTTTTATTATTAAGAAAGAAAGATATACTATGTTAAATAATCTCTGTCGCCCAAAATTAATCGCTATAAGTCCTTTTTTCCCTTTTGAAATATTTGTTACAGTACTTTTGCTAAATTTCAATCAGAGCCTTTTGCATTCTTTATTTCATCTCTTTTATGCTGCTTAGTAAAAATTTATTTACTAATCCTTTAATGTTTGGGATCAGAAAGAATTCATCACGATAAAACAGATGGATATAAGATGGCTAAGGAATAATATTAATTGCATTTTTTGTTAAAGATTGGAAACTAATCACGGAAGTCAATAGATAAATTATCATGCTGTATCATTAATTTCTTTTTATTTTAATTTTCTCATCATTGTTCCTCAATTTTTGTGTTGAAATAACATAAAACATCACATATATAAGAACATTAATTTTTTATTTTAATATAATTTGAAATAAAGTCATGCCTCATTAAAATTCAATAACAGAAATCAATGAGTAACGTTTTAATATCCAATGAAATAAAAAAAAACATATAGAATGAAAATAAATAAATATAGAAAATATTCAATCAAAATTGGTTGAAACTTTAGGTAGTAGAAGAATAAATGTCAAATATTGATATATATATATATATATAAATATATATAATTAACCAACATATAGAAAAATTATTAAATCATATAAACATATCTTGAAAAACAGAAAATATGATAAAATATACTATATCCGAAATTCTTTAGAAAAAAAAATATTTTAAGTTATATTAATATAAAAAAATAGTCACTTCTTTTTAATTATTTTTATAACACTTTACAGAATCAATATATAAATTCATATTTCTATAATTACAACAGGTATAATTTCAAATTAAAAACGAAAATCATTCTGTACTCTTTATCAAAATTAATTTGAAAATATTGAAATTATACAATCAATGATGTTCATAAAACAAGAAATTAATTATGGAATGAAAATTCTTGAAATACTTGATGGGAAATATTGAATTAAAATATTTGAAATTAACTTCTGTGCATTCAATTCTATATATAGTAGCAATATTTTTGATATCAAATTTTTCGAATGAAAATATATAACACACACACACATATATATATATATATATATGTGTGTGTGTGTTATATTAATAAAATATAATAAAAAATATTAATATGACATATCATTTTATACGCATATACGAATAGATTTAATGAAATATAATTTTAAATAAAAGATAGACTTTTATACTTCAAAATTAAATTAATAATTATTGTTTTTTTCATTAAATATTTTCAACCATAATAATATAGTTTTAGTACTGTGACGAACTTTACTTTTATAAATAAATTTTCATTCATCCATTAACCATAAATAAATTGTTTTTATTAAAAATATTCAATAATTTATTACATATAGTTTTTAATTCAGCATTTATTGATCACTTTGATGATTTTGCGCTTTTAAATGTCGATGTATATTATCTTCAACTTCAAAGCAATAAGATACAGAAAAAACAAATGTTTCTGTACCGTTGTGCAGCTATTGAAATACTGCCATAAGACTTGATTTTTTCATTGACGGAATAATGAAATTTATTGACAATGGTGGAGATTATGCTGAAAAACAAATTTATCACTTGTTAAATCCATATTCTAAGCTTTTTCTATTGTTTGTTTCATATTAATCTCAAACCATTCAAGTGTTCTAAACTATTGTGCAAAACTTTTCAGTCATCTTCGTAATACTTAATTCAAAAATGGGAATATATTACAGAAACTATGGATAAATAATTGCAAAATTTCAGTAATCATTTTGAACATTGTTACAGTGAAAAATAAATATTTTAAATATCAAATTCTTTACATGATTCGAATTCATATAAAAAGTCTGAATATCAATCATTAATTAAATGTTACGCAATATATAAATAACGTAAATTACAACTTTCCAATTTAAAATTCATAGAAAAATATTTAATAAAAGGGATAGCTTTAATTATAATCAAATCTCTTCATTGTTGTACAACTAGTCTCTAGAGAGAATATCTCTATCGCGATATGAATTCAAGTGTATTGTCACGCAGTATCAACAATTCCCCTCCGAAACCATTATTGTGACGTACCAAATTAGTATCATATAATTAATACTCGGCATCGAATTATGTTTCAAGTGAAATAATTAATTATTTCGTTATGATAGCGTTAATTCTGATTGAATATTAGATAAGGTGCGCAAAAATCTGAATGCGCATTATAATAATTGAACGAATATTTGACAATTATTTGCTGAAATCGATACAATTTTTCTAAACAAAAAGCAATAGTTAATAATTAATAGAAAAATGAGATTATTCGTACAATGGGGCAATTGTTCAGTGAATAGTAATTAAAAACAAACTACATACCGTTTAGTAAAAATAAATAATATAAATGACATGCGTTCGCTGATAAAAATAGATTCACAAAATAATTAAAAATGTGAATGTAAATAGCTGTAAAACAGTTTTAGAATTTATTTTACATATACATACAAAATTATATATATATATATATATATATATATATATATATATATATATATATATATATATTATAAATATAGAAATTGATAGATATACAATCATTAATTTAACTAAATCATGTAAAATATATTACATATCATTTTTAATTATTTTGAAACATATTTACTAATTTTATCGTGAGATTTGGGGTAAAGTTTGGTTCGAAATTTTATTAATGGATAAAGGGTTGGTATACGTTTCATCATTGATTATTTTTAAAATGTATTTTAATATATAATGAATGAAATGCAGGATATACATATATATATATACATATATATATATATATATATATATATATATATATATTAGTGTGTGTGCGTGCGTGTGTGTGTATGTGTGTTAAATGTAAATGTAAAGTCGACAAAAAAAGTTATTAATACACCTTTTAATTTATGTTGAATTTACATATAATTTTTATAAATATTAATTTGTATATATAGTATATATGTATAATAGTATATGTTTGTATAAATGTATAACATTATATACTTTTATTTAAATAGAATTCTGTTTCATACAATTTAAAATCCTTTTTTCGTATAAAAATTTAAATTTCAAATAGACGCCTTTTATAATAAAATATTTAATTTTTATAAGTGATTTTATGATACAATATAATAAGGTGTGAATATTTTAATACAAATTAAGTCATTAGAATGTGTAGAGTGAAGAAAAGATAAAGTAATGTATATTGACGGCATCATAAAATGTTATATGAATTTTTTTTGGAGTATATGAACTATTTTTTAGTAAAATCGTTTATTAGGCATGGAAGTTTATACGGTTGATCTGCATATTATAACAGAAGGGTGTATATAATTCTGGAATCTGCATTTGGAATTATTTAAACACTGTTGGAAAAATATTAATTTTAAATTAATAAAAAAATTAATATTAATAAATATTAATTTAATAAAAATATAATTAATACTTAAAAAATAGTATAAACAGTTTATCAGCTAGAATTAGTAAAGTATCCTTTATAAAATTACAATTTATTCCTAAAGACGTTATATTATCAAAATTATATATCAATAAAGTATGAAGTTACTATAGATATTATTTAATTTGCATTAAAAGCATTTCGCATGAAAATACTTCAAAAATCAATTATATTAATCGATTAAAGTATTAATTAAAATTATTATAATTTAATCAAAATTAATTCTATTAGAGATTATGAATACATGAGAATATAATATAAATAAATGTTATTCATTTATTGAATATAATCTGTCAAAGATCTTCATAAGTTTACTGAATATATTATATACTTTTTGTTAAAATATAGATTTCTTTTTATTATCAAATTTATACTTTCATTAGAAGTGAAAATGTTTATTTTTTATTAACTAAAGTTTTAATAACAAAATTAAAGAAAAATTTAATACATCCAAGAGAAATTGAAATTGAATATATTTAGGTTTCTTACGTGGTAGTCTAATTTTTGTAATTTTAATATTATGGAAAGTTGGAAATTTAAAACAAGTGCTTCAAAGAGATTAAATTACAACATAGTTCTAGTAACAATTTCTTAACAAAAAGACTTATGTTCACATGAATTAATAAGTTTACACAAGTATATATATATATATATATATATATATATATATATATATATATATATATATATATATATATATATATATATATATATATATAAATATGAAGTTACAAAACTTGAAAAGTTTTCCAGTCGGTCGAATTTTTATAGCAGTTTATTTTAGAATGATTTATAAGAGCCATGGGTCTTGTAGCGTTTTGCTAATGAAACGTGACTTGTTCGAAAAGAATTCGATTCCATGACCTATTGGACTTCAATCTGACGTGATAGCAACTAGACTATGGTCAAATATTGAAAGGTTAAGGTAGACTTTTCGAAGATATACTTTTATTTCGTATATATATATATATATATATATATATATATATGTCGTTGTTACGTGTGACTGACTGTGAAAAATCAATATTATCAAATATATATTTATTTTCAACTTTCTCATACAAGAACATAAAATACATTATACGATGTATGTCGATTATTTGATTATAAATTTGTGAAATAAATAAATATTATGATATAAATATAATTTTGTTATCTAAAGTAAATAAATATTAGTTATGTCAGAAAGAAAATCAAACTAAAACTAATTAAAACGAACTTATAATGTAAATAATGACAATTTTTATTTTTAAAGAAGACTTACTATCGGCCAAAATATGAATTCAGATACATTAACGTTTATGTTATGTATAAAATCAGAAATGTTCGAAATTAATCATTAGTAACTTATAAATTAGCTCTGTCTGTAACTAGAACTGGATGGATCGAGTAGTTTTGTTCTAGTAGCAGCCAGTCCCAAGCCCGGATAGAGGAGGAGGGTTAGTGGGCCAGGTTAGCAGTCTATTCATCGTAAAAAAAGAATATACCACTCAAAGTACCAGTAATGGTCTCGGAAATGGACAGACTAAACGATTAACGACGAGGTTGGTCCTCTTCATCTATAGAATCATCACCACAATAAGACCATACTAATGGAAAAAACAGACTAAGTCTACTAACAAGGAAGAAGAGAACTTATATTAGGAAAGTTTCAAAAATGGAATCTAGATTTATATCTGAATTACTAAATCTAATAGTAAATAACTTTAATAGGTGTTATAACTGCTTACATCATATATTTATTTAAATAAATATTTTTTCCTAAAAAAAAGAATAAGAGATATAATATGAATTCAAGTATTTCTTGATAGATATTTTCGTTTTTTGTAGACAAATATATAGATTTGATAAAAAGCAATGCATTTAATTTTATTTTCAATACATTTTTAGAAGAAAAAGTAGATAGATACAAATACTACACAAAAGTTTACTACAACATTTTAGATTAATGAATACAGATTTTCATTTAAAGATATCTTGCTCAGAAAATCTTTAGTGTTGCTGTAAATATTCTGAACTCTGTTGTCAAAAAAACGAAATTTATAAAAAAGTGTACAAATATAGCGGTTATATTAAAAAAGATAGTAATATTTATTACTTTTTCAATAATACATATATATATATATATATATATATATATATAAAGATAAGTAAAAAAAAATGAATAAATTACATATAGAATAAAAATAGATAGTTAATGTTAACATTAATCAAAAACGGTATTCTACGTCAGAATTGAAAATTATAATATTTTCTTACGGCAAACACAAGCCCTCTAACAATTTTTATACGAAACAAGAATTTCTTATCAAACGGTGGCACATTTAGTATATTTTAAAAAGTAAGGTACGGAATTTTCTACATCATTAAAATAAAAATTTGTAGCCGAGCCCAAGCTTAAGTAAACATATCATAGCGGGAGCGAGCGTAGCTAACGAGTTAGGAAAAATGTACGCACGACGGCCAAAGGATTCCGTGTTCCATGGCACTGTTTATAAATCATCCTTTTTTTGGCGACGAGTTATTAAACGAATAGCGACGTGTGGATTTTGCACGAGAACTTAAACCGCATGTACTGATTTACGTGCTGTACTTAAGCGCTCGGATTTCGTTAACGTTATATACACATACGGGATTTTAACATGAATTTTAAGAGCCGATGAAATCGGTGAACAACCGAAAATGTTTATGTACGATTTGCGAGAATAAACGAGACGTCAAAAGGTTCCGTTTACATAATCGATGTATGGTAAATATATAAAAGGAATTACGGATAAACAATGAATGGTGTATTCGACGTATGGGCTTGCACGAACGCCTGCGAGTCCTTATGTACGATGTCCCTTTCGACAAATAAACCGACGGAAATCCGTATTACAAATTTACAAAGAGTTTAAAGATACTTTACAGATCCATTTGTTATAAATTCTGATTAGTTAGGTAAGTAGATTTGTAGATTTTTCTCGCCGATTACGATTTGGTTAGCGTTAAAAATAAATTTAGTTCACAAGCACACATTGAATTATGTGATAATTCAATTTTACCCAAACCGTTTGGTTATTAAAACAAGCTGTCATTAATATCTATAATAATATATTGATCTATGTATTCACGATGGTAAAAACGATGATGATTCACGATTTTTTTCTGAAATAAAAGAATTATAAAAAGGTAATGATATTATTTAATTAACATTTTTAGATTGATTTACTGTTTCCACTTTTATCAAGAGTAGCAATGAAATTATATAATCAAAAACACAAAGTTAGAAAAGATAAAAAAATAGAATGTTATTGTTCCATTATATTTTTTGCCAGATTTTTTTAAGTTATAATCATTGTTTTTTTCTAGTGAAAGCCTTAAGAATAGATTAAGATAATGAATTAGTAAAAATGGAAGCATTTGTTTCTTGTCGCAACTCCTGTCACAGTAGCAGGAACAAAATTTTACAGCCACTCTCCACTCATGTTTGTATGTATGTATATATATATAAAGTTTGGAATGTTGAATACTTTTATTAAATATAAATACGTTAAAGTTTTTACTAAATAATTTTTTTAATGAAATTATAAAAAAATGTTCATGCAGATTAGTATTCATCGAGTATAACTGAACAATAGAATAAATGAATATATTTTTTTAATGTGATATTTGAGAGAAAAACACTAAAAAAACTGGCATATAACTAAAAGTATTTAAAACATATTTGGTATAAAAATATAATACAACCCTAAAGTAAAAATGATATTCAGACAAACAAAAATCAACAAATATTTTTTATCTTGTCAACGAATCCTAATTTATCATTGTAGCTCGTACACAGAAAAAAAGACTATCCACTCAGTGTAACTGACATTGCTTCACGGTCTCTGCATACATCACTCTGTAAGCTGCATCTCAGGAGGGGCCTTTATGTACAGATGCAGAAAGTGCGACGTATGTGACAGTTCAAAAGATCTCGAACGTCAAATAGCTTTTAATGTGAACTGCGTGGGTTTTTAGATACACTGTCTCTTATATATTTACAAAACAAGTTTCCACAAACAGAAGTCAAGCACAATAACTTACATACCTTCCTTCATAATAAAATTAGAAAAAAAGCGACAGTAATGGAAATAAATATAAATTGATATCAAAATATTAAATACAATATATATATAAATTCTTGTCCGCAACAAAACCACTTATGATAAGTAACCGGAAAGACCCGATTATCCCTAAAATGTTTATCCCGCCGATACAAACACATCACATCAGTTTATAACAACGTGTATCAAGGGGTTAACATAAATCTGTATCCTCTACTGAAAATCCATCCACAAAGTATCACAAGCACATGAGTAAACTAAATTCAACTCTTATATCCACCCCCGTTCCTCCCCATATACACCTATATCTACGTCACTCACAAATCTAACAATGCTTTTACCTTGGCAACACGGTAATACTACCTATCATAAGTGAATTATAAGGGCCGCGGCAATATAATGAAGGTGCGACCGCAAATCTTGGATTCCCTCTACATTCTGTGTATATTGTACGTATGTATGTACATATACATCTGTATATTTTCTACAGGATGGTACAATTTACTCATCACAAGTAAATTTTTGTACAGTTTATTAATTAAGGTAAAAAATAATTAGATTTGAATTCATTTTAAAAAAGTCAACCCACACATCATCACATAACCAACACATTTACATTTTATAAATGAGAACGACATATTGTTATATTTATATTACAATCTAAATAAGTCGAAAAGATACAGTCCAAATTGTTAAATATCTATTGGATAATATTGCTATACACCTCTTTATTTAAGTACACTATTTAAGTACACTAATATAAACAATATAATTTTTAATTCGAAAAATATTTTTTAGTTTGTTAAATTTTACCGGCACAAAAAGATAAATTAAAAATCTACTTGTAAAATACTTAACTAATCGTTATAATATTTTAGTTGTGTTCTTTATAAATTAATATTTAAAAGACAATCTGTTTTAACTTACAATAAATATCTGTTATGTCTTTTTTTAGATTGTTAAAAAAAGTTTGAGAAAATATAATAATTATTTAATGTTATTTACTGGAAAATTACGAAATAAGTTTATTACTCATTCATTAAATAGACAAAGCTTCTGCTATACATATAACAATAATAATTGTTATGAAAACATTTACAAATATTAAATAACTCAAACCAGAGAATGTGAACTGCGAAAATTGTAGCTTTTTTCTAGTTTTTGTCGACTTGCCAAAAGTAATAGAAAAAGTAAATACTCTTTAATGAAAATGAAGATAAAGAAATACTTTAGAATGTGCTTCATAATAGTTTATGCCAGAAAAGTGTAAGCCAAAAGATTCAAAATGTCTAAATGCTTTGATATTTTACCATGAAATTAGTTAAAATTTTCTTCAAAGAATTGTCAATAATTTATATTAAATAGTTTTTAATAATAATCTCCTTATATTTTATATAAATGAAAAAAAGTTTAGACAGTATTTAAGAAAGTGTAGTAATTTTATCGATTACAAACTGATGAAAATTTATAAAAAGAAGAGATTTCATCGTGGTATTGATTATAATTATTATTTATATATAGTAGAAATATGTTTTTCTTATAAATGTGATATTACTGAGAAAATGATGTGATAATATTTTTTATAAACACTTAAGAGTATAAAAATCAATATTTACATTTTTAAAACATCAAAGTTTATGTTTTAAATATGTAAATTCAGTAAAGATAAACTTTTTCGAATACAAAGAGAACATTGCTTCATTTGTGTAGTAATGTTTTGTAGTTAATAATAGCCGGCAAGTTTTAATTGTGTTTCTTTAATGTTAGCTGCTTGCAGTGAACAACTACAAAAGTTTAAAACAGAACTTGTTCTTGTGTACAACTATTCATTTCAGAAATAGATCACACATCAATAAAACTTTATACCATTATAAACTCTTCTTGAAATTTGATCAGTTTTATTCAACGACAGATAAAAAATCACACTGTGTCAAAACGCGTGCGCAGATCATTCACTCATCTGTTTCTTTCGCACCTCCGTCGCAGTCACCTTAAACTCGACTACAACCACGTTACAATCGTATTTAATTGTACCCCAAATTTCTTGTGATGGTTTACACAGTGCAGTACGGTGAAATAATTTGATGAGGGGTTACGTACGGGGGTTTGCTTGGTTTGGTTGGTTAGTTGGCTGGCTGGCTGAAGTAGGTGTATGGCTGCAAATGGTTCGTGGTATGAGTTGGAAAAAGGGGTTAGAAACGTCGCCGACGACGCGCAATCCCGGTCCCGTGTTACAACAACCCTCTCGCTGCTATTTAGACATGTTGTTATATGGTAATATTTAGATTTCATGTGACGTGCGGCAAAATAAACAATGCCAGGTATTTTTTCAATCGTAAATTATTATAATTTAATTGATAAATTAGAAAAGAAACAGTTTGTGTAACACATAGAAAATACACTATTGATGCATTATATTTCAAAAATACAATATATTATATTTTTTTGTAATATACTTACAAAATTATATTGATTATTGTGTATAGTTTTATGAAGTGAGAAAAATATAGTAATAGAGTTTCACAGAATAAAAAATGGATTATAAACTTCATACTCGAAAAAATAATAGAAAAGATATATTAAGAATGCTTACACATAATGAAATAATACAAATATATTATATTAATTTTGAAGAAAAAACACATCTTTATTAATAAAAGAAATATCTAAAACAATGTATTAAAAATAAAATATTATTTTCATTTAATTTAGATCAATAATTTGTATGAAATATATTTTTATAATTGAGAAGAAATGAAAAGACTGTCAACAGAATAAACAGTTAAAAAATACCAAAATGATATAAACATTAATAAACAAAACTTTTGTTAACATTTTTACATTTTTTTACATTAATTGTTTTACATGAAGCACTGAAAAAGTATAGACAGTGAAAATATAAATATTTATTATTGTATATAAATATAAATATTTATATTTCAATACATATTTATATTTTCCTATTTATAAGATTACTAACCTTTAAAGTAAAAATGTATTATTTAAATATGTTTTACTGAATATTCTGTACGTTTTTATGCAAATATTATTCAGAAATTAAACATTTTTTAATAAATGAATCGTAATAATAAATACTATTTTGAGTAACATACATTATTAATTTCATCCTTTGAAAAAAATTGTTTGAACACGAGTAAATATATTGATATTTAAAAATAAAACCGATATGTCATTTTCATCTTTTATTATTAAATTGAACATTTCTAATTTGAAATCTTATACTAAAAACATCTATGAATGTATTTATAGATTTCACGACAATCTGTATTGGAGACAATTATTCGAATTTTATAATAAAACACAGAAATAAATAAATATTTTTAATTACGTTTTGTACTGAAACTCAGTAGTTATCTGAGATAAAATTTATTGATGAAATATTATATTTGTGTAATTGATATTTTATTAAAATGATAAAAATACTCTTTACCATGAAAATATTTGTATAAAATCAATATGAATTTCAATAATCTCACTGTCATTTGCAGAGTTTCAATTTGTATCATATTGAAAATTTCCAACGATTATTTTACTGATGAAATAAGTTTTAATTTTGAATTAATGTATTTTTAATTACTCATTTTGACATTTATAAATAAAACTTGTGATTAAATATGAAAATTTTTAACCCTTTGGCGTTTCGTTGTAAAAAATAGAATGATCTTTTTTGCAATAATTAATATTTTCGATAAAAAAGTAAATCACATCATTATTTTAAAAAATTATAGTTCATTCCTTGTTTCAAAATTAATATTTTTTATTTTAACCAAGAATATTAAAACAAAAAAGTTTTCAAGCATTAATTTTGTTTTTGTCAAAAATATATTATTAACAGAAAAATATTTTTAATAGAGCAAATAGTGCTACCCGTTTTAATCACTATTCTAAGACAAAGAAATAATTAGCTTAATTAGTGAATCAATTACTTTAAATTCGCCAGCTGTGAAATTTTCATTGTCTTTATAATTAATTAACTGTTTTTTTTTACAAAAAAAATATGAGTAAGACTGTTTGTAACGATATACGAATCGTTGTTCGTTGTTGAGACAAAACTGTTTTCATTACGAAAAAACGAAACTGAAGTACAGCGAGGAAATTAAAAAATGCATATTTAATTTTATGATTTTCAGTAGACACCGAAAGAGGTGTATGTACTATATGCACCTGTCTGAAATATCTGAGATCAGTTTGAAAATAACTTGGAAGGTGCAATAAAAAAATTAAGAAAGATGTGAATGAAGTAGTTTTCTCCATAGACATAACACTTTATGATTTGATAAAAATCACATTTCTTATTGATTAAATAAAAAAAATAATTCAGAAACTCTCATAGATTTTGTGAAATAAATTCTGTTTGAAATTGAAGAATAGAATGATTTAATTTATTTCAAATTTTATTTTTCTTAACCCATATTTCATTCATTTCATTAATGTGTTAAAATGTTCATAAATTGAATTTTAATATTTAATTAAATATTTTTTACAAAATTTACTGTTTTATAAAATTAGATAATTCATGTTTTTAAAATAGAGATTCATCAATGAATGCAGATTTTATAAATACTGCTTAGAAAATAATATATAGATTTCTTGTTAGTAAATAATTACATTAAGAGTTATTAAGATGTTAAAAATGGATATCAATTTTATAACAATTAAAGTTTAAATAGTATTACTAAAAATGAAAATAATATTAGAATCAAGTAAAAATATGGAATATATAAACGATTGTATGGTATTTTAATTAATTATGTATGATTTACATGTTATTCTACTGGAATATTGAACTGAAATACTTTTGAAAATTATATTTTTTGGTTATAATTTTCCATTAATCTAATATTGAATAAAACTGGACATTAAATTTGTCTCAAATTGTCAAAGGGTCTACAAATAGTAAACAGGGACATATATGTAGACTATGAATTAATACATAAACATATTTTTAGTATATATTCCAATACAATTAGAAACATAAATTAATTTTATTTTGATATTTACTGTTGAAATTATTGAACAGATTCTCTGAATTGAATTTTAAAGATATCCAGTTGAAGTCAATCGAACATTTGTGTAAAGAAAACTAAAATGATTGATTACTGTACTTTCTTTTTTGCGTTTTTTTTTGTTATCTTTTTAAGTAAATTTCTATCATTGTTGATCGTTCTTTCCTGAGCTCAAATCAATATAAAAACAGGCTGCAAACCGATATTTAAACAGTTATTTTCAAATATGAAGATATCGGTTTAAAGCGATTATATACTTTTTTATTGAAAATACCGATAGAACAACAAATAAAGTATAAAATACACTTTAATACATCGTATAAAGTTTGATATAAAATAAAATATGGAGGTGAGATGGCAAAGAAAAAGAATTAATTCTGCAGCGTAAGTAAAAAGAGTTTGGAAAAAATGTAGAAGATTGGAAAAGTGTGAAAGGAAAATATTTTTAAAAATGTTTAAAATGTGAAAAATGAATAAAATTTATATATGAGTGTAGTACAAATTTTCAAATAATAATATCACGATTTAGATGAGGCCTGTGAATGTGAGAAACCACAGAAAATTTTGCGAGAATTTGATTAGAAAACTGTCAAGTACTAAGTTCAGAAATAAATCAATATCAATAAACAAGAATTTAATTATGAATTAAATAATCGAAAAAGTAAATAAACGCATTATAATATTTAAAACTATGAAACTGAGTAAACAGAATTTCTACAAAAGGGTGTATATATATATATATATATATATATATATATATATATATATATATATATATATATTAAATTGATATTACCATTCTATTTATAAAGTTAAAACAAGAATATACCATATTATGTTAAATTGTATTAAGACCCACGTTAAAGTTGTTAGAATCTGTTTGACTATGTAACAGAAAATCTATGTTGTCATTTTCAGACGCTCTACCTTTTTCTGTAAAATATTATTACTCTTGTTAGAAATGGTAGATTGAAATCTATATAATACGAAAAAAATATAAGAATAGTAATTTTTGAAAGCAATTTTTGTAAAACATGACTTTTTGATATGAAATATATAACCATAATAAAATTATCGATATAAAATAAATTATCCAATTAAGAGAACTATATTGTTTTATTTCCAATATAGTAAATTTCGTTGCAATTATCTTAAAGGCCATTAAAAATGCTCTACTTTTCGGTATACTGTTAATATTAAGAAAGCAGGCATAAATGTGACATTTGTTGATATATATCATTTTGAATCTGATACGAACCTCAAAACGGCATCGCTTAAAAAAGCGTAGACAAAACGTTTTACGTGCCATAAAACATTGAATACAATAACACATACATATCCGCGATAATGACTCTTCATGCCGTGCTTATCACACAAGAAAATCGTAGCAGTTAGAGGGCTACGAGAACGAGCACCGTTGTAGAACGATTTGCGGCCAGCGGCGTGGAAATCGGGCGGGGTCGGTTTGCTGTTTGCGGGGCGCACGCGGTCTCCGAGATGATAATTTAAATTGCTATTTATCCTGGAATTGTGTTTGCCTTTGAAATCATGAAATTGCTCCTGAACCCCAAAACGAGGACGGTGACTGTGTTGCTACAGCAGCCAAACATATAGCACAAACCATCCGACATAGAAATGTGTTTGAATGTTGTCGCTCCTGCTGCTATCTCTATACGAGTATCTTTCGTTTGGTGTTGTGTTTCGTGTTTTTCGAGGGTGTTTGTTCCACTCTCGAGTACCTATGTTCTTTCATCGCCGCGGTTAGATGTCGCCATCAGCGCGAAAAGTTGTACTTGTGCAGGTATCGTGTGGTTTTCTATTTGTGTATAAGTGTATGTGTTTGTTTTGTTTGTCTTGATTTGGAAACTCGGTGGGCTGTGTTGTTGTTGAATACAATGTTTTTTCTGCTATTTATTTTTTTAGCCGAAACATTTGGAAATAATGATCATATTGTTGATGTTTTATATATATATATATATATATATATATATATATATATATATATATACTCATAATATTCTTTCCACTTCAACGAAGAATAATAATATATATATTTATTTTTCGTTACAACGCTATACAGAAGTGAACATTGATATTTCTCGCTCGATTACAGTTTTTTTTTACCTTTCACGCGTTCCTTTTTAATTTTGAAAGAAAGCATACGAAGTTATTTCATAAAAAAATATCTAACATTCAGTTAACACGCATATGATAACTTTAAATATTTTAATTTCAAGAAACATTTATTTAAAATAAAATATAATCGTGTATATGAATGAAATGTTAACTGTCAATTGTTGAAAGATTATCAATCAAAACGGTTTTTTTTAAAAAAAAATAATATTTAATTTCACTGGACTTTAAATTTTCTTTATGAACTGAAATTTATTAATATAGTAAAATATTCTATGAAAAATAAATATGTAAATAAAATTAAAACATTTAAATTCTTTCAGAGAAAAATGAATATATGTGTATAAAGTGAATATCTGTTTGTCTATCTCTACCTCATATACTCCAACGCCCTTTGATCTATCAAGACCAAACTTTGCCAAGTTACTCCCTATGATTCTGCAGATGACATAGTATATTCGAGAACTTCTTCAATAATCCTATTTCAAATATATATTGATTATTCCACGAATACTCACATTATTGGTGTTTAAGGAAACATAAACACTTAAATAGGAGATATAAACTTTGAAAATTGAACATAAAAATAAATATATGTACTCCTTTGAGAGTGGTCTCGTTAAAAATATTCTATTTCAAAATTGTTCAAAAACGTGTTGGAATAATAATATTGATGTTTGGTTTTTGAATTTTCAATTTTTCTACATGCTGTTTAGACTCTGAACATACAACGTATATATATATATATATATATATATATATATATATATATATATATATATATATATATATATATATAGTAGGGTGCTTCGCATATTGCTTGATGCGCTCGCCCACTTATCAATTATAAGCATGTATATGTAACAGAATGAAACAATAAACATATTTTTTAAAACTCATTTATGTCTATAAAATTATTATCACAGACAGATTGCAACGTGTTATTTTATATATGAGATAAACATATTACGACGTCATAAATAAATAAGTCAATGTCATCGAATTTTTGTGGATAAATTTGATTATATATATAGCAGTATTTGTCGAATTACATTTGAAATTAAATGTGTAATTTAAAAAAATTCAATTCATTAAAATGTAAACTAGTACGAAACATGTTATGACATTAATATATTTAGATACAATCTAGAAAATTTTATCAAATATCACTATATTAAAAGCATGTCAAAAATCGTTTGGTTTTTTTGAAAAGAACGATTTTGTTAATTTTAATTTTTTGCTATTTAAACTAACTACATACTAAAAGTACAGCAAACTGGAAGAAAAACTATTGAATTAAATGTAAAAATTCTAAATTTGATAAAATTGTAAAAATAATATTTAAATAAATTAATGAATAATAAATTGTTAGTTTATACACTAATAGTTTAAACAAGCTTCAATCGTAGTTTTCTAATTTGTGTTACACACTGATATGACGGGGATATTTTAGCCTGTAGTTGTGATACACATTGTTATAATTTTTTTACAGATGAGTAGAAGTAAAGGTTTTTACAAATTTCTTAAAATAAAAAAAAAACGAAACTGTTTTTCCAATGATTTAAAATTTTATAAGATCTGAAAATATAACTGAATCCTACGTGCATAACTCCCACTGTAAATTGTCAGAATATTTCAATTTATTTGGCGTATAATATTTAATATTTGAAAGAAGTAGTTAGAGAGCCATATGTAATGACTAAATTATAAAATTTTAATTGATTTTCAGAAATTAATATAAAAGGATCCAAATTCATATCAGCTGCTCTAATTATTCCATACGAATAATATATGTACAATTATATTTTATATAAAATATAAGATTTGCTAACAAACAAAAATTGTGTACTTAGTGAAATAATAAATAAAAAATGAAGGTTTTAATTTGAATATATAACTAATTAACTGAATTTGGATATCATATTTAAAAATTAAAATAACTTTTTGTCCCAATACAGAAGCAATTATACAAATGCGATTTTTTAATTAAATTAGTACATTTTTAAACAGACATTACATACGTTATAAAATAAAGAAATTTGATGACAGAACTCTTAATATTAATCGTGACATTTTCTAATAAAATTTAAATGAGTTTTATACATATATATATATATATATATATATATATATATATATATATATATATATAAATATATATATATATATAAATATATATATAAATATATATATAAATATATATATTAATATAAATATATATATATATATATATATATATATATATATATATATATATGCAAAATTTGTATAAAAAAATTAAAAACAATGCTCTTAATTGAAATGATAACGTAAATTTTCAGTTCCTTGCACCAGACTGTACTGAGTCAATAGGAAATTCAGTTAAGACATGTAGTATATAATAACATTATAACAATATGTAACTCTAATGTAATTAAAACATTAATTTCTATAAAACAATTATCCTTACCGTATATACTAATTACTTTACCATGCAAGTGGAGTATTTCTTAAAGTATATAACGTTGACAATAGAGTTTCATTACCTGTAACAAACAAACAAAAATTAGTTGTAATTTAAAAATATCGTCGGTTTTACTATCAGAATAGTGAATACACTTTAAATAGCGTAACATTTACGTAAGTGGATTATCCAATACTACGGCACATCTCGTATTTTGTTCACAGAACAGCTAAAGAAAGAGCAGATAAAACATGCAAAAACAAAGAAAATACATCCTGCTGTGTACAAACAGTGAATAACAATGATCACACAGAGTTCACGAAAAATAGGAAAAGTGTTTTTTCGACGTGAATTTATATACACATGTACGACATATACACATACGGACGTACTTTGTATTCTGTTTATTAATTTGTTGTAAAAAAAATGTATGTTAAAAAATCAAAAATTTTATCTTTTTTCAAAAAAATACATTTTATTAAATATATCTTTTCTATCATAAATCATTTCCGTTCTAATTAGTACACTTTTTGATTTTATCTTTTTTTTGTATATATTTTTAAAGATAAACACTTTTTTATAACTATCTAGTAGTTTATAAAAACATGACATTATATATATATATAAATATATATAATGACATGTAAATAGAAGAGTTGATAAATTACCTGATTAATATGTTAAGTCAAAATTAGAGCTTGTGGCAATTTTTCAATTTATTCTGAAGAATTTTTATTATTTTTTATACATATTTTAATCTACACTCTTATTATAATAAGTAATCGTGATTTGTAGTTTAAACCATTTGTTTTTTCCTTATATTTCAAACTAATCTGTATAACTTGAAAGAAATTATTTGAACTTAATATCCATTTAAAGGTATTTTTATGTAAAAATTAGTGAAGTAGAGTTAAATAAGCATGGTAAATAAACTGTAATGAATTATTACATATTAAATTGTAAAAATGTATAGATTTCTAATTATTTCTAAATAATATAAATAAAATTTCTAAATAATATAATCTAAAAAAAATAGTAAAGCACGATAGAAAATTAAACTTAAACACCAGTTCATTAAACAGTATTCGTACATTTAAAAATCATACAAATTGTGAAAAATAAATAAAGAATAGAGATAATTTGACAATTTTACTGATCAAATAAGAATCATTTTTATAAAAATATTTAACAGTATGAAATATACTATTTTCAGTCGAAAGTTATTTTCCATGGATGTCATTAAAACGATGAAGTGAATTGGAATAACATTCAATAACTTTCTAAGAAAACTACCAATTTTAAAAAGTCATAAAAATATACAGTGATGGAAGAAATAAGATTCTCATGAAATAACTTCTTTTCGATAGAAACATGAATAAATAGGTAGAACTATTTTTTACATTCCGAAGGAAAATTTACGATTCCTTATCAATAACTAGTGATCTCTTAAACAAACTTGTTGAATAAATGTACTATATATATATATATATATATATATATATATATAAAGCAATCTGTTTTAAAAATAAATACAATTTATTAAACAACAATATGTGAAAGAAAAGTGTTTATTACTGTGAAATATAAGAAACATACAAGAATGAACAATAAATAAATATGAAAATACATCTGTCTATATATATATATATATATATATATATATATATATATATATTATATGAATTGTGCGGGAGAGCTGCTACTGTTTTACATAACAATAAAATATGTCTTGGTATGAATCATGTGACAGCGATAAGCGGGGTGTGTAGAAACAGGCACTCGCTTTATAAAAGGATTTAGGATAAAAGGGGTCGCTGAACGAATAAAAAGTAAGTGTGTTGAAGGAACTGCAAAGTGGGGGTAATTAAGTAAAAAACAGATGCAATTAACTTGGCAATGTGAAACTGAATAAAAAATCTTTTTGTCTTAATTCCAGAAACATAAACCCGGACGTGGGATATATAACAGTACGGCGAGAAAGGCCACAGTATTGCGTTACATGAGGGTACCTCGTTCGATGCTACTTGACGGAGATTGTGATTTAAGTATAATTAAGATATTGTTTACATGCTTCATTGCAATGAAAGATATATATATATATATATATATATATATATATATATATATATATATATAAACAGTAAAAGAAATGTTTATATTAAAACATAATTTTACTTTACTAATTTACAAAACGAACATCAATGATTATTTATAAAAAAATGTATATGTAAAAACGTTCAGATTTGTTAACATTAAATTATACAAAAAGTACACAGTTGAAAATATTTTAACTGACAAACGCCTCAAGAAAAATGTAAAAACAAAAACAGGATATTATTAATTATTCAAGAAATTAACAACAGTAAATTTATATAAATGAGAAATATCCATTTAATTGAATATATTTATAAATTTATACTGTATTTATTTGTTGATTTTGTTGTTAAGTGAATACAATTAATAATTAATTTTCATTTACAAATTCATACAAAATGAAATAAAAGTGCATTTAGACAAACAACGGTTGGAGAATTGTATATTTTTGTGCACGTATGTGGGCATATAATTAATATTTGGTAAAATACATACATCAATAATCAAAATAAATCAAGTTTAAACAATATAAATTATATAAATTATAAAAATCCTTGAAGCGGAAACATTTTAGTTTAATTAATGAATATTTGGTTATTTTAGACTAACATACATATTATATATATATATATATCAAACATTATTTTAGTCAAAAATTAAAAAAATATATTTTACAATATACAGTTTAAGCAACAATTTTTTACTAATATTACATTTTAAAATACAAATAGTACCTGATACATAATTATTTTTTAAAAATAATTAATTGTATTACGTAATTTTACTTTTGAAACGAAAAAGAATTCTTTTCTGGCACGTTTAATAAATAACAACCTTAGTTAACACATAATTATTTTTTCTTATAAAATATCAGGAAAAATAAACGTGTTGAATTTTTCGCAGATATTTCTGAATATTTTATATTAAAATATATTAAAAATTATAATACTGCTTTATATAACATGCTTTTATAAAAATAAAAGTGTGGGTTTTTTAATGACGGTGTTTTGTGGATGTTTAAGTATAACATTTACAATATTTTTTTCTGATCAAAGTTTTTTTTTCTTTACTTTATTGGTCTGAAAATAATGGCAATGCAAAAATTAAAAATCATTAATAATCAACTATTGAACATATCTGGTCACAATAATTTCTGGTGATTTGTGGGATAAATCACAAATTTGTGATACGATTTAAAGGTTTATGTAGTATAAAAATTTCATAAACTCATATAGGGAATTTAGTGCAGATGTCAAACTCATTAGGTCTTGCTCTGATAAACTTTAAACACTTTTGATTCCTTAAAAACTACTTATATGAATAAACGTTCACAAACAAAAAAGACGATGTTAATAATATTATTAGTGAATTCATTAGAACAAAGACTCAAAATTGTTATCCAGAGATAATAAAGTACAAAAGTTAAACGTTTTTTTTATTAATGACACCTCATATATCATTTTTGTAGTTTTTTTTATGAACTAATTCATTAGATATTCTCTTTTTTGCATGACTGAGTCCTATTTTTACATTAGTTTGTAGAAAATAGTATACAAATGGAAAAATTATACTAAAAAGAAGAATATCTAACTGAGTAGTCATTAAACAAAACTATTATTGATTCATAGTCATATAATTAGAAAAAATATATAAATACTTATATTTAAAAGAGTTCGTGATTCGAAAACATTTAAGACGAAATGAATTTTTTGGAATGAAAAAAGGGAACAAAGAAAATCTTACACAGATTGCTTTTTTATTCTGAATGTCGTTATTTCTATATAAAATTTATTAATTATGAATTTCATTTCAGAAAAGGAGAATAATGACTTTCCATAATTATATATTTTTATAAGACAATATGAAATTTATTTATTTATTTCTTAAATGAAAATCTATCTATACAAATGAATTTTTCTCATATCACAAATAACACATGATCAGCTATCATTTATTGAACAGTTTTGATCAGAACTTTTTTTATGGATTGTGATATTTATTCACAGTGATAAACAGTATAGTTGCTTAATTCCATAGTGAAGTAAAATAAAATTCGAAAAATTCATATATAGCTCGTATTAATACTAATTTTTATAACAGAAAAGTTAGTAAATGACGTGAAACTAGTTAATATTTGTAAGATAAGATAAAAAATATATGATAATTTTAAATCTTTTGATTTATATATATATATATATATATAAAGACACAGAGAGAAAGAATAGAAAAAAGATAAAATATCATTGTTAGAACTTTATAATATCCCTATTCTCTGTCAAAAAAAAGAAAACTCCTAACCTTATCGCATCATAAAAAAGCCTTTCGGCCTAACAAAAGTGACATTAACCGTAATCTCTTCAATATGTTCCGCGTTAAGCTACAGTTGAATAGAAAAAGAAGTAGCAAGTTTGTTCGAATGCAGGTCTTTCCAATCTATCCTAATTTAAATTAAAGAAGCGTTGTGTGGTGTCTTTTATAACACGGAAAGCCATTCTATAGTGAATACTATATTCAGTGCATAGTGGTGGCTATATTGTGTACAAGTAATTTCTACAAATATATATATATATATATATATATATATATATAACATAGAAAAGACATCGTAAATTTTATTTTATGTTCTGAAGTGACTTTTATTTTATTAAAGAATCATTGAAGTGAAATAGTAGTTTAAAAACTAGACCACAATAAATTTAACGAAAACAAATAAAAATCGGTTTAAAATATAAAAAAAAGTTTTTATATTTCATGGTGACACTCTGAAAGAAGATAATTCAACATTTAATTATTGTGCTATTCTGGTCGCATATGTTTTCATGTTTTCTTCGCAATAATTTCAGTTAATTTACAGTGTTGTTAAAATCTAACAGCTGGTTACTGACTTTTTAATTCAACTTTCAAAATAGACATATCAATTTTTATTATATTATCTAATCTTTAAAAAGTATACTTTAATATAAACATATTCTTAAGAGTTGACAAAATGAATAACATTTTAAATGTGAAATAATCTAGGGTAATTTTTTTTCATGACAATTAAAACATTTTATTGGAATATTTTCAAAAGTATTATTTGTGGGTTACAAATATCAGAAACTGAGTCCATTAAAAATTAATTATCTTTCAAATCAACAACCGGATCAAAATATTAAAAGAATTAAATATAAAAGTCTAGAAGTTTACAATTTAATATTAATTTGAATACATATAATTTATTCAAGCGTTATAAAATATATTAATATAATCTAATAATAATTAACACAGCAAATTAGATGGACTGTAAAAAATAGCATTAATAATATTAATTAACTATGAAGTTTACATTTTTGCTCATAAGTACACGGTTGGTTGTTTAAATGAAGATAATGTACATACCATAAAGCTCACATTACGTCCCTTATCTTCCCATCTCAACTTCTATATTTATATCAACATGGTAAACAATGTTTCGCCGAGCAACCTATAAGAAGGTTAGGTACCAATCCCAAAGGGAATATACGCTGGCAAGTAAATGAGTAAGATGGGCTAAATAGAGAGTATAACTAACTGTGGGAATAACAGCCCTTTTCAGATAAGTATAGTTGAATACGCGAAGAAAATCTTAATAGAAAAACTATTTTAAGCTAATTGGAAGCACTATTGCAAAAAAATAATTACTTAAGTAAACGTGATGTTTTATTAGGTAAAACATTTTAGATTAAAATGGAAATGTACCCAAATATTTGATTACAAACTGAGAGACAAAATTGCTTAGTATACAGATTATACCTAAAATATTATTTATTTTTAAGCGATATTCATCTTTAGACACACAAATTTTCTAAATAAATTATGGAAAAAAATGTTAAAATCTACTTATTTTTTTAAGTAAACACACACACACATATATATATATATATATATTTTTCATTCTGGATTAAAACATAAAACAAAAAAACTGTAAAAACAAAAAAAGTCCAAGCCTAAAAATATATATACTTTACTAAATATAATCTTTATATAAAAATGTTTTAACAAAATTGTATTATTAAATATAAGATATTATTATCTTAATTTGGTACCAATAGTTTCTTATACATTTTCAAATTAAGAATCAATAATACACTGAAAAGAATGAATATAAAATCAAAAAATAAAAAAACAACAAGAATACGAGTATAAACTTATAATTGCTATTTAAAAATATGGATTTTATATTTAATAATGATCCTGTTTCAACCACAACCACAAAAATTGAAAGTCGATTTTGACCACAAAACGTACAATTTATTATTCATTTTATATAGTATTAATTTCTTTAAATAATTCGTATTATATAATTTTAGTATTACTTTTTTTATTTAAATCCAATTTTATATTTTTATTTGCAATAAAAAATATTCTATTTTAAAGATCTAATAGTAAATAAAACTTAGTATTACTTCTTAATTGAAATAAGTATTATATATATATATATATATATATATATGTGTGTGTGTGTGTGTGTGTGTGTATGTTAATGTGTATATATGTGTTTATGTGTAGGTATGCAATGATATCTTCTACTATTTAAAATTAAATCCGTTGTGTTTATAGAATTAGTTTCATTAAATAGCCACTAAAAGGTTTCCTTCCATTTTCTAACAGTTAAACATGTAGTAAATATATGACAGCATTATATAATTAAAAGTTAACATATAAAAATAAGTTTGTTCTTTTAAAAATCAGGTAATTAATATTTATGGGTAGAAAATGTTTTAAAATAATATTAAGAGGCTGTAAGTATCCTTTTGCAAACTCAAAATGTTCAAACAGTAACTCAGATCGACGAGAAGATGTATATACTACAATACTACCATATTCTCTGTATATATAATAGTCTTTGCAATGTGACTTAAGTTTAAAATACAGTGAAGACATTTCCGAACATATATTATTTCTGATATAAAAATGGAGAAAATTAATAATATTTACTATTTTATCAACTCCGCCTGCAATTGTGTCGGATGGATTGAGTAGTTCGATGCAATTTTTGCCGATCTCAAGCCCGGATAAAGGAGGAAGGTTAGAAGACAACGTTAGTACCCTACCTTCCGCAAAAACAGAAGAATGCTCATAGAAATCACAAGATACCTCGGAACAGGAACAACTGTGTGGACAGGATGGGAGTAACTTGCCCGCGTTTGTGAAAATGGATGACCTTCGGGAAAATACCTACACTACCGCTCAAGAGATCGGCACAGGGCCGGAAATCTCATCCACCGAGCTCGAGTGAGAGGCACAGCAACAGGAGAATGCTCCTAGCTTAATAATAATAATAAAAAGACTATTTTATTACTTCACTGTTAATAACTATAAGCATTAATGAAGAATATTCTTTCGATTTGAGTGACCATTATCATATATAATAATAAATGTTACTCAACTCAAAATAATTTCCATTTGAAATAGTTTTGGCACTGTAATTAAATCAATTTTAAAAAATTAATTTTCTACTTATCCCACAAAAAAAAAAGAAATATTTTTGATCAAAAAAGTTTAATACTTAATTAACCATCATTTTTGATTGTTGCTTATGTACATTTCAATGGAAATTTAACCATTCGTACAGATTAAAGTAAATAAAAATGCATATAACATAAATGTGGAATTACTGAAATAAAAACGTTCAATTATACTCATGATAAATTGTTCATAATTCTTATTAAAAGTAATCATTTCTGAATAATAAAATTAACTTTATTCTGCTTTCTTATTTGTAAAATAACGATTTAAAAGTCAAAAAGACAGAAAGTAACGCTGCACCATCCAAATGTCTATGCAAACTTACTTCTAAGATTTTATTATTCAATTTTATATTCTCATATTGAAAATTAACAATTATTTTTTTAATGAAATATACACATTGAAATAAAAATATACTTTAGATTTCATTTTGTAACTTTTCTAATTTCTTATAACAAAGTGAATTTTGTCATTTTGAATTTTCAATCAAACATAAATATTTTTTTAGTTAATTCACTTCTCGAATTTAATGAATACTTATTTACTGATATATATATATATATATATATATATGAATGATAAAACAATATGGAGATAAATTAGTTAATTAAATTAATAGTCTGTTTTTTCTATAAAATAACTCATTAATAAATGTAATAGATTTGAATCTAAATCAGCCAGTAATAAAATCAATAAAATAAACGAAATGAATAATTAAATATCAATAAATTAATTACACGATCGTAATAATGAAAGGAGATAACAATAGCAGTTTTACAATTCACAACATAAAGTTTACGTTGAAAATTAAATAGGTCAAAAAGAGCAAATATTCTAACCAACCCTTACAAAGCATATAAAATACCATGACCAAATTACGACCAATAAAACCGCGAACGGATTCATTAGTTTTTATTGCACGTTTATTAAGTTTCCTACGTTCATTACGTAATTATAGCACACATTAAAGTTTTGTAAATGCAAGCCTATCAGTAAATTGCACACAATCAGGTCAAAAGGTGCTAAAACATAAAATGATATGCTTTTATATGCACGTTGTAATCATTCGTTTGTAAGTAATTTGTAAGTAATTGTCTGTGTAGAGAATCACGAATGGAAATATTATTGTTAGAAATAATTATATACAAAAGTATATACATGTATACAAAATGTGAGCAGATATGTACATAATTGTTCTAGAATTAAAATCAATAAAAACTATACTAACTAGCAAATGAAATAGTATGAGAAAATACACAGTTGCGTACTAATTATTTGATAAAGACCGGTAATAATTTATGTGCAGAATTTTAAAACATTTAAAGTAGAATTTTTGAAGAGTAATACAAAAGTATTTGTAAATACTCTGCCATCTAAAATGTATTTCCCTGATTTATTAAATACAGTTGCTTATTTATAAGCTGTTTTATTAGCAGTAAATTACGAATTTTAAACTATATATTTATAGTATCGAAATATCTCATTTTTAATCGTAATTTTACTAATTTATTTACAAACACTTATTAAACAATTTAAAAACATTACTTTTTTCGAATACCTGCTTTTAAAAAATTAATAGTTCAGTATGTCCTCAAACTGATTATATATTGAATACATTCAAACTTTCATGACATGTAGCACAAATTAACTGATTAGGGGATGCCATCGTGAAGAGAAAATTCTTTTTAAAGCTCCAATGGATTCGTTTCGCGTTATTGGACAAACTGGTAGAAACTGAGAGCTTCTTACACTTTTCTTAAATTATAATTAAATTTTAGGAATGAATTTTTGACTCGCTCCATAAATCACAATTTTTATTTGATCTGAAATGCTAAATTATTGTTTATGGATTATTTTTGATTGTTGCTTATGCGTGTTTAGATGGCGATGTTGTCATCGTCAAAGTGCTATGGACTTTAGTGCTTTAAGAATGGTGGCTTCGTAAACAAAATGATTAAAAAAAATTAGTAGTTAGTGAGATAAGTAACAATTCCATTTGTGAAAGTGAATTTAGCAAGTGGCAAAAGAGTATTATGGATATTTGATTTAAAAGTACAATCATACTACCATTATTTTATTCTGGAATGTTTCAGTGTTTCAGGAATGAAAACATAATTCCTTTTTCTTCTTTTAAGTATTGTAACAGAATTTTAGAAATCTTTTTACTTGTTTAATAATACATAAAACTGCAGTCAAATTGTTTTTATGTATTATATTGGATGCTTATGTATTTAAATTTTATTTTACACAAGGGCCTTTGTTTCTTTCACAAATGCTTTATTTTCTACTAATTTTCTTTATCAAAATGACCAACTATTATTATTTTTCCGTTATTCGTTATTGTTTATTCTGATCTTTTGTATTTTGATTTTTTATATCGATACCATACTCTTCAAAGTGTAGGAACCAAAAAGATTACAATACCGAATTTTTAACTGCAAAATTTTACTTCTTGTTTAATTATTATGTAAAATAATTAATTATGGATCAATACGTTAATATTTCCTATATCATTTTTAATAAAATAAACGCGGATAAAATTAATTTGATCAATAAACTTAATACATGAATTTATGATTTAATCTCCAAACGTATCAATAACAATTTAAAACGATCATCTTCTGTGATGGATTGAAACGAGTACCTTAAACATTTCATATTATCATCGTTTTTCAAATAACTTTCTCATTTTACTTTCCACTCTCTGTTTCGTTTTCGCCATATATTTTATGTAGGGCACCTGAAACTTGATATTTTTCACGTAAATTAATTTACTGAAAGTCTCTCTTTTATCTATGCAATATAAGTGTATTGGAGCGCCAATCGTTAATATTTTAATATTAAGTGACAGCACGGTTGTGTCATATAGGTCACGCCAATGTCATCTAGTAATTCAAAACTGTGGTCGGGTGACATCGCTCGCTTGGCTGGATAATATTTGTTTGCTTCTATTTTGAAAATAAACTCGTCAACCTACGTATACACCGTCATGAATAATGAAATCTTCTAATGTAGAACGATACATTCCGCAGAGTCGACGTAGAAATATGATGACGGGAATGGGATTTTGCATACTAATTTTATTTCAACAAATTCTCTTGTCTCTCTCGGTGTCTCTCTATTTCTAATATTGTTTCCACAAGAAACGCAGCAAGGCGTTCACAAATATTCGGGAAAAACGAAAAATGATGTAACGGATCAAAATAATTATAGATACCTATATGTATGTATATATATATATATATATATATATATATATATATATATATATATATATATATATTTGTGTGTGTATGAATATATAGATAAATTTTGCAGAATATGATTTAATAAAAAAAGACAATAGTCTTCTTCTGATGTAATTAAATGTACTTTTAGAATTGTTTTCTTTTTCATTTTTTAAATGTTAACAGATATTTTAATGCTCTTTGAATGTTTGCCACTGTCATTCTTTCTATATTTCACTACGGCATAGTTTTTATACTTTTGTCATCTCTGAGTGTTTGAACTGGTTTTTGAAAACTGTCGAGTCTTTCACACGTTTTACCGATAGTCGTGGTTTATTTTTAATACATAAAAATTGAAATACTACATGTATTTATTTGTTTATATGATATTTATATTTTTATATATTCTAATGAATTTAGTTTAGTTCAAACATTTCTTATTTGCTTTTATTGTATTATATTTTCATTATATTGTTACTCTTTTCACAAGCGGACTAATATATCGAATTGAAATACCGAACTGAAACTCTAGTTCTGTTTATATACTGCGTAGTATAAACAGAGTGAAACTACTGAAGTAAAATAACATTTCGGCTGTTTTGTTAATTGTTAGAATTAAATCTTATATGGATATTCCAAGCAACTATTTTTATTTTTCTTCACATTTCTTTAATTTACTATCGCAGTTTATTAACAATACACAATAAATAATATAAACAATTTTTCCGGGATTAAGTTATACAGATTGCCAATTTTAAATCAAACTGTAAGTTTATAAAGAATTCGTTTCCACAGCGTTTTCTAATTCAATATGAATAAATTCACTTCAGTTTCGCTCCATCTATAAAAGCATTTATATGCATATTAACTCAACTGTGGAGTAACAAATAGCTTTATTGAGACAATAACAGAGATCTAGTAATACATATCTAGTCTTTCGTAGGCATTCTGGAGCTTCTTCGGTTGAATTCCAGATCAATAAGACACAAAATAATTATTAACGACGTGAGTCATGAGCTTTTATGCTCGAAACTTATTCTAAGCAAAGAAAAGGGAGATAAGGTTCATCTAATTACATAACAGACCGGAATTGAAATTCCTATGTATAGTCCTCAATGGAAACTATGTTCAAAAATAAAATCGATTCTTTCAAAAAAACGGTGTTTAACTTGCTTTTTACCATACTTATCAAACGACCTTCATATATATATATATATATATATATATATATATATATATATATATATACATATACCTTTTAAGAAATTAGTATTACGTTGCTTAGACTGACCGAATATAAGAGAATGACTCAAAGCAGAATATTTGAAGAGAATATAACTTATTTAAACATAAAAATGAGTAATTTCATCAAGTTTATTTTTTTATTCATCCACATATAGTATGATTAATTAATAAATCGTAATAATCAAATTATTATTTTATTATAAATTCAGTTTTTTACGTACCTAAATATTTACATATATATATATATATATATATATATATATATATATATATATATATATATATATATATATATATGAAAATATATTTAGATTAACAAAACATAATTCTCCTTTATATATGGGTATAATGAAGGAGTGGCATATTTAAAGACTATTAAGTAAAGTAATAACACTGGAGACTTACTTTAATGAGTGTTAAGTGAATTATGAAATTAAGCAATAGAAACTAAGATAGTTTAGGAATTGTTACCAGACATTACATGAAAACTGTCTCAATTTAAATAAAACACAAAAATTGACGATTTAAAAATAAAATATACTCGTATGAAAACTGAATGTTTAGAAAATTTAAAAGATGAAATAAAATAAAATTCATAACTGTATTTTTATACAAAATTATAAATACTTGTTTATGATTGGTAGATGGTAGCTAGAGGTCATGGATTTGCTATTGTTCTATACACGTCAACACTTTGATCAGCGATGAATAAAATGTACTCGTGTATATTTTGTTGATATAATAATACTTTTATGTAACAATGTGAATAATTCCAAATCTTTGTGATGATATTATTTACACAAAACTGCACAGAAAAACAATGAACACAATGTACACGTATGTACATATGCAAATACACATATGTGTACGCTTAAACACTAGTGGAAAATATACACTGACGGTTCGTCAACCGTTTATTGTCGTCTCAATAACATGTTTACATTTCAAAGTGGGCAATTTACATTAAATAATCATCATCATTAGCTCAGTAGTTTTTATTGTTATTATTTCCTAGCATACTTTATTGCAATTTGAAACGCAATCACCTCAGAGATCAGACTAAAATTTGTATATATATATATATATATAAATATAAAAAAAATACATATAAAATCGATTATTTTAATATAAAATGTAACACAAAGTACATAGTTTCATGAAGTTCATAGCATCGCAGGTGTACTGTTGCTTATTTGTTATTTGAAAGTGTAATTTGTGAATTATTATGATAAAATATTTCTAAACTTCTAGGACTGAAAAAAAGTATAAATTTTATTACTGCTACTTTAATTAAATATACAAATGTGTATATATGATCTAAGTTTTAATAATTATGAATAAAAATATAAAATATTTTATATAGAATATGTTCATAATTTAACGTTCATATTTTTCTAACCTTAAAATAAATTAAATGTTATAAATAAAAAGGGTATATAATATATTTCTTTGTTAAAAAAATAACCAACAAATGTAATATATACGTAACCAAATTAACAGTATAAGAAGTAAAATAATGCTTGATATATTCTTGTAATTAATATCTGAATTACTTGCATTAAGAAGGTAGTATTTTTTTAAAAAAAAATCAGTAATCTATATATTTAAATGCTTTAGCAGATAAAAGACTGTATTTACTGAGATTATATCAAACGATAAAAATATTAATATTAAATACTATACAAATATTTAGAAGAACGAAGGCAAATTTGGGCTATTGGTGAAAATTCAGAACTTTCAAAAAATCCTTTACTTAATTCAAAAAAAAACATTATCTGAAAAGTGAAAATATTTAATCATTGAACTGGTCATCATGTAAATGGGTTCTAAAAACTATTATTACAAAAATAAAACAAAATGAGTAAAAATTAAATATCAATGTGAATGTAAAAAACAATTTCATAAAAAAGTAAATAATGTATTTTAAAAAAAAGTTTATAATATAATATACAAGTTCTACAGACTGAAATAACAATTTCCTGCACGTTGAAGCTTTGAAGATGATGGCGTTGACATCGAAATGTACATAAGCGATAATCGAAAATAATAATAATTTATTGAATATGTTTGATACAATAATTTTAATGTGGGATTGTGGGGTAAAATAAGAATTCATTTATGAAAAGAAATACTAAAAAGAACTTAGATATATCTATTATTATCTTTAGATTTTTACTAAACGTATACAATATTAACAGATATCCAATAATTTCAATTACAGATCAGTTTAACAATATACAAGGGAATTAAAACGCAGAGCTGTAAAGCAATTGTGAAATAAATTCAAGCAGGAAGAAACTGAGTACCGATACAATGCCGATCTTTAACACAATTGGCAGCTAATTATCTTTATTTGTATTTTTGCAATTACATCGTCACCCCGCCACTGTAAAACATCCACCTAGAGATAATTGCTACGACGATAATATTGACGACGATGGCGAATGACGATGATGATCCTTTCCCATCACCTCACCCTCGAACACAATGCCGTTTGTACCGGCATCGTGCACAACAAATAAACTTTGAAGTAACCCTTTCATTACACAATTACGCCTTGTATTCAAGCCCCCGAGCCGGCATTAGACGGCTGGAAACAACAGGGAAAGTGGCGTGAAGGGATGAAAACAACAACGACATCGGCAGCAATATGCTGGCCGCTGCCAATCACGTTGGATTACAATCGCAGCGGGGGGTGTGGACGCGCAAGGCTACCACAATCGACTAAAGTGAGTATCCATACTGTGGTTGTATATTGCTAGAGCGTAGCAGTGCACATTTTAAAGAGTAATGCGTCAAATACGAAAGCCCAACAATACATTCTTCAGCAGTAAATCATAATTAGCTCTAATAGGACATTGCTTACATTAATAATTATCTACCGACTCCAACCATGAAGGAAATACTTCAATGAACTATAATTTTTCATAAAAGAATCTGTATATATATATATATATATATATATATATATATATATATAAATGAAAATGAGAAAAAATATTACTTGATAAAAAATATCACTTTCCTTCCTTGACACAAATCATAATCTATTCAAAACCGAGTTAGACAGATATGACAAGCTGGTTGATGAACAATCAAATTTATTGAGAGCGTTTAAGCCTTAAATGAATGACATTTTTGCATTTTAAGTAATCTCTAAGCTACAAGAATGATAAATTGGCTCATAAGAATAAATGATATTGGATTTTTCAGTGAATTACTTTAGGTATTATTAAAATCAAATATAAATTGTAATTAAAAGTTTGATTCGGTTACATAGTGTTTTTAATTTCGAATTTAGTGTTCTAGATGTATTAAATGTTATTGTTATTATTAAAAATGTATTTTTCTTCCTATTTATATAACATTATAAAAATTAATTTCAAAATATAATAATAAAGAACAGTTTAAAAAAATAATAAATTATATGAGATATGTTCATAGTTAAGTTGCTGACCAATGTGTCAGAGTTTAAATGTAAAGTTCTAACATATGACATCTTTCATTGCGAATTAACAGCCGTAAACATTTAAGAAGTCTAAAAATTGGTGGTACTTTATACTTTTTTCTTTAATGACAGTAAAAAAAATATACATTATTCTCCTACTAATACGAAATGCTATTAAATAATATATTCGAATTTAAAATTATTACATCATTCAAAACTTTATGATTTAATCACTTAATGGGTTTTAAAACAATAAGTAAATATAAATGACGAAATAAAGACAATTACTGAATAAATAAACTAAATAAAAAATATCAAAAAATGTCGAACTTTGTAAAAAAATATATATTTTTAATTATATGATAATTAACACATCGTTCCATGTGAGATTTGTTTATATCAATGTCTATAAAAAAATTGTATAAACAGATTCCAGTTGTATCACATTCTGTACAAAGACACATTATTATTTATGAAATTTAAGCTTTATTTTTATCATTGATTTATAAAAGGTTTTGGGTTAAACGACATATTATATACATATAATATTTTATAGAATTTAATATTTCTTACTATATTGAATGAATTTATAATTTGTGAATATTATTTGTGAAAAAATGCACTTAGCAATCATTTCAGACTTATTGTTTTACATTCTCAATTAAAGATGATACACGAACGACAAACACATACCAAATGTTTGAAAGCTAGTCGACCAGGAACAGAATGGGTCTGAATACTGACACAATAATTATTTTATGGCATATTAATTGAATCAACGTATACCAACATTTGATTTTAAAATTGAGATTTAATATCATAATTTTAGTTGCTTTCCAAGCAAGTTTTTTTAAGAAAAATTATATATATATATATGTATTAATGTGATAACATCTAATAAGATCTATAATTGATAATTAAGAATTTTATATAAGAATGAATTGACTAAATTTTATAGAATATATTTTTTTAAAAAATTAAAATGGATATTTTTTTAAAAAATAAGGATCTATAAAATACTTATATTTTTCAAAATCGTACAAAGTTTGAGGTTATAGTAGGATTATGTTCTTAGAATACATTTATATATATGTATGTATGTATATATATATATATATATATATATATATATATAAATATGTATGTATATATATATATATATACTTCTTTGGACGTGAATGTATTGTGAATAGATAATAAGATTTACTTTTTTACCACCGAATTTCTATTAGCGATGGCATAAAAGAATTACTGATAACGAAAATCACAAGTTAGCTTCCGCGGCCTTATCGGCCAATTTCATTTAATGGATTGAAAAACGCGACCGATTTTTGTGTCCCCTCATTTGTTACGTCACTGGTACGTAGTATTTCGTAGAAAGGTAGGTAATGTAGGTGGAAGAGGTCGCTGGTTCGATTGCTTCGGCTATTATATTGCCAATATCCCGTAGAGACGAATTGCTATTTATACTGACAGTCAAGTAGTGTTTTATTGTCGATCCTAGTTTGGCGTCGATTGTTGAATGATGTGTTTTGTTTCGGTATTTATCTGGTTCGAGAGATATGCTAGTTATATTTGTGAATGTGCATAGACATATCTATGCGTATGCTTGTGTAATTTATTTAATCTATCCATTGTTCGTTATCAATAATATGCATATTATAATGGATTATTGTTGTAGTTCGTAAATTTATTACTGGTCATTTAGCTTGTTTCACGTAAAGTTATTAAAATTATATTCATGTATATTCAGTCGATGTACATGTTTAGTATTGATAATGTTTTTATAACTTAAATTTAATTATTGAAATTATATAATTATATTACTGAGATTAAGCAAAATTACAAACATATATATATATATATATATATATATATATATATATATATATATATAATATTTTTAATGACATTTCTTTACTTTCTTGTAATACATATGTTCTATTGATACTAATCGACGGTGTAAGTATTGATCTTGAAGTTCAACTAATTAAAATCCTTTTATTTATTCATAAATAACAATTTTAATGAAAAATATTACCAGCAACCTGTGTTTACTGCACCGTTATGGAGAGTTTCAAAACGGCGCCGGACTAAAAGAGTTAAAATATTAACAGAAAAATCTGAATTTCAACTTGTCCTAAATAAATATTTGAAGTAGAATGAATACTGAGAAACAATAATCAGAGAAGAGAGAGAAGGAGTTTCATATCGTTCACCTATCTTTAACATATGAGAGAAAAGAAAACTTCGAAAAGTGCTGTAGTGGATATCAATAGAAAAAGATGAGGATACATTCCTAGATGATTTACATTTCGAAAATGGAGAAAAGTAAAAAAGCAAGAGAGATAACTGATAACGTAACATAAGATAATGAGCTTTAATATTTGGAAATAATGAGGCTGCACCCAACCATACAAACTACACACACATTTAGGATAATATTTGATACAAATATTTTGTTAAATATTACCATCATTCAGTCTTTACCTTTAATTGTTCTTAAAAAAGATTTATTTTCTTAGACGATTACGTATGCATGATTATATATGTTTGTTATTAGCATATAAATTAAATTTATGCCAATTTATGAAATTTAATTAAACGTTCATTATGTGAAATTTAAAAAACAAATTTTTATAATATTCAATTTAAAGATAATATATGTTATTAATTTGCCGAGCACTCAAATTATTTTAGTGATATAAAAGAAACATACACTTACATCCATCCATCCATAAATACATACATATATATATATATATATATATATATATATATATATATATATATATATATATATAATGAAAAATATAATTACACATGAAAAAATTAATAATACTTTGATAATATCAAGAAACTAATGACTGATATAAAAAATGTAATAAGTAATTGTGTACAGTTTTTATTTTCATATAACCTATCATAATTTTTTATCGTTATTAATAAAATAGGCATTAAAAAATTCATATACTGTTTTTCATATTGTTTGGTAAACTTTTATGTGGAAAATTTAATAATTTATTGAGCACTAAATTTGATCCAATTTCAATTTTTTATTAGATTATTTCTGTTTATGAAAAAAATTTGATAATTTAACATTCAACAAATATTAATGATACAAATTTCAGTAAAAATCCATGGTTTAAAAAATAGTGAGATATAAAAGACCAAGTTTTGTTAGTTATTAAAAAAATTATGATAAAATATAACTAAAAACATTTTCTTTTAAAACAGGACTGATTTAAAAATTCTCGGATATATTATTATTATTATCCTTTTTTCTTTTTGAAATTAGAAAAATTTACAAAATAAAAGTTGACTATTGAAATTGACATTGATTGAGTAATTATTAATATGGGCTTATTTTTATTTAAGTGGAATAATTTGAAAAAACAACAAAGAGCACTAAAGATATAACTGCAAAAATTCTGAGAAGATGTAATTTTCATCTTTAAATAATAATCTTAATAATATTTTTTTGTATCAAGTGTATAAAAGTTTATTTCAAAAGAAATGTTTGAGGTTTATTTGAACTTTTTCGAGTAATCATGTGAATAAATAATAGCACAAGAGCAACAAGTTTTCAAGAAAATTTTGAAACAAAAAACCAAGTATCTGAAATATGAACTATTGACTTTTAGTTTTAAGAAGAGAATGTCTAAACCACGTCTGTTTATACATTAATTATTTAATTTATTTGAGTAAATTTCATCTTAAATAGGTTGCTTTTATTTACACGAATTTCACTATAACTTTCATACTGAGATCTAACTTCTAATAATATTGAAACAGCACTACTAATGAGAGTTGCCTGTCTTGTATGGTTACAAGTTTCAAAGCGTAAACTCTGTTCATAGTTATAGCTACAAGCTAAATATGTTACATTTTACAAATATTTGAAATATCAATATTAAAAACAAATGTTGAGTGGAAATAATTTTTAAAGGCTTTCAACAGAAGTATAATACAAATACATATACAAATATATATATATATATATATATATATATATATATATATATATATATATATATATATATATGTTCCAGAGAGATATCAAGAAATGTGTAAAAAGTGGAATTAAAAGATGAATTCGAAACCAAATTTGATAAAGTGTGCAGCAACAACTTACTGAAAATATGATTTTCTCCTGAAAAAAAGCAAAAAGTATAATGATACGGACTCACTGACTGTGTAGACACCGATAACAAATAAGTATACATACCGTATGAGCTTTCGACTGCAGAATCGTAAAATTCAACAAGTTACACGTAAGAGTTGATAGAGATATTGCAATACTCGTGAGACAAGCATTATCTCTCAACAAATAAACGTTATCAAAGCTCTGATACCGGTGGTGTTTCAAACTGGAAACCTTTAAGGACAAGCCATTGACTACAAAAGATATGCTTCAAGACATTTGATACTTATAAAATCAATTTTATATATACTTGTCTATATATTTTCTTCCCGCTGATTTTTTTTTATACTATATAGACATTTTATTCGGATTTTCATATCTTAACATTTTTCCTTTTGTTAAATGCTTTTATAGAAAGTAATATACCCACAAATCCATTTGCATGACTTTACAATATAAACGTGTACTGTTTCTTTGTTATAAAAGAATTTTATTAAGCAATAGTTCAAATATATTACTTAGAAAAATTGCTTTCAAACAAAAAGTTGTTGATAACTTGACATTTATAATAAATTTTGCAGCAGGATGTACTCTTCAATAACGATTTTAATTATTAAAACACTTGCACAACGAATAAATAAATTAATACAATTTATATTTTGTAAATTTAATTTCTTAAACTAATCATTTCTAATAGATATTTCTATTAGAAATTAGTACAGGTACTAAGTATGTAAGATTCAATATCTAGCTTGTTAAGCTAAAAAAGAAATTAGATTATCTGAAAAAAATCCTGTTACTAATTTGAATATAAATCAATTTACCTAGTTCTAAATATTAATATATACAAATTAAGGAATAAATATCAAAGATTAAATTTGGAAAAAAACTGTTATTATAGTAACATAGTTATTAGAGTATCATTAACTATTATAAAACTTTATTATTATTCTTTTTTTAAACTATAACTAATATTGAATGTGAAAATTTAAATTTCAAATGAAGGTATATTTTATGTGAAAATTGATTGTCGACAGCTATCAATCCATCAATCTTATACAATAATTGATCATAACACCCGTAATTCATCTTCATACACGTAGTTAATTATAATTAAATTAATATCATAAAATCGAATCCCACGCTGAAACGTGTCAACTTAAATATTATACTACAAGGTATATAATTGATTAATTTAATAGAATATTTTAAAGAAAAGTTCACTTATATTTTTCACGTTTCTCTAACTATATATATATATATATATATATATATATATATATACATAATATTAAAGTACTGAAAATAAAATTGACTTTTTAAATTACCACAAACGTAATAAATCTTTTTAATTAATTAAAAGTATTTAATCATAAGTTTTTGTTTCAAGTAAATATATTTTTTCATTATTATTAAATGTTTTTTTACAAATATTCAAGGTCTGTACTTTGTAAAACAAGATAAAATTATAAAAAATAAGAATAACGTTTTCAGAAATGACATTCTACTCTCCACATATAAATTTTATTTGATCAAAATGATTAATAATTGATTATTATAGACTATGTGATGTAGGTACATTTTTGATTAATTTTTAAATAAAATTGTCTTACCAAAGGCATTTATTAATCAATTATCTGGACTTATATATGAGATTATCTAGAGTTATATAATGCACATAACTTGAAAAATGCATAGTGAAAAGTGTCTCAGTTCCTTAGAAAAAGGTATTCATATTTTAAAATTATATAAATCTGAGAAGATTGAAGTTTAAATAAGCAGTTATTCTTTTTTTAACTGTGTAAATGGAAAAAAAATGTATAGAAATAGATGCTCGGATTTTTCTTCTCCAAGACTTATGCGAGGAGTTCAGTCAACAACCTACACATTTATTAGAAACTCAACATAGTTTCCGCCTTTCTAATGCTTATAAAATATAAATAAATACACACACTGTTTTCATTTACAAAAACTATATAATTATCTAAACTAAGACTTTGTACACGCCCATTGTAAGTTTATAGCTAAATAAGAAGTATATAAAATGGTAATAAGTAGCTGACGACGCAATTTTACCTTTGTAAGTATTTGTAAAAACTATATCTATGTTTATTTACTTTTTATAGTCATTCTTTGTAGAAATCAAATAAACAAAATAGTTTTTTCTTGTAGTCTCCGTCATTTTGAATCATATAGCTTTTTTTTATATATAAAATTACCCAAAACGAGGAATACTATTAGGAATATGAATACATTACGGAATCACGATTATCAACAATTATAAGTATAAAAAATATTATAATTATAGGTTTTTATACCTTATATTAATACGTTTTTATGACGGTATTCGTCGGATTATCTGAAACCTGTTCTCGATTATTAATTAATTTCAGGTCTGTGGTAGAATCTCTAGCATCTACCTCAAGATAGCTGAAACTAGTAGTAGAGAGTAGACATTTAGCTGATTCAAGAGCGCAAAAGTCATCAGGGTAATGTATCAAGAATTATAAATAAAATAAACCACTACAAACTAAGTTGATTAATTTAAATTTCAATAATGTGTAGATAGAGATTTCTTATTTATATTCGATTATTTATAAAATATCTGTTTACTGTAGATATTTTTTATTAAAATTCGATTATGAAATTGTTTTTTTTAACTACATATCGACTAAAAAAGAGAACAAATTATAAAGATTACATTTATTTTTTTAAATATAAAAAACAATATGAAATAAATCCATTTTAAAACAATAAATAGACAGTTAATGAAAATAATAATTTACAAATGGAATAAAAATAATATTTTGCTTAAATTTGAGAAATAAAAACTCTGAATAAAATAATATAATTCAATGTGTTTGTAAAACGTTAAAAATAAATGTCATTCAAAAAAAAAAAAATTGATGTTATAAATAAAAAATAATGAATAAATCACGAAAAAGCATTAAACAAAATTATATACGATGTTTAATAAAATAAACTAATTGTTAAACAAATGTTTCTGACTGTCAACTTAAAAAAACGAGAATCCGTCTACAATATCCGACACCTGTAAAAAAAATATATAAACTCGTAAACGTATTTAACTTCAGACTGACAAATTCAATGTAACTGTTCTATAAAAAGAGGAACGTAACCTACAAGAAGATAACAGTATCAGAAATCTGTGTTACGTTTTCTTTTTTATACTTGTTACGTTATCACCCCACGTACGGTCTTTTCACTAGACCATCAAACAAGTCGGCAAGTGTCCAAAACCGATCAAAGCAACCTCTGGAAAACAGCATCTGTATGACCGTGACCCACAGATAAATCTGAAAAGGAGAATTCGTTTTAAAGTGGTCTAAAGATAGAGCTTTTGAATAGACGAGAGCAATGGAAAGTGAAGAAAAAGAAAGAAGAAAAAATGAAAAACAAGTCACTGTGAACGAGATACGTAAAATTCAGAATTCGCCATATTCCGGGTGTCTGTGGTTAGATGTTGTTTTATCTGATATTTATATAATGTACCAAATGTATTCTTTATTTAAAGTATTCTATATATTTCGTACCGAGGAGAAAAGTAGCACTAGTGAAATATTGTTTATGTACAGTGGGTAGTTGTTTTTTATAACATATAGATTTTTACATAATGCGGTACAGTTATATTTTCATAATAGTTTTATATTAAATAATAATAATAATAATATCTTAATAACTGATTAAATAAATTAAATGTTCATAAAAAAAAACACGCAAGTTAAATGCAATGAAATTAAAACCTACATAAACTTTATTAATGAAAATATGTTTTCTTTAAAATAATTTTTATACTTTTATAATTATATTCCTACAGATTTCTATAGTAAAAAGTAGAAATATTTTTAATTTTTACAGATTAAGGTTTCATAAGTAAATAAAAATCATTTATTTCTAAATCAAACTTCAATAATTTCAAAAAAACTACCTGATTGTCTGTCAGAAACCATACATTTTTAGTGAAATATTTGCTTTTGATAAAACAATTACAATTTAAAAATTTGTAATTTTTGATCGAAAACCAAGCTGTAATGTAAGAAATACAAACTATTTCTTTTCAGTTATAATCGTTGTTTTAGTATAATAGATTATAAACTAGACATTAATGAGTGCGGTACCGTTCGATAAGATGATTAAAAATTTTTAAGACACGTTTGGTCTATTATCTTGCCATCAAATGGACATTCGTAGAAAATAATTCCAATTTTTTTTAAAAAAAATAAAGCCAAATATAATTCGATTAGCAAATTGCATGAAACAGAGATTTTTTAAATTTATTTGTTTAAAAAATTAATACATCATTAAAAATATTTTTTTAACAATTATTTTAATAACACTAATTTGCAGTAGTTACATCAATATATATATATATATATATATATATATAATATAATATAAATATACAATATTTTTTTGTGTTCTTTACTAAAAGAAAACTATATATATATATATATATATATATATATATATATATATATATACAGAAATTGATTAAAACGACAAAATACATATTAGGGTTAAAATTAAATTTAAATCAATAGAAGACCAGATATAAGATATTTTTTTATAAAAGGACGCATTTTGGAAATTTTGAAAATCGTATGTCATAAATCAATTGCCAAAAGAATCAAAATATACAATAAAATCTATTGGTTCAATGTTACTAGACTAAAACATCAATCGACTTCAGAAAAACTTATTAAATAACAAAATATATTATTTTCTCATCAACGATTTCAATACCAAGCAGTTTTATATTTTAAATTAAAAAAAAATGATATTTAAATTGAGTAATAAATCAGAAATTAATAGGGTTAAACCAGTATATTATTTATGACTATTTGAATTAATATTCTGTTTTCGTTTATCCGGTTATATATATATATATATATATATATATATATATATATATATATATATATATATATATATATATATATATATATATATATATATATATATATATACGTGATTGTATTCTAGTATGTGATAATATGTAAGTATTTAGATTCAACAAAGTTTCACACGCTAATACATTTTAAGAACGAACGAACGTACGTATGTAATTTAAAGATTAAATTGGTATCAAGTTAAAACTTTACATACTTCTATTAAAAACTTCTACTTTGTCTTATCACCTGTCTATAAATCTCACTCTAATCTATTTTCTAACCAAAAGACACGAAGAAACGTGACATAACCTCACAAACAAGGTGTTTGTACAAGTCTCCAAAGTATACAGTAAGCGTGCTACAATATCTTGTACGAGGGATACTGAAATATAGTAAATATAGGTATAGAGATACATATACACATATTCGTTTACACAAGTTCATCTCTGCACACATACACATACATACATATATATATATATATATATATATATATATATATATATATATATATATATATATATATATATATATATATGTTATATATAAGTATAAATATATATAAATATATATATACGTGAGTATACATGTACACAAAACAAAATACACTATTCTCCGATATTGGATTAAATGGCTGGAAGCTTTCTAGATTGGGGTTCGAACGGTAGATGGCAGTGAGCCCATAGGGTGGTTTTGTAATCATTAGGACTTAGGGCCACTGGTGTGGACGCAGAATCGGATAAAGTGTATGTAATTATAATTATCTGACAGTTAAGCCGAACACTAATAGCAACGTGGCCGATGGTGATCGAAGTTTTGCGCAGTTTCTGTCTACACGTACCAACTTACAAATATCTATCGTTTACTTTACGGTTACGCTGTTGTTCTTTGGTGTTATCAACTAGATGGTTCAGTTATACTCGCCGCTTTGGTTTTTCGATTCGATATTAATTATGCTACACGTAGCTCACTAAATTCGTTTCGTGGACCGCGGTTAGCGGTTATATTGTTTTAATAAAGTTCACGTAAACACTCTACAGTTCTTCAGAAGGGATAGATTAAGAAGGAAACGGGTAATCATTATGTGAATGATATTAAACTTTGAAAGTACACTGTCAACTGACTCATCTTCAAGTTGAAGTTTATCGTAACCCAGTAAGGATCTACAAGTTATAGTTAGCACGGTGAGATACTGATAAATGTGTCATGAATGAGATTGATTGATTAATTATACATGGTTTTAAGGAACGAAATTATCTTCAATCATGGGAGTCTGATCATGAATTCATATACAGGATTATATGGTGCCATCTTTCATTACTTACATAAATGCTTTGAAGATAACATTGACTTTCTAAGTCTCAATATACTATTTCTTTTTTTATGATATCTAAAGAGATTTAATTTATACATCTATAAAATTTGCACACCAATATCACACTACACTTATACCAATGAATACATACATTTAAATCAATAAAAAAACATCATAGAATATCATTCGACAAAATACTAGTAGTCAAGTATCTTAAAAATGATAACAAAATATTTTAAAAATCCTAAAACCTTGTTAATTCATTTAAAAACACCATAGTTCCTTACATTTTTTAATTTACTTCATACAATGTTATAAAAATACTAGTATTAAATCGATTAAACTATAGCTCTAAATAGTTTATGAATGTAAGATGTAAATTAATAATCACGATACAAAACAACATGCAAAAAATTGACAAAATTTAATACTTAAAAAAAATCATCTCTTTTATTAAATCAAAACATATCAAATAACAATAAATTTTTTATATACAGAAACATGCGTATATTTCTGGAAAAAAGATTAAAACTTAATATAAACTGCTGTATGGTAAGAAATATTAAATATATTACTACATATATATATATATATATTAAACAAGCTCATGTTTTCACAACGATTTAAAATAATTTAACATAAAAAAAGCATGAAAAAAATGGATACTACGCTAAAATAATTTACGAAATATGATCTATATATATATATATATATATATATATATATATATATATATATATATGAACATTAAAATTTGATTAATAGTTATGTAGCGTGACGTTCCCTGCAGACGACGACAATATAAAACACAATATCAAAACTTTAATATGAGCTAGTTGTCCTATCTAAATTTTTGATTATATTATATTAAATTGTAGATTATAAACTGGAGATTGTATATTAGTTTAAGCAACTACATTATCTTTAAAATCAAATTAAATAAAACGGACTAGAAAAAATGAAATTTACCAAATATGTAATTTCATTCTATAAATACACTGCTTTTTTTAATAAATTCTTAAAATTGTGTCGGAAAGTGGATAAAATCTTAATTTTTTCTAATTTAAAAAGACCCAAGAGAACACAATTATTTTTAAATTAAATTTCAAATTGAAATAGTTACACAAATGATTTTTTTCTGTTTGATAAATGTAATGAAAATAAACTTTTAAATGTATCCTGAATAGTATTAAACTATAATTTATTTACGTTTATTTTATAAACGATTCTGTTAACAGATATAAGGATTATTAATTATTACTTTGAGTGTAACTAAACAACACCATCAAATCAAAAATAATATATTTTAACTTTACATTAAAAAATATTTAATAAATATAAAAGTATAAAAAATATGTAATGCAGTTTATGCAAGTAGTAGTACATACTTCAATTAAAAGATATTCATCTGACACATTTTATTAATTGCTATATAAAAAAGGGCGGGTTCACTTATTAAAAATTCGAACAAAAAATATGAAGTCATATTTCTTAATTTTACAGTTTCTGACAACTAATCGTTATTATAAACACGGAAGTGGACGCGTTATATTTACTAAAATAAATATGTAAAACGCCTTTTATGTAAAATAGTGCATATATATAAATAAATATATATATATATATATATATATATATATATATATATATGTTCAAAGAATTGAAACCAGTTTAAAAAAACAAATAATTTGAAATGTTATGGAAGTTCCCTTTAAGTCGTACAATAAGATTTTTGAATACTTTAGAAATAAAGTAAATTATTAAAAATCACTTTTTGTTTTTTTTTTAATTTAAGTTTTTATTGTATATTAATTATTATTATTCTAATATAACAATTTTTCAGTTTATTTCTTTATTTTTCGTTATGTTTAGCATTCAAACAAATTATATATTAGAATAAAAAATATACACATGTATATTTTTAAATTTAAACTCCTATTATCTAATTAAATTTAGGAACAAACAGTTTAATTCCAGATAAAGAGTAATTTTGAATTTTCTACTGAAATTAAGTGTGTAAAAGTCTATTTAGAAAGTAATAACATTAAAAATAGTATAAAACTAATTGTTCTTTTTAAGTTTTCATCATTGGGTTATTCGTAGTGAATTTCGGTATGGCCGGTTTCAGCATTTATGTCATTTTCAGATAGATTTATATTGAATTTTCATAGATAGACATCAAAAGAAAAATATATAAAGATATGTAAATGAGAACACAAAGAAAAGAAATAATTTTAATAAATATTACCCTTAGAACACGAATTTAATTAAATAAACAACTAAATCCCAGTTTAAATAACATTAATTTGTATCAGAAGAACAGAAAAGTTTGATTACATATTCATTTGAAGTGACAAAACTATATTTTATAAATTAAATGAAAAGAGAAAAAATGTTTATTGCATTTAAATCCCAAGTTCTCGGTTATAAAAAAGTTCTGTTAAGCTATTAATACATTTTATGCATAAATTCATGAGTTACGTATGATGCAAATTAAACAGTAATTCATTTAATTAATTAATTATTTATGTTCTGTTTAGTAATCGTGTAATTAGGATATAATTACTATATTAATGACTAATTATACAATTACAAAATTTGAATATTGAGAAATTTAATTAAATTGAGAAGAGTAAATAAGAACGTGCATGAATTTTGGTTTATAATCCAATTTTTTGGAATTTATTTCCACATATGTTCAAGATATCGTTTAAAAATAAAAATAAATAATACATACAAGAAATAATATATGAAGAGAAAATATTTTTACATTTTTTATTGTTATTAATGATATTATTTTTGATAGATTGTATGATTTATTGTACAAAAATACTGTAAAGCCGACGAACATAAAATTTTAATTTTAATTTAAAATAGTTTTTTTAGATTAGTAATGATATCCATTACAATATTATATTCATTTCATACTTTGTATTCATGCTTAATGAGTTTTAGAACTTTTCTCTTACAATAGTATCAATATTATCAAATAATTACCATCAAAATCCTTTACCTTTTTTTTGATTATGTAAATGGAATATTCTAGTCAACATACTGAAAGTGTAATAATATACTGTATTATATCTTTTATCAATTTTCTGTATCAATCAACTTTCTTTTAGCTTTGAAAGAACTATAAAAGCATTTCAAGTTTAAATTCATACCGAATCTAATATTCTACAGATTTAAAAATATTAAATAACGAAATTTTATATTCTATTTGAATAAAAAGAAAGTAATTATAGAATTTCAATATTGAAAAGATTACTTGAATTGAAAAGAACACACAAATCAAAAGTATATTTCATTTTTGAATGATCAATGATTCCTACTTTTTACTGTACTTTATTATAAATAAATAATATTATTATTAGAATTATAATTGTCTGTTTTAATATCTATCTTATTGTTGATGTACTATAGTAATGGATTTTCTCTTTTTGGATCACTTGAGTTCTTATCTTTTACTATTAATTTCGATACGTGTATTATCTGAAGGTAGATTTAAATAATACAATTTATCTATTCCTGCCTTATCTTCAGGTAAATTTCAATAACTCAGATTATCTAAATGTACCTATAGATGTCATGTATGCTGAAACTAGTAGTGGAAAATAAAAACTCAAAAGACCTAAAAGTATGAAAACAACCAGGACAATGATTATTAATTTTTTTCAGTAATTACAAATAATTTCAAACGTGATTTATTCATTCAAACCCTAAACCATAAGAAAATTCCGATTAAAAAGCTTCAATACTTGATTAGTGATCATTTTTGATTGCTGGCTATCTGTATTTCAATGCCATTATCCACAGATCACCAAGATACAAAAAATTAGATTTTCCGTAAATTAACGCTCTGAGTGAATGGATAATTACTTTTTGAAAATAAATTTAGCTTCAGCTCCAAAACTATTACAACAACAGAACACTGCACATAATAAAATGAATGAATAAGATTAATTTTTACTGTTTCTACAGAGAATACCAACTATTAATATCACTGATGTATTTAAAAAAAAATACAACTTATTATTATAGTATTAAATGAATTCATAGAGATTCATGTATGAAAATGAAAATATTTTATTTAATGAACACTTTTGTATAGTATATTCTCGAAAAAGTCTAATTAAGTAATTAAAATTTACGAATATTAAAAAGTTTAATTAAACTGAAAAAGAAATATTAAAACGTTTTAATATTTGCTTAATGTATTTTAAAATTTTCATTTCACTTATATTCATGTTTAAAATCTGACAAAATTTTTGACATTTAACAATAATTAAATTAGTCATACATTAAATGAATATAAAAACGTTAATTCTAAATACATGTCACGGATTATATATATATATATATATATATATATATATATATATATATATATGTTTATAAACGGTTAGATGCAACAAGTCATAGCAGCAATTCTAGCTATTAAAGTATCTCACCTTTGATGTCCGAATTACGACGCGTAACTAAAACATGAGGAGCAACTGCACACAAAAAAAAACTTAATTTGTTTTTCAATTTCTTTCTTTTTGCACGTCGTCTACGCTGTTTCCCCAACCCGAGTTGCTATATAAAAGAGACAACGGACAAGCAGACATGGGGGAAAAGATCGTCAAGGACCGCGTTCGGTTACTTGAAAAGTCAAAACGGTGAATGCTGATTTTGTTTACATACAGCGTTGTAGGTACTTGATTGTACTGGCACTTCAACATGAATCTTCTCTTTTTAGATTACTGGTAATCATTTTTTGTCGTTGTTATATTCATGAGGGAAAAGCAGTGGATCTCAACATATAACAATTCGAAAAATTTTGATATTCATTCGATTTAAAAGAAAAATATTATTTTAGTGAAACTATACATAAATATATTTATTAATTATACATACATACATATATATATATATATATATATATTCTCAATTAATTTGAAGTAAGGTTATGTCATTTATTGTTAAAATTTTTTTTTTACAATTTGACTAATTTAAATATATTTTTTTGTGATAAACATAACGAAAAATTTAAGAAAATTATACAGAATGAAAATTAAATTAAGTATTCAAAAAAATATTTGGACAAACTGGATTTATTTCTTCAAATTTTCTAATAATATTATATTTTCATTTATTATTCTTAAATTTTATTTATTCTCAAAATGTATTTTTTATACAAAAATAACTGTTTAGTAGTATGTAATATTAAAATACCAATTAAATACATCCTGAATGAATATAATAATTTAATTGAATTTTTAAAAATGATAAACTGTGACATAAATTGCAACTAATCAATCACTAATCATTGTATAAGTAAAAAAGTAGTTATTTAAGAAAAAAAATTAATAGTTTATTATTAATAGCTTAAGACATATATATATATATATATATATATATATATATATATATATATATATATAAACCTAAATACAATCAAAACATTAATATAAAAAAAGAACATTTTTATCATTTCAAAAAAAGCGAGAAATATAATTGACGTCGCGGTACATTTCAAAAATAGCTTTCGGGAGTAAGGCGAGTGTACATACAATTTCCTAAGTGTGAGATGACGACAGATGAGGATTTTAAGTACACATTGAACGCGGGTAAAGAACGTAGAAGTTTAGTAGGCAGGAAAAGGTGAAAGTGGATGCAGATTTTTAAGCACACATTCCACTACACAGTCATTTCGCATAATAGGGACACTGCGACAAGGGGATGAGAATTACAGTGGAAAATTGTACATATACCGTTCAATGCACACTACCTACTGCCTTACTAGGCTTCCTCTTACAAGCACGACGACACACCGCTTACACTCACTTATTTTCACCCGTTTTGTGGATTCTCAAAGAAATTTTGTGATATCACGTGGTGTGTGTAATTGAATTACGCTTCTTTGTGCAACGTTTATAAATTAATTAATATACGTACATACATGCATTTATATATATATATATATATATATATATATATATATATATGAGTATTAGTATGACTGTAATACATGATTAAATGAATAATAGCTTTGGTTTTCTTTGATAATAAAATAAATTTCCAATTCTAGTACACACTCATATCAAAGAACATATATATATATATATATATATATATATATATATATATATATATATATATATGAGCGAAGATATAACGCTTTGTATTAATAGATATTACAATAAGTTTTTTACACTGTTAATATTATAAAATATTCAGTTGTTTGTATCTTGTTAATAAATTATTGTTTATTTATAACAATACAGAATTTATAATACATGTATGTTATATATAGTAATCATTAATATATGTAACTATAATATATAATAGCTATTAAAATTATTCATTTATTGTAATTCACTGTTCAGATACACATTAGTAATTATGAACATATTTCATATTTACACCCACATATATAATATAATTAGACATTATATACAAGAGTATATACTATATATATATATACATATATATATATATATATATATATATATATATATATACGTATGTAGGTATGTATTACAGTAAAAGTACCTCAATTTTCCTGGAAATATTTTATTTATAAACTATAACTTGAAGGCATTATATAGGATTAACTACATGTAAAATAATTAAAGGAAACAACTATGAAAAAAATATTTTAAAAATGAAAATTATGCCGAAAAATCTCGTTGATTTGACATTATTTAAGTTGAAAAAAAATAATCAATCCATTGTGGAAAATTTTGGCAAAATAAAGACATGCAATGGTCATCTTTTTTCCAAATGGCAATCAGTTTGAGTCCAGCCAATCTTCTTTCGATTTTTAGTTTATTTCGAGTATGTATGAAAATGTTCAAACATGTATATGTCTTAGTTTTAGAATTATGAATGCCACACATAAAACTAAGTCGCTGGAAATCGAAATATGGTTTTTCTAGAAAAATAAATACAATGCACACATTGTTCTCATTTTATTTCAAATGTGTATGAAAACGTTTAACTATCTAGATATTTTCTGTTGGGTGTTATGATAGAAATTTAAAATATAATCACATTTTATTTCAAAAATATATATATTTAATGAACTAAAAATGGTGTACTTGAGTACTATGTTATATTTCTAATAATACGTCTGAATTAAATACATATATATATATATATATATATATATATATATATATATATATATATATATATAAATATATATATATATATATTCTAATGAAAATAATTTAATAAATGTTTGAAGAGTTTCAATTCTGATGATGGATTAAAATAAGTTAATTAAAAAGAATACATGAAATACTATTAAAATTTCAATTGTATTAAAAAAATATTTGACAGAACCTAAGAGACTGTTGGTTTAAATACTTATATAAAATAAAATAAGATTAAAAATGAAATTGATGTAGAAAAATAGATTATTAATTGTAAATATAAAATTCGTTTATTATTTCAAAAACGAAAATGTTAATGAAAAACTAAAAGAAATTCATAAGAGTACAAATGGTACAACCATTATTTAGAAAAAAATAAAATATGAATGAATACAGATAATTAAAAAATATGGCAGTTGGAAAAAATAGAAAATATATAATAAAACCAGTTAATAATCCCATCGAATGAAAAATGTTTTAAATTTAAAACATAAAATAATTAGAAAAACAAATAAGATAAATATGTAACACTTGAATTTTTAATCAAGTATGATTAAACATCTAACAAACTAGTTCCGTTATTAAAGTGTAATAAGCTGAATCATTGAGTAGATGAATGAAGAATAGTTGTAGAACGGAATAGTTCATAAAAATTCCTTAACACCATGAATTGATAGTCTCATAACGACGAAAGAATAAATTTATAATCATTACTTCAAATATTTTTCTGTACATTTTACATTTCTACCAGAATATTTTAGTATTCTTCGCATAAACTTTTCTGTTGTCTGTGTTTCGATGATATGAATTATGTTACGAGCAAAACAATTTATTCATTCTGTTATTATTTGTCTTTGTGAAAGTTTTTGTATATATAGTAACTGTATGCAATTATGAAATCAAATAGTCCGTACTGCATATTAAATATATATAAATAAAAGAATGAATTACCATTGCACAAATCTACGTTCAGTTCTTTCCATTTAAAGTAATGAAATATGCATTTTAAATAAAACAGTATTATTTGTATATGTTTCAATTGAAAAGAAATGGAACGATGATTATATGCAAATATTCGTTGCAGAAAATTAAATCTCTTATGTTTGAATAAATAATTATAAATTTACATTTTATGTTCACTCTATGTTCATTACTTTTAGCATTTAAATGTGCAGTTGCATTTTTCTGAAGTACGTGATTTTAAATTTAATTGAACTTTTCAATTTAAAAATACAGGAATGTTTTTCCTTCTTTGAAAATAGATATAATTTTAAAACAGTAATTGTAATTAACAAAACAGTTGATTTTATATATTTATAATTTAATCTTATTCATTGATTACATTTGATAATCGAAAGTAAAAAGAATGTAATATAATATGTCCTGGTAATATTTATTTTTTGAGATTACTTTAGTTTCTACCTTTCTACTACTAATTTTAACAGATAAGCCATCTTCGGGTAGATTTAGTTATTTTATTATCTAAATTTGTCTAAAAATAATACAGATGTCTAAGCTAGCAGTAATATTTTGTAATTTAAAAGGACAAAGACCATTAGAGCAATAAATAAAAGAGATTTCAGGTATTAAAAAACAAGTACAGTTGTACTCCCTGATGTAACGTAAACTGTGGTAGTGCAATGATGTCTTTTCCCCCTCCTACGATTTTATTCTACAAGAACTATAATTAAGGGGTACCGAATAATGAACGCCGGAGCGCTTTAAATGAATGTTTTTATTCTACAAATCATTGCTTCTCATACCGCAAAAAGATTCCCAAGGTGTTACGGTACGATAAAGAAGGACTGTAATTATAATTGTAGTTCATATTATTTAATATTTATAAATATAAATATTAAGAAACAACTAACTTTTGACCCATACAATTAAAATTGGCCAAATTATAATAAAAAAATCAATAACTTCAAAAAGTAAGGGTAGAAACTACTTTGGATTTTATTTATTATTAAAAATATTACGATCGTGAATCTTTCTTAAAAAGTAAATATTATAGATGTCTACTTTATTTTTTAAAATCATTTTAATACTCATAACATAAATGCGGTTATTATTTATTTAGAATTAGGGATAAATGTTCATAAAACACAAAGAAATATGCATTAATCAGTTTGTTGTAATATTTTTTCGACAAAGAAAATAAAATTGCTTTGAATTTAAGTAGTATTATAAAATAAATACAATTTTATAAAATCGTAATTTGTTATTTTTCTAGAACTCGAATAAATGAATTATTCAGTTTATATTTATTAATATTTTAGGTTATTTAGATTAACAAATGTTAATAAATACAAAAATAAAATTATCTATAACTGTGTATAATATGTAAAGTATCTAAACAGGGACTTTTCTTGTAAATTTAATATTATAAAACTTAGATTTAATTTTTAACAAAAATTAATAATTAAATTAAATATTTAATTCTAAATTTAATGTTTTCCACATAAAAATAAAAGGCATCTTTTAAATTCATACAAAAATTATTACCATTATTTTAGTGTGAAAATCTAAAAAAAGATCAATCATAATTGGAAAATTCTTTGAAATTTATTTAATTGTAAGTAATTTTATTTATACTTTCAATATATTAGTTAATTGAAAACAGTTTTCAAATATTTAAATAATTTAAAAATAACCAAAATAATTTATAATTTATAAATTTAAAAAAATAGACTTACTATTTAATATAGACATTCCAAAACATACCTGAAACAAAAAATACATAATATTAATATTTGAATCGATTTATTAGGGACTAGACTTTAGAATTTTATAAAATGATTCGAAAATAAAGATGCATATTATGTATTATTAACATTTTGGCAAATACTAAATTATTTTAAAAATGTTAGACCTTTAAATAAAACAAAAAAATTATCAATTTGTTCAATTTGACAAACACATGTCTGTGTATATATATATATATAGAGAGAGAGAGAGAGAAAGAAAGAGAGATAACAAGAGAGATGAGAAACTAGTCAAATGATTATTGAAATTTAATAATTTTTTTTAAAATGTTTATATTTACAAATTAAATATAAATATCATTCATATAAAAACAAAAATTATTATATAAACCTTTTTAAACACTATAATGAATCTATAAATAAATAATCTGTAATTAATAAATCAACTGAATAAAACATTTTTATAAACACTTTTTAATATAATTTTTCTAATATTTTATAATTGAGTTTCAATTATGTACCTATATATACAAACATATATATATATATATATATATATATATATATATATATATATATATATATATATATATGCTTAAGTACTTAAAATGAATAATATGTTATTTATTTGAAACCTCTTTTTATTAAAAGAAGAGTCGAGAGTTGTTAATTACGCTGATTAGTCAATATAAATTGATAAAGAGAAAAGTTGAAAAAACCCATCAAGTAAGAAACGTTTAATTTGGAACTAAGTGAAAATGATTAATTTTTTAATAAACTTAATTAGCGATTGTTCAGATTTGTTTTTCCGAACAGAATTTTAATAAAATAAATTAAAATCAGTTAAGATAAGAAAACATCGTAATTTAGTAAACGTGTGTACCTGACACAGACATTATAAATCATATTTTCGTAATTTCGCTGTAAATAAATTTTATCTTATCTGAAATTTTGCGTATATAAAGGTTTCTTTAACAAAAACTAAAAATAGAAACACTCGTACATGAAAAAATAATAAATTGTAGCGTTAGAACGAGAAAATCTCAGGAAATATAGTGAAAGCGGTGGAGTGTTTTCCAAAACAATAAATTTTAGGAAAGGGGTAGGAATGTGGATTGCATAGTGTTATCGCTTTCAGCAGAGACCTTTTTACAGAATAACATTGTGCAAGAGCGATAGGTCAAGGGGAACAATATTATAAATTAATTCCCGACAAATTTAACTGACGACATTGGTTGAGCACATGTTTTTGCCAACGCTTCGTTTTCGTAAGACGACGCCGACTGTGCTACGAAACGTCTACAACATCTTGAAAATATAACGTACATGAGATCAACATCGTTCTCTTGCCGACATCAGATTAAATAAAAAATATTCTCGCCAACACTCTCGCCTAGAAATATACTTTCTAAATTACATTTAGCTTTAAAACGAAAACAATCGTTTTCAGTGTTCAGGATATTCTAGCAAATTTATTTAAAAATTTTAAAATAGACAAGTAAACAGCTATGCTCTTAAGAATAAGTTCATTACAAATTAAACAAAGGTACTTATTTGAATTATCTGTTGTTTTAATTGAAATTTTATACTAATCTCTATCATATAATTGAAGTTTAAAAGTTTTATAACAATTTGTAATAATGATATTTAGTTGTTTATAAACAAATAATTAACAGTTTATTTTTTCATAAAAGTAAAAGGTTTGTATATATATATAAGAGAAAACATTACAAAAAATAATTATGTATAGAATCAAGCGAAGAAAAATATTGTTTTCAGATTTTAATGACAAATGAATTTGCAACAATTGTATGAACAACTATTTTAATATTTAATGTATTTTGAAATATATCAAAGTTGAATTATAAAGCTGAATATTTTTGATGAAAGTATAAGCTTCTTTTCAAAATATAACACAAACATTAATCAGTGTATTATATGTATCTACTAATAATTTTACTGTTGAAATTCAGGAAATATCTATCATAATCTAAATTCTATATATTATTTCCTTAAAATGTCTTACCCAAAATCAATATGAATTAAAAATGTGGTATACAGATAAAATTTCAGTAAACTTTTAACGAAAATTTTAAATATATACTTAAAAAAATTCAGAAAAAATAATCCAATATCAAGTTTCTACCTAGCAAACGATAGATAATTGTAGAAATCCTTGTAAATATTATTTTACAAGATAATTAAAAATATATTTAAAAAAAGAACAATTAAAATTTATAATATAAAAAAGACTAATTGAAATCGTATATACCATTCAGTTGTTTAATTCCTGCGACTGTTTCAGTACTTTGTAATATGCTTTTTTGAATATTAACCCCTTGAAATATGAATTAACTGACATTCGATATGACCAAATTATTTTTCAGCTTGACATTTCTGTAAGCTTAATAAAGAAAATAATATTTATACATTGCTCAATATTATAATTCAATACTAATAACCAAAATTAATAAATAATCATTAAATAGCAAATTAAACAACAATTCACTAGTCTTGTAGAGTATGAAACTTTTCGAAACATTCTCGTAAATGCAGAGGTATTAAACATTTTTCTCACTACCAAGTCGTTTCGCTTCTTAAATTATTTTTGAGCACACGTGACGTCTCTTTACAGGATGTTGCTTTTTACTTATCGAAAATAAATGTTCAGAAAAATGTGCTTTCACTCAAATAGCTCATTTGGCTTTCACTGTCACTTTCGTAGAATTTCAAAACAGACATTCTTCAACAGTGAATAATATATATAATTATTTCTTTCTCATATTTATTTTGTAGCTGCACTAAAGTGAATTAAATCTGTGTGCGTTTCAGAGACGTCAATGTTTTCAATGGCATATTAAAGACGTATCAGAGACGTCTTTGTATAATCAAGGGATTAATAATTGAAAAAATGATACATATACTTATTTAACAGGTCTTTCGTATCATAAATGATTTCTAATAAATACATCTTTTATTATTTTAAATATCAGGCAGAGATTTGTAGTAAAAAAATAATAAAAATGTTAAGAAAACTAAAAACTACACGAACTGAACTAAATGTTTGATAACATACAAACTAGTAAAAGATTTATTTATTAAAATATTGCTTTCGATGCTCTTTGTTTTGTTGGGGATGTTATGGATATTAGTGTATATATATATATATATATATATATATATATATATATATATATATATATATATATATATATATTTGTACATATAGGTGTACTTTGGAAAAACTGAGAATCAATTGTATGAATAAAATGTAAGGAGTTACAAGGATGCGCATGTAAAAATTTAGACTAACGAGTTTTTGTTTTCGTAAATTAATTTTTCTTTTACCCCACAAACCACAAAAAAGTTAATCAAAAATATTCAATACATGATTACTGATGACTTTATTGTTGCTTACGCGTGTTTTGATTACGATATCATCTCTAAAATTGATCAATAATTATTTATTGAATATATTTACTAATGTGCAGAAAAATCTTTATTTTGCTATACATTATCGTTTAAACAATTATTCGATATTTCTAATCAGAAAAAATGGAAGTTTGTGGAATGATTGAAAAAGTAATTTATAAAAGTAAATCCATCTACCGCCCAAAAACAATACCGTAAAAAATTTGTGAATTATATTTATTCTGATAAGATATAATCTTATTTTTCTAATTAAATATCCACATACTTTTCTACCTTTAGTTATGATTTACTGTTGTAAACAGTCTATAAAATAACTGATGTTTTATATTATAATACTGTGTATTAATTACAGAATCCTCTATAGAACGTATGTTTATAATTAAAAATATATTGTAGTTATGTAAAGGAATTAAATTTTACTGTATTGTTCCCGAGTGTTAATTTCTTAATACACGGATATTTTTATACTACCGTGATTTTCAGATTAATTGATAAGTGAAACAATATTTTTTTTAAAAGTATCAAGTGTTGTATAAAAAGAGACGGAATATACAAGTAAAAGTAAATTACATTTCGTGATTAATTATAAACAAGTACCTTAATGTTTGCTGTGCGAATGTGTGAATTTAGAGAAGTGGAAAATTGAACCATCGCTCGTTTTAACAGTATAAAATGGCGCACTCAACAAATAGTTCCCAGATAGCAACAAAAGATTCACGCTGTTATTCTTTAGACGGCGAATTCAAGTATGTCTCGCAAAAAGGGCCAGCGCAGAGGACAACACTAAATATAAATTTCACGTTTACAATCACAGCTAAGAGTATTTACCAAAGTCGGACGCCTGAGGCTAAGACTGACGTACGGTTACAAGATAATCGAGCAGGATAAACATATATGTACGCCGTATAGGGACGTAAGCGTGTCTTTTTTTCACATGCACGGAATACTACGCCGCTATAAATCTTTTAAGTGCGGGCCAGAGTGTGAGAGTAGATATAAGAAAGTGTGTTAAAAGGACATGTTTATCTTTATCATGTGTGATGGTTTGATCTTGAAAAGTTGTGGATGTATGGAGGACAGGGTAAGGATATAAAATTCCATTAGAGTGTGTTTGTCCCAAGGCGATGTCCTGCCGCACGGACAGGGTGGTGTTTTAAGAGCGGTGGTGTTGGCAACACTGGCGTCGACGTGTTCGTCACGCTAAAGCGTCGTCTGCTGGTGTCAGATCCTGTACCAGACGTTCACATGAGATTTCATTTTTGTGAAATCAACTTTTTTTTAGACATTTCATACGTTCACAAATATTGTCGATCTTGTTTTTGATTGGGCTTACTACAATAAAACAATTCTAGAATAACAAACATGTCGCAGGGGATGTTTTTCAATTATTTTTACAGACGTAAAACTAATTTCATTTTTGAGAACGGATAAATCCACTTTGATTATATTACGTTGGTAAGAAAATTATTGCGGGTTTTGCTTTCTCAATTCTACCCTTAATTTCTTCAATGAGTGTCATTTCATCGTGTTCATATTAATATAATTTTAAAGTGCATTTTTCGGTCTGTATTTTGATAACATCGACTTTGGTTTTCTTAATAATTTTGTTTTAAATTGGGCTATTAAATTAAAGTTGGAAAAGAAGCAAATAAGAACAACGTATTTTTGTGAATTAAAAACGGGCGTAAAGTAGCAGAAACTGCTCGTAAATTAAACGATGCATTTGGTGTGACTACTGTTAAGGAACGTTTGGTACAATAGTGGTTTCAAAAAATTTCGTGCTGGGGACGAGAGCCTTGAAGATGAAGAAGGTCGTAGGCGTGCTTCTTCAGTTCATAACGACTAACTGAAAGCGTTAGTTTAATCAGAACCACGCACAACAATTCGAGAGCTTGGACAAAAGTTAGGCGTTAATCATCGTAAAATTCTGGATCATTTAAAACAGAAAAATAAAAAAAAGGAAAATGTTTATGAATCTAAAAGTCATAAACCGAAATTATTTTCTACTAACCTAATATAAATGAAATATAAAATATACTACAATAATTATTATTTTAGAAAATTAATCAAACAATTTTTTATATTTGGTTTATTATTTATAAATTTCACTTAATTTTCATTTTATATCACATATCATGATCAGTTTGTACAATACAGCTAATAATCAGATTTTTATTCAAAATTAATTCAATTTGTAACTTTTAGATGGATATTTAGAATTATTCTCGTTATGGTATGTAAAACATTGAAAATATTCTGTGAAATATATTTAAAACTACAATATATAAATCAATTATCTAAATTTTCATATTCGTTTATTAAACGATTTCATTGCAATCTGCTTCTACAAATTGGAAAAATTTATTCTAAATAAGAGGTGATTTATAAAAAAAACATTTTGGAAATAGAAAAATTTCTCTCTAATTGAATCATTGTTATTCTCTCTCTAATCTCTATTTGGAATAATATTTTTAAGAAATCATTTAAAATATACATAAAGACAATGTAAAAAAGTACCATAAAATTAGATAATGTTTGAAATATTTATCCAATACCGCTTTTTATTTATACTTTTAGAAATTGTAATAACTGATATATAACCATGATTTTTACAAACAAAAATATTTCGTATGAAGTTATAAACAAAATAAATAACCTAATAGAAAATATATGTATATATATATATTATTATATCGATAAAGACATTGGACCCCTTTCATTATGAAAATAAGAAGATGCATTAGATTTTTTTTTAGTATTACAATATATATATATATATATATACATATCAATTTTTTTATAAAACAGAAGATTATTAATAAAAATCAATGTTTGGTTAAAATATTAATTGAAACGGTTTGGAATATATATATATATATATATATATATATATATATATATATTAATGAATAGATTTTAGTTCAATTTCAATCTTTCGTAAGTGCTTTTTTTATGTAAATTAACTCCTAATGAATTTTGGAAGCCTACTGTATCAATTTAAACAGTATTCAAAATTAAATATACAAATTTTAATAAAAGTACATTTGATTCAAGACTGTAACGTAATATTCAGTTACAATCAACAAAGAACGATTACACCTTGTTCAACATTTAGAATAATAATATTGCAACTTAATTCCCAAAAAAAAAACTATTTAACTTAAAGTTAAATATTTGATAGCTTCATAGTACTAATTGGAGTGTTATGAAACCATATAACAAGTACACACGTGTTGATCTTTATTATTACAAATTGGGTATAACGTTGTGTAAGGGATCCCATGTGATCGACCACACATTGTCGCCGCGGATGAGTAGTTCCGGTTCCTGTAGGATGTGGGATAGCACGTCCGGGCGAAGTGCTGAAATCGGCCAGAGGTTCATGTGAGTACTATAAGACCCCCTCGCAGATAGAACCCGGCTGGATTAATTTAACGGTCATGGAACGAAGTAACTTTACTCCAATATGTATACACAAGTCTTATTGCGGTAGAATATATATATATATATATATATATATATATATAGTTCCACATATGTACTGAAAGCACGGCTGCACTGTTGCAGGATATAGTTTATTAAATCTTTTTACCTGACTGGATTCAGTTGTACCGAGTAATATTCGGTTATACGGTGATGAATTCGATTGAACTTTGAACCGATGTATAGCGCTGAACTATATGAAATAAATTTGATTTGAATGTTATGATTTTACCAGTGCAATTTTATTTTATAAAGGTATTTGTGCAATAAAAATTATATATTCTCTGTCTCTCTCACACACACAGACACACAAACTCTTATATATATATATATATATATATATATATATATATATATATATATATATATATGTATAAAAGTATAAAAGAAAAATATCTATGAAAGTAATAAATAAAAATATATTCAATTTCATGAACTACTGAAAAATAAAAATCTGAAATGAAAAATAAAATGAATAAATTTGATCTTTAATTGGTTTACTGAACTGATAAGCAGTTTTTGTTCAAATTATTTTTAATGGGTGTTGAGTTTTAAGTAGCCACTTATGTATATTTAAAGATAAATTTGATTGCAAAAAGATTTGACTGATAAATTATTTAAATATATTTCCTTGTTTCAAAATTTTAATATTGTTTGAAAACGATTATTTAGATTTCCATTTTTAATTATATTACTACTAAAAATGTATGTGTTAATTGTATGATTTAGTCAGCGTTCGAGTAAATTTTACTTATTTGCAAATGTAGTTATCAAACTCTTAATATTAAAGACCGGATATAGTTTGATATATAAAATACGAAGAAAGCATTTGGAAATTTTCCAATATTAGTTGTAACTGTGTGGCTAAATTCAATTTCACAAATTAATTATCTAGCATCAATCATATTTTCTTTTTATGAATATATTTAATATTGTTAATTGATAATTTTTTTATTTAATTTGTGTATAACTGAATGGAAATTCCATTAACATCAGAGTGCGTAAGGCTTAAAAAAATTTCAGATTTCCGAACATGTCCATAAGAAATATTTTTCTAGTTTTTGCAGTATGATTCGTTTAAACTTGTAGATTAATTTATAGATTTGTAATTAAAAACATTTTTTAGAACATATTATAAATAAGATCACTAAATATTTATTATTTTCACATTTAATTGCTAGCTATTATTATTTTATTTCAATTTCGTCCCACAGTAATAAGAAAGTTGTATTAAAATGATAACTAATAATTTATATTTACAAATCTACAAAAAAGCTACGACAACTAGATGATTAATTCGTTTGACTGATTGATATTATGAATTGACTGATTAATGAAAAATATTTTACACACACATTTTTGAATATTCGAATTTTTGAATAACAGACCAGACTTTCCATAACAGTTAACGTTGTTTTTTTAAAAAAAGTAATTGAAAAAACTTTTATTTGATAATGTGTATGATTTGATCGAATATGAATAAAGTATATATATATATATATATATATATATATATATATATATATATATATATAAGAGCAATTCAACTTAGGTTTCCACACAAAAGTATTAAAAAAAACTCAAAAATTAAAAAAAAATGTTATCTCCTATTTAGTATTTCAGTTCAGTTGTATTTTAGTATTGAATTGGAGTAAAATTCTAAATAAAAAATTACAAGACTTTTCTTAACCACTGCGCCCCTTTAATACTTTTATGTGGAAGCTTAAATTGAATCGTGCTATATATATATATATATATATATATATACATATATGTATATATATATATATATATATACATATATGTATATATATATATATATATATATATATAGAGAGAGAGAGAGAGAGGGCTTCTCGACTGAAAATATTAAAAAATGTATCATTTCTCATGTCTTCTAAATAACAAATAATAAAAAGAAAATTTTGGTTTGTTATAATAATTTTCTAAATTTGTCTTTATTTTGCATATGTGTACATTCGTCAACTGACAATTATTACTTAAAGTTCAAACCACACGTACATTAACTTTTGTAGATCTTTTAACACAAGCTTATGTTCTTGATACCTTTTTTCATTATAAAATATAATTAAATTGAACTTTTTATTGAATTTCTTAAATTATCATTATTATCTTTTTAAAAAATCCATGTAATTATTTTTATACTATTATTATTTCACGAATTATGCTTATCAATTTATCAACTCTACTGGCAATATGGAAATATGGCATATACAGGCAAAAAATTTATATCCAGTATACTTCATAAATTAAATATAATTTCATTTTGAATTCTATTACTGGTTTATTAAAGTAATACGATACAAACGAATCCCTTTATTTTATCAATATTACTATTATTCATTATCTATTTTGAATTCTATAGATTGCAAATGAAAAGTTTGGATATTAGAAAATGTTCATTTGATTCAAATACAATGCATTCAAGTGAACATATCACATCTTGTCAAATAACAAAGATAAAATATGTAAACAATCATCAGATAAGTAAAAAGGCAATCTACACATGCACACACACACATACACACACACATATATATATATATATATATATATATATATATATATATATATATATATATATATATATATATATATATGTACACATTACATTCATGGCATGACGACAAAAGGACTCTGTAGATAACACACACAGGATGTGCGTGTCGTTGTAAAAGGTATCCTGTGAAGACATGCCACAGCGCGTGGATAACAGCACGACAGTGAGATCCTGTGGCGTCGCAGAAGGAGGTCCTAACCAGGACACGATCTAGTACCAATGGACACGAGAACTATTTTGTTAGACTGTTTGTGTGAGATGATACAAGTTACTTCATATATCATGATGTTTTTTTACAGCGTACAATAACAAATCTGTTTTGACTGAGACATTGAATGTGTCATTATTATGTAAGATTATGTTGTTGGATATGTTTGTCTCTATGTCCGTTATTTGATTTATTATGTAATTACATGGCTATGACATTAAAGTTCATAGGTTTGCGGTAAATGAGCAATTTTCAATTCTGGACTTAATGTTAATATTTTAAGATTGTATTACAGACTATTATGTAAGTAATAAGAGTAATAAAGTAAAATTTATGAATTAATATCTTACATAATTTAGTACTAATAAAAAACTAAAAATAATAATTACAGTGAATTATTTCCAAACAATCAAACAGATTTTGCACACTATTAATAGGACACACATTTAACTGTTATATATTAAATATAAAATTAGAACATGTTATAAATTATATTAAATAAATTTACAAAAACTAAATTAAATGATGAGAATTAGAAGAACCTCAATATTTCAAATGATTTGAAAAGAACTTCATGTACGTTACATGTATAAAGAGAAATAATTCAACTCATTTTTAGCTCGAGTGGTCATTTAAATTTATTTACTTTTTCCTTTTTCTGGATGTAACATTTTATTACTTTCTTTTATAGCAAATCAGAAAAATAAAAAGCGTCATATTGTTCGAAAACCATCAAAGAGCGATATACAACATTATTTACAATAAAAAGAAATTTTTATAGACATATGAACACATACACTTACACATGAATTTCTCTCTCTCTCTCTCTATATATATATATATATATATATATATATATATATATATGTATGTATTAAAACACATAGTCTTTTGAATTTTAGTTTTAAAATGAATTCACTAGACATTTACTAGATTTTGTATTGAAACTAATTTTCTGTCGTCATTATAAAATTACAGATATTTTTGCATTAAAAGCTGTAATGGAAATCTGTTTTAATTTTATGCCAAAGGCAATATCAAAAGCTGCTATGTACTCTAGAAAAATTATTAATAAAATAATCTACATAACGCAGATAAAAAATAAAATGTTCTAACGGTTTTTTTCCGTAGAACATGCAGCATTCTATAAAAAAGCGATGAAATAATTTAATACAAGCTCCTGGAAATAAGATAAACATAATATTTAAAATAGTTTCTTGTTGTTACCCATCCATTGAGTTTGTTTAAGTACTGTTTACAATTTTTTAACGATAGCACAGTTTATGAAGTTTAAAATAATGATTTTGACGCTATTTTTTAACAATAAAGAATAAGTGTAATGAAATTGTATTTGAAGTAATCGATTTCATTATAAGTTTTTTTTAAAAAAAAACATTATCGTATGTACTAAATAATATATAAAAAAAATTTGATACTATTAAATGAATGTGATATGATTAAAAAAAGGAAGACTAAAAACGAAAACAAAATTCACTCATTTTTTTGTTTAAAAACTATCAACATTATTTCAAGATTGTGGTAAGAAAGTACGTAAGAAAATCTAACAGCATTATCAAAGAACACTCACGACCGTCTTAACATTTTCTAAGACACTCAATAACGAGCGAATAGGGTTTCGAAGAAATGCAAACTGAAATTCAATATCTGTACACTATGCAGTGTGAGAGCAATCGTATTACGGGGTTTCTTAAGCAATCGTATCATGGTGAGCAGTAGAGCGGGAAACAATCACGGGAAGAGGTTACTGTTGCTGCAATTGCCGCAGTATCCAGAACACGATGACGACGTCCCACGGGAGTACAACGTCGACGTCTCTATGTCCCTCTACTGTCCACCGCGACGCCAATGCAATACAATATCAAGCCGACACTAAGCCGCGTATCGCCTGCAGTGTCTGAGTAAGCTCCCTATATGCATTCCCATCAGAATTTTCGGTAGCGGTTTTATGGGCGTCCAACACATACGTACTACACACATAACATCCGCCCCATTTGTGTTCGTAACTGACGCTCCAGGCTAGGATTTGTTGCTTGGCGAGGGGTTTTTCATGTTTGTACTTATGAATCACGGATTGTGAAAAGCTCGATGTCGAATTTTTTTCATCACAATCTTTTTGTTGTTATATATATATATATATATATATATATTCATATCGTTATTGATACAAATAAAGCTGAAATAATATATTCATTTTTTACATTAGTTGTTTGTGAGGGATTGTTTTCAAAAATATATAGGGTCGAAAAGTTAAAAAAGGCTTATTGTTATTATATTCATTCGAAGAATTCTTTTTTATTTCTTTTTCAATAAGAACTTATCTTAAATCATATTCAAATATGAATACAGTTATTTATATTCTCTCGAAAGTATTATTGAAAATAATCTTTACAAACAATAAACGTATATAGCTCAAGACTAAATTTATTAAAATATCTTATAACATAAATAAGTACATTAATGCCGATAAAATAAATTACTAATAACCTCTTAATGAATTGGTTTTTACAATTAATACTTTTTATCTATATAGAATTACTTATTGGAAGAAAAAATTATACTATGAAGAAATCTCAATTAGAATATTTAAAAAAATAGATGAAATACTTTTAAAAAACCTATCAACATTAGTGAAAATCTAGTTGATTTAGTTATAAAAATAAAAAAAGTTATTACACTCATGGATATTTCATAAAATTTATTTGTTATAGAATTCCCTAAACTCAAAATTTTTAAATTTATAACAAAAGCTAATGTAATTTAACTTTTAATAAAAATAATTATATGAATATCTTTTTAAATGTTTTATTATTAAACGAGCCTGCCCATATGTATTTTACATTCGCAATATTCCTTCATTCAATTCAATTTTCTGTATACAATACATTTTAAATTTAAATGCGATTGCATTTAAAACAATTCGTAGAACGGAAATATATTATTTATTTTCATATACATCCATAATATATGTACATGTATTTATTTTCTCTTATTGACCGGTTGTCAGGTGAACAAAACTGTATATGGAATTAAATCAATATGATAAATGTTTAAATAGATTTTGAATAACATATAACGTACACACACTTCAAACGTCACTCAGTGAAGCATTCGGCTATGAAATATTTTTTTATTTAAAAATAAATTTATTTGAATTTAAATTTAAAGTCAGTTTATTCAATTATATATGAAGGTGCAAAAATATGTTTTAATATCAGTAATTATTTTTAATAAAGCGGCGGGTATTTGAATAAAATTTTAAATAATGAATATTTATATTATTTTGTATTAGATAAAATTTAACTAGTCCATTATATTCTATATACCAATTTTTATAAATCTATGACTTTTCCAGTTTGTATTTATTGCATATTATTTAATGTTATTTTTTTTAAAAAAAAACAAGAGTATTTTTTATAATATTTTTTGTACTGGTAGAAATAATATGATAATAAAAGGACATCAATTTGAAAGGTCTATTGATGTAATATTTATTGATTTGAATTACCGTTTAATAGGACATTTTTTAATGTTTTTTGAAAAGTTTGGAAATCGTTATGACATAAAAATGATAACTGAGACAAAGAGATGTAAATAGTTTTAAAATGGAATAAAAAATGAATATCAAGTCCATATTTCAAATAAATAGAAATGTTAGTTAACTATGTAGATACATAAGCAGCCGAATTATTTCTTTCGTTAAACAACTATGAATTAAAGCCATCAATTAAGACCCCCCATTTTTAAATTCTAAATGTAAACAAGTTACAATAAGTTATGCTTGGTTTTAATATAATTAACGTATTGAGTCTATTTTTAAACATAGTCACCATGCATGACGAATTATTTTTTTCAATGAAAGTGTCATTTTATAGTGTTCATGTTAATATTATTTTAAAGTGCATTTTTCAATCTGTATTTTGGAAACATCGATTTTAGTTTTATTATTAATTTTGATTGAAATTGGGCTATTGAATTAAAGGTGGAAAAGAAGTAAATAAGAGAATTTTTTTCAATGTAATCAAAACGGGTGGCAAATGACCAGAAACTACTCGTAAATTAAACGATGTTTTTGGTGTGGGTACTGTTAAAAAATGTACGTTGCAATGGTGATTCAAAAAAATTTCGTGCTGGGGACGCGAGTGTTGAAGATAAAAGTCGCGGGTATCCTTATTCGGTTCATAACGGCTACCTGAAGGTGTTTGTTGAATCAGAGCCATGCACATCAATTCGAGAGCTTGCATAAAAGTTAGGCTATAGTTATCCAATAGTTCTGGATCACTTAAAATAATTAGGGAAATAGAAAAAAGAGAAAGATGTATATGAATTTGGAGGTCATAAATCGCAATAATTTTTCTACTAACCTAATACATATATACATACATATATATACATATATATATATATATATATATATATATATATATATATATATATATATATATATACATATTAATATGTAACTTTCTATAGCTTGTTTGTATTTCAAAGATAAAAAAATAGATAATATCAATTTTCTGTCTACCTCTGTAATTGACGATAAGTATCTACAGTTATTGAAAAAAAACTAGATATAAGATTCGGCTGAAAACAAAAACTAAAAATCAATAAACAAAAAATTTTGTGAATACGAATGCTCTTACAGAATATTAGTTTTAATAAAGAAAACTAGAATCAAATAATGACATATGATTTAAATAAAATAAATATCAAGGAGTTATTTAAGACTTTTTAAGGATAAAATTGTATTATGTAATATATTTAGTGAAGAACATGACAAAATCTAAAAAATTGTAAATTAAATAATATAAAATGGTGGCGTTTCTGTTAAATCGAAACAAAAAAGGAACAAAGCATAGAACTGACTTTCAAAAACGCTTCATTAACAAAGATATTTTTCCAAATATACATATACATATATATATATGTAACTCCATAAACATATAGTATAATAAAATAAATAATTATATTAAATTTGTACTTGTTTTTTTTAAATATTGTAGTTTATATTTTACTAACAGCTATTTTACTAATAACTATTTACAAAAAAATTAAATATTGTTTAATGATAATCAGTGTTGTACGGTAATAGCAGATAATAATTCTATGTAAAAACATTTATTTCTTATGTGCTCATTGTTAAATTTATTTAAGAGTTAATTTTTTTAATATTTAAAAAAATAATATACACTTTCAATGAAATTACCAGAATTAAATTCAAGAAGTTCTTACTATTCTTGAAAATAAACACACCATAAATAACTTTTATTTTGGTGATATGAAACAATGAAAGTATCGGAATAAGAATTCAAGACTTTATTGTATTAAAAAAGAACTTACACAAACAATCTATTCGTTTTATATCAGTTATTTTAGGTGTCTGAGCATTGAGAAAACTGTTTTAAAAAACATAAATAATTTTAGAAATATATTCAACCGTTTGCATTTTATTATCCAAGTCTCGTTTTCCAATTGATGTTTGTATATACAAGTATATATATATATATATATATATATATATATATATATATATATATATATATATATACATGCAACATAAACATGTGTGTTTGTGTCTGCAGAACATGAAATTGTGTGTTTGCAGACATACACATATGTATCCACATACGTAAAGACCACCCACAATAGATTGCATCAGGAAACGGCCCGTCGAGGGAAAGGAAAATGTTCTCCTCCGTTTGCATGAGTAATCAAATTGAGAGCTTCGGCGAGACCAATGTCTGTCTTGGTCCATCAGTTTGCTCATTCACGAGCACACATCTATAAATATATTGACGTACAATTCACACACACTTACGTATAAGCATTTTGTCGATATATATATATATATATATACACATATGGCTATATATGATTGTGTTTTGCAATATTCAATTGTACTGAATATCAAATTTTAAAAAAAATGTATTATATGAAATATAAAAAGTATATTTAATCAAAAAATACTTTACAATTATAAATTAAAAAGCTCTTCTTTTCGCTCTCTATCTTTATATATGTCTGGATATTTTCATATATTTTCATATATATACTTTTGTCTCATAAAAATATTCCTACTGATTCTATTAACCATATTAATAATTATAAGAATAGTATTAACATCTACGATTAAAATGAACACTAATCACTGATAATAAATTTAAGGAAGAACAATAAGTTACAAAAATATTTTTATTATAAAATCGTTGAATTTTAATACATATTTTCTGTATGAGATAAAAACATTTCATTGCATATTAAAAAGGATCCATTTATTTATGAATTACATGATCTTATGAAAAGTTAAAAAGGAAAAAATCAAACGTTTCATGATCATTCATTCATAACAATATAAAATATATAGATTTTTAAAATAATCGTTGTTCGAATATTTCACTTTAAAAGATTACTTTCGAACGAAAAAAATATCGTACCGGATTACAAAGATTGATTTCATCTATTCTGTTGAGATATCTTGTCATTATTTGATCGTTCATTTGGCACGAACAGCGTTTTTTTTTGGATTGCGTTCACACTTTATTTCCGAATAATGTTTTACTATCTGTAAGGTAACCTTTAAAGAGTTCCATTTTTTCCACAAACGATACATTTATCGTTTGTTTTTTTTTAAAAAAAAAAGAAAAGGGAGAGAGTCTGAAATTTTAAATGGTAAATTGCATGTGCGTTTCAATGTAAGATAAAGAACTGAGATTTCATTTTTAATTTCTTCTTCAAGGATGTTTTTCGTTTGATAAAATATGAGAGTGCATAAAAACAAAATGGTTAAAAGTTAACTGCAATGCAGTAGGAATATAAAGCACGAAAATGCGTTTGTAACAGTTAATGTACTGAGATATGAATCATTTTTTGCATAAATTTTGTGTCTCGAGACGGTTCTCACAGAAAATAAGTATATTCATTTAATAGATAATACATTGTGGTTTAGAAGAGAGAGGTTTACAAATTTAAGAAGTAAATGAATTAATTTTTTACATTATACAATTTTAATACACAAAAGTTTTTTTAAAAAAAATATCGAATTAATAATTTAAACAAAATATTATGATTTAATTACAAATTGTATAAATCAGAAATAAAGAAACAATACAACTCAACATTTAAAAAACATAATTTGACTAATTTACTAAAAACTAATATACTTTTGATTCTTATTATAATAACAGAAGTAATATATATATATATATATATATATATATATATATATATATATATAAAGAGAGAGAGAGAGAAATATTTAAAAAATATTTTATGAGGTGATAAAGAATATACAAAATACTTTTGTATTTTTTCAAAACAAGATATTTGTATATAAATACATATCAGAAAATTCATAGATTGAGTTAATTTTTTCCAAGTAGTACCTGATTAACATTTAAGCACACTACGAAACACATTGCATTCTCAAAACATTAGAAAATATGCGCAAGCATAAGCACCGGTACACACACCGACACAATACACATTTAGATATTTGTAAATGTACAAAAAACGTCTGTTTGATTTTGATTTGATCGATGCACAGACTGAGTGAGATTATTTTATATTTAAGGACGTATAATGGAGAGATTAAGAAAATCCAATTGCAATAAATATACAAGTACAACAGACATTCCTTTGTGTTCAATTACACTAATAAGTTTTTAAATCAAATATATACAAGTAATAACAGTATAACTGAATGTTTTTATATCTGTGATTATTTTGATGCATTATCTTGATGATATTTGTTCTTTGGATAAATCGAAGTTATGTTTTCGCTAATTTCGGCACATATATCCTTGTTTAAATTTCTAGAAACTCCAGAATCATCTAAAATTTATTTGAAGATGATGAAACATGTGCTGAAATTAGTATTGGGAAACAAAAACTTAACTAATCTAAAAATACATAGTAGACGAGGAAAAGTCATAAAGGTAATGATTAAAAAGAAATATCTTAATTTCATAAATGAATATTTTTTCGCCTTACAAACTACAATTTTTTATCTAACCAAGAATATTTGATAAAAGACTATACATTATTTATTTATTAAACTTTTTGATTTGAAAAAAATGATTTAGTTTGTGAAACGAAAATAATTCATTTGTGAAAGAGAATTTCGCCCAGTATTAGAACTGCAGTGTGAAAAAAAATAGTATTAATTATTTTTCGTCAATAAATTTAAAAATGCATATAACAAAAGATTATGTTCAATTATATTTTTTTCTGTTTAATTATATATTTTTGGATAACTAATCAGTATGTATATAAATACATACATACATAAGTATAAATTCAGTCACTAATTTGTAAAAATTATAGTCATTAGTTATTAAATTACTCAATAAATTACAAATAAAAAAACATGACCTAAAAACGTATTTCTGATATTCATAATAATTATTAAGTTCAGTGATATTTATATACATATATATATATATATATATATATATATATATTTAAATCTATACCATACATTTTGAAATGCATCTGATGCATGAATGTAATTTTATTTTATTACGTACTTTTAGTTCTTTAACATATAAGCCAATTTATTTAAAAATGCCACGATTTCATTTACAATGTGTTTTTCAAATTGTATATAATTTCTCCGTACGAATAATGTGTTGTATTTCCTGGAATGCGACCATAGCAAACCGTGTTTATTATAACACTTGTTCAGTGGTAATGTAATGTAACGAATTACGGAACCCTTTTGTGATGAAACTGCATATAGTGTTGTTTGAGGTGCATACACGTATATGAAAATAATGTGTGTAGATGTTGGAGTTGATTAAACAGACGCATTGCATGCTTTGAGAATAAACTTTATCGATTATTACCAACACAATTGTCAATATGCCGCATAATCATTGCAGATATAGTACACCGAAGCGTAAGTTATGATAGCAATGAATAATGATGACACTGACGGCGAAATAATATTAATGACAGTTAGTGATGACGATGACGACGATGGTTTCAATGATGACGATGATGTGACAGTCGACGATTGATATGGAAGAATGTATAACAGATACGTGGAGAGTTATTGTTCACGGAGAGAGACCGTGTGAATTTTGTGTTTAGTTTGCCAATGGCTATCGCGTCTCTCTACGTTTATTATATTTGAATCGGTAGAATGGTTCAGAGAAGGATTTGTGTCATTTATTGTTTTGTGTATCTGATACTTCAATGAGATTATGTACGTATTGTTCGTTGTTAAAGACCTGTAATAACGCCGATGCGGATGGAAATTTGTTTTCAATTGTGGGCTTATAAGTGAGAAGGTGTTGAAATCATGAACTTATGAGATAATAAAATTTTACTGACATTAGTTGTTATTTAGATTATTTAAAATCGAAGCTGGAATATTTCTTCCGGAAATAAACAGATTTGTAATAATTAATTACTGAATTGTACGCAATTCATTTTATTATTTCAAATAAATTATTTATTCCCGTTATAATTTTTCAGTTTTTTACGCACACTTTCTAATACATTTTTATTATTTGTTTTTATTTAAAAATCATTTGTTTATACAAGATCATATATATATATATATATATATATATATATATATATATATATATATATCAAGTATAATAAATTAGTTTATACATTTATTAACATACAAATTTATACATTAAATATTAACGACGTTTTTTTAACATCAAGACATAAAACTGTGTATAAAAATTAATTATTTCAATTTGTTTTCGGTTTTTATTATGGCAATCTATTTCTTAATAAAGCAACATAATCCTCAACCTATAATAAAAATAAATCGAAATTTACTGATATTTTCAAAACTGTATACTAATTATTTCATTATCATTCTGAACATGATGGAAAAATGATTGAGTTTTCATTGTTATTTTTGGAACATAAAATTTTTAATATTTTGTACATGAATAAAAAACTGAAATACTGAAATTATGAGTTTTTTTTTATTTATATCATAGTTCTTAATTTAAAGTCAATTGATTCGTCTGTTTTTAATTTCTGAAAGAAAAATAATAAAAACAGTTTAATATTTTTTTAACACATTTTTTTTCAATTTTTTTAAATAATTCGTAAAATTTTATAAATATCTTTTTAATAAAATTGAAGGTGTTTCTTGTGCTAAATGTAATAATAAATTACTTTATTTTTTCTCAGCATTTGGTAAATTTGTTATGGAAATTTCATTTTGGTACTGAAGCACGGTTTATACATACACATGTATATGCATATATATATATATATATATATATATATATATATATATATACATATACATATATATATATATATATATATATATATATATATATACACATATGATGTACAAATTAATTCGGTACTTTTATGATAGAAAATGACTGATGATTTATGGAAAAGTAGAATACATTTCAATCCTAAAAATATCCCTTATTATTTTGTATAACTTTGCTCCATCTGTACGGTAACTGACGAATACCTTGTCAGCAAAATATGGCGGCTTTGAGTCGCATTTTTGAACCTCTTCCACTGTTTTAGCAATTTTTGCATGTTTTATCCGTTACAACACCTTTACCCAAGCTGAACAAATCATTTCTGTGGTTTTGGCAGAATTTTTTTATCGAACTGTGAAAAGTATGCAATACACAATATGCTGCTTTTTGGAAATCAACGTGTTTACTATTTACTATATTGTTTTGTGAGCTTTTTTTAACTGCTCGGTCAAGATATATAGAGTTTTAAATGTTAAAGTTGGCAATTCAAAATCGTAAGAAAAAAAATCCCGAGAAAATATTTTATTTTACAACAAAGAATTAATTTTTACACCTAATATGTATTATGTACGTGTTTATATTTGTTCCTAATCTTCAATAGGTTTCAGCATGTATATAAATATATATTCACTATTAAGAACGAGTCGTTATATAACCTTTGAAAACGTATTTTATTGTGTTTAGCGACTGCAGTTTGTGTGCACGGCTCAATAATGTATACAGTGTATAATTTATATGCGATTCGTTATTGACCCCGCAAGTATGCAATAGGTTTCTGTGCTATATTAAAATTCGTACTGCATAATGCACAGTTTCCCCATTTAATACTAGTCACGTTGGCAACTATGTATAAGGCGATAGTATATATGTGTGCACTATGAGAACTAGAGTAAAATAGATTGTGGTTTCAAAATTAAGTTACGAGATGTGTCTCTTATGAACGGAAATAATTTACATAATACATAAGATACTATTGAAATAAAATAAAATTGTTTCGAATGCTTTTAAGTATCTAAATATATTATTAGATTATCTGAATAGGTTAACGCTTATATTTTTTTCATTCTTTTTTTCTCTGAAAAATTATGTGTCTGTCATAAAATTGTATTATAATATAAAAAATTAAATAAGGATGTACTTTAACTTTTAGATATATAAATATAATCGGATACTAAAGTACATAAAACAAGAAAAAATAGATACGATGAATAATCATTTACACAAATTGAATTTTTTATAGCTTATATAAATATTAAGCGAATTCTTAGTTTAATTTCCAATATAAACTATTGCTACTGGATTTGTATGTTTATTTGCAGATTTATTCATAAATAGACATACATTTCTTAGTTACTCGAAATTTGAATAAATTAATGTATTAATTTATTATTTGTTTATCAATTTAGAATAAGTTGTATTTAAAATAGAAGATTAATTATTCTTTTGAGATACGTAAAATAAAAACGTATGTATTAAAAATATTAATAAAAACAAAGAGAATAAACTTGTGAAATTTATTACTCACTGTTGTAAAATTAATTATTAATATAAATATTTATTAATTTTCAGAATACATTTCACAAACACATTTCAGTTATTAACAAGAGGTTTTGTGAACTAAGAATAAAAGAAAATAACTGTAGTAAAATAACGAACTGAAATTTTACATTGGGTCGAGAAGTTGAATTATCTTCAAGTTATTTCGCTTTTCATTAAAATAAACGGTTACGAGGTATTGTAAATAACACCTGCACATCCATAATAAATAATTAATGGCATTTTATGTTGAAGCTTTACGTTCACTAAATAAATTAAATAATCATTAATAACGAAAGTACTTTTTATCAAATTATATACTATGAAAAGAAAAATATTTCATGTGAAATGAACACAGTAGTTAATTTCTAATTAATGATAGTAATTATTTGATATTATTTTTATTGTATCGAAGATAAACGAATCGAATTGACAAAGTATATAGAATCGAACCGATATGTTTGATTTAAAAAAATGAACCGAACACAAATAATCAGTCATACGTCGTCATCACCCTACACACACCTAAACATATCTACACACTACACATTCACAAACGCACAAAACACATAGAGTCAATTACGTCATCGTTTCTGTTTGTTGGAGCTATTGCACACACAGTTACTCACATATACGTACGCATATGGAATCGATACACTTGTTGTATGAGCTTTGTGTCGTTATTTCCCACGGGGTAACATTGTAGAGTTGCTGACACCGCGATGCAGAGACAAACAAACGCACGCATATTATTGATATGCATATATACAAGTCGAAATACATTTCTGTTCAATGTATAAGCTTCATTATTGTTCAACACTTTTTTGTATTAAAACGTACATGTACTTTTTATTGCAGTTTTACTAATAACAATACGCGTCAATAAACCTATCACTTGATTCGAATTCGTTACAATCGACATTCATTGCATAAATAAAAACACATTTTGACTGAAAATGGAAATAGCAAGGGGTTCTTCCTAAAATAAAAATAGCAATAATTATCAATGCTCGTATATCACGAGGCCAAGTCAAAAATTAAATGCATATTTAGAAAGTAATAAAACTATAACATATTTTGAATTGAACTTATTTTTATACATAATCCCATTAATTTCTATAACCTTAATTCTCCACTTAATGAGATTCTAGATATCATTCTGAAACAAACTATTTTACCTTATGCACAACTACTCTTCCACCATATTAATATATTGAAAATAATTCGTTTTTGAGACATTGGTCAATTAATACGAACCAGAGGTAAGCGACAAAGTTTAATGTGGAAAAAATCATCATCGCCAACAAAAAAAGCACAAGAACCGGTCTTTTGCTGAAAAGATGATTAAGATATTATTAAAATATGAAAGGTGCAGTTTTAATTAATTTCATAATTCCATGTGAGGCAATAAATAGTAAGAGTTAGTAAGAGATAGTAAGAAATTGAACCCGAAAAATGCATTTTCGCCCTTTTTTTGTTTTTAAGGAAATTGAAATGTAATTTTTAATATTTTTTTATATAAAAATAAAAAGAAAGAGTACTTATAAATAAAATAAAATTAGAATTTCACAAAATACACAAATAGGTTCCATTTTATATATATATATATATATATATATATATATATATATATATTCATTGTGTTCTGTAAGCCTAATAACAGACATACTTTGCTTATTAGTTTCAATGCAAAGCTAAAGTGTTGAGAAATGAATAAGTTTTTATTAATAAAAATAATATGATTGAAAATGAGAATAAATGTGACAAGGTAAGAAATCTGAAATGAATAAAACCGATTTGAATTGTTTTCAACTCTTTCTTAAGAGCAGAAAAGAGATCTGAATTTATTCAATTACTACTGATAAAGGTGATAAAAACTTCAAGAAACTCCGTAAAGTTATAAATTGAAGATCGATAATTTAGTGATTGCTATTAAAATGAATATTTTCACAAGGTATGTTGACTTAAATAAATTTAATAGTTTTTCTATCCAAAAATATTATTTTAAAAAATAATTTAGTTTAAAAAACCACTTACATTTCGAATTTGTATAAAAATATTTAAAGGAAGAATTGTTTTTAGAATAATACAAAAAAACAATTCTCAAAAAATAAATAAAAAAATGTACAAAAATTCGTATTTCTAAGAAACATCTGTCCATCAGTATGTAAAACGCGCACGCAGTAATTTGTGAAAAAATCTGCTTTTTACAAAATAGGTCACAGATACTAATTTGATTCCATAAATTTGCGTGTGAACACAGAACGTGTGTGTTTGCTGAAATCATATATTTTTTTTAATTGTTATATCTTTTTTACATTCGTCTGTTTGATCATTTATCAGTCGCTTGTTTCTGCTTTCGTAACATTTTTTAACACATATGTTTATTTCTCTATACATTCTGTAAATTTATATGTATATCAATGAACATGAATATATTATATATATATATATATATATATATATATATATATATATATATATTATGTAATACAATTATAAAAGATTAATAAAGAAGTATTTAAATAATAAATTTATTGTTTTTTAACTAAAAAATAGAAAATGTTTTAAAACATTAATAATAATAAAGCATATTAATTACTAATTTATTATTAAACATAAATAATGTATTATTCTCATTTTTATAACTTTCAGATATCGAATCAAAATTTATATTCCTGTTAAATATAGAATAATCTTAAGCTACATAATTGTTTTCAAATCCAAGATCTTATCAGGGATTTACAATGCACTGAAACATAAAACGTAATCAAAGTTCCATTATTTCATTAATTGAAGAATAAAATAAGTTATGATTTAATACGTTACTCGACAAATAACTTATTTCACAAGTGATAACATCAAAACTGTCTTATAAAACATAATTGATAAAAGCATATATCTTTTTTTTTGAAAAATGTGAATTACTGTTATTTGTCGATTGTTCCTCATATTCAGTGTAAATTTGTGTGTTTGCAAAACGTTACTAAACGATTGTTAGCGAGCAAAAAGTCCATTAATTTCAATAAATGTCGGTTTCAGTGGCCGTGATACGTCAATTCGTGTAATTTTGACATATCGATGGATGTGTTTGTTTTAGATCAATTTTTTAATTTTCCACGTCGTTGTTTTCGGAAATGTATTTTATGTTTATTTGTTTGTATGTTTGTTATTACGAAACATTACTTGTCAAACGCAGTGAACTTTGTATATTTTTAAAGCATTGCTTATCGTGTTATCAATTTCATACATTTTTTTCATACCTACGCATTCATTCAATTTAGTGTAACATTCCGTTACAGTAGATTTGATATTCGGCAAGTTGTCGGATCAGATATTGATATTCAACTCAGTACTGACATTCAGTTAATAAAACAGAGGTTTTTCTTTTTCAATTTGTTTTAGCAGCTATTTTTTTATTATTTATGTTATTATGCACACCTACATACATTCTTTTTTCTATATATTAATTACACATTCGAACGTATTCAATTCTAAGCTTAATATAAAATAAAAAAAAAAACAAATCAATTTCTTTATACCGACAAAAAATGTATTCATGTCAATATCATTTTAAAGTACATTTTTTGGTCTGTATTTTGGTAACATGAATTTGGTTTTATTATTAATTTTGCTTCAAATTGAGTTATTGAATGAAAGATAGAAACGAAGCAAATAAAAGTATTTTTTGTGCGAGTTCAAAACAGGTGGTAAAGTAGCATAAACTGCTCGCAAATAAAACGATGCTTTTGATGTGGATACTGTTAAGAAAATTACGATGCAATGGTGGTTACAAAAATTTTGTGCTGAGGACGAAAGCCTTGAAGATGAAGAAGGTCGCAAAGGTAAAAAAGTTAAGCATTAGTCAGCTAACAGTTCTGGATTACTTAAAACAGCTAGGAAAATCAAAAAAAGAAAAAATGTATTTGCATTTGAGGATCATTAACCGCAATTATTTTTCTACAAACCTAATAATAATTGTAGTTTGAATTAAATTTTGATAAAACGAGAAATAATTTTACTATATAGATTAGTTTTTTTCTATTTCAAATAATGATATAAAAATATATTTTACGAATGAATAATTCGTATAATTAAAATAAAAGAACTATTTGTAAATTTTTTCTTGAATTCTAAGCTAATGCCCGTATCGAACCATTTCTATTTAAACTTTATTTTTTTATAAATTACTTTTTTTGCTTATTTTAACTGGATTTCAAAAAACAAACTACATTTAATATTCTAAATCACATAATTAACACACACAATAAAAAAATCTTAGTAGTGATAAAAAATTGAAGTTTAATTTGATACAATTTCATATTTTACTATTAAGAAATGTTTGTATGATGAAATGGTTATTTTTGAAATTGTTTCAATTATTATAAATGGCACTGAACTTAGTATTTTTTAAATTGTGGACGCATTGTAAATTTATATAATAATATATGTTGCTTAATTTTATAGTTCCCATTTAAATTACAATAAAATAAAATTATAAAATTTAAATAAACACAATATAAAAGTCAGTATTTTAAGAAATCTCAAGCGAGTTTTCATAGTATGAATTAAAAATACTATCTTATAAAATATTAATGATTTTAAAAAGGAACTTCGATCTGAATCAATGAAACATTCAGATCAGAAGTGAATACTATGAGCTTTGAAAACGATTTCTATAAAAGCTTACTTAAGAAATTATTAAATTACAGGCGAATTTAAGAATAATACTGGAGTAAAATGTTGGAATAGGAAATTCAGTTGTTTTAAAAAGAGTATTGTCCTTGTATCGCAAAGTTTTGAATAAAGTTTATTAATATAAGAAAAGAAGTGAGACTTGTCAAGAATTATTTATTTAATACAATATAAATATTGAATTTTTTTACAAACATTGTTTTATGTTGTATAAATAAACCTGTTTATACAAGAATTTTTTTAAGGAAAATGTAACTATATATATATGCATTGATTAAAATTAGATGTAAGGAGTACTTAAAAATATTATTTGTGTCAATACACCAAAAAATGCCTATTTTTTAAAACAAACGATACAGTTAAATTCAACTTCATCCAATATGTACAAAATGATCAAAAACATAAAAATAAACATTTCATTTTATATTTAAGAAACTATCGTTATAAACAAATCGTTAATCATAAAAATAAACTTTTTCAATTTTATTCCGTGCGTATAAACGTTGCGGTATTTCTAAATGGAATGAAATCAAAGTTTTAAGTTAAGTTCAAATAGTTTTTAATGCATGTTTTCCTAAAGTTTAATCCTACCATTTTGAAAATACATTACGGATATGTTTGTTATAGTTCTGAATCAGTATATGTGTGCCTACAATAATGAAATATACATTTTCTTAATACCTTTTTCTGAAACAACAGCACCTAAGAGCTTTTATTACAAAGTTAGATTGGAATATAAAACTTTTTCTATAAATAATTCATTAATAAAACGTTTATTTTAGATTTTGTTTGATAAAAAATTAATATATTCTCTTTGCCATTAGTACACCTACATTTATACTGACTATATATTTTTTTAATCTTTAATAAACAAAATATTTTGATATATATACACACACACACACATATATATATATATATATATATATATATATATATATACATTTACATACTATATGGAAATAAAGTGTAGTTTATTAAGCTACTTTTAAACGTACGTGTATGAAGTTACTGATGTATTTATCCATACATGTATTTTTGCAAAATCCTATTATGAAATAATCCTGTTGAAATGAAATCATAAAATATAAATGCATATGATATATAAACGAACATGCACTAAAATGACAAATATCTATTTAGTGCAAGATTTTCAACAGTATTACGTACATTTTATAAATATGGATGTATGTACTTCTGGTTGAATGGATTTATGTATGTACTATATTTCTACAAGTGGTATAAATGAACTTAATTCATGTTATTGACATAAATATTCATTGAACGATACAATTACAAACAGAAATGAAAAAAAATATTTAATCGTTGATGCTGGTATGTTATGAATTTATAAATATGATAATATATACTAGACTTTATAATATGGAAGTTTAATGTTTGATGCTTCTATTTATTATTTAAAATAATATCAAGTATGAAACTTATACATTTTTTTTTCATAAATGACAGGAAAGTGATTTGTCTTCTTTAAATATTTCTATCATTGTGAAATTTTTCTTGTTTCTAAATAAAGACATAATATTAAAAGAGTGTGTTCTGAATAAATTTCCTGTATCCGATGCAATCATTTCAATAAGTGTTAAATATATAAATAAAAACAAACGCTTAAAAAACTACGAGTTCTAAACTGTCAATTAAGTAATCACTGTGAAAATATTATACAGTAAAAACAGATAAATCACAGAAACAAATTATAAAATTATAAAACTTAGTCAGGATATTTTAATTTCAAGAAAAATAAATAATTGTTAATATATTATTTGTTGTCCTTATGTTTGTAAACATTTAAATATTTTAAAAGCTAATATTTTAAAAGCTAATATTTTTTAGAAATAAATTAATAATTTATATAAATTTGGTACACAAAATGACATATACAGATATACTCGTATATATATATATATATATATATATATATATATATATATATATGAATGAGTATTTATAAATACAAAGGCACTTTTGAATGTAGACAGAAAAAAAATATTAGAAAAATAAAAAGGAAGACAAGTTTATAAACACACATTCGCTTTATCGAAACAAGAAAAGCTTACATCACATTGTCAAAATAAACGATATCTCATACTTCAAAATATACACATACCTGAAATGCATAATATAATTCAATGTCACATGAAGACAAAGAAAATGGCATACATTCAACGAGCATACTATCCTTTCATCTCGCTTTTACGTAATGTATTATATAGTAGAAGCAATTCACAGTCACACACGTTCACTATGTAAACTATAAAAGCGTTTTCCATTTGATTTAAAGCACTTTTACCATTGCAATTTCATATCCACGCCAAGTCTAGCAGCAAGCTTTTCGTGCATAGTCGAAGCTTTTTCATTGTATACATGCACCAGCATATAGAGAACTTGTGCCCATTTACAGTCTGTTTGTTTTAAGATTTAATATAAGTACATAGACTACACGAACAAAAGATGCCCGAATATCTGTTCAAATTTTCATAAGCGTGTTCAAGAGTATTGCTGAGCTTGCGACAGATTATTTACCTTTGTAATGATAGGATATTGTTTGACATTATAATCATATTAGACTTTATACTCAAATAGAATTATCAATTAGTCAAAGGGAGTGATGGTCTCTTAAAAGACAAGAACACACGTTTATACTTATGTATTCCGTTTAAGTTTATTTACTAACGAAACTATTTTACTGTACGTTCATTTGTTTGTCATGAAAGTACAACTTCAACACGCATAACAAACAAGTTTTCTTAAAGAAAACATTCGGTACGCTTTGATGCCAAAGCTGTGATTTTACTCAAATTCGATTCAAATTTACAGAATGAAAACAAACACTCAAACAAATATAATTTCGATATAAAAATCATGTAATTAATTTAATAAATTATAACAAAGAAAATTAAATACGGCGACAAAATTAAATACTGATTTATCATCGAATAATTGTTCGACAGAGAAATTACAAATATCAAATATAATTAATTACCATAAATTTACTTTTAATTTATTATTCATATATATTCACACAATTACATTTGATGTTTTGATAAAGTAAAATAAAAAGTCTTTTTACACTGTTTTGTTGATCAATTACTTTAATTCATTAATATAAAAAAACAAATTAGTGCTATTCATTATCAGACTAATGAACTGCTTCGTTTTCTTTAATCGTTACTTGCGAAACACTTTACAAAAACTAGTTCCAGACTATTTAATGTTCTACAAAATCTTTGTTAAATCTGTGTAAGAAAGAATACGTGTACGTTTTCTATTCATAAAATTATCCATTACTAAATTCATTTATAACACCACAGAAACCTTTTTTTAAAAGAGTATTCTGATAATTTTGTATGCTTTTAAATTAATTTATTCTATTTGTTCTTATTTTTTTTATGCTGTGAACAAATAACTTGTTCAAACTTACAAAATAATTATTACATAATATATTTTGAAGGGTTCATTAAAAACTATAATAAAACTATTTATTAAAGATCATTTTTAAGGAAAGTCAAGACATCTCAGACTTTCTTTGGCATTAAACAAAAAACTGAAATAAAATGCATGTACAGTTTTTAAAGAAAAGTTTAGTGAGATTGTTCTAAGTTCGAAACGGATTTTAAGGTACTACTGTTTTATTATAATTTATTTATTGACACTCTGGATAAATTCATTTTCACAAATAAAATTTTCACTCCCCTATAAACCACAAAAAATATTCCGAACAAAAATGTTCAATAATTGAATATTAATTACTATCCTCCTTAAAGCACAAAAATAGAAAAAAATATTGAAAAAATATAGATTTTTCTGTACTTTGGCGCTCTGAGATTGATGATGATACCACTGAATGATTCATAAGCAAAAATTAATAAATTATTAAAAAATTTTGATCAGAAAAAATATTTGTTTGTCGAGAATAGAAAAGTTAATTGGTGAAACTACATTTTAGAATTAAAAATTGTTAAGTTTGCATATCGATTTACTTAAGAATAAATGGAAGAAATAAGATAGTGGATTTAATACGTTTAAATGGTGCAACGTTTATTTATAATGACTTTAACAGATATAGAAATTAATAGAACATTTTAAAGTGAAGATACTAAACAAGGCAATGACTGTCTATTACAAGAATTGTAATTAATGCAGAAAATGAATGAATGAAGCAATTGACATTTTTACGATCCTGATCTATCAAGATACGAAAAATAATTAAGGAGTTCACAAAAAAAATTATGAGAATGCGTATAAAAGAAGAATTCAAAGACGAGTACTACAGTAATAGACTGATATATGTTTTAAACACATTGATTTTTATAATTAAGTTTGTTTTTGTTTCGTACCTCTTATATTTCTATAATATTGTTTTAATCGTTGGTTGTAATTTTTTATACAAATAATATTTCTTTTTTTTAATATTATTTGTGTTTTCTTTAATAGTATATTACGAATAAATGTAACTAGAATCATATAAGTTTAATTTTCAATGTGCTATTAAAAATTAATACCTGATAAATTTCCAATATCTTTATATGGACAACGCTTTTAGGTCAGCGCTCTTTAACTTTGAGTGATGTTTTAAATCCTGGACTAAAACGAAGTCACTGTTGAATAATATAAATATTTTGAATACAATTTTAATATTTTTTAAATAAAAATCTTTTTCTTATAATAAAATTCAATTAATGAGTTATAAACAAATGCAAATTAACCAAATTTAAAATGAAAACAACAGATTAAAACACGATTAGAAATATATATATATATATATATATATATATATATATATATATATATATATATAGCATTTCAATAACTTATATTAAGTATAAATGATAACTACATAAACAGTAACTGACTTTTTTAAAATAAACTTCGAATAAAAAAGCTCACGAAGAATCAAATATATGGATATTTTGTAAACAGAAACAAAAAAAGCTTTTAATCTCAGTTCGTGTTTATAAATTAAGTTGTACGTATACATCTGTATACAATTAGGTGTGTGTATGTGCATAAGTATATTTAGGTATGTATATACTTATATATATATATATATATATGTATCTAAGTATAGACAGTACATACCTTGATATTCCCTTTTGGTGTTAAAAACCGTTCCAGAGATCCCTGTTTGTTTATTCGATCATGGATTATGAATAAAGGAGACTCACTTTGCATGTCTTAACGAATAAATTTCAGGATTTATTGGAAAATTCTTGTTTGTAGACGTATTCGCGGAGATGTTAAGCATTAATGAAAAATAATTAAAATGATGTTGAGATAAAGCTTTAATAATAGTTAACAGCTTCTGTAAACATACACTTTCTAGAATTTATCCATTTAAAATTTTATTCATAATCACGTCTCTACATACTACTAACATGCTTTTATGGATAACTGGCTTCTTCATTCCATATACGTGTGTATCTTTTACTTAATCGTACATATATATATATATATATATATATATATATATATATATATATATATATATATATATATATATATGCATCAGCGAGTATATATTTGGTATTATGCAATATGTGTTTCTGAATAAAATTTCAGAGAAAATATACTCCGATTTATTAAAAAAAAACACGAAAATATTGTGAAGTTAGAATACTACAGAGAAAAATTCCATTTAAAATGAACAAATCACATATAGAGAACGTATATAGAGATAGTTGTAAAGTATGTAGGAATTCAATGTAATAATGTTGCCATGTTATGTCAATAACTTTTCATATTCGTGCCTAGTCGGCAAATCGGCGAGAGCATTTATTGAAGGTGAGAAAATCGGAAATATGACTTTTCCGGAAATAAATTTTTCATTTTATAATAAGGTATGTATCTACAGGAAATATCTAGGTTGCTTCTATTACGTGTTTAGGAATGAAATAAGTATATTGCAAATATTTCACGTAGATGGATACATATTTATATATATATATATATATATATATATATATATATATATATATATATATATATATATATATATTACAGAAGTGTATGAAGTATTAAACAGTAAGAGATAGTAAATAAATATGTGCATGTAAAAGATATAAAAAGTAACAGATATATGAAGTCATAATATTTTAATAAAATTGCGCCTAGTATATATATATATATATATATATATATATATTGTTTAAATAATAAAGGTGAAAAATAAAAGAGATAAATTAAATTTCAGTGGTACTATATAAAACTCTTCATATATTCTGTAATTTATTCAATGTTTCAAGATATCTATGAACATCCTTTGATTCATCTTTTTTACAGAAAAAAATATTTTTAATATAATTGTATTAATTTAATCAATATAATTCACTATAGGGTTCTAACACTGATTAAGTTCTTTTTCGCACATTATCTTTTTTATCTCATAAATTACAAATTTTCTTTTGATCAAAAATGTTTAATAAATGATTACTGATAATTTTTTTGATTTTTGCTTATGTGCATTGCAACACACTTTTCTATTTAGGTTTTAGTAATATAATAAATGAAATTGCGTTTTTAACTATTCTATTTTTGAGTAATAAAAAGCAATTTCATTTAATCTGTTTGATAAAAATAACTGACATGGAAAATATAAGAAGATAATTTTAAATTTCCGATTTAAACTAAGTATAGCCTTAAATTATATACATTTTCATTTTTTTTATTTAATTCATTACATTGTACACACAATATTATAAATTAAAAATAAAAATCACTTTTTATACTATTAATGGTGGTAATGAGATGAATAAGAGGTTTTAATCTGAATACTCTTATTTTCTGGACAATGGATATTTAAATTAGTTGGTCATCAATTTAAATTTTAATAATTCAATTTATTTTTAGAACTATATAATGCTACTTTTAGAAAGTAGATATAAATTTAAGTGTTAATTTGTATATCATACTTTTTAAAGTAATATTTTATAAGATAATTTATGAGTGATTTATAAATAATGATTACTTTTTTAATTTAAAGAAGATGCTCTGGCTATATATATATATATATAATGTGTATTTACTTATGTGCATATATTTAAATTGGTGTTTGCATATAAATATGTATATAGTATCAAATTATTTTATCAGAAAAACCTTTGGTTATAAAATATTATATATACAAATATCCCCACACCACAACAATGAAAATTAATTCATATCCGACGACGAAATATATAGTCTGCAACACAGTTGCTTACCCAGAAAAGCTGGGAGGACGGCTCTCATCATCATCACTTCTCAAATTTGCAAAACCGACGCCTGTCGCTACAACGTTACACTCAACATTAATCATGCTTTGATTCACAATTACATTCTAATTCATAAGCCGTACTGTCCAAACTCACTCACTCACTCACTCACTAGCAAGCTCGCGTATCGTACGTGTGGTGTAGAGAATGTTGGGTTCGAGAGCAGACGGGCGGGTAACGGGCAAAGCAATGGAAGGTGGTGTAACGGACGCACCATCTCTCACCATAACTCGTAAAACTGGGTACGTCCCGCTGCCATACGCCGTTATACCGGACCAGACTGACGGTTTCACCCGAATAGGATTGGCTGGATGACGGACAGGTTTGCAAAGGATATGCCTATATATACATGTCGTGCTGTAAACAGGACTGTAATAGAGAATATATACACAAGTACGTTTTCTAAATGAAGAAATACATATAAAAAAGATATGTACGCATATATATATATATATATATATATATATATATATATATATATATGTTTCATTTTAGTACATTTTATAACACTGAGGGTCTTAAAACGCATAAAATACATCAAAGCAAGTAAAATTTGATCGCTCGTTTCGTACAACCACATAAACATATAAGGCTTTATATAACCATATATATATATATATATATATATATATATATATATATATATAAATTTACTAAAAATGTCCTTGTATAAATATTTATAAAATTTTACTTCATCCGTGAAATTTCAAACACATTCTTATAATAAATTTTAAAATATTTAACGTTTAAATATTTAAAAAAAAATACTTCTTTCAATATAGTAAAGTAAGACACAATAAAATAAAATATAGCAAAAAGGAGAACTATACAACAAATTAGTTAAATTTTTATCTACTTTATCTACTTAAATAAATGCTTTATTTTATATACTTCTTTTATTCTAAGTAGAAACATTGTTCTTTCCATGTAAAATTTAGGACTTGTAAAAAACCTCATTTTCTTAGCTACAATTAACAAATTAAGAAAGAATTTTTCATAATATAAAATGATTCGTTTTCAAAGAAATATATTAATTATCAGTCATGAAAATGAGAAATTAACAAGAGATAATTATAAGATTTATTTAAAAAAAAATAATATTCAAAATATTTACATTGAAAGTCCGTTATTTAATATTTTCTAAAAATAACTACATTTTTCTTTACACGAATAAAGCCTTTTTCTAATTTTTCATTCATATAAAAACGTTGTTGAGTACATTAATAAATGTTTACATTTAGACACATAAACATAGACATTTTTTAAAAACGAATAACAGTCCTTTATAATTTAATATACCGGATATGAATAAATATAAAGTAATATTAGTACAATAACTTTCAGAGCATTCGTACCGCTTCTGACTGTTTTCAATCAGGTTTCGTAACATGGATAGTTTTTTTTGTGAATTTCCCTCTCAACCTGAATCTTCAATTTCATACTAGCTTCAAACCACATGCATTCAATGTATTTTATTAATGAAAAATTCACGTGTATGAATTGAGTTTTAGATTCGCTACATTTATTTTTAGATACAAACATTTACATATATACATACATACATACATATATATATATATATATATATATATATGTACTGTATGTATTCTCATATTGTAACCAATATTCTAGCTGTTTCTTCCTTAAAAATGAAGTTGATATTTCAAAAATATAAATAGGTCGTACCTACATTTGTTTTCGTTTTAAATTTCAAATTTGAATCATATTGTTACAAACCATTATTTTAAAAGTATACATTATAATTTTTATTTTGAATTTATCTATTAGATGATATGAATTGAAATAATGTATGCGGGTTTCGATAGAAATTAATTATTAAAAAAATAACGTTTATTTTTAATTGAACCTCCACTTCATATTCTTTACGAATGGAAAGTTTAGACACTGGATGTAATCGGTAAAATAGTAAGTCAAATGTAAGTTTTTTAAAAAAATATTCTTAACAATTTTTATGAAATGAGTTGGAAAATTTTTGATATTTATTAATAAATACGTAGTAAGGAAATGTACAAGAAATGATAATAGAATAATTCCCTTTTTAATTGTCTATATTCTATAATCACATAAGAAAGTATGTCTACATTTATTTATCTATCTACCTACATATATATATATATATATATATATATATATATATATATATATATATATATATATTATACATATATATATATATATATACATAAACATAAAGATTATATATATATATATTTAGACATTGACAAAAGAGTTATTTTTAATTTTATAATCACTATATATTGTAAATTGGACGATTATTATAATTAAAGCAATTTTCAGATAAGATTATGATTCTACATTAAGGATTATTGAAATACTGTATCTGATATTTGGAGAAGTTTACGCATCACTCAGTTTTCTTTAACTTTTTTCGTTGTAACTTGTTAAGTTATAAATTAGATAAATACCTTATATATCTACTATATAAAGTTCTAAAATTTAATGCCCTTGTTTTTTTTAAAAAAAATATATCTGTCGTAATTTATATAAATACAGGTTTATTTTCTGAATTGAGAGCCATTCTTTGCTATTAGAAAATCAAACTAACAACTGATAAAAAAGAAAATTAAAAAAAGAATCTATTCGAAAAAATAATTTTAATAAATTATTATACACAAAACGAACGATATATTAGAATGAAAGAAAAAAAAGTATATGATTAATTTCATTTTCTTTTAATTCATTTATTTAATAACATTAAAACCACGAACGTTTATCAGATTTTAATTCATCGATAATTTACTCTGTAGTCATTTCATATCGCATACATTTTTTTTCTTTTAACGTTCTCTATACAACACTTTTAATATAATGAATGCCTATTTTTTACACAATAATACATTAACATAACCTATTTTCTCTAACACATGTCGTGACGTACTGACTATGTTTCTGTAATATCATAAATGTATTCATTTATTATTTACACATTTAACAACTAGAATGTCTTTATCGATTTTTTTTTGATTGTTTCAATATTGAAAAACACATCATTTACATGCACACCTACCTATTATATATATATATATATATATATATATATATATGTACATAAATAAGTGTATTTTGCATGATAGTTAATAAACTAATCGATTACTATCTCAGACAATTATAATAATTACTAACTAACTGAATTGATACAGATTATTATTAATATATATATATATATTTATATATAAAATTAATATTATTTAAATAAAAAATCGAAAAGTAACAAATGAATTCATATAATTTTTAAATATTTGAATGATTGAATTGTAATAGATAAAAGAATTAAATAGAGGTAAAAAGGGTATTAAAATTTATAGAATTTTCTTTAAACTCATCTATGTAATAATTTAATTAAATTATAAATTAGTCAATCAGGTTTGAAATTATTATAAAATACTTGCAAAAAAAAGACATGTTATAACAAATATTCAAAAATTGGACTGGAATAACCTATATTTAGCTGGAATATAATTTAAAGGATATCAGAAGTTAAAATATACTATTCAATAATTGTATAAAGAATGTATGTTGATTCGATCGAATTTTTAGAAATTTTTTAAGAAAAAATTAAATAATATAACTTTTTTATTCAAATTAAAACTTCTTAGACTAATACACTAAAAATCTGATACACCACTTAGTCACTTATTATTTTCATGTGTAGTTAAAAAACAAATAAAAAAGAAGAATATTTAAAATTTAAAGATTTCATGTCATGATACGAAGAAAAATCATGTAAAAAAGTATAAATTATGATTTAATTATCGATTATAAAAAAGAAAGAAAGGTAATACTATTTAGGATTTAAATGTATTTTTGAATAGGATATGTCTTGATAACATTTTATTTCAAAAAGAACTCACCATACAGCATAATAACAAGAAGTGTATTTACCTGAAACAAAGAATAAATCATTATAATACATATTTTTTAATGAAATGTCAAAAACGATATAAGTGTATTTACATTACATAATTATTGAAAAATCAGGTAAATTTACATGTGTACTGGCAAACGAAATTAAATTCAAAAAGTTTGAACTTAAAAAAAATTTCTTAATATTTTCTTAAAAGAAATTCAGTGTAAGAAAATGAAGAAAAAGTACAAAAGGCAATTAAATATCCGATCGTCAATAAAAATCATTTATTAGAATTTTTTAACTTTCCTTTTGCATCTATCAAAAAGATTAAAAATATTTTACTTTATAATTAAAATTATAAACAAACTCGAAGATAAAAAAATAAATAAAACATATTTTATTTAATGTTTATTTAAATATTCTACTTGTTAATAATTCCAATCAGTGAAGAAAAGTGTTATAGCTGAATCTAATGTATTTAAAATGAAAAGAATTAAATCATACACATATTTTTTTATGAAATATATTTGTATGTAAACAAACGAACTTTTTATATTAGTAAACAATTATATTTTAAGATAATTCAGTAAGTAATAAAAATCCAATACAATCGATGATAAAACGTGGAAGAAATCATTTCCAAAATTAATAATTGATTCTATTTTACATGCACATAAATTAATATTCATTCATCATTTACTTACATTATATTGTTGACACTATTCAATATTTATATTTTTAAATGTTGCCATACTCTCATTATTTTAACATAACCTTAAGACTATTATCGTTTTAGACGAGTCAATGATACATTATGTAGAAAGCATTTCCACTCTAATAACTTCAGCAAAGTTCAAAAAGCGACGCATTAATATCTCAAGAAACGGCTAATAAGAACTTCTACTCAGACAGAATCCAGAAATTACTTTCCAACGTACACACAGCGACAAACAATTTCAAAGCACATTAATTAATTAGTCATTTTTGACATAAAAGAATGTCAGAAACTTAAGCAATTAGCATTTATAAGTCATTTTCTAAACAGTACACGTATTTATATTTACAGAGTACTTATAATTAATGGGGTTTCAGTAATCTGTAATTTGTTATTCAAATCTTAACATTATTTTATATTCATATTAAGTAATTTCGTAGTATTAACATAGTTAAACCTTTACATCGTTAAAACATTATATTCCGGGCCTGAATTTCATCTGTCATCTAAAGGTACGTGCCCGGAACGCGTGTCAGCACGTGAGTACGCAGTTACAGAGTTGGATTCGTTTGAAGTTGATGATAACAAGTTAACAAGTAGGTTCATAACACGGACGTGTCGGTCAAACAACCTTTGCTAAAATCTTCTGTAGGCAAACTGTCCGTTCCAAACAGAAGTTACATATAATCATATATATATATATATATATATATATATATATATATATATATATATATATATATATATATATATATATACATCTGCATACACCTACACACATTCATAAAATAGGAATAAAATATATTTTCACTCCTGTTAAGTCAAATGGTAATGTTATACTTTGTAATTTATCATTTAAATAATATTACATATAAAAACATGAATGAAAGTGAAACATATATAAAGAAATATTTAATTACAAGACTAATAATATATATATATATATATATATATAGTTCAATTTTTTGTAGACTATTAAAAATGTCACATACATTAAAATATTATGAATAATTACATTATGATAGATTAATTTAATTCTCAGTTTGTGTACATGAAGAATTCTTTTTTTACACCTACTCTTCTATTAAAATTACATACTTTCCATAAGAATGATGTTAACGTTTTTAACATCCTAAATAATTATTATTTAAGTAGTCGTAGTATTTGTCGGAAATTGGTTTCAAATTAAGCACTTAATTTATTATAAAGTACTGAAATATATACTACATTAGAAGCAATTGTTAATGAAAAGAGGAATGAATTATAATAATAGTTTATCTATAAAAATATAGCAGAAGTTGTAACATTCAACATTTAAAACTAGTTTAATGTCTTTACACATTTTTATTTTTAATAATTATAATTAACATACAGTCAGATATACATACCCAAAAACATTTATATATATATATATATATATATATATATATATATATATATAAAATCTTATTTCATGTGAGATGAGCATCTTAAAATACTGAGAATGTAAATAATGAAGATTGAATATAAATGAATAAATATATAAATTGAATATATATATGAACATGGAAAAATTTAAAAAAAGTAATATAATTGTAACATAAAAAACAAAGAAAAAATAATATTAAAAATGTTTAAACTTTATACAACGATTTTAATCAATACAAAAACAAATATATTAATAAACGATATATTTTTTTAATATTATTAACTGGCCTTTACATAATTTTTTTAAAAAAGTATGTTCTCCAATTTAAAATAATTCTTTTTTTAGTATTTTTTGATAAGAATGGTTTACGAAGTACCGAGAAGTATTCTTGCTAAAAACTTCTGCTCCGGAAACAATAAAAAAGCAAAACTTCTGTCACAGGAATAGTAAAAGTTTTAACTTCACCCTGATTTATATACAAATATGTATATTTATATATATATATATATATTGAGATTTTGTCTTGGTTTAAAAAATTTTAATCACGAGTAAATTGTTTTTTTTTTTTAAAAAAAACAATAATATAAAATAAGTATTAACATATCTTAAACCGTATTTAACGTCTATTACTGAACTAGAAAATTTAATTTATTTTTTGATAAGAAATCAGTCATTTTAAATACAAAGTTAATTTTATTTAAACAGGTTGATAACATAGTTAAAACCGTTATAGATGAAAGGATATGTAACAGTAGATATTTTATATTATAAGAAAATATTTTATATTCTTTATTTCATTGTAACAACTGATTTTTTTATCACTTTTGAAACTACATTTTTTGTAGCAGGAAATATTTAATATCATTAATAAACATTTTTGATTATTACTTATGTTTATATTTATGGGATTGTGACATCATCAAACATCATCTTTAGAACCTTAGAATACAGAAAAACTTTAAGGTACTGTACTTACTCAAGATGCAGAAACAAAAGAGATTTGGGATACGTACATAAGCAAGAATAAAAAATGATCAATAATAATTGATTGCTCATTTTTGATCAAAATTGTTTTTTGTGTTTTCTGAGCTAAAAAAAAGGATTCATTTGTGAAATTGCACTTAGGTACAGCGTTAAAATTGTATTATGATGGCATATTACTTCACTAATCTCTCATATGGTCTCACATTTCATGTACAGTAAATTATGAAAAGGTGTCTACCTAAATATAAATTAATATCTTTTTAGGAATCCACAAACAAGTCAATAGTTTTTAGCCTGCATTTTTTTGAGATTTATCTGCAAATCAATTTAAATGAACTCATAGCTTATTTATAAGAATTTTTTGATACAAAGACAACAAATTTCAGTTAAATTCAATTTTTTATTTTTAAAAATCCAGATTGTTATTTATATTTATATCTTTATTACACGATGAGTTAATTACATGATTAAAATAAAAAGATAGTATCTTCCAATTACTAAATTTAAAAATGTATATATATATATATAGATGTATAACATAGCCTAATTATTTGAATAAGAAATTTCAATGATAAAAAAATTTCCAAAGCTACAAATATTTTTATATAGTTCGTTTTATTTAAATAATAAAAAAAATATTTATTTTATATAGTTTTTACCAACTTTTAAAAAAAATAATGAACTTATCAATGCCTGAAAAAAATATAAACAGTTGGCGAAAGTATCAGTAGAAGATAATAAAGTATACAATTCAGAAGGATCTAGACTTTCAAAAAAAAATTTTTTTTATTGCACAAACCCTCAAATAATATTTTTGTGTAATTAAAAATATTCAATAATTTATTATTGATAATTTTTGGCTATTATTTAGTAAATACGACTTTGATTTAGAATAGATTTATTAACGAGAAAGTATACTTCAAATTACAAAGAATTATTTAGATCTTATATTACAAAATAACATATTGTAATAGAAATAATGAAATATAAGAAATTCTAAATAGTATTTTACAAGAGAAAATCTTTCGTTAAAATTATTTAAAATTATCAAAACTGAATTTGTATTTATTATATTGAAAACCTATGTCATATATGTAAAATAAATAAGAGCGCACAACTAAATAACATCAGATCCAAATTGAAAATTGGACGTGTACTCTATATCGTTGTTAAAAATAAATTAGATTAATCATCTCGAAATAAAAAAACATACACGTTATACAAAGAACAATTCCATGTTTTGGAATTCGATAAAAAAATATACCTCGGACCGATGTCACTCATGATCAAAACAAGAACAATGCTAACATGATTATAACGAAAATATACCCAACCGTTACTGTGCGGCATAATAATAACCCTAACTGGACACGTATTTGTGTTCTCTGGCGGTTGTGATAATGGTTTTGGATACCTGTCTAAACAGTGGTCTCTTTTTGTATGTTATTCGATAAGGGAAACTTTTTTCAACTGAATTCTGTTTTATAGAAATTATACCTGAAAGTTATATTGTTTTTCATTATATTTGTATTTTTCTCTTCCTGTATACGAATGACTTTCGAAATGAAGAGAATTAAACTAAATACTTTTTTCTTTTTATTTTTTATTACAATGAAAGATGAGATTCGTTTCTGTAAGATTAGACAGTTGTAATAGAAAGAAATGTTAAGAGTTTCAAGTCTTATTTTTATCAAAATAAGTTAAATAAGTAAGAAAATAAATATTAATAAATTAACCTACAGTTAATAAAATCTACTTTTTTCTTACAGATATATTTTAACAAAATCAATAATAAATTAACAGACCGACAAGATACAATAAATAAGCAAATTTATTAATTAAATACTTAATTTTTTCTTTAGATAATAAGATAATTCATATTTTTACATTTTTAAATAAAATACATTTCCTGTTGTGTTTGAGATTTTTTTTCCTTCAAAATATATCAGGTTTTTTTACAATTTATTTTATAAGTATTTTATGACTTTCAGAAAACAACTCTTTTTTTATAACATTGTTCACTTTCCTTTGTGTAATTCTGTTTTTGAACTAATTCAATTCATACTTAAAATAATTTATGAAATTATCATAAAAATATTGTATTGAAATATTAAGTCATTAAATACTTTATTTAAAACAATGTGTGTCAATTTATGTGCAAAATCAGAGACAGATTCCTAATTTTATGTTGACATATTATTATGTCAATCTCATTTACCTTACAAATTTGATTTTAATTTTATTAAATTTATTAATTGTCAGTTTTTTTTTAAAAAAAAACATGAAAATTGATGTGAAATTAAACTGTATTTTTATAAATTTAAGTACATAATAATATGTATATATATAAATATATATATATATATATAAAGAAATAATATGAAAATCGACAAGTTGTAAGTATGTATATATATATATATACACACCTCGAAAATATGATTTTGGACGCCTAAATTCATCAGTAATAAAATTCATATGAAGAAAATAAATAACCAAAAAAGTTTCTTACAACATATAGGAGCTATATTAAACGCACACCCGTTGTGCTAACTA
>CM068317.1:37032248-37082248 GCA_034766995.1 Acanthacorydalis orientalis
TGATATGATTATATTTTAAAATAAAATAAATATTAGAAAGCAAAATATGGTCATTAAAATAATGAAAAAGTTATTAAAAACTTTATTTTTAAATTTTAATTCAATTACATTAAAAATATCACAAATAATGAGTTGCTTTTTCATAATATATTGTGTATTAGATATATTAGATTTTTAAATTCATTAAAAATGCAATCGTTATATTAAATAAAATAAGAAAAGACAAATAATGTTTTAAATATCGGAAATTTGTAAAATAAACTTGTTTTATTAACTCAACTCATGATTCGATTAATATTTTCATTTATTTCTATTTATTCCATTAAATTTTCTGCACTTTTGAAAACTTTATTTTCTTAATGGTTAAATTTTATTATAATAGAAATTTATTTAAAATAATAAAAGTTATGAGCTTTTAAATATGTCTTCGATAAATCATTCTTCTAGAATTTAAAGCATTTTTTTGTGCCTTTTTAAAAATATTTTCACCGTCAGATCTATTTTTACTTATTTTAAAATATACAAGTCGCCGTTACCTAATAAAATATATTCTCATAAATTTAAATTTATATATCTTTTCATTATTATTCTTAACAAGTTACTAGCATGTGTTATTAAAAGTTAAATTAAAATTTAAATCACTTAATATATACAGAAGGTAATTTTGTGCCAAATAATCGTGTTTTATAAAATATTATTGCAAACAATTTGAATTTTATTTAAATAGTCTTTATTCTTGAGACGTGTGTTTTTTTATTTAGTAAAGTATCGTTTACAAATTTATAATGGAACAAATGGAAAACAACAAGTCACGAATATAAATTAAACATGTTTATTTGCATATAAATTATTAAAACAGATTTGCAATCAAAACAAATAATAAAATATGAGAGAGATTGTTATATGTTTTACAGTATTTGAACAATCAGATTTTGTTACGGAAAAATAACAAAACAAAATATGTTTATGCAAATTTCCAATAGAGTCTCAGTGTGCAGATTATAAATTCAGTCGTGGCATATACAATTAACCCATTTCTTGGCATTCATAGTTAATGAATATTCCAACACACAAATAGCAAAGATATAGAAGCCATAACAAGGCACTAAATGTCTTGATAGTATCTCGCTACCTATTTACTATAAACAGCCCTGCAGCCAAGCTTCCATTATAGACGTCGCCCATAATGTTTCAATAATATAAATCTTTTCACCAATAAAACCGTAAAAAGCGACTACAGAGGTAAAGATTTAATGCCGGCTTGCCTGAAGGTAACAACTTCAAACAAATAAGTGTTCTGGACGCGATAGCGACGTAGTGACTTTCGTACAAATTACGTATAGTCGCGTCTCTGTCGTCGGTATTCAGTAATCTATTGGCGTAGTGTAATTAGGATAGAACCATAGAGGTATTCCGAAGAGATGTTACCACAGTTTTAATCTGTGAAACGGGAGCTCTAGCGTCGTGATGAAAGTAGACTGCGTATTGTTAAACTGCAACGTTCGATCGAAATGTATTGGATGCGCGTTTGACCTTTGCATTGTGTTCGAGAATTTGTGGAATTATACAATTTGTAGTGGTTCAACTTGTTCACAAAGACGAGAACAGTTCGTTTTTATATTATAGTGTGCAAGTGATATTTCCGTGTTGGTTTTTCAACGATCGATTTAAATTTCCGGTTTATTATCCGGTATTGCATTGAATTATAAACGTTTTATTAACAGTATCGCATACATACAATACTGATGGAAATCAATAAGTGCACATAAATAGATTAAGCTTTTGTTAAAAATAAAATCATAAATAAAATAGTATTTGATGTTATTGTTGTAACTGAATTTTCGTTATTTGCTTTGTAGTCGCATACATTTCATTATTAAAATAATAAAAAAATGTTACTTTGAAAAAACTGAAATTCGAATTTATGTACTCATTTCTAATACGAACATTTTTTGTCTTGATAATTGAGGCATATTAATTATTTTATTTTATAAAGCTAGATTTTATAGAAATTTAAAAATTCAGCAAATTAACAACTTCATTGCATATGCATTTGTAATGATTTTTCTATAAAATAAATATTACTTGATTTGAAAAATTATAAAAGCTAACTATAGATTTATAACTTATACATCCAAGAACATTACATTTATTTTATAAAAATTTAAATAAAAGAAACATTAATAATTCAATCTATTTCTAGAAATGTTTCTATACTTTCCTATTTGTCTGACGATGATATCACCATCAAAATGCATATAAGTAGTAATTATAATTATTCAATAATGAACTATTGAACCAAATTTTTTTTGTGTTCCAAGGAGTGAAAAAATCACTGTTTTCATAACTTTTTTTTACAAAGAATAGATAATATTTTACAGGAATGAAAAAATCATTGTTTCCTTATATTTTTTTTACAAAGAATATATAATATTTTACATCAGTTTCCATCAATATTTTTGACCGAAAATAATCAATTACAGCCTTAATTATGAATTTTCAATATTATTGCAGGCACAGAGAAATAACAATTATTTTGTGCTCTACGTACTGTATTATTGTAGGGTAAAATAATGACTATTACTAAACAAAAAATACAAGCACTATTAAGATTTGTTTTTTTTAAGATTTTTAAGTCAGTGTAATTAGAAACCTGCTATAATAAATCTACTTTTCTTCATAACAACAATAATAAGAATATCGCGAGAATACTTATATGGTTTACAAGATTTAGAATAAATTTTTTTTCGAAATTAGCTGATAAACATTTTACTAAAAATTAACCACATAAAAATCCTTTATTTTGGTTTCAACTTCTAAGACAGTCCCAGATGTTAATGTATGCCTTTAGTAAAAAAGGTTTGTTTTAGATGTTAAAATATAACTAAACAGTTATTTATTAATTTAATATAAAAACCCTGAAAAAATATATAAAATTTGCTAAATTTTGTTTATAAATAACGAAGTTCATTATATCATAAAAAAGGATTCCGCTGATATAAAAATAACTAGTATTATACGAATATTTATCAATAAATATTTAACATACTTCATACTAATAGTGAGTTACTTAAAATTGCAATAATATGTATACGAAAGAACAAATAAAAACCAATTCTAAAATATTTGAATAACATTATAAAATATTGACTGTAGTTGAATACATGTTTTATTAAAAATATAAAAAAGATCCGCGTTACACAAATTTCGACTTATGCGATATAAAAATAATAACAGCACACAAAAGCATAGCTGAACTTTCAATAAAAAAATAATACACGAACCGCATCCCTACAGTTTCATATCGATACACTGCAGTATTTCCGATAAAACCTAAAATCAAAATCTCTCTCTTGGAGAACTCCCGGTTAACGAACAATGTTACCCAGCGGCGATATACTCGGTCATACGAGAATAGGTAACGTGTAATACCACTCTAACAAGCACCATCGTTGGACAAACCAGTGGCGGTTCACTAAATCATATATATATATATATATATATATATATATATATATATATATATATATACTTTCGACACGTTAAACAATTAAGTAAAAGAGAAATTATGTGCAAGAGTAAAACTTAAACCTCTGTAAAAGTAAATTGAGAGACTATACGCTTTGAACAAAATAAAGTAGAATTAATGAATGTATTCCTTATTTCCAGTAAAATAGAACTTATTGAAAGTAAAATAAAATAATTCATTATTTATATCCAAATATATATATATATATATATATATATATATATATATATATATATATAAATCTTACAATCACATAAAAATATTTATAACTTATATTTATATGAAAAGATATACGTTTTTATTAATAATTTTAAAACAATTAATTGAGTTGCTTCATAAAGTAATGTTTCGTGTTGTTAAAATAAAAATTCGAGTTTTAACAAAACAAATAATCAATATTGATCTTTTTTATCACTCGCATTAGTAGCTAATAAATCATTTGAAAAAAATGTGAAAAGTTATAGGAAAGAAGAATAAAAAAATAAGAAATATATAAGAGAAAATCGTAGTATTTAAATTCGAAATAACAAGATTTTTTAGTTTGAAATTGAAGAATAAAATATTGTTGGGTAACTCAAATACCAATTTCTATAAAGTATGCGATTGATCATTTTTATCAAAACCTATGAACCATCCAGACAAACTCAAGAACTTACTGAGATGAAATGTCGAGCATTTAGTTTACTATTATGTATTTGTGGTTTTTATTTTCTGAATTCAAACCTTATTTTTTTTCCAATGAAAGTGTCATTTCATCGTGTTCATGTTAGTATCATTTTAAAGTGTATTTTTCGGTCTGTATTTTGGTAACATCGGCTTTAGTTTTATTATTAATTTTGTTTCAAATTGGGCCATTGACTTTAAGATGGAAAAGAAGCAAATATTAGCATTTTTTGTACGAGTTCAAAACGGATAGTAAATGCAGTTTGCATGAAAGTTAGGCGTTAGTCATGCAACAGCTCTAGACCACTTAAAATCACTTAAATTAAGAAAATGTATATAAAAGTGAAGGTAATATCCCGCAATTATTTTTCTATCAACCTTAAATATAAATTTAAGAAAATCTATCTAAATTACAAGTCTAAAAAATATTTAAAGTATGCTAATTGCTTAATTTTGGAGATAATATTAGGGAGATACAAGTTAGAAATAAATGATACAAAATTAATTTATGAGATACACGCAAAAACAAATTAAAAAAGCAATTGAATCCGAATTGTAATAAACCCTTGTAGAAGAATTAATTGAAGAATGCTTAAAAATGATCATTTAATATAAAAATACATTTCTTTGAATATTACTCTTTTCTTAAAGAAATATTAATCCATTTATAAATACAATTTAATAACAATCATTTAGAAGTGTAAAAACGATTCGGATGGTTAAATAAAATTAAAACCCAAATCATGTAAACGTTATATAGCAATTAAGAATGGATAAAGTGACCAATAAAAGATCTAAACAAATAAAAGACTGATTGTGTAACCACTCACCCCGCCACTGTTACCAACATTCAAGCGAAGCAACTAACGAAACAACGACTAGATACCACCGCCACTCCACTGTAGGGATATTTAATCACGTTACGTTGTAAATTTTGGTAATATGACGACGTTATATAGAATTTATATATGTCTACTAGTCCATTACGGTTGACGCTGTGTAGATGGATACTGATACTATGGTATCGTTACAGACAGGGGTGGCCAACCGTTTTTGTCAAGTAATTTCCCTAATTGAATATCCAGACATCCGTGTCACAATTTCAATTAGTAAACGACTGATTGTTTTAATGTTATACATGTTCACTTGGAACTTGTTAACGACAAGTATTAACAATTTTTTTATTCATAACAATTCATATATACGCACACATACACACACACACACATATATATATATATATATACAATGAAATTAATTAGTATAACAATAAATTGTACGAAATTGCTATTAATTACAATCGAATAAATTTAATAAAGAAGTTTTAACAGAAATACGTTCTACGTTCTTTAATTATTCAGAATCGTTTTCGTGAAATAAAGAAAAGTTGTAGTTTCATGATTTAAGAAAGAAATTCATTTTATATCTCCTTGTATAAATTTTCTTTCAAACTTGAAGTGTCCGATGATTCAGTGGTGAGTCGCTCTAAATTTTTTTTTTGATTTTCAAATGTGTTACATTTGAACACCTGTTTATAATTCGTGATACTATCCAAACTTTTGGTCTTACTTACATTTTTACACAGTTTTCTTAGAAGATCACGAATACGACGCTTCATTCGAGATAACGCGCCATTGTTTCTCTTTTGTGATGATTTATGTCGTATTTTGTGAGCTTTCTTATAAATTTTAAAATTCTGAAGAAAAGTATAGATGAGCTAAATACCTCCTTTCGATTATTATCAGTACTTTTCGATTAATATAGCTTCCTTCTTTAAAATTAAAAATCACATTTTTTTATAAATTTGTTCCACGTTCTATTATCCAGAAATTATTTTAAATATTTGTTCAAACAGTCCTACTTTGCAATTAAAAAATATTTCCATAACTAGTTAATATTTTCATTCAATACCATAAGAATGATCACAACAATTTCCTAATTTTTCATTACTTTTTGATATAATTACTGATTTAAAAAGTTATTCACAAAACATTTTTAGCACAAATTCACTTTCATAAGTGAATTATTTTTTCATATCACAGTCTAAAAATATTTTTCTGGTAGAAAATGTTCAATAAATCATTATTAATCATTTCTGATGGTTGCGATGGCATGTTCACATGTTGAAAAATCATGTTCATCGCTCCAAGGCACCCCAGACTTTTTTTTCAATAATATTAATTATTTTTACCTACGTAGCCATTGTAAATAATTTTATTAGTTCTTTGAATCAATTTTACTGATTATTACTAATATAGTTTTCATTACCTTTAGATACATTTTAACACATACCATTTCATAATTGAAAATAATAAACCAGTTAAATCAATCGAGAAACACTAATCATAAAAAATATCGTTGTCAATAATAGAAACATAAAACAGGTTCTTGTTAAAAGAAAACAGGTTTAAGAAAAACTATTACATAATTTTCATTTGTACTACAAAGCTATTCTAAGCCTGTATTATATAAAATAAAAATTAAATAAAACTACAAAGGCTATTAGATTAACTAGCATTTTTCAATATTTATTTTTATGTTTAAAAAAAGATACTATTTATTTTAATATTTAATGATCAGTAAATTACTAATAAGAGAATAACTACATTCAGAAATATATGGAATACGTAATTTAGTCTATATTTTTGTATGTGCATTTTTATAGATTTTTAAAAAAAATCTAAATAAAATATACAAATATTTTAAAGTTCTATAAATTAGAAAATTAAAATAAATAGAGTTACATAAAAATTGATAAAAATAAATTATAAAAAAGTAATATAAAAATCAAATATTATACTTTTAAGGATAACCCTCGTCTTTTCAGCAACAACGAAACAATTGCTTCTTTAATGAGCTATGATATATGCCAGGAGGTCATTTTCGAGCTTATTATGTACTGCTAAACAGCTTAATTTGTTATTTTCTCTGGTAATGTATATATATATATATATACACATAGTCATATACGCATACATTTGTTTACTTACATGTCTATAAATGCATTCTTGAAAATTCATATTTTGTTTTTACTTAATAAGAATAAATATTAAATGTAACGTTTTATTTACAGACAAAAATAATTGATTGAATTTCTGTTACAAAAATAAATAAATTCAATTTGTTTTTATATTGACTTTCAAAAAAATATCATTATAAGAAAGTACAATATGAATAATTTATCTATCCTGAAAGCTTTTTAATATATTATTTGATATATAAGTGCAAGTATCAATCTTCGTTCATAAATGTCTACCTTCAAGGAATAAACATTGTTTAAATATACATGTATTTATATATATATATATATATATATATATATATATATATATATAATGTATTAAGACAGGAAATGATGAAAGTGAAGAATGTAAACAAATATTTTTATATGTGTATTCTTTCTAATTAACACAAACATTTTTAGAAAGATTAATGTAATGCCTGTTAAATATACAAAAATGTATAATATATTATTATTTTTAAGTCATGCTTCTTTATTTACAATGTACATTTTATAATACTTTGAGAATATTTTTAATTAAATAAATGAAATATATATATATATTTAAATACTTATCATATGTTATGTTAATAAAGTAAATTCTGACGTTCAGAAATATTTGCTAGCAAATATCTCATTTCTTTATATTCCTTCAAAGAATCTACGACAAAATCCATATTTCACAACTACAGAAAGGGAAAAATAAATCACGCTAGTATGATTACTTTTAGCCCTCAGGACAACTGTTTGAACATCACCGGTAATAGCAGCCGAAAAATAGTCTCGCCTGAAGATATACACGGTTTGTTGCAGCGGAAAACGTATTTGTAGTATAGCGGCAGAGGCTTTAGCAACAGTGGCCAAAAATAATTAACTAATGGAACAACATGTCTTCCTTTTTTAATTACCGGACACTAATAGCTTGAGGGAAATTTGTGTTTGTCGAGAATAAGGGTTGTTACCGACACACACCACTATATATTTGAATGTATATGGTATGTACATAGTTGAGATGGGTCGAAATGTGTTGAACAAATTCAATGAGTGGAAAAGGGTGAAAAATATCCGTGATATTATACGAACGAGTGAATTAGTATGTATTTATAAAATTAGACAAATATGTTACATCGAATACTCTTTATTATAGTGAAAATAAACAAATCGAATCACTGGCAGCGAAATAAAGAGATGGAAATATGAAATACATTTCTTTGCAGTTAGATATTTACAGACAATTTTTAGATACACGTATTTATATTTATTTATATGTAAAAAAATTAAAGAACACATTCATAGAAAAATTAAATACGAGTTTATATGACCAGTACATTTGATATTAATAAAAAATACGTATTATACAAAATATATTTAAATTAAAAACTGTATCAGGTAAAGAAGTCTTAATTAACATTGTTAAATTTTTATTAACTTTTAAATGACATGTATGAATACAAAATTATTTTTTTATGAAACAAACATTTTTATTCGCAAAATAAATTAGAAGTGAAAAATATTTTAAAAATAATATATTTTTCTTTTCACGAAAGAAATCAACATAAACATTCTTAAAGCCACTCGACTACTACTACTGATCAAATTATTTCTTAACAAGTATCAATTTTCTAAATATATATTTCTTAACAAAATTAAGATAGTTCAAGTATCTATGCTACTTCATTAGAAGGAAATTACTTGTTCACTTCATGACACAATCTGTTATCTATTTATTCCTGTATACTGGCTACCAATTAGAATATATTTCCATTAAAGTAATTGTTTGCTTGTTCGACCATTATATTAATTCAAATGTTATATAAATTAATAAAATATAAACTGAATATTTCACTCGAATGCAAATCAAATTATATATTATATATATAAATATATATATATATATATCTACGTGTGTGCTAATTATTTTTCAAATTATTTAATAAGTAGGTATTATAAGAGTATCTAAGCACATATTCACCTAATTAAGTATTATTCACCAATGTGTTCTAATTAGAGTTTGAGATTCCAATATGTCATTTTTTTATTAAATTTAAAAAAGATTAATTGATCATTGTTATTTTTATAAATGTTAAAAGAATTAATTTATTCTTTTTTAAATTTATTAATAATGATTCTCGAAAAATACCACTAGTAAAAAGGATTGAGTTTTGCTTATTTCGTTTCTTAAAACGATTGTTTATAAAAAAAGATTTTTTTGTATTTTATCAGAATTTAAAAGATGTATCAGGTTTATAATTTTAAAAGTAAATAATTTTAGTAAGAAAACTTAATCAACATACTAACATTTTTATAAAAATTTAATCTGAACTACAATTATTTTAAATAATGGTGTATTATTTTATTTAGTTCTTGTAACAAAATTGAATTTCTGTAATTAACTGAATGGTTAAAACATATTAATTAATTAACATATTTTTAATTAAATTTAACTAATTAAAATTTTGATGTAATATTAGGAACTGACATATACTATAAAGTATACAGCTATAAAATAAAAAAAATTGAGAGATACATAATAATAACCTTTAATGATTATTTTTATAGTTTCATTCTATGTATATTCAATTATATATATATATATATATATATATATATATATATATATATATATATGTGTGTGTATATAAGATATGAGGTAGATTGTGATACTTAAAAGCATAATATATTGTATCAGTTTTTAATTCTTTTGATAGATTATTCTACTAAAAATTAAAATATAGCAGTAATTAAGTAAAAAAATACAATATATTTCCACATATATTTATGAGTATTTATATACAAAAAAAATTAATATATAACCACATTCTTCATTTAAAAATACTGCTACAGTAAATAGTTTCTTTTTATGAAAAATGATAAAATAATATAAAACATTTCTTCATTTTTTTTGTCTGTTATATGGATATTTTCATGGTGTATATTAAGAATTCATACGAAAATGTTATTTAAATTATCCTTTATATAAAATGATTTATTACACTTAGTTATTTTTTGTAAAATAAAATGTTATCATATTTCAGTGTGCTCCATAAATATTAATAAAAGTAAATGCAGATTTACCTCTGATACAATAGAACTATAAAATAAAATACACCTTTTTGTTTAAAAAAGGGATACAAAAAGTACAACGAAGGTAGTTAAATATGTCTTTTAAAATACACCCCAACAATAGCAGTAGTGGCACGATTAAAATCAATGTATCGTCGTAATCTAGTGAACTAACTGCCTCGGGGAGACATGGAACAAAATATTAACTAACTAAAAAAAAGAATCCAAGTCTAGTTACGAATCCACTAACAAAAAAAAAAAAAAAAAATCAAATGCAACTGTAAACGGAAAAACGACGACAGAAACAGAAATAGTAAGCGAAAAAGATGAAAAATAAATGCGGCGGTGATGATGTTGGGCAGAGGTCTCGTTAGCAATGTCAGTGTTGTTCCTCAAATACATTTTTTTAATTAAAATTTACAAGTCGGTGCGGATTTAATTTTTTTCCGTGTTTCTCTGGCCATCTGTCGGTAGTAACGGGCGCGTAGACCAGCCGACAGCCAGTGCTACCATTGCATAACACTGTATCAGTGGCGGTTCAACAGTTTCACCGGTTGGTTATACCGAACGCAACACTCTAAAATGAACTTACTTGTTATATTACTATTTAATAATTGTTTATTTTTAATTTACGCTTTATTGTTTTATTACGCTGTTTTTTTTTATTCCTCGCATACACCGGCTACGCTTTTATAGTATTATTGTAATTTTTACTTGAAATGTATAACAGAACATTTGTTATTGTTAGATTTTATATAATTAAACAATTATAGTAGATACATTTTTCAGAAATATTTAAACGGATTTTTTTTATTTTGCCTAGAGCATATCAGAGAAATGAAACAAAAACTAGAATACATCCCACTGAATATGTTTTAATATTTATACGTTTAATTATTTCTTTTAAACAAAAATATTAAAAAAAGATAATTAAATTTCTACTTCATTAATTATATACTACAATAATTTTCAAAAATACAATTTTTAATAGGAAAATATATAACCAATTTGGTTTATATTTCGATCAATAATTTTATCTGGAGGAATACGTGATGAAATATTATTTAATTACTTCTAATTATACCTTTATAAATAACACTTTTATAATAAAATAACTTTTTTACGTGGAAAATTAAATATAAATTATTGTTGATTTTTCTGATAATTTCAAAAATTCAATAATAATATTTAAGTAGATAAAAGTATTCACTATAATTTCTGATTAATTTTATATAGAATGCCTTTATTTCAATGATGAAAAGATATAATATGGCCGTTAGGTAAGTAGATAAGTTAAAATTAGTTCACAAATAAATTAATATACTACACAATTTTCTTAATCAAATCCTTCAATAAAAGATTATTTTCAATTACGATATTTCATCCAGATTTTAAAGAAGCATTCAAATAAATATTCTATGAGAGTATTTAAGTAGACAAATAACAGTTACTGATGAATAAAAATGTATGGTAATACCTATGTTTATTCAATTACTAGCTTGAATTATTGAGATACAGTACAAAAACTAAAATTGTCAATCAAATGAATTATTCAATTCAAGACGTTTCCATCGATTCATTTATGTATCATTGATTTTTCTTGAAAAAAATAAAATACTAAAAAATTAAGTGGTTCTTTATTGATATATATTCAGAATATTAAAGTAAACGAAAAGTAATTAATAAATAATAATAATGTGTAAACACAAAAAAAACATAAGAATTAATAAAGTGTCTTTGTATTAATATATAAACTTGTGAAACTGAAGAATGTTTTAAATTTTAAAAAATATCGTTATTTTCTTTCCTGCATATTTCATTAAAAAAATCTATATCTGCAATATATTTTATTTACAACTGTTCAAGAAGTCATTGTCGCAAATGGTTGATAAATTTCGATTTTTCAAGAATTTGAAATAAATTTTCATACAAAACATGTATATATCCTTAATGATCCTTAATATAAAAACAAAATTTCAATAAAGTTCACATTTCTATAAAATCATTTTGTATATTTGTGAGAGTAATTTTTATAGATTGTTATAATTTTAAATAAACATTTTATTTAAAATAAAGTAGTCATTTAGAGCAAGCTAAGTAGACTAACTGTTTTGTTTATTTTACAATTTAAAGTATTATTTATTTCCATTGTTTAACATTTATTTTAAATGTTTTAGTACTGAAATAAAATTTAATTTAGTTTATTTTACCCACAAATATAATAAAGTTTATGAAATAATATTTCTGTCATATTCCTATATAAAATTGGCAAAATGTTGTTGTTTTAATATAAAACCTACAAAACATAATTATTAATTATTCAGTGTGGACATTATTAATCTGCAGACACGTACTAAACATTATGTCCCCCCATATGTAATAGACGCCACTGTGTGAACCCCGTACACCACTAACGCCGTTATTATTCGTTTTGTTTCGCTTGTTTTGATTCCATTTGTTTCGAATGTTATTTATTCTTGTGAATGCTGTAATGGAAGAGCAGGTCATGGTGAGGAGTGTTGTTTTACTGGTTAGGACTTCGATGTAGTAAGCGCGGGATGGGTAGATTTTTGTTAGTAGTAGAATGGGATTGAGAACGATGCTAGAGAATGGACATGGCCCCGCTGTTTTTCGAGGGTGTTTGAGTTATGGTTATGGAGATATCTGCTGTATAATATTCTAATGGCAGTGGTGCAGTGTGTCCTTTTAGCAATTTTTGTCGTGAGCCGTAAATTATGTTCAAGATTCGCCAAGTCGGAATAATTTTTAATTTGTAAGTTCGTTTGTCATATAATTGAAATATTTACTTTTGAAATGCTAGAATTAAATTTAATTTTTAAGAATTTTACAGGGCATATGTATATATATATATATATATATATATATATATATATATATATATATATATATATATATATATATATATATATATATAAATAAGACCTGAAATAAATAGAATTAAAATAATAATCGTTCAGGTGGACATTACCTTACATTTTTGTTCCTTACAATAAGTGTTAATTTTTAATGTTAGTTTCTGTAATAACTAACATCAAAAAAGTAGTTTCATTTTCACACATGTTATGTAAGATATAGAAAGTTTGACTTCATAAAAAATTATTCATTATTTGTACTTATAAAAAGTAAAGTTGTACGAAACTTTTAGAGTATATATTATTTTCTTGTACTTTTTTGCATATATATATATATATATATATATATATATATATATATATATATATATATATATATATATACACAAGTAGATGAATAGATATTCGTATGTATGGATAAGAGTTTCTTTTGTTGAAATGAAATCTGAAAAACACACGTTAAAAAGCACAAAAAAATATCAAATCACATTTGCATTTTACATTTGCGCTCGGCAATTACCTTAATGTTCAACATCCTCAGATTTCAACACAAGTCGTTAAAATTTGCCAACACCAATTTAACTGCTTAAATTCCAACTAAACTACAATTAACAATTAAATATTTCATATAACGACCGATTTGAGACGTTGTGTTCGAGCGAGACAATGATACTTTTCAATTTGATTACGCAATATGTACATCTTTCGTTACAATAACGAATTCGTTAAACCGCACAAAACTTCGCCATCTACAGTTCTGCGTCTACACAATTGGCTGTCCGCCAATAGTGTAGATACTAATGTATAATATGTTTAATTTTAATTAGTATTCTGAATCGAATTGGGGAATGTCAACAGATTCGTATACATATGACCCATTTTAGTCTACACTGTCAGTTTAAGTTAACTTATAAACAATTCGCAAGGCACATGTTTATATTCTTGGAGTAGTAAACAATTACCTTGCTGTTCTATAACATTTTGTTTAAAAAAATGTAGCAGTATGTATAAAATCTGAATTATTAAAAGAACATCTTCCTGTTTTTAAAGAAAATTAAAAGCACTTATCCTTCTGTACTTATTGGCTATCATTTCTTTACTTCTAGTAAAGGACTTAGTTTAATAAAAACTGACACTCTACTTCTAAACTTTTAATAAAAAATTAATAAATAATATTTAACTGTTAAATCAGTTATCAATCTAATAACTTTTATTAAACATAAATAATATTTTTCTACTTCTTTGTAACCTATATTTTTAAACTTTATTTCACTTAAACTGCAAATGAAATACTTTTATATAGAAACCAATTTCAAAATTAATACAATTTAATTTATTTATAAAATAACGAAAGATATTCTATTATAAAAGTATGGATATATTTTATAAACAAATATTAAGTAATGTATTATTAATTCATTATATTATTGATTTTAAAAATCGAGATAATTTCAAAAGAAAAAAATCAAAGAACTGGTTTTATTAAACAGCAGATCATAAATGAGACCAAAAAAATACTGAATCTCTAATAATTGATTTATTTTTAAATAAAGAAGACATCATAAATGTTCAGTTCTTACATAAAAAGGAAACATGATATATATATATATATATATATATATATATAATTTTAGTATCTGTATACCTGAATGTCAGGTGAATGACCATGAAGAAAAAAATTACATTATTTACACGCAGACTTATGGCTCGTAACATAACAAGATCTAAAAAATAAAGGGCGAATACGTAAAAGATAAGGGAAAGGGATTATATAGTAAAGAGGGTATTTACCTTTCGACAATAAAATAACGAAAAGGAAAATGTTTTTAGAATAATGTTCTTATAAAGTCTTCTCGCTAATACTATCACATATATTCAACCAAATTCCATCAATACATCGGGCTTTAAAATATCAACAATTATTAATTTTTCGAATCTTATATATAGAATAAAATAAATTAGTTATTTAGTAGTCCGTTTCTGGCTTTAAGCCGTTAATGCTACTACATAAATGTATCATACATACTACAAACACAAATAAGATAACTAATCGTTATATATATATATATATATATATATATATATATATATATATATATATACATTATCTATTAATGAACCAGACATCGAATTTATAATTAAACTTGATTACTTCGTAATATTTATTGAGACAGTGAATATAACCATTAAGAAGAGTAAGTATATATTAAATATATATAAAATTTGAAGTTTTATGTACGATCAATGATCAACATACAACGGCTATAAATGACAACGTTTCATTCATTTAAATAATGAAATACATTTACTTTTCAACTTGTGGTCAAGGCGTTTCAAATTGTAATTGCTGTAATTTGCTTAAAAGGAAACAGAATTATATTGAAAGCTGTTGTAAATCATAATTACATTGTAATCATAATAAATCATTCTCAGAGATCTCTATTCTGCATCTTCCATTACCATTTTTTAGAGAGTTAATTGAATAATATGTATACAGATTATATATAAACATATATATATATATATATATATATATATATATATACATATATATATATATATATATATATATATATATATATACATATATTATATTGGAGAATTGAATTATTTTTTTTGTATGATTACATTATTTAAACATTTATAAATTATTCAAAAATTCAATGCAAATACATTATTTTTAAAAAAAAAAAGAATAATATAATTGATTGATATGTTGTGAATGAAAGAATGTAACTCTATTTTATTATATTCTTTTCTTAAATCTATTTATGTAATTTATAAAACTGAAATGTTAATGCAAATTTATACGAATTATTAATTCAGGGTTTATTTGTTAACAATATACAAATATATTTTCTTGAATGTTTTATTATTAAAAAAACCTCTATGTAACTTAATTTATTTAGATATCTCAAAATTGTTTCCAGGTTTTTTTCTATAAAAAAGGTAGTTTTTTAGAACCAACATTTTTTTTCTTCAAATATAGTAAATTTATTTCTTTATATGAAATATTTTTGTAATTATTTAAAATTTAATAGAAGTGAATTCAAGAACAGTATCAAAAACTGTCTAGAAATATAAATTTTAGTTAAACTGCGCCATAAGACTTATAAAACATTACAATAAATTCATGAAAAAATGTTTTTTCTTGGTTCATGATGCTTATGGACAATATCTGACGAGCAGTTTAGTTGTAAAATCTGTTAATATACATTTTTTTTAAAATTTGTAATACCTATTAAAAACTGATATAATTTCTTGGGATAATTATATTTTAGATTCGAAAAATTGTTAATATTATTAATAAAATAAATAGAAATCATATTCTATAATAATAGAGCATTGATTAATACTTTTTTGAATAGAACAATACAATGCTGAGAGAACAAGACAAGTTTTGTTGAAATTTCTAGTTATTAGTACGAAAAGAAGTTTTAAAATTACACTATTTAAATAAAAGCATATATTTATCCCATTATTAATACAGATAAACCTTTTATTCGAAGTACGAAAATTCAATAAGAACAAAGTAGACATTTCGAATGTTTGAATATACTTAGTTTGTATAAAAATGAATTAGAGAGAATAAAAACGGTAATAAACTTAAAACAACGTTTTTATCCATATGAAATGAAACAGAGATATGTAATCAGTGGTAAACTCGAACAATGAGAACACATTATTACAAACACATAATGGATGAAAAGTCATCAAAACTTTCTATGGAGTAGTTACTAATGGAATATAAGAGTTTAAATATTCAAAAGGGCAAAATAGTACATTTTAAAGCTATTATTGATTCGTACATAATATAATAACATAATGTATGAGAACGGTTGTTTAATAAAAAATTGGAAAAACGAAAAACCTTTATTAAAAAAAATATAATTCATTAATTCCTTCTAAAATATTAAAATAGATGAATATATATATATATATATATATATATATATATATATATATATAATATTTTAGGATGTTTTAAAATTATAATTTAGTTCAAAAATAAAATGTATGTAATGGATCATTTAAATGAACACTGATAAATTGATTTTGAACACATGTCTTTATATATTGATCGATTCGAAGTAATTACTATTAAAGTAGATTGCTATTTATAAAAAAAAATCTTTTAGGATATTACGTGTAGCTTAATGTGCTTTCTATAATATGTTTATGAATAATAAATGTATTAATAGAGTATGTGTAAGCTTTTATAAATATATATATATATATATATATATATATATATATATATATATATATATATATATATATATATATATATATAGTATATTAGTGTGTATAAAAAGTGTCATTATTGAATCAAAAATTCCAACTGTGGAAAACATAAATAAAGTCTCAATAGAAAATTGAATAATTATATTATTGAACAGAGTTCGATTTGAAAGATAATCGTAAAAATCTACATTCGAACAACGTTTTATGACAATCATGAGCAATGGATGTCCAAAAATGATAAATTAGTCGAGTCGTTATTGTCCAAATGTACGCAACAATGTGTATTACTCATTACACGATGTTTTATGGCAGTATTAGTATAAACACAGTTTACCCACAACTCGAAATATTAATTAGTGTTTTTATGCGTCATTAGTGGTGTATTAATAATACAGGACTGAAGGTAATATCATATATGATAAACAGGAAGGATTACAGAATTGTGGTCGAAAGTAGGAAGCGTGTATAAATAATAACAATCGTAATAAATAATCTATGCACACATGATAACTGTTTATTGGTATCAATATTTAATTATCTTCGCGTTTGTTATTGATGTTCTGTCGCTGATTAACTCTATAATACGATTTAAATAAATAATTATTTTGTTTACAAATATTCTTATTGATTTTCATGAAATATGAAATTTCGATAATACAGTATTAAGAATATATCAACACGCTTTCGAGTTATCATAACATCATAAGTCATCATTATAAATTATTATTGAATTAGTCGCAAGAAATTATTATTCACCGAATTCAATTAAGATCTGCTTCACAGAAAATCTACATTCATGGAATATAGACTACAGACGCTGTAAATTGAAAATAATACTAGATTTATTGATTGATATATACGATTGTTCTTTTGAAAAAATTCACAAATTTTTCAAATACTGTAAATTTTATTTACAGCGATTTCGGTTATAATGACATAAATTAAATATCCAGTTACATTTCTCATTTAATTTCATTGTAAATTCTTTCAGTTATAGCAACTTGGGATATTGCCACAAATTTGGTTACAATAACATATTTTAATATAACTATTGTGAGAAATATCCGGTTATAATGGCCAAATTGCAGGATATAACAACCTTTGAGAAATATCATAAGTTACAATTGAAAAAAAATATTTTTTTCATCATGACTATTGCAACATTTTTCAATTTTTGTCTCATAGTTTGTCTACATGAATACTGAGACATTTTACCTTGACAGTTTTTAATTTTATAAATTATATTATTTTCTTTCATATAAGATCAATTTTATATACTTTTTTTTATATTCAAATAAAATCGAATGTCTGTGATTATAATTATTTGAGAGGATCTATTTTATTTTATATTTGATGAAAGAAAAAAAATGAAACTAAATTAACTAAGTATCTATCTACAGTTTGTTTCCATAAAGTTTACTTTAATAAAATAAAAAGAAATTGCAATAAAAAAAATAAAAATTAAAAATCTCCATTACAAGAATGCGTATACAACAGAAAATCTTTCTTATATAAATTGGTAAGCTTTTACTGAACGGAGGTTGAAAATAGAATGCTTGCATAAATAATTATATTCTTAATAAATATTCCACGCTTTTACACATTATTCATAAAATGATTCTTGATATTGTAATTCAAAATTCATGTTTAATATTGACGTTACATTACTGAATAATCAGATAATACGATTTAAATAAATAATTTTGTTCGCAAATAATGTTCTTAATTTAAATGGAATAGTTTATTGTTATACTAAAATACTGGAATTGTAAGTTAGTAAAATACCACGAAATACTATAATAAATGTTGAAACAAAACCGACATTGAATTCCATGAAAATCTTCCATCAAAGAAGATAATATGATTATTGAATTTTCTAAAAATTAATTAAATGAAAATGATTAATTCCAATGGTTCACAGTTTGCGAATTCAATTTAAAATAAATTGTTATGAAATATTTGAAATTTCTATGGAATTACTTGTTAACTTTGAACAGATATTTCTACAAGTATAAATATATAACATTTCTTAGATTTTAACCACATTGTAAAATGTTTGTATTAAAGTAATTCTTTATATTTTGATATTGTATATAATTTGGAATAATATCTAATTAATTCGGTGTCTTTTTTTATAGAAAATGTATATTTACTGAAAAATGGAATATATTTCAATCGTCAAAATATCCTCCATTATTTATATAATTTTTCTCCATCTGCCAGGTAACTGGTTTTAACGCCTTTTTAAAAATAAAACGGATGCTTTGAGTCGATGAGTTCGTAATGCATTTTCGGATCTCATCCACTATTCTAATATTTTTTTGCATGTTTTATGCTTCACAACGTCTCACATATACTGAAACTAGTCGTAGAAAACTGAAACTGAAGTTAAAAGGAGGAAGAATACAAAAGAACAAAGACCATCATGATCACATTATATATATATATATATATATATATTAATGTTTTATAAAAATATTTATAAATTGATTTCATATTTTTCAATTCAGACATTTTTTTATTATTTTTTTAAGAGCAAGAATTAAAATCACTAATAATATATCTTATTTTAATGTTGACATTAAAATGTAGAATATATTTTAAATCGATTATATAAATACAATAATATATTTCTTTCAGTTTCGATTAATAAAATTGTAACATTTACAGATAAAAAAACAACAGAAACGTATAATAGTTACTGAACCAAAACAAGCATATGTTTATATACGAAAATGTATAAAATACGCGTTTATAAAAATTTACTCGACCAACAGTTACAGTACATGCATCATTCGAAAAGCTCAATTTCAATTCCATTCGAAATTAATTATCAAAAATAAATAAACCTCTTGCATCATCAATCTAGAATCTCATCCATCAATAAATGTCGCCATCAGCAACAATTATCTGTCACATGTAATCCAAACACAAAACCTCCCCAACGTTTTTATTATACAAATGATACATTGACATTATACTCAACATGAAACGAAACGTATTCGTTGTTCTCGCCACTGCACATACCTTCCTACGCACCTGAATAATCGACAAATACTCTGGTGTTTATCATCCATTCATACTTCCATCCATCTATACGTCCATCCATCCATTTGTACATACAAAATCCATAGATTCGTATGCACGCACGAATTACACCAATGTCTGTTCATGCGTTATTTGAATTATTATACAAAATATGTATGACCAGTACAATATTTTATAAACACCGATGAATATTTATGTTTATGCGAGCGGGTATCATTGTGTTTATAATTAAAATTTTAATTAAATTATATCGTTGATTTTATTCTATCGATTAAATTTATTTACAGCTAGCATACAAAACACATACATACACACACATACTCACACACACACACACATATATATATATATATATATACATTTCTTGTTTAAATATTGACAATCATTAGAATTTTTAAATAATTATATAAAAAAATGTTCTAAGCAAACAAACATTTTCAAACGTACAGTTCATACGTAATATAATAGATTATTATTTTATATAATTAACTATTAGTAAATTTATTAAACCTAGTTAATTATTTACCACTTTAATTGAATTTGGGGTTGACGTATAAAAGTTAATCGTAAAATATGAAAATCAATTAATATTTTTTTCAGGAATGGAAATATTATTTCAGTATTTTTATCGTTTAAAAAAAAATTAATAATTTTAAATCATGTAAACTTAAAATGATAAGAACGTTTTTCAATTAATTATATTTCATATAATTGTAAAATTAAAAATTTTGATAAGATAAATAAAAGAAAAATGTTCTAGAAATTATTTTTTGAAATAATTTCTTTGTTTTCAAAAATAACTGTAAATTGAAAATATATTATTTAAATACTTAATGAAATATAAAAAATAGTTTTTTTTTTAAAAAAAAAACTAGTAGAAATTAATTTTTATTATTTGAATAGATCAGAATTTAGTAACATTGTGTGTGAGCTGTCGCTTTTCAAATTTTCAAATATACAATCAAAGGTTATGTTTATTTTGATTTTTTTTTAACATTAAAATATAATTCTGTTAAATAAACTCATTTGTAAGCAGTAATTTAGAACAAACTACATAAAACTGCGAAAGGAGGACACTTCATACAAAGTAATCTTTACAAACAAAATCTGACGATAAATAATATAAAAATTATAATTTAATGTTTTCTTATATGAAGAGAAACACCTCAAATTCCAATAAAAACTTACCGCAGTACAGTAAATTAAAATAAAAAATTGTTGGAAGTTTACCTGAAACAGAAAAAAATTGTTAGAAAAATGCTATAAAAATATTAAAATAATCATGTATTATTATATTTCATTATGTATTATTACCAACTTTAAAATTAACAACTTGTAAAATATTGTGATGTTTCAAAAAAATTTAAATCAATAAAGGATTTTCATTGAAAAAAAATATTTAATATTTGAATACTGTACATAAATTACTTTCATTTATATTCCTTTTATTTAATTATTCTTATAATTACAAAATGAAAAATTAATTTTATTTATGTGAAGAAAATTTAATTAAATATTATATAATTATGTATAAAAGGACTATATTTTTGTTTCCTTTGATTCGTCCATTCATATGATTTCTTTGTAACTATAAATGTAGTGTATATACTTATATCTGTTTGTAAATCTTTCTTTGTTTGATATATAAACAAAATTAAAACTATTGTAAAAATGATAAAATCTAGCAATTAAAATCTAGCAATATTAATTATCTAATTAAAATCTAACAATATTTTTAACAAATCTGATTATAAATAACAATAATTTCGTTCATATTTCTTTGTGTTTAATAAATTTTATAAATTATCTGCAAAAGTAATTTTAATTTAATGCTACTATACTTAAAAATGATTTCAGTATTCTGATTCCTTTTATCAAATAGTTAACAATTAAAAATAATAATTTACAATAAAATTGTAAAAAATAAAACAAACAAAAAATAAATTCAATAATTATAAACCATACAATTAATTATAATGAGTAAAAATCAAGTTAACGTTAAGAAAGTATAAACGATTTAGAAAAAAATGTGAAAAACGGAAACTTGGTTAAATATTTTATAAACATACTTGTGTATGTATATAAATGTTTAAATTATTTATATTATTTATACATTGAAATTATAATTTAAAAGTGGCTATAAAAAGAAAATTGATCACATAACGCACTCGAAAATCTCACTTAATAAATAAATACATAAACAGTACAATGTTCACACGAATCTCGAATGCCATAAATTATTTTTCGTGAATAATTCAACAAGATGTATCATCATCACACCATCTACAGCCTCCCTACCATATCTACACCGCAAAACAACGTTGCAAAACCTTCTCTTCATATCTGATTTCACAAAATTACAAACTGCACAGTCGCGACGACGGTCGAAGTGTTGCCGTTCGCGCGAAGCAGATATATATATATATATATATATATATATATATATATATATATATATATATATATATATATATATATATACACACACCTATCTTGTGTATTCTACACGGCGTGTTGCTATCTAGCGAACGGGGTAGCCGATGAAACTACTTGACCCAAGGTATCTCTTCTTAATTGTTATTCCGGACACATCGGAGCATGATTCCCGTTCAATAACTATCATAACAATATCTCTCGCCGAGTTTAATAAACTTAGTCTGCAACACGGGCGTCTTAGTTTGGATATACACACTATCGAGATATGGAGACTGAGGAAAAGCTCTGTGTAGTATTTGTCACGTAGAAAGCTGGCACGACATTATGTCTTTGATTTTGATACTTTTTATATTGCATCAGATACTTTCTTAAAATGTTTTAGATATTTAACAAGTCGAACATACTAAATGAATTAGATGTGAATTAAGTAGTTTTATTAAAAAATAAATAAAATTACAGTTTATTTCTTGAATTTCGTCAATATTTGTACCAAAAATCGAAACTTTTTTACATCAAAAATATATAATACATTTTGGAATTCTTTCACGAATGAATTATTTTAATATATACATTTTTTTAAATCAAACTGTTTATTGTTTATTTTCAGCGATTTGCAAGCATTTTGATGGCGAGTATATCATTTTCAGAGCATGAAGGTACAGAAAATCTATTTTTTTATTGAATATTTACCTCAAAATCAATGTTTTTATCTCAATATTTCTTTCTTTAACTCACTTGTAAAAGATAATTTTTTTATTATATTAATATTTTTTTATTTATAATTAGTAACCGATACTTCTGTAATATATGAATTAATTGACTTTATATAAGTTCTGCTATATATTTACTTTCATTACATCATTTTAAGGAATGCGTGAGTTAAATATTCATTAATGAAAATGAATTCAGTCAAAACGACAAAAACTATTTTATGAATTTATCAGTTTAAATCATCAAGAGTTATTATATAGAAGAAAAAAATAAAAAAAATATATACTCGTTCTATTTTTACATACATCAAATTGCCAAAAAAATTTAAAATTTCTAAGAACTATCGAAAAAATATGGTTAATGACATGTTTTCGATAAGAAAATTTCAAAAAATGGAGATACAGAAAATATACAATGACATCCCCCTCAAAATGTGCTTAAGACAAAATCAAAGCTAATAATGAACAATTATAAGAGGGCATGTGTGTGGTATAGGAAAATGTATATCATTTATGACATATTTACGAATTTATAATAATTTTACAATAAAAAAACGTAAGAACATTGTATAAATTCCAATTTTGATTCTAAAACCATTCTCTGTGTCTATACCTGCATTCAGCAAAAGAATAAACAAGGAATAAGATAGCCGATACTTTGTTCTGAATAAAACCCGTATCTCAGATTTAACTCATCCTGTGAAGGAGTATTAATATTATTACAAAACTGAAATGGACCAGGTGCAATTAAAAAGTTTAAAAAAAAGTGTATTACGTACAAGTTGAAACTTGTTATATTGCATTATGACAACATTCAAAAATATATAAATATTATAAAATGTAATTTAAATTACTTATTTTGTCTTATTTATCATATAGTTTAAATCATTTTTTTTAATATTTATATTAATATCTCTTACAAGGTCTAAAAAATTAAAAATGATAAAATATTTTAAAATATTGTAGTCTAGAAAGGAAATTACTTTAAAAAAAATACAAAACAAGATACATGACTATTAAAATTCGTTGTATTAAAACCATGAATAGTTAAAAATCTTAGGTGTGTGAATAGTAAAAATTTTTTTTGTAAATATAAACAGAAAAAAATATGTAGTTGTATTCTCAGCTCGACCCTTGTATACATTTAATCATAGAAATTGTAATTATTATAAAGTAGATCTTTTTTTAAATTAATAAAAATATTTCTGTGGACATGTTTAATAAAAATATAATATTATCATGAAAAACAACAAGAAAATTGTTATTAATTTTATATACTTTTTTGTTATGATGTAATGAAACTAGTGGTATATATATATATATATATATATATATATATATATTCTATTCGCTACTACTTTCGTAATATCACCTTGTATTTAAAAAAATGAAAATCTTTTTAACGATTTTTAAAACAGTAAAAATACTTACTACTGAAATAACTTATATTTAAAATATTGCTTTTAAAATTTTTTATTCATTTAAAAAAAGTATATGTAAATGCTACAGAATTTCATTCATGAAATATATCTTTATTTATAAGAATGTCTAAAATATTATGAATATTATACTATAAAACTTTTAATTCAGTCATTTCATATAACTATCATCTATAAAGATTTGTATACACATATAAAAAAATGTTTTATAATCATTGGCATACATGTGTGCATGTATATACAAGTACACATTACGAATTTTTTGTATTCGGACGTCAGAACTGTACAAATATTTAATCATATTATAATTTTCATATTGTTTGGTTGAATAATATAAAATTACATTAATAATCAAATATTTGTTTACAATTGAAATGTTCAAATATTAAATAACAATTAAAAAGCTAAATATAGGTACATTATGGTATATGAAAAACACACATTATGTATGTGAATATATACATATATATATATATATATATATATATATATATATATATATATATATATAAATAGAGAGAGAGAGAAATACAATAAGAAAATAATTCAGCTAAAACAAAAAAGATAAACTGTTAAAGAGTACAAAATCAATCCAAGCCGCAAATATGTAAATTAAGATTTCTGAAAAGAGTATCAGCGACATTAATCTCTGACAAATATTTTGCTAGCAATATTGAAAACAAACACTTCCATCAAAGTATACTATAACGACTGAAAAGTTTCATGACATGAAACTGATATAACAAATCCGATAATGCAAACTTGGAAGATTATAAAAGATAATAGTCTTTCTTTATGTTTTTCGGATGGTCTTCACACCAAAACGATATTGATTTGTTCGATGTATATATATATATATATATATATACGCATAACTTATGTGTATTTGTAATATAATAGCGTTGAATTCTTAGTCTGTATATATGATAATAACTTGCAACCATAGTGAACAAAACTATAGTTTCAATATAATGCTCAACCATAATGCTTACCATCCACTAGAGTGTACAACAACAACAAGATATTCACTAAAAAGAGATCCATAATCAAATTAAGTATTTGTAAGTGCCGTTAGTGCATCAGTATCTCACTCGTTTCTCGATTACATTCTGTTTCTCGATGTTTCGTGTTTATTCTGTTTCGGTGTAATTCTGTTGCTTTTGTTTTGGGTGCGAACTACGGAGATGTTTTAATTACCGTTTTGAAAAGTTTCACAAACCAGTCTTTTCGAAATGTTTCTAAAACAAAAGTTTCAAATGCGACGGACGCCGTGGCGTTTGCTCGTCGATGAACATTTTACAATAGTGTGTTTGTTTATTTGCATTCTCTCTTTTGTGATATGTAAATACAAAAATTATTTCACTGACGTTGAATAAATATTACTGTTTTAAATATATTCTTCATATAAACCATACAGTTCTCAGTTACTTATTGTACGAATCATGAATATTCTCTTTTATATACTATTGCATATATAAACCTCTTCTTTCTCTATGTTTATATTTGTATATATATATATATATATATATATATATATATATATATATATATATAACGATATATAAAATTTAAATAAAATAATACAGATTCAAACTGAATAATTACATTTTTATATTTTTTATATACTCTTTTAATACACAACTAACTAAAAATATAAATTCGTTGACTTACTAAAACTTTTAAATTTCAAGTACTTGTATTTCTATAGTGTATTATTTTATAAATGAAAAATGAGCTTTTTGTACAACAGAGAAACTTAATATTTGATTTATAATGATTTATTGATAATTTTTGACTAAAAAAATATTAATGTGGTATGTAGTATGGAAACAGAATTACTTGTGAATTAAATTATATATTATGGCTTTTATATTTTATTAGAAAATAAACGACTTAAATATTTGATGTATCAATTATACATTAGAGATTCAATTTTATAAGATTCAAACACTAAAGAAATAAAAGATTACTACAGAAAAACGTTTGTTTTTTTTTCCATCAAATATACAGAATTATATACATGGCAGAGTAAAAGAAATATGAAAAAGAACAAGATTAAAATTATTACCTAAATGAAAGTCATTTCGATGACAATTTTATACAATTATTTGAATTTTAAATGTTTATGTTGTATATGTATTAACAAGTCAACTTAAATATTTATATAAACATATAAAGTATATTAAAACCTAAACAAGTATGTGCACATGTTCTAAATATATGAACATTTTCTATTTAATATTTTATTTAGAAAGTATTTTTACAACATGGTGCAGATTTTAAAATACAGTACACGTAAGCGCATGCTACTTTCTTCAATGTTCATATTTGAAATATTTACGAAGCAAAAGTTTCAACATCTAAGAGATGTACAACTTATAGAGATTAGGTAATTATTTGAAACTACATACATGCTGCTTAAAGTATTCGAATGGAAAAAAATGTATTTGTACAATGGAAAACGAGAACCGATGTGAAACATGTAACTTAAATTTCGAAAGTAAAATTGTACATCGAAGTTCTCGTTGAACTTTGAGGTTAAGTTGTTGAACTAGTTCTTCAAGAACAAACACACGAGTGGATGTTTATTTGACAGGCAACGGAACACAACTCCTTACAAACTTCAAGTTTAAATAGCGCACTAGATCTTTTCGAGGACATTTGATCAAGATCTGTACATACATAAAATATCACAGGTTACGGCACTGTAACATGGTCGAACATGAAGATAAACTTGGTAAATTATTTGCATTATAAAAAACCGATCGTTTGGTTTAAATATTGAATTGTGAATTTACATTTTTATAACAATTTGTATATTTGCATACAAACTGACTGTTCATATGCGTTTTTGTAGATATGGAAATATGAAAAATATAAAAACAAAAAAAAATGCAGTAGATAAGTTCTTAGTAACTTCAACAGAGTTAAATGTTAATTAGAATTTTAGACTGAATAAAAAATAAAAATGTGGAGAATTTTTAATAAAACCATGTATTTACATTCTTCATAGTAAAAAATTTATAAATGTTTAGAAGAGTTTAACAAAGTACTGTTTCTGTTCATAACTTCATGAATAATTCAACATGCGTTATGATAAGTTTACTTCGAGATTATTAAATGCATTGTATAATACAATCCACGTTTCAGTTTCGTTATCGTTGAGTAAAATTCTTTAATTATACTTTTAATGATATTAACTAAAAAAATAACTTAATTATAAAAAAAGAGTTCTGAAACTCTATTCTCGATAAATTTCAAATGTTAGCTGAATTAGAAACTGAATCACGAACATGATACATAAATGAGTTTGTGTATTCGTTCATATTGATTAAACGTAAATGTGTGCAAACATATATGTGTGTAAGCATGTGTATTTAAATAAAGTATAAAGCACCGTACAAAAGTTCTCATTACAAAGAATTTTCATTTCACGTTCGCCGAAAACAGCATCCTCTTCAAAGATTCATTATAACAAGATTTTACTGTATTAGTTCTCATGAAAATGCTTTCAAAAATTCCATTTATGTTATGTTTCTAACAAACATTGCACGTATACATTTTGCAGTCGCCTTTCACTGAGGAAACACACGGTTTGTGTGTAAGTGTGTTTGTGTCCATCAGAAATGTGATTAGAGATGTTGTTGCCGTTGTTACTGATGTAGTTGCAAGTAACAAATACAAGAGAATCTGCTACAATGAGGTAAAACCATACACTGACACATATATACACAATTGTGGAAGTGGATAAAACTTGATGTGGATACAGTGGCGTGGTACGTAAATCTTCGGGTTACACATTGTTAATTCATTATGTACAAGTACATATCAAATATAACCATATATTTATATATATATATATATATATATATATATATATATATATATATATATATATATGGTTATATAATGACTGGTCACAAGATTAAATTTTATGATTGAATTTTGATAAATTCTACAACACAAAATAATAATAAAACTTTAAAATTTAATTGAAAAAATACTTTCACTTTCAATTTTATATTATAAATCTGTGAAAAAATAAAATATTTCCGTTAATGTTTGATCGCAAATACTTTTTTAAAGTAAATATTAATAACATTATCAATTAAAATAATATTATAGTTGTATATTCATAATAAATATTGTTTTCTAATAAAAATGTGGCATTAAATTTGATAATAAACAACTGAAATTTGGAAATAAATTGAATTGCTATTTAATGTTTGGTATACAATTTCATGCAATAAAATACTGATATTTAAATATCTACGGATGGTGATAATTGCGGTCAGTGGTCGAGAAACCAATATTTTCAATGTGTATTGATTTAAATAACAATTTAATTGAAGCTAAATTAATTGTTCCTTTTTAATAGGAAATTTACTATTGTATATTTTAGAACTAATTATGTTATACATTAAAATATATTTTGATTATTTGTGAATAATTTTTTCATTGACTAATCATACAAAAATATTATCAAGAAAATTGAAACAATCAAATGAGAGTTTCCGTCGAGATAGAAATTTTTCGTTGCTTCAAAGGAAATAGACTCAGCAGTGGAAACAATTTTAAAGTGAATAAATATATGATTATCAAATATATTCCAAATATTGTTTTATTGTAATTACCATATGTATATATAAATTATTAGTTAAACTATTAAAATATAACATTTTCAATTGTATATAACATTATATACTTTTATCTATTAGCGATTTTATAATTTTGAATTTTTTATATTTTTATTATTTCTATTTTTATAATTTTCATTAGTATATATACAACTGTTTTATAGAGAAAATCAATGAATATTGATAACTAATATAAGTCAGTTTCATTATATAGTTTCAGTATATATAAAAACATTTTAAGGACATTTTAAACATTTTTGTCATTATTAAAGAAAAATTTAATGTGAACCTCTACATACCTAAATTAAATATGTATACACACACACACACACACACACATATATATATATATATATATATATATATATATATATATATGTGTACATAAGTTACATTTCTTGACATAAAAATACATTTAAGTATTAAAAAATGCAATATAAAAATTGCAAAAGAAAATATATATTAAAACGCGAATATTTTCAACGCAGACAAGTCAACTTGTCAAAAAACAAGATGTTTTTAAAGTTTTAATTAAAAGTTAACTGACAACCGTACAATAGAAAAAGAGGATTGTTTTATTATTTTGATTTATTAAATTTAATTGAAAAGAACAATTTCAATAGCAAAGAATGAGTTAATAAATATACATACATACATATATATATATATATATATATAAATATATACGACTTTTATTTACTTATTACTTTACATTTGTTATATTCTGGATATAAAGTTTACACAAGAATTTTTAATTAAAATTCAAAAACCTTTTAGTAGATCAAATGTTATATAAAATAAATTTCAACGGCGTACATCCATACCTTCTTCTTATTACAACCCACCACAGGATGTATGTGTGTGTAACATTATATATATATATATATATATATATATATATATATATATATATATATATATATATATATATATAAACACAATGCAAGGCAGAAGAGGAAAGGTAGTAAAAGAGCAAATCCAGGTATGCGTGGAGAATGAAACGAGGACGAGATTGGAAGCCACCCTCGCATCATATTGGGATGAGTGAGCTTTGAAATGTAACAGTGGGAAGAGGCTGGGGTTGTTGCGCAATAGTATTATGTTGGGTCTGCAAGTTGCATACCAATAGCTCTCTTCCCCACTAGCTAGGTGTAGAAACAGTGGTCGTTGCCACTCTATGTATGTAGGAGTTTGTAGGATATTGTCACGGATCAAAATAATGTTGACATATTTGTTGATTTTGACTAATTTTACTATGTTTATATTTAAATATCAAAGAACAGAACGATGAGAAAATTTTTTTACATAAATATCCAAGGCAAGATGATATATTATATAATAATCATGATTTTCTGATATAATATTAAAAAGGTGTTCAAAATATTCTAAATTAAAAAAATATATAAATATGATATGATTACAAATAAGAGAATTTTAAAATTAATCGATTTATTAACACTTACGAAATTGCATATATATATATATATATATATATATATATATACCGCGTTATTTTAACCGAGCAAGTATTATTCAGAAATCTGAATATTTTTTACAGAGAAATATTAATTATTCTCGAAAAGTTCGTACTATTAGTAAAAAGAGAAAAAATCACAAGTATGCCTTGCCAATCTTAAGTATAATCTATTTAATTTATAACAAACTTTATGACTTCTTGTGAACTGGATCTAAAGAAACTAAATTTAAAAGATATAGAATCTGTTCAGCAGTTCGTTTATAGAAATATATCTTCGTTTGGACATTAATTTGTGAATTAAGAAGAAACTTTGCAACTTTTCAATGGCATTTGGTGAATGTGTATTTAATTTAATCGTATCGTCAGCACCGAATAAAATAAAACGAGGAGGTCAGTCAACCTATCTGTTACTTTGAATATATATATATATATATATATATATATATATACCCGTAAAGAAATTAAAAACAAATACTTATATAAGATGAACTTCTATTGGATTTTTACAAAATCAACTTAATGTTTTTTGAACAACAAAAACGTATAATATCTTTAAAGACACTCACGTGTGTATATATATATATATATATATATATATATATATATACATATACATATATATGTTCTTTAATTTAATGATAGTAAAGTTACATTTTACAATAAGCAGAAGTACATGTTTTACACAATGACAATGAAACAAATTACAAGATTTGTTTGTTTAGATTGACGACGATTAAATTTAGTTTCTTTGTAGTTCTAAACATATAACTATGTATTTTTTTCCTCTAGAATAAATAAATGAGGTGTACATATATATATATATATATATATATATATATATATATATATATGTATATCAATATTAAAAATAATATAAATATTTGACCAACTTCAATATAACTTAAAATCATTTCAAAACTATTGAATTTTAGTTCACGAATAATATTTCAATTATATTCAAAAAGTTCAATTATAATAGAAAATATCAATTAAATTGTATTGCCAATAAATGTATTATTATAAAAAATCTATAACTAAACGTCTGAAACCATCTTTTAAATCAATGTGTATATATATGTATATATATATATATATATATATATATATATATATATGGATGGATGGATGTAAACTATATTTTTCAAAAAATGTTCATCGTGTGTGCTCATCTCAGTTTTATAGCTAAAAAAATTATAAATTAATGAGAAATGTATGTATTTTTCAATAAATATGTTGATAAGCAATTAAAATGAAATATGAAGCTAAAAAGATTAGTTTTCACTTGATAGTAATATAGTATTATTTGGTAAAAGTCAATTATTTTTAGTCTTATTAAAATAATTTCTTGATACATTTCAAATAAAAATGTAATACTCGCTTTACTAAATTTAACACGTAAGGTATGTAATCATATTAAAAAATAGCAGCATATGTAAAAGTATTACTTTACGTGCTACTTTTGAGTGAAAAGAGCATTAATTGAAATAAATTACATACGAGGAATAACGTGTTACATGGCCGAAGACTTGAAAAGTGCTATAAAACAAAGATGCTAAAACCACAACCTAAAAGTCATTTTCAGCACCGCTAACCCTTAAATACACAATCCAAATCACATTGAAAATCGCAATCTAATATATACGCATCGGATACAATTACAAAATAAACTAACTCCACGGGATACGAATCCACGTCTGTCGCCAAGGGTGGCAGCGCGGTGCTTTTGCTTTGGCTGGCTGATGGTGGTAGCGCCGGGTAACATCGGTACAGCAGTGAAAGGTGGTGGATATTCCGTTATAGTGGAAATGTCAGTGGCCGTGTCTTAACAGGGGATCGTGAACGTAGGTGGTGTGTTTTACTAGCGACCCCTTCTTCCTTACGACAATCTAACTACTCGCCTCATTCCTTAAAATCTATGCCTCAGTTCAACCCTACTGTACCCTTCAACTACACGCTCACCAAGCCATCTAACGTTAAGTCAGACACTGTAGGGTGTAAACTGAGGGTTGAAAATTCTTGTAACTTTATCACTGTGTCCTTCGTACTCTATATCAGTCATTAAAAGGATTTCTTACCGTAACATGTTTCACCAGGTATGGTAATATACTCGAGGTATCATTTTCAGTGGTTCTTAAAATTGCTTATAAAATACATCTGCATATTTTTCAAATTTATGTGGTCGAAATAAAGATAACATAACTCGTTACTAAATTCATTATAAGCTTGACGAGGTAATAGATCTTAAAACTTAAACTCTGTCTTAAATACGCTTTTTCCCGTGTTTCATTTCAAAGTATTATATGCTTTAATTTTATTCATCAAATATATCCCTTAAAAAAAGAATATCGTTTCTTTTAATATTTAATAGTATTTTTGTCCGTGAATTCAGTGAAACGTATTTTTTAAAATCGTCAAGTAGGCACATAGTTGTAGAGTGTATGAAAATTATGATTAACACGACCTGCGATCGCTAACCACATATGATGAAGTATACGTTCACTAATTTAAAACACTACACGGTATTACAAGTTGCATGTTAGTTTAACCACTCATTGACATATACATAAACCCTCGGCTTAACGTTTTAACAGTTAGTGTAACACTAATTTGCGAAATTAGTTACCGAGTTTAATTTAAATACATGAATCTTTATTAGACAGATATACCCCTAAAATGAATATCTACGCAGATCTTTCTGTTAATGCGTTCATTGTCAATGCCAAAAGTCCAAATGTCTGCATTTTAATGTCTTGACTGTTTTAAAGTTCTGTTGTTGAAGGTATGGCTAATTTATTGCGCTTGACAGATGAGTGATAGCTTTTACAAGTTATATTATTTTGAATACGTATATACATTTTATAATTAAAATACTTTGAATATTTTACATTGTTATATACCTTAAAATGATTATAGGAAGTGATGTTACGTGATTTCAAGTTATACAAAAATAAAGAGTTATTTCTTAGATAAATACTATACATATAATTATAAAATGTATGTTTTTTAATTCCTATCTATTTAAATTTAATTTTAATATGAAATTTTAAAGGACTAAAAACAGTTTACTATTAAAACATAAAAATCTTACTGAAAACTTAAATGTTCTAATAAATAAGAAAATAAATGTGCATTCATGAATATTAAATGTTTCTTTTATTTTCTTAGTAACATTCGTATTTTTATTGAAAAGTATTGCTTTTTATATTTATCATATTGTATAACCATGTAGTGTGTTTCTCAGAATAAAATATTGCATTTTGTACGACAAAACCTGACAAAGAAATATTACTCACTAGCAAATGTAATCGACTTTTTTGAAAATGTGTGACTATATAAAACATTGACTGATTGCATATATTGAAAAACTTCGTACATAGTAAATATTTAACTTCTATTTTATATTAACAAATGTTGGTTTTTATCAACTTAAGATATTTTTATTTGATTGAGACAAACTGTAATAAGTGTTTAATTTTTAGCATTTTTAAAACATACATGAAAGAAAATTATCTTTATTCTATAATTATAAAAATATGTATAGTTTTAAAGAAAAAATAACAATTTAAAAACTTATTTAAAAATGCGCATACGTGGTTAAAAAATATTTATAATGATATATCAAACAGTTCTCTCTCTACATTTAAATTATAAGTAATAAAATTTTTTTTAAGAAAAGAAAATTCTTTAAACAATTTTTAAAAAAAAGTATTTAATATTTTATATATCACTTTTACAGATTTTTGAAAAATAAATTATTGAAAATAAACTGATTCATTTCAATTCACTTTCATTTTACTAAAACCACAGAACTATTTTATAATTTTATATTTCTAGTTTTTACTTATAATTTCAAAAAGAACTAAAAAATGTATAACAAATTTTACAATCTACTGATCAATTGTTGATAAATGTTTGTACGAACAAAATTCTTGTATTTTCTGAAAAGAATATTTGCTTTGAATACCAAACGTTTTTAAAAATTTCAATTTTATAGAAATAGAATATAAAGTACCTTATACACTACTTTCCAATAATATGAACGTTCAGTATCTACTCACATGAAAATATGTAATAAAATTTGTTACTATTAAGAAAAAAGCTTTAGAATTTATGTACACTATTTATTATACCTTTTGTAGTCTGACATAGATTCCAAAAGTTTAAAGTTTTGAGTTTAAATGAATTTATTTATTCATTTTTTATAAATTACGATAATTTATAACTTTTCGAAAATTTAATCTGATTAATTTTAATAAAATTTGTTATTATTGAGAGAAAAGTACCGTGAAGAAAATGAAAAATTTAACTGAACCATATAATAAACCTAATGAAACTATTTTCTATTAATTTATACTAAAAAATGATTGAGTTGGAAAAAATAGCTAAACGAATATATATATATATATATATATATATATATATATATATATATATATGTATGTATGTATGTATGTATGTATATAAATGTTCAATTATTCCACTAACTTATATGACAAATAATAGTCACAAGTACCCTTGTTACTTGAAAATTTATTTATACATGTTATGAAATATAGAAAAAGAAAAGAGATTATTATCTACAACTGTTGTTTTTATTCTTAAGTCATTTTTCACGATGATTTTAAATAACCAAACTTATATAAAAAACGTGTTTAGTATTCGAAATGAAATAAATTACACAATAAATAGATTTTGTTGTAAATTGTTCAAAATGATTTACAAAAAATTACAGTTGACAAATGAATTTTAGTTACATAAAAGGTAAACTATTAATATAAAGATGTATATTTAAGACCCTGACATTTCAATACAATGTATTCAAAAAGGTGTACACTCATACAAAAACGAGTATTAATCAATAATAATTTCGTAATTTACGTCAATAACTTGTAACAAAAAGTGAAACATCTCAATACATTCAAAGACCAATTCAACAACAATAACAACACATGCTAACAACAAAACCACAATAAAAGCAACCAATTCAAACTTAATTAACCCATCTCTTTCTTGCAAATTCGCATTCTATTGTGAATGAACAATTGCTGAAAACGTCCGTGCGATAAAAATACAGGATGAAAATATTCATTAACGTATCGTACGATCGTTCCGTTGCACATGTACACGCGTCACTATCGAATCGCAGGAAATCTACAGGCACTTAAGACAGGTCGGTCTGACATAGATTACATAATCCAAACACGTAGCTAATAGAGGGTAGTAAGATGGAGGGGCTGTTCTCGTGCTTGAGGGTGTGAGTGATCGTGGTAGTCGTAGGGTAAGACGGTATGAGTGAGTGAGTGAGTGTCGGCCATCATTTCCGCATAACACGCGCATTCCGCACCACATACGATGGGCTTGTAACAGATCTAACGTGTTACGTTACGACAGACCGTGCGATATGAACGGTTGAAGCGATTTAGTGATTTTGATGTCCACGGTGATAGTCGATAGTCCGGTTATGAATGTACGTTGAGACACCGTCTGCATCGCCACGATTATTATTGCGCACGGTTTGAGATTCGATGCTCGGACGAATTCGTTATATGGGCTGCTTTCTTGAAAAGCATATCAATTCTCATAACATGTTTCGCTATTTTACATATTCTGAAAAGGTGCATAAGTATATATATATATATATATATATATATATATATATATATATATACGTACAAGAGTGGTTTTCATAAGTATTTTAGAAGAAAAATTTATTTATAATTTAAAAAATATACATTTTCAGTGATTGAGAATTTAAATTTGAATTCAAAAGTACATGTATGCAAATAAAATTTATGAATATGTTATAGAGAGAAATTTTAAATTTCAATAAAAGTGTCTATATATACAGATGTTCTAAAAAGATCACCATTTATTCGTTTTAGATATAACCTTTCATTATTAAAAAAACATGAACTGAAAATTACAAAAAATAGTTTATTCTATTATATTTCTACATATTTAGTTTGAAAAATTACGTTTTAGAAAAGTTTCTGTACTATGCTGATCAACTGTGGTCGATTCTATTGACTTTTCAAACATCTTTTTGTAAATTTTAGTCAATAAATTTGAGATTTAGATTCGGAAATTATCTTTTAACTCTGTTTGAGTCTTTGGAGGATTTCTGAAAAATCTACTAGCGTACTTTTCAGAAATCTTCATAAAAAAACATCTATCAGTTCAAATCAACTCTTCATATTTCAATAACGAAATTTAAAAAAGTTTTCTTCAAAATGAAGCCAGCTCTGTTATTTTGCAACACCATTTTATTAAAATTATATGTTAAATCTCAACTTGTGCATCAAAAAATCATACATAGTTGATCTGTAGAGACCATTATTTACAGTAAAAATTTTAATCTCTCATCTTCACAAAAACAAGGCTAATGATTCTTCCAATCGCCGCAGCATATTAAACTGTAACTCTTTGTAACTGGATAATACAGAAAGAGTAATCTGTGATTTTATGTTTCTTAGAATTTATAATTATATTGACTGACAGTCATTTAACATAAGATTATCTCCATGTATCATAATTTGTTATTTTATCCTGTTGGGCTTTTTTTATTTATTTTAGTTAATTATTAGCAATCTTCAAAAATAAAATAAAATAATTTTCAACTCTAATCCACTATATTATTTGTATTTTTATCATTTTTAACACTGTTTCATAATTTTTAAAAATTACTTTATGGTTATTAACAACCATTGATATTCTTTTCCATATATATATATATATATATATATATATATATATATATATATATATATATATATATATATATATATATTGTAATAATATTTCAAATTAAAATAACACTTTATTGTAGTTGTTAGAGAAATTGCCAATTAAAACTTGTAAAGAATGACACTCATAAAAAAACGTTTTAAAATGGAAGGTTTTTAAAAGTATTATTAAACATTTTTATTGGAATTGAATGTTGAAAAGTGTATAAATAATTTTATTTTATCCAGCACTGAAAATAATTGAAAAAAAAACTTTTTTCCGATTTTCATCTCTATATAAGGTAGTTATTTTTACAAAATGTTTTAAATATAATAAGGAAATATTCTTTTATAAAACATGCTTGTTAAGAAAATCGATATACCATAAAAAGGAATAGGTTTCCATCTGTTGAAATAACAAATGAATAAAAGAAATAGACAAATAACACTTAATATAAAAATACAAATAGATTGAGTTTGACAAACTAGCTTCTTAAACGATTTAAATAATAATACGAAAATTGGAATATTTCATAGAATAATTGTACAATACTCCAATATATCTGAAGAACGCAGTGACAGATATTGAAATATTATTATTAGTTTACTAAAAAAAAATTTATGAATAATTCATTGAATTTAAAACGATGAATCATTAAAACAGAGCATTCGAACGGATGTAAAAAAGCACGCTGCTAGTGTACAATACTACTACTAAACTCATGAATAAATTCGTCGAATCGTTTATTTATATAAGAATTCGTAATAAAAAATAACGCCATCTGTAATGTATCGAGCGTAGTGATTTTTCCGAATAGATATATGTATAAGGGTACGTGCTAGACAAACTAAATTACACATATCTGTACGACATTAAAGAAAATATTCCAATAAATGGCGTATCGTTTAACTTATCGTTTAAGATAACGATCGCTATAACTTATTTTCGTTGTAGTGTCGTTACGTGTTTGTCTGACGTACGAAAACTCTCCGCACTCCCATTACCACACACACAAAACTCTCGTACTACAATGTCGGGTTATGGCCTCAATATCCCATTGTAATCTTGCTCAATCAATCATAATCGGAACGAGTAGGTATAACACAGAAGTACGAGCTAAAGCACGAAACAAAAATTAAGATGTAGTGTACAGCACAGGCCAGCGATGGGCTGTTGGGTGCAAGAAACCATATTCACCGTCACTGTTATACAGCTTTAAGCAGTTCACTGTTGCCTTGCTTGTTTGCTTGATGATAGAGTACTACCAAATATATTGCTTTGGTGGTGATTACTTTTTTTCTAACAATGTACGGCCATTAATGAGTAAAGCAAATGAATGTCAACGGTGATATTTGAAATATTTTTTTTTACTACAACACAGACGATCAAAAAGTGTATTAATACATTTTTTTAGAACAACATACTCGAATATTAGGAAGGATAGGTTTTGCTTAGATTTTAAACATACTTTATAGTTAGAATTTTACATTTTCTTATCAAAAGTACAATAAAAATTTAATTTTACTTACATATCGAAGTCAATATATGAACATTTAGGACATACCTGTAACAAAAAATAAATAAAGTTAACTTACATTGTTGGTTACAAGAAATATTTTTTTATTTGATATAATAAGATTTTTTATAAAAAAATGACAATAAGTAAAGAAAAGGAGTATAATTAATGATTAACATTTAAAAGAAAATAAATAATACAAGAAAAAAACTTAAAAAAGCTTGTAAGACTTCAACAAGAAAGACATGCGGAGTTCAAACAATGCAGACGTCAATACACTAGAAATCATTCATTGATTAATTAATTGTATCAAGAAGATTATAAGAGACTGATTATTTATTTAACCTACAGAGACCATGTTCGAATGATTAACACTTCTGATTAGAGATAAATAAATTATTACACTCAATACTAGAATAGCAAAGTTCAGAGTCAATGCATCTATTTTGCTATAAGAGTGTCTTGTGTTCGATTCTTAGACTGGATGTAGTTGTTACTAAATATTTCAAGATTAATGAATCAATAATTGAATAAAAGAAATGATTTAGTTACTTGATAGCCATATATTAGAAATCAATGTAAATTTTTTAGTAGTTTTTAACATTTTATTAAGTTACCATTTCAATTTTTTATCTAAGGTTTACTTTTATTTCAATAAGAATTAAAGTTTACTTCAAAATACTACATACTGGATATTACAAAATTTTATTATAAAGAATATATATTTTATAATAAATTATGTACATTTCTGAATTATTATTTTTTTAAAAAAAAACTATTTCAATCATTTAAGAAAATTCATTATTATAAAATGTTGTATTCAGAAAGCTCGATAAATTCAAAACATTCTGATTTTTAGAATCACATTTATATTTTATTATTCAATGGAAATACAATGTACGAAATGTTATTTTGAATAATATAATTATGATTAATGAAAGTAATATAAACTTACAGTTTAGATTAATGAACAATACCTGACCTGAAAATATTTCACTCATGAAATTTTTTTTACCTTTTTCATACTTAAAGATTTTTCTTTACACTTTATATGCGATTATAATTTTTGTTAAATTATTGATAGAAACTTGATATACATTTTTTATAAATGTATCTTAAATATTGATATATTTTTTAAACTTCATAATGGAATTGATAGAAATGTAAACATAATCCAATAGTTTATTAAAGTTGATACAAAAAGGTTTCATAAGATTATGTCCTGACTTCAGATTTTATTTAAGAAATTAAAATTGTTTTTTTTCATAAACTATATGAGATATAATCATTCTAGATGATAAATAATAATAAACATAACTCAATTACTAGATCGAACGATAAGATATGATGTGTTATTGGAACGAGTTTGGTTAAAGTCAAACAAGAATCAAATATTAATTATAACTACTTTCTCTAACTTTCTCACCGAAAAACGAATTAGACGGCGAAAAACTTTTTTAATCTTTGCTTGTCCACAATCATTGTTAAAACAAAACAATCAATAACAAAGCTGATACGAGATAGATGTTCTCTATAAATTCCGTATTTATTAGAGCGCATCTAAAGTTTCTGTATGCTCTCTCTATAGTATTGGTTCATTGATATAACTTATCTTCAAATTCTGCGTTAAAGAGAACAAACTTCTGGCAGATGACAAGGTTATGCCGACAAATAAGCCTGCTACGTCACGGTTCCTTAAGCTCAGACAATACAGACAGGCTTCCCGTTCGAGATATCTCTCACTTTGAACACAACAATAGGGCATGCTCATCCTTCTATCATATCTCTCAAGTTGTGCTATGCTATACTCTGCTGCTATGCTAAGCTAACGCGCTACGGTTAACAGACGAGCCCGCTGTCTTTCTGTACCATATCTGCATCAGTGATAGATGCGAATAGAACAAACGCGTCTTTCAACGTAGACGTTCTTGAACATCCACGCAATATATGTATATATATATATATATATATATATATATATATATATATATATATATACTGAAACAAGGGTTGGTGAAATATATATACATCTAGAGGTAGTGAAAATCGGTTTCCTGTTTTTCATCCCAAATATAAATGATACAGTTTGGTGTCACACAGTTTGAATTTAACACGAATTTGAAATTTATTTTAGGAACTTATCCTTACATTTTCACATTCGAAGACAATAAACGAAAATTATCACTTGAATGTCAAATTATTTACATGATCTTTAGAGAAAGAACACGTCTGTACTTCTACAGTATAAAATTCATTGCGCGTGAAATCTTTTGTTCATGATTAGTTTATATAAACAATTAGTTTATATATCTAGTTCGAAAAATAACCATATAAAATATAAAAAAATATATATAAAATAGTCAGTATTTTTTTTTATAAATTTCGAAATATGGATGTATACATTTTATTTAAAATATACTAAATAATTATGATTAAATAACGGTATCGCTTACTTAATTTAATTTATTTTTTAAACAGTATTTAGAAACATTTATGATGATCATATTCGTAAATTCATATTGAAACTATAAAAGTATTTAATATGAAAATGTATTCATGATTTTTAAAACCCACTAAAGATAATCATAAACATAATAAGAAAAAAAAATATTAAAATATATAATAAATGTATTAAATGAGATTGTCGTGCAATATGTTCAAATATAAAAGATGTTTTTCTTCATAAAAAATATTTTTTTTCTAATAAATATAAGCATATATATATATATATATATATATATATATATATATTAACATGTCATATAGTACTGATTTTCCTTCATTAGTGATTGAAAAAAGTATATATTTAATTTTTTCAAAAATATAAATTCTTTTTTGAAAATTAAATTAAAAGTATGTTAATAATCGTGAAAAAGATATATACGAAAACATGAAATTACTATTATATAATATGATTGTAATTTATATTAATAAAAAACGTGAATTTAAATAATAAAATTGCAAGTATTTTTGTAGTAGGGTAATAATTTACCAAATAAATCAATTTAATCACACGAGTCAGGTTTCGGTGTTAAAAGATTCAATTTTTTGGGTGGCTTAAAAACCACCTAGTCCTATAAGATGAATTAAAAGAAATATTTTTATAATTTAATACAAATAACAATGAAAATTTTGAGAAAAATTATAATGTAAATAGATATTGAATAATACTTAGGATAATAAGATCTTGTACAGAAATATCAATAATAATTTAAGTACCAAATTATTTTTTCATAAATTTTACTTTTTTGCTATAATTAAATTTCCAATTAAAATGAACGATCTAATGCATGAAAAAGTCAATAACTAATCATCTTTTAAGATGATATTGTAGTTATTATATATTTAATATTTTTCTATTCGATTTCTTCTTTATTATAAAAACAAATAAAAATGTACGTAGAAAATTGTATATATATATATATATTTATATATATATATATATATATATATATATATATATATATATATATATGATGTTTTATTATTTAACCCCATGACAAAATATTGCGCTTGTAAATCAAATTTATATATAAAAGATATAATACTCAAGAGAATATATTTGTATGGGTTTTAAATTGCGATATATTTCATTTTTATCCATTGTATGTCGAAACTCACGGTTCAACAAATTCATAAAAAAAACAATAGTTGATTACAAGGCAAGACGAAATCTATAAATATTTCATCATCAAAAACACGTATAAATGACCATGAACATTTCATACAAGATCTCATATCGCGTAACACCACTCAATTTTCATCCAATTCCTAAGTCCGTTAACGTTTCTCCATTACGACATGCAATACGACTGGACAATGAACTCATTTTCTTAAATTACCGTCAATAGCGAACACGTTTGAACAGTTCGCACGCCCAGCAACAACCTGTAATATTAATGAGCGGTCAGGTCCTTACTTCAACTAAGCAAGATGTTACAATCGACGCTCTTGAAAATGAAACAAACGATCGATCCACAATGTTTATCGAATAACAGCGTCTCTCTCCAACAACATTAACAATTATTTAGACGTCACATGGATAAACCACTCGGGAATAATAATAATAGAGATAGGACTAGAAGAGGAGAGTAACTGTATTTGATACATTTTAGTTATATGTTCGATTCGTATGCGTGTTGTTTTAGTCGTATTTCTTGGTGTTACGAGTTGCCGGCAAGTTTTAGTAGTATAGTCGAACATAGCAAATCGACAACTAACTTTAAACTTAAACGTAGCAACTGGTAACTTATTGAGTGATAAGTTAGATCATTCGTAGCGTTGAAATGTCTTCTAATATGTCTGGAGTATATAGTGTAAGGCACTTGGAAAAAGATGGGAGTACATGTACCTGGTGTTAATATTAAGTTTTCGAATCATAATATTACGACTAATTTGGGGATGCATGTATATCTCCAGTGATGATGGAGCTTACCCACTATCCCTGTACTTGTGAAAACTAAATTATTATGTCTTCATATTTTGAAGTTGCATGTTCAAGTGCAATAACTGTCGAGTTTCTAACTTCATTTTTTTTATTTTTATAATTAAATTGTGCTTACTTTTATAAAGATATTAGACACTTACATATATATATATATATATATATATATAGAGAGAGAGAGAGAGAGAGAGAGAAAGAGAGAAAATATCCAGTAATTTTCCTATAATTTTATCCAGTACTAATTATTAGATAGAAAAAAAATATCTTTTACACATACTTATCTCAGACATACTAATGCTAATCAAAAAAATCAAAATAATAATTATTACTTGTTAAAACAAACGACAATACTTAATTCTATATCTATATGATTAGATTCAGTAAAATTCTAATCAAAAATGTAAATTAATACAAAAAAGTCGTTTTTGAAACTGTAATAACTTCTACCAAAATTACAAACGTAAATATAATAAGCCGATATGTGTGCGTACATACATATATTTATATGGATATATATATATATATATATATATATATATATATATATATATATATATGTATTGATGTTTTAATACACCTACGTACAAAATTATGAAGGGTCCAAGAGAAAAAACATGTTAAGTCCATTTAATTGTTAATGGATTTACAATGTTTTCCCTAGATCCTACAATTATATATATATATATATATATATATAAAACAAGAAGACAAAGCTGTCAAGAACATTATCTTTTCCACACATTTAAAAGCTGGGACATAATTACTGATATATGAATACGCTTTATATTTCAAATGTTTAGAATGAAATATATTAGAAGAATTTAAATCAATAAATTGTCTTAAAAATATACTATTTTATTGGACATTTTAATATTTTTCTTTTCAATTTTCTTTAAGAAAGTATGATCATAGAATACTTGAAAATAGTTCTAAGTTTAAATACTTCCGAGTTTCAAGTTAATCGTCTGCTAACATTTTAATTCCTGACTGATATATGCAAAATTATTTTAATTACTGCATTTTTTCTCTCGGCTGTCTACTAAAGAACTTCACGGAACCCAATAAGAAATAAAAAAGTGCACTTCATGAATTTCATTAAAAGAAAATCGATAACTAACATCTCAAGTTAATCAAGTTATTCTGAAACTAATTTAGATACTGTAAGATTATTGCAGCGCGAAAAAAAAATCTCGAGAGGTTATTTTTTGCACGGAAAAATCTTAGGAAAAAAATCAGAGCAATATGCTAACGAACTTTTTTCGACACACCCGCCGTACATTTTTTTTCAATTTTCATATCAAAACGCGCGCGCTGAATTATTATTAGATGCCACCTATCACATCAAACGCCGGGGTGAAACGCGAGGGGTGGGAGTTGTACGCGTGCGACCCTCTCTTATTTCTTACCCCGAACGTGGGCCGTGCACTCCGCGCGATCTCAAGTGATGTGGAGCACTTTGGTGATACAATGCGATACGCTTCGAAAAAAAAACGAGATACACGAGCTAATACATAATTAATTTAATTATGTACAATTTATTTCGCGCTATTTCCTGTTGAAAATATTGTAATTTCTTAATACATACTGTTCAGTCCCATATATTGAATTTATTAAGATCGGTAATATGATTTCAATTATTTGCATTTATTTAAGATTTTCTTTCACAATTCTAGTGCAGCTTAATTGTTTATTTAAGAATATATATATATACATGTATGTATATGTATATAAATATTTTTATCAAATTTTGCTTTAGATTTTCAATTTTTTAACTCAAATATAAATGTTTTTTAATAACAAGATTGAAGAATAAGGTAATATTTTTTACAGAGTACAGGATATGTTTTTCCGATGGAGGATTTAAAATGGTATTGTATATTAACTTATTAATTATTTAACTATAAAAACTATTAAATTACATCAATTATAATGATGATGTGCTTTTATTATACACTAAGTAAATAATATAGGTGAATATTCATATATTCCTGCGTGTGTGTGTGTATGTGTACTAAAGAAAATACATGAGGATATAATAAATATCTATAAAATAATATTGAATATTAGGGAATGTAATCATTTTACGAAAATAACATTAATTTTAAATAGCCGATAATTAATCATCGATTAAATAGCGTTTGATTCAACAGTAAATTCCGATAATATTGTAAAATAACGGAATAAAACGAATTACTCTCTTTGTATACACACATAATTCATTAATATGGATTTCGAATTTTGTCATCCTACTTTATTACAAATACATATAGTTATACCGATATAATTAGTATAATATTAGTTAATACTTGTCATTTATCTATAATTTTTTAATAAAGATAAAAAAGTTAATAATGAATTAATTAAATAAAGATTTCTTGCTTGGTTGATAGCCATAGTATGTTGTAGAGAAAGTGAATTTTGATTTCAAAATAAGTAATATAAAATGAATGTTCAATAACAAATTATTTCAAGACGATTAATCAATAACTACAAACAATGATCTGTCGAATATACGATGACGATTAATCAACTATTGTGAACAGTGATGTCGATCACCGTACAATTCATTTGAAAATTTAATGGGAGTATATTTATTTATTTTTTCAAAAAGTTCTATATTTCAAGTTGTGAAATATATTTATTCAAAATAATATATTAATAAATATGTCAGTATACCAAATAAATTATTGGAAAAGTATGGTTGAAGGGTAATTTATTATTAATCATTTCTATTTAATTATATATATATATATATATATATATATATATATATATATATATATATATAAACGTAAGTCTAATTATATGATAAATGATTCCAAAAAATTTGAAAAATATAAACTTACTTTTTCATACTATTGAAAAAATATTTTATAATTATTTTTTTTTCTAAAAGAAATTATGTAGTTCAAAGTATTTTTATATTTCAGTATATATTTTTTAATTTTCAACATTTTATTATTCAATATTAATACATTATATATAATATTATATATATATATATATATATATATACATATTATGTATATATATATATATATATATATATATATATATATATATATATATATATATATTACTGGTTACCCAAGAAAGAATATAAAATATTTGCATGAAAATTAACTAAAATAAGATGACGGATAATGGAATGATTCGTAACGCTGAAATTATAACCTATTCGTTAATTTTGCATGGTGTTGGGAATTAATAAAAATACATTTTAATACGAATTTATATGGAAAATTATCTACAGTACTAAATGTACTACAGATTATTATTATATTTTAGTATATATTTATGTATGAAGACTGCTTTATCTAAAATTTCTATCTTTTCACGTATTTTTTTATTTTTTATATGTATGATTTTTATTTTGTATGATCTTGAAATTCCTCTGTCCTCAAACACGTTGTAATATTTAAAATTGTACATTTTTTATTTCATTTATATTATTAACCAACCACCTGTAATGAATTTATAAAGGAAATACAATATATAATCAATCAATATATGTATATTATTTACATACTATATATATATATATATATATATATATATATATATATACACACATATATATGTGCATTATGTATATATGTGTATATATATATATATAATGTATATATATATATATATATATATATAACCTTTTTTATTACAAAAGTTACACATCAAATGATCAATAACGTATTATCTAATATAAACATAGGAGAACATTAAAAATATCAAATATTTACTTCATTTATAAACAAAAATGTAATGTTTCAAGTCAAATAATAATAACAAAAATGAATTTTATGTTTTAAAGGATCTTTAAATTATTAAAAAATGTTAATACCTTAATAAATTGTATTTATAATAGAATATTCTTTCATTAATATAAGAAAAATATATGTCTCTTTTGTGGTTAATAAAAAGGTTGTAATTAATATAATACCAATTTTCTTGGCCTAAAAAATATCTAACAGTGAACACATTCTATTATTTTAGATTTAATGTCTAAATATCAGCAAATTTTTCTTATAGAATCTCTTAAAGTAAGATCTTTAAAAACTAATATAAAATACAGTTTACGACAAAAAAATATTTTTTAATATGCCAACATTTTGGAAAACGGGCTAGTTTTCTTTATCAAACATCAGCGAATATATATATATATATATATATATATATATATATATATATATGTGTGTGTATAAAGAAGAAAGTCAAAGTATTTAACATATTTTAACAGTAAAACAATTTTTTGCATTTATTTTTCATTAAAAAAAATAGTTAGCAAAACAGAAATATTATTTAGAAATATTTTAAACTAAAAATAGAATGAATAAAAGAAATGTTGAAATATTTAAGGCAAAAATTCAATAAAAGAATGGAAATAATAAATTATACATGTCATTTGAAATAATATTTTCATCCTTCGAAATATACAAAATTCAATACTTTATAATATAAATATTATTTCAAACGAGATATTTTAATGTTCATATTATAAATTTTAATGATAAATTATACTATGTCTAAGAAAATAAGAAAGTAAAATAAATTGCAATCATTTTACACGTGTAGACGGATATATACGAGAATATATATATATATATATATATATATATATATATATATATATATATATATATATATATATATATATATATATATATATATATATATATATATATATATATATATATATATATATATATATAATATGAATCGATACTGATATGTTCGTATAACAGTCAATTACTTATTACATATCCATTAATATTCTCTACATCGCTTCCATTAATTATCCAATAAAACAAAAAAAAAACAGGCACAAATAAAAAACCGACGTATCGAAATCGTTCTTCTCTCATATCGTCTCGTGGACCCATCCCTAACTAGTTCACTTGAAAAGTCTAACCACGTTCTGATAATACGCTATACATGGCGGCCCGCCGTCTTCGTCGACAACATTCTGCCACTAACAGAAAAATCGTTAGTGACCTCCTCTCACACCCCTTCACTTCACTTGTATCAACCTCCCAGAACCACCCCAGTATACCTCACAAGACGGATGTCGAATTCGTCGAAAAATCTGCTCAGAACTTTGTTGAATATCACATCATCATCTTTTGAGTTTTGTTTCCAGATAAGATTATTATTTTTTATTATTATTATTATTATTACGAGTCACAATGGTCAGATTATCTGGCTTTTTAATGCGTATTTGCGATGGGACGTGGTGTTACCGAGACGATACTTGAATGAATAACGCGACGAGGCGGATGAGGAATTTGTGTTGAAATCAGTTGATAAGTTTGATTAATATTTCGGCGTTTTTTATTTCAACAGCTTTTTTATCTTCGCAATAAAATGTGTTTTATTATCGAATAAGGGTTATTTGACACGTTAATACTTACAAAATATAAATGATTTTACTTAATGATCGTTTTTTTTATCGCATGCATCTGATTGTTCAATTTAATGAAACAATCGTGCGTTTAAACAGCTTATACAAACTCAAAGTTAAAAACGGAATACATGAAAGTAAACTCAACTTGTTATATTCAGTTTATGTTTTTATTTTTCAGTTTTTATTTGTTAGTACGTACGTATCATATTTATATATATATATATATATATATATATATATATATATATATATATATATATATATATACACAAACACACACACACACATAAATGTCAGTTTTTATTAAAGTAAGTGCATTATTTGAAAGTAATCAAATAAAAAAATCAAATAATATACTGTAAGAGAACTTGAAGAAGATGAATTTCACATCCATCCATCCATGGCTAATCCATCAAAAAAGTTGTCAATTTCACCATCAGTCGGTTTTATCCAATAAAGAGAATACGTGACGAGTTGGTAAGACTTTAATATCAGCAAAAGTAAAAATAGAGTTGAGAAGACACAAGTGCTAGTGCTGGAAGTTGTACCTTCATCTCGCGGAAACTTTCCTGTAAAACTCGAGGGGACTTCGTCATTCGCTTCAATCTACACTCGTGATGATGTAATGCGACCATGTTACGTAATACGTGTTCTATTATTAGTTATACATTTCACAACTAAGAAATATATAATGTCTTATATATCAGTGATACTTTATTTGCAGTTTTCTGATATATATATATATATATATATATATATATATATATATATATATATATATATATATATACTGCTACT
>CM068317.1:37087248-37157248 GCA_034766995.1 Acanthacorydalis orientalis
TGACTTAATTAGTGATTTTTCAAGTAAACATTTCTTTTTAAGAAATATGGCTTTTCCGTCAATCTTATATACTAAACTAACCGTGGTATTTTTTGGAATAAATTATCGACTGTTTAAAATGTGTATAATTGGCATTCGCAGACGATTTACACAGAAATAAATGATTAGTCATTAAAAATACATTTGTTATATCAACAATATTAAATTTTATTATTAATATTCAATTTTATAAAAAAGATTTTTTTTAAATATGACAGAATAAACATTTTTCATTTTAATTGATTTTTTAAAATAAAAAACTATCACATTGTGAATAAAAATATATATAAACAATATTCGATTTTCACATTGTTAGAAAAACACTGATGTTATGAAAATGATAACTGAATTTACAAGAAAAAGAATAAATTTTTATGTAATTTAATTAATACTTAATCGGGAAAAATCAATTTGGAAAACTATGACATTTAAATAAGCTTGTACACAAATAGTGATTGTTTTTTAAGTTTTAAAAAAATGTTCCAAATTTCATAAAATGCCTTAATATTTTCCCCAAATAATAGGATATTACCCATACCAAGATTTATGAATCTAATAATGATCGTTTTTACATTCGAAGAACACTAATGAATCTCTTCTTAAATTTTGATTATAACTAAAAAATATATAAAGTTCACTAAAAAAAAAAATATTTTTTATTTAATCAGTTATAAATAAATACATATAATCTAATTATTCCTCAATTATTCTCATAATAAATTTCATAAATTATAAGGTAAACTATTTTAGAAGATTTCATCTTGATAAATATTATTTGAGCCCTTTAAAAAAATATGTATTGAAAACAATGCATTCTTTTTAAATAATACGAATTTTAAAATTTATTTAAATTAAGAGTTAATAAGAATGCGTTAAGGGCTAATACACAATGTGTATGTACTAAAATACTTCCAACAGCTACCTTTCGTTAAATAGAGAATTTCGCTGTATTGAAGCTTCTCTTTAGACACTCTGTTTTATACACTCACACACACACACACACATATATATATATATATATATATATATATATAGTATTCTTTTCTATTTTTTGCTACTCTTCATTTCAAATACAATTACAAACAGAAAATACAATTAGAATATAAATTTGCTGATTTAGAAGTTGCAAAAGCATGCTAGAGACAAAAAACATATAATATTATAACCGTATTGAAAAAAACAGCTAACTACATAAAAAAGTTATTCGTTAAAAACTATTTTACTGATTTATAACTCAATAAATTTTGTTCTTACGTAAGTTTTCCTAGCATTTATTTTCATTCTTCTCGTGTTGCCATATGTTGACTGTATCTTAAAAGTATTAAAAACACGCCCCTACCAAAAACTAATATGTACTACCTACAAGTGCAATAAAATAAGGATATCTTAGTACGACCTGAGAAAAATATTTAAAACAATGAAGGATAAAAGAAAATTTTATTTACCGTTGATAAAATAAAATTATGATATTATTTTAATAATAGGGACAATTTAGAAGAAAAAAATTTTTAGATAATAATTAGTTTATAACTTTAGAAAAGGTCAAGTATAAGAATAGATTAAAAGATAAATAAGAATGACTATAAATCAAACAAAACATGTTAAGGGACTAGTTTTAAACAATTCAAAAGATTTATTTAATACTGTATAAAATAATGAATCAAAACATGAAACATATAGTTCGAATTTCAGCAAATACAACAATATTATACGTATCGACACTCTGACCACACATAAACATATCTTTTAAAAAAGTTTCCACGTTTATCCATCCATCATCATCCAAACACCCACAATATATTGTCTCCAAAGACTAGAGGGAAAAAAGCTGTAATGCCACACATAGTGTAGGCCGACCAAAAGACGGACATATACACTGGTTTATATTTCTCATTCTCTACGTTACACTTATATATATATATATATATATATAAACGAGTGTGTGTATGTATGTGTATGTGTATGTATGGTTATGGATACGTATATATGAAAAATCTCGGAAAATCCACTTATATTTTATATGTCAAAATGATATAAGTATAGTTAGAATACAAGAGTATTTTCTTTATATGTACTTACAAAGAATTGTGGACAAGATAAAGAAATAATTTTGTTTAAATATTTATATATATATATATATATATATATGTAGACTTGAAATCGATACTGGACCTTTTATTCTTCTTTATTTTCTTAAATTTGAAAATATATAGATTTCATTTTTTAAAAACTTTTAAAAATAAAAAACAATATTTTCTTAAAATTAATAGTAGTAGCAAATTTATCCTTTTTTTACAAGAAAAAAATGAAACTTGAATATAAATTAAATAAAATAACAACGTTATTTAAAATATTGAGATGTTGAGAATAAGAATTAAAAAAATATAAATTATCATTTATATAAAATATGATAAGTAAAATTAAAAGAGTTAACAAAAAAGACTTGAAAATGACAAAACAGAGCAGTATTGTAAAGAATTTTCAACAAAATAATATTGATACATTTTTAAATATTATTCATTGTTTTAACAATTTAATTTAGCTATAAGTACATAATAAATTGTATGTAACATTTACCACTGACATAATCTGTTTCTGAATACTTAAAATAATATTGAAATTGTCTTTTTTTCAACATTTTCCGACATTTGTGATCAAGATATTTTCTGTGAAAATTTTCCATTTAAACACTCTCTTTTTATTTCACTATAACAGATATCGGTATTAGTTTCTTTATAAAACAGCTTAAAACTAATTTATAGAGCAATTGTATGGTCTTAATTTATTTTTAGTAACAAATATATAATTATTATTAAAATTTACTAAACATATAGACGTATTTATTTACATAAATATGGGCCATAGATGATGTTGAAACAGAACAATAAAATGTAAGTTAAATTTTCCCGAAAAATCTACTATTATCGGGATTTGAAATAGTAAATTTTCTTGATGATGAAAGAAGTATTTGCTATTTAAAAAACTTTGAAATGATTTATGAATGCAAGTATTTGTTCAAATTTAAGGGTCGCTAGTTATTTGTAACTTAATAAATATAAATTAGACAATATATCAGATATATAAACGAGCTGTAATAAACAATTAAAATATGCATTCGTTTCTCTGTAAAATAAACTGTAATACTTTCACATTGTGGCATCTTTTCGTAACGACGACGTCAGTCTCAAACAAACAAAAACTTTAAAAACTCCTGAGAGTACCTTACGTTCACGCTACTGCTACCCACCTTTCGCTCTATTGATTGAGTTATTGGCTGTTATGTTATGTGCCGGCTTCCAGTACAACAGTTCACCTCTCGCCCATTCTTCAGATACACGGTGAGTATGTAGGTAGAGTACCTCTTACCAACAACTGTTCCCATCCCACACTGACGATCTTCCATCGCCATCGCAACCTCCTTTAGATACCACCATCACTCCTCCTGCGACAAGCACCGAACCCATGCATCGACACTGTGCGCCCTAGCGGTGGGAAACAAAGTTTCGACACTTGTACAGCTCTTGGAGTCGAAGCAGCGAGACTTCAGACTCCGAGACTCGTTTTGTCGCTGTGACGTTTGAATTTACGACTTGCTGCGGAAATTTTTTCAATATTTATTTTTTTCGATCTTTTTTTTCACTGACACCTACCGTGGAGTGAATTCAAGAAAAAAATGCAATGATGTGTTATTATGCTTCAAAGATGAACAAAATTTTACCTAAGAAAATAATTGTAACAGCAAAAAAATTTATACCAGCAAAACAAAAAAGATAAAATAGATACTATTTAACAATAAATCAAAAACATTAATTATACATAGTCAATTAGAAAAGACACGCCATGAAATAATTGAGAAAATAATCTTGTACGAAGATATTCGTTTTTTCAATAAATACACTAATAGATATTTATATCCAATAGTTATAAAAATATTACTAAAAATATAAAATATATATTTTTCTACAAATTTTCAATTGTTACTATTAGGTTGGTAGAAAATAATTGCGGTTTATGACCTTCAAATGTATATATATTTTTCTCTCTTTTGATTTTTCTGGCTATTTTAAATGGTCCAGAACTGTTGGATGACTAGCGACAAGTTACTGTGCAAGTTCTCGAACTGTACGTGGTTATGATTCAACTAACGCCTTCAGTTCGCTACGAACTGAAGAAGGACGCCCGCGACCTTCTTCATCTTCTAGTTCTCATCCTCGTTCCTTAACAGTACCCACACCAAAGCAATCGTTTAGTTTACGAGCAGTTTCTACTGCTTTATCACCCGTTTTGAACTCATATAAAAAAATTGCTCTTATTTGCTATTTTTCCATCATTAATACAATAGCCCAATTTGAAGCAAAATTAATAGTAAAACCAAAGTTGATGTAAGCAAAATAGAGACCGAAAATGTACTTTAAAATGATATTAAGATAAACAGGATGAAATGACACTTTCATTGAAAAAATTAAGGATAGAATTAAGAAAATAAATCGGAATTATTTTCCTACCAGCCTAATATTCACAATTCTCTCGACCTAAAAATATTGAATAATTATTCCCAAACGTTCATTAGAAATTCTAAGTAGAAAAGTTTTCAAAAAAAATATTATGGATAAAAATGTTTATATATATATATATATGTATGTATGTATGTATATAAAAGAATATGTGTAAATGCCGTTTATACATTCATTTTGAGAATGAACTACGGCGTTTATTCGCTTACAAGTGTACATCGAAAACTTTTATTCCATTTGATTTTACCTTTATTAATATTCGCGTCACGTGATAAGAAAATTCGATACTCAAGATACTAGAACGGTATCCTCTTAGTATTTTTTTCATATCGTCGTTCTCGTGTTTGTGTAAATGTTATGTAACGCAATGTTGTAATTTTAAGTGTTTACATACATACAAACACACACACACACACACATATATATATATATATATATATATATATATATATATATATATATAGTCAATTTATTTATGTACAGCGTATATATGTACTTTTTGAATAAACTTGGCCAGAAGTTTGATTGTGTTCAGTGATCGATGTATAGAGAGACGAATATTAGACTTTTTTTTCTCTCCGATGATTTCTTTACGCCGTTCGTTCGAAGTATAAGATAAGATCTTAGTTTTTAATTTTCATTTTCAACATCTGATATCGAGAACTTTTGCGTATTTCAACTTGTATGAAGTCATTAAATATTATGGTATCATTTGCAAAGTTTTCTATTTAATATATTTCTTTCGTATAATATTTTTTTCATTAGCTATTTTCATTACATTTCCTATACATCTACACATATTCAAATACATACATATGTACATATATATATATATATATATATATATATGTATGTATGTATGTATGTATATATGTATATATAAATGCAATTTCGTTGAAAATTCTATTCACAATACATTTTATGATTCACATAAAATCAAAACCCCCATAAATGTTCATTTTTTTAAACACGTTGCATAAAAATGCAGAAGCACTTATAAGCTTTCGTTTAACTATACTATATAAATACGGTAATTATCGTTAAAACGGTTTTTTTACGTCTTGAATTTAATAAAAAGCTGTTGGGACGGTCTTTCTGCTCATTCAGCCAAAAAAAGAGTATACACATCAAAAAAATTCGCATAAATTTTATCAAGTCCGTTTTACTTTTTTTATATTTTTAAATATCATTAAATGAAAATCTGCACTCGTGCATATATATATATATATATATATATATATATATATATATATATATATATATATAATACACGAAAATAAAATATTTTCAAATGCGATAAAAGAATAAAATTCATTAAAATTATTTGTTTTCTCCAAAAATAAATATTTGATTTCTATTCACACTTATGAAATGTATTTAAACTTTAATTACATACATACAAAAACTTTAATTACATTACACATCCATAATATATAATTAACTTTGTATATATTTTATTATTCATAGTGCTTTTATCAAAAGCTGTTAAATTTACTAAGAAACATCAACTACGACAGCCTGTTTAGTAGTAGGTGAAAACTAGAGAATTGCCCCTGGGTCCTATTCAACAAGTTCATTGTGTAACTCTTGAGGGTCAGCTGTTTGGTCATGTGTTACAGTAAGATATTAAGCCTTCTTAACCCAGCAAATGAACACAATGCTCTATTTTATATCTTTTGTTTCTGGATAACGCTTACAATACTGTTATAAATATTTATTGGACAATTTTCTTATTAAATAACTCTGCAGCGAGAATATAAAACATTTTCGAATTTTTTCAAATCATATATATATATATATACATAATATATATATATATATATATATATATATATATATATATATATATATATGACACTAAAATTATTACAAAGAGAGAGAGAAATACATTTAGAAGAATGAATTTCTAAGAGCTATTCATTTTTCCACCTCAATTGCCTACAATATAATATTTATATTTCCTTTTATCGAAAAGAAGTAAAATTCTTTTTAATTAAAAAAATAATTTTTTATGCTACATTTCAAAATACATTATTATACATTATAATACATTTAATTTATATATTAAAATATATAAATTAAATGAATTTCATGTTTTCATACAGTATTTCTTTTTATTTGTTAATAATAAAGATATGAAAAAATCTGTGATCAACATTCTAAAATCTGTATTTAAGAATGAATATAAAATAATTTTCGAAACCTTTACAATTGTTGTAATTAATAAAATGAAGCGAATATTTACTGCTGCAAATGTGACTTACTTCGATGAGCAATAACATATTTGATAATTTAAAGACAAATGTGCTTCGTAAGAGAAATCAGTAAAAATTTAGAATACATTCTGTATTTTTGTACTATATATTTTTTTTGACATTAAAGATATTTTTTTATATAAATGTGTGTGTAATAATTATATATATATATATATATATATATATATATATATATATATATATATTAATTACATACATAAATTTTAAAATAGTAAATATACATTCTTAAATATATACTATGAATACTCATTGATTATCCTTTTTTTAAAAAATGGTTTAATTTAAAACAATACAAATGTGAAAAAAGCTAAAATATTTAAAGCTAAATTATTTAACATTAAAAAGAAAAAAAAATCAAAGTATCCGCATTGTAAAACAACGAGTTAACGGGGCAAAGATCAGTTTAAAAATAAATTTTAATTACTTTCAGAGCCGGCAGTGAGCAAATATAATATAAAAATAATGAAACGTTCGCTAAAAATTTTAACAAATACCGAACAAAATAACATTCTTAAGAATTTATCGAGCCGGATGGTGTTGGCGGTGGTAGTAGTGTAGCGCATAGCGCGCTAAAGTCTTAACGATAATATTATATATATATATATATATATATATATATATTTACATATATATATATATATATATATATATATATATATATATGTATATATATATATAATGTCAAAATACATTTTTCAAAGCCAGGTCGTTTTTCAATAAAGTGTAACAAGTGCGTCATGGCCTGTCTTAAAATCCGTTCATTAATATAACCTTGAAATATCTCGAATTTTCTTTGCCACCTGGTTTCTGCTGAACTAAACTTTCACGGAAAATAATTCGCTTCATTAAATATTGAAAGTGTATAATTAATCATTCAATATTTCAGTTCCAAATCAGGGTAAGTAATCCTTGCGCTGGGTATACGATAAGGGAGACGGCATTGTATGATGATCTATATAGTTATTCTGCACGATATTATGAGATGTAGTGGAAAGGGGGTCAAGTGGATTATGCTAGATTTCCGTGATTAAAATTTAGCATTTCTCTAAAAGCGGCGCCGTATTTAGAACAATCTGTAGGTATTAGATCATTAGATATGTGGATTACGATGAGGAATACTTGAAGAGGTTATTATAAGTATGCCGGTGTAGATTTGGCAATAAGTAATGGTCAGTGAATGTTTTGAGGGTTCACACTTCAATTTATTACTTTACTGTAAACAAAACAAAAGTGCCCAACACTTGAGTACAATTATAGATACTTATTTGTTCAAAGTACTTTCACCAACCTACATAAAAATACATTGAAAATATTTTCATAATATTTTCAACATTACATTAATTCACAAAACAACTTTAATCAAATATGAATTATTCTATAAAAGTTTATATAAAAAGATTAAGATTAAGCTATTATATAAAATTTCAGTTCTTTAAAAACGATTTTTCCATTGAGATGAAATATTTATAACAATAAGCAATTTTTAAATTACATAAAAAGACAATTAAAATATAATTTTAGATTAATAATGATTTAATTATTCTTACCCGTATATTTAAAAAATATACATTATAACATTATATCCAAAAATATTAAAATTCCCAACATTGCACTTGTGAAAATTCACAGATAACACAAACCAATTTCATCGAGACACATTTCGTGTCAATTCTTCAGAGATTTTAAGGTCGAATCCCGTAAAACCGAACCATTCTAACTGATATTTTATCTTTTCAATATATATTCAAGAAAATGCAGAGTCTACGAGTACAAACCGTAGAAAATACATTTTACATCAATCGGAAAAGGTTGTACGATCCAATATTGCATATTAGCAATATTTGACTATATTTTTACTATATTAATATTGTAATATTAATATAATATATTATTGTTACGTTTTTGATAATATTAATAAAATTTTAATAATTTACTTATAATAATAGCATTACTTCATGGTTGAAATAAAACTTGTAGACATTATTAATAATTAAATCAATAGCAGTAAATTAATTTTGACGTACAAACGGTTGTTATATTAATAATTATTTAATTTCAAAACTGAGTATTTTTTACACATTAAATATTTTCATTTTTAAATAAAAATCTTGGTTATTTAATTATATAGTACATTAATTATAGAACATTTTTCTATATTGAAAAAACAGGTACTCAAAATCAACATCAAGTGTTCAAATTCAATAACCATGAAAAACAGATAAACAGGAATATAAAACAATAACGATATTATTTAAACTTTTAACTGTTTAAACAATATTTGTTTTGAAATAGTTTTCAAACATTTTTATAACTAATACGAAAAAAATACAAAACTAATAGAATAAATAAATTGATTTTATATTGAGTATACAAATGTATTGATAAAGTTTAAATTTAACATTTTTAATACTAAATCTTTATCTGAAAATTATTTAAACAATATTATATACCATAACTTGAAATTTTATGAATGTCTTTTAAAAAAATATTTTCATTTTATATCATTAAAAGTTTAAACAAATATTTACTTTGTTTTTATTATAATTAAAAACTTGTGTAGTATGTTTGTAAAAACATTTATTTTATAAAGAAGTTTATTTTTCTTATAAACACTGAATCAAAAGTTTTAATTATACTTCATGAAAGTAGGTGAGTAGTAGAAGTCAAAATATTTGCATACAATTTATAATTCTCAAAAATTGAAACTAGCAATTTTACACACATTTTAGAACTATGACTGTAAGAATGAATAAAACGGATTTTAATTATATATATATATATATATATATATATATATATACATATATATATATATATATATATATAATATAAATTAAGCAGTTAAGTTGCAATAAATGTATGTTCAATTGACGACGACTATCAAATATCGATGAATAACAAAATAAAAAATTAGTATCAATAAATAAACATCGTATACGAAGAAATTCCTTTATGCAAATGAAAAAAGAACTTGACTACGTTAAAATAAAAAGGAAAACATCATAAAAAATCGATAACCAATAACATATAAACAGATAAGCAGATATACAGGAAGACGTTTATAAAAATAATCGAACGAAAAATAAATGTCACGCAAAAGGAACAAAAAAAACCTCCAACACATATAATATCAATGAAGTTATTTCAGGGCGAATGGCGTGTGCTACGGTGCAGTACAATGGCGTGTGCCGTTCAGTGCAGGGTACCTTCATTGGTATGTGTGTGTGTGTGTATGGATGTGTGTTGTTATGTTAGTAGTCGCGACGGGTACCTACATACGATGAAATTGAATAAATATCCGTCACCGGGAGACGAACCCACCCATCTTCAGCACACATGCTCAAGAATTCAATTACATTCACGTTACTGTACTACTTTATAGTAATGTGCGCATCGAATAATATAACTGGTGACGTTTTATTGGTAGAGACGTATGTCGAATATTTTTTTATAGACTTTTTACAAGTTTTTCCGAATTATCTAACTACTTATACTGTAGTACAAACATGTATATAGTATATAAAACTTTATTTATATACAGGCACGTGTGAATATATATATATATATATATATATATATATATATGTATATATATATATATATATGTATATATATATATATATATATATATATATACACACTACATCTTTTATTTACGAACAATTTTTATTAAATTCTTATCTTAAATTTACATAGTTCCCTTTGGGGCTTGTTTATAAAATTTACACTTCCTACTGTGGTCACATTCCTATATATTTATTTACTTATAGTTTATTTACAGAAGATAAATAAAAGCGACTTATTGAATCAACAGTATTGGTTCTTTAAGAGAGAATTTTAAAACATATTTTTAGAAATGTATTTTTATTTACTATCCTAGAATATGCTGGTCTTTAAAAAGCTAGATATAGATCATTTCTTTAAATATTTATAATAATATTAAAGGAAACTATAAAATAATTTTTTACGCATTTATTATCTACATTGATCATAAATTATTACAATATTGAAATGAATGCAATTTAAATTATGAGAATTTCAATTTTCTGGCATGTTTTAAGCTACTACATTCTTTTAAATATAGATTATTAGTTAGTCACCGATTTGATACAGATCACCGTTTGATATTAGAGTAGGCAAAAAATTATAGTCTCTTTTCAAAAACTAAAAACAAAATTAAACACTTTTTTGGAAACAGATAATAATAAATAAGGATTTAGGAAATTGAGCGAAGTACTGATAATTTTCTTAATTAATTTAGTAAAAGAACTAAAAAATGAAGTCATTTACACATTTTTGTGAAATATATGAATGTTGATAAGCAATAAATTAACAAGTTTTGATATTAAATTTTCAGAATGTTGGAAGAATTTACAAAACAGGATAGGATAAGAAGTGAGTGTTTCAGAAACGAATTACAAATAAACGTCTTAAACCAGCTAATATCAATATAAATGAAAGAAGCAAGTAAAGAGAATGAAACACGAAGAATATCAATATAAATAAAGAATTTTAAATTCAACCGCAAAGCAAGTATATAGAGATCTAATGAAAAAACTTGAATACTGGAACAAGGTAGCAGTGTAAGTCTTAATCGAATAAAGAAAATATAAATAATGATTAATGCTGAAAAATATGAATTATATTCGAAAGAATTATATGTGAAATGCGTGGAACAGTTTTTTTATTAAAATCATTTTATTTTATTATATGGCCATTTGGCTGATTTACACATAATACCAAAAAGGCATATGCTTCTGGAACATGGATTATTATTTAAAAAAATTATTTGACAAAGAAGATCAACTTGTTTGAAAAAATTATCTTTGAAATTGTTTCTTTTTCACAATGCATTTAGAACTGCTCATTTGGTAATTCTATTATGATCCTTTATATACTAATTCCACACATAAAATTTTATTTTTTTCTTATATTTTAAAGATATGTACCTAAAAAAGATGAATCAAATGTAATAAAAAGAAATAAAAATACATCATGAATGTTTGAAACTTATAAACAAATTAAAATGTTGAACGTTCGATATAATACGAGTTTAGTGAAATGTTCTGAACAATTTCTCGTAACTAATCAATTTTTAATTAATGTTTAACTTATACATTTTATTACTTAAACATAAACAAATGATGCGGAAAATAAAGGTCTCAGTTACTTCTGAGTCATATTAATTTAACGTATGATGTGGTTTTGTGTGATTATAAAGATTAAACCCCAAAAGTGAAGCTAAATTTAAACAACAATACATGGTTTTACGTATAAATAACTTCCCGGTAAACACAATAAAATAGTTTCACGCAAATATTCACTAGTGGTTAAATTTTGCTTTAACCACATAATCGAGTCGCCTGTATAGAGAGAGTGACATTACCGAAAGTTTTCCTTGACGTTAACTTTTACACATACGGTCAAATTCCTTTCTCAGCCAAAAACCTCGTTTCATCACACGCCTATATACATACATATATACATGCACAAACATAATATAAATACAAGTATGGGCGAACATTCGCATACGAACACACACACGAACACATATCATACAGATAGAAATGAGTGTACACGTACACGTATATCCGTGCACGCACGTTTACATTTCTTTGCATAGGTCCAAACATCCGAAAACTACGAAATTCCTTTCGTTCGATGAGCAACAGAAAACCCTTTACTATGCGACGCTGTTATGTCACTCACAATGTTTGACATACATTTCGTAGGTGATACATGGAAAGAGCGTGTGTACGGAATCGTTTAATGCGATTTAACGGTAAATAACGCCGTGATTTAATTAATCAATTCCAATATCCAGTTCTAACGTACTACTACTTTCACATCAACCTTTATAAAGTCAACTAGTGAAAAAATCAAATCGAATCATTACGATCGTATTACGATTAATGAAGTGCATACGATTGTGTATTTATCTCAGAACACACTTATTGATTTCAATGAAGATGAAGTCCGAGAGTTAATGAAAAATGAGAGAAATCGTTAAAATATATATAAAAATAATTTGAAAAGTAACGTCAATTTAGAATTAAAAAAATTAATCGATATTTATTTAAAAATATCTCACAAATAAATATAAATAACAATTAATTCGTACGTATTAATTAACTGCTATATCTGAATAAAAATATTGTTTTCTTACGGGTTCTTTCATATAATCAAATTAATTTCATATGAACGCGTGTACTGAAAATAAAAACTACATAAAATACTCCATTTAACACCAGCTTAATTTCTACATTCTCGCACAGCATAACCCCACTCGTAGGGTTAATAACAGCATAGCTATTAATTTCTTTCACAACTATTTAGGTTTACACAAATATTAAGGATAAAAACCAGTAATTATTTATTATACTCTTTATATTATTATCATCGCCTGTCTGATACATTTTTTAAAACAATTTTGTATAAAAAATATTTCTCATTTAAAAAGAATTCTACTTTAGTTGAAATTTAATTAGAAAATTAAATATTAGTTAAACGTAAATAATTATATATATATATATTCTTTTTAAAAATACTAGCTGTTAATTCGTTTCTCTGTTGTCTTTAAAAATTTAGTATGGTTACAGGTTTTAGACTTAGTATGACAATAAGTTGAAATAAAGGGAAAAATCGAATTTACATACATTTAGATTTACATTATTGAATAAGGTAGATAATAAATTTAATTTCTTATTTTTATCCCTCTACATTATTTGAAGCCTTAATGAAATTAATTATGACAAATTTTTGACACTAGGTATAAATGAAATATCAGTGGGGAAATTCTGGCAGAAATTGTTGTTTCTTTAGAATGCTTCTATTTTTATCATTATAATATGTATAAAAGTATAAAAATATAAGTTATATATATATATATAAGGTGTTGTGTTTAAAGAACAAAGTATATACTATTGAATAAATATTATTTAAATGAAAAGTAGCTCATTTTTAAGTAAATCTTCTCATTTTTTTCTAAAATTGTAAATGTTGTTAAAAAACATGTATATCAAGTATTCACTTTTAATACATTTAATTTGTTTTTTTTTTATTGTAGCGAAAGCTCTGTAAATAATAATAACTTCGAAAAAATACGAATTTAAAATCATTAGTGTAACCTTTTTTAGATTAAAAATAAGTTTTTTTGTACCACTTATAATTTTAGTATTTAGTCTCATAGTTATATCAGAAAATCAATTTTTGTATCCTGAATAACTTAGAAGTATACAAGAATTGATCGTGTGACTGTTTAATACTTCATTTTATTATTGTTCGTCACACACTCAAAAATATGCAGTTACTCTTTTAACGTTTATTCAATTTACATTCATTTTACCGAATTTAAACTCGCACTAAATTTAAAGGAAATGAAAGAACTATAAGTCGATATGTTGCACATTATTATGTTATTGTTATATTCGCAAATTATAGAATTCCTGGCATACTTGTTTCATTTTTTATGTTTAAAAAATATGTATTTAAAGAATTTTGAAAAAATATATAATTTTAAATGATAATTATATTTTTTAACCTGTTAGCTATGTCGCCCTATTTTAAAAGTTCTTACTGGTGAAACACAGACTATGTACAACTGCTATAAAATTGAATTAAATTGTAACGAAATAGCATTTGATTTTTTTAAAAAATCAATAATTTTATTGCTCAAATCCATCTTCATGACTATTATACTCGTCATACACAGCTGATTGGTTAACATTTGATAAGATTTTTTTTTAATATACATTAAATAAGTATTTCGATTATTTCATTCAAATATTCGCTATTAGGTCATTGTTTCTATATTTCATTACAATTGACTACGGTTCTTCTGACATCTTCAGATAACTTGACATTATGATAACTTGCCAAGAAAAAGTCTTAAAATCAGTAGTGTCAAAATATAGTGCCGGTAAACCAATGACAGATACTCGTGAGAACTATCCAGAATATGTATAGAGGCACAAAGACAAATAATTTGAGTAAACAATTTTGATATATGTTAATGATTCACTTGTTGGTCACAAAACAGATACGTGGACACAAAAATGATAAGATTTATATATGAAATTACTGATTTTCTATAAATTACTGATACAAAATCGTACATTTTTATTGTTCGCTTCTTTAAATTCAAAAATATTAAACAATATAAATGAGATCACACAAACAAATAAATAATAATTAATCATTTAAATACTTATTTCGTATAATATTTATCAGCACTTTGTAAAAAGAGTAATTAATTTTTCTGACTTTTATATGATAGAAAATTAAAAGTAGAAACTATTCAATACAGTTAGAAGTCTGTTTATTTTAGTAAACTTTTAATGATATGAATCAGAGTCTTAATTGTAATCAAGATATATTACAAACAATTATAATTATATTACAATGATAAAACATTTTAAAGTATCCACACATATATATATATATATATATATATATATATATATCCTTTTTTTAGTAAGGAATTAAAATCAATAAACAGAAAAACATGTATGATGTGAACATGTTTTATATTTTATGTTCGGAAAATCAAAACAGATACATAATTTGTATTAGTTGTTGATTTCACATAAACCTCAAATGTGTATATACCGAAACATGATGAAAACAGTGCAGTCCGTTGAATAATCCTTTCGCGCCGAAATGCACAAACCATGAGTCAACGTTATTGCTTTGGAATCGGCGCCTGACACGACGCCAACCCGACGCCTCGTCAAATGACGTCTCCTGCCTACGATCATTCACTTTCTTTCACATATATGTGTACGTACGTATTTTGCTAATGCATGTAATATACAGGACTTTCACAAAATCATTTTGTGCATAAATGTATTTTTTTACTTTTTTATAAAAACACATGTATTTATTTTATATATTTACAAATCTTATCAATGTATTCGATTGTTTAAACAGATATTTAATAGAATTAAATTTGAAGTTAGCCTAATTAAGTGATCATAATCAATTAAAAATAGTTCATAAATGTTTGAATTTAAAATAAGCTACAAACTTCAATACAATTATATGACCCTGGGCGAAAAAATTATCTAGTATGAAAAAAATATTCTTTTTAGTTATTTATTCGTTTGCATATCAGAAATTGAGCTTAATTGAATTAAACAAATTGCAAGTTTACATTTTTAATAATTATTGGTACATTACAAGATTGTGTAGGTTAATAAATAATAATAAAATTTTCGACACAAATAAAAAAAACATACTGGTGTATAAACTAAAAAAACAATAATGGTGTTAAATGATAATAAATGAATTTGGCCAATAACTAATATTGTCTATATAATCCTAAAATAAACTAATTAATAGAGGGAAACTTAATTTTTTTACATAAAACGTAGGTTCCTTAAAAATCGTTTTCATACTAGAGTTAACATAAATAATCATTATGTTCATGCCGGATTTCCTTGGAGAAACAAAAAACAATTACTTTTTTCGTATAAAAGAAAACATAAAGATTTTAATTGCTTAAAAAAATTCAAATCTATTATTCATTTCACTGTGTAGGTATAACTAATTTTGTAAGAAAAATTGTATGCTCTTATATTTTCTCAAATGTTCTTACGTTCTCGAAAACATTAATAAACATTTTCTATACGAAGGAAAAAAAACGCTACCTTCTTTTAAGTTGTGCACGCACTTGTGTACTATATTTCCACTGTATGTCACTGTTGCATTAGTGAAACGACAACCAGAGAAGATGAATACTTAGTTTGCTGTATATATGAGAACTCATTTGTTTTAAGCATGACGCTTTCAAACGTATAAAGAGGTGAGTTATTTTTCATTCTCCGAAAGCTCGTATAAACAAGAAGAAATAAAATGAAATTATACATTTTTCTACTTCATTTACGTTCGCTTAAACGCGATACCGATATTTACGTTTATTAATCTGTACATGATTTAATAATAAATTGTAATTAAATTAGGTCAAATGAAAACTTTTAATTAAAACGAAGCACTGAAAAATAAATTATATGCTCAACGAATTGAAAATGTATTCGTTATATTACGAATATGATATTTATTTAAACATAGTTTTCGATACGAACATAATTATTGTTACTTAGAAAATATATATACAGTTTTCATTGTCAATTGAAAACAAATACTTGCAAATATTTCTATCGCCAATTTGATTAATTTTAGACAAATTAATTAAAAAATTTAGTACCAACCATTCGTACGTTCGTTAGTGAAACGTAATTATTTGTATTTTTTTATTATATAAATGATATTTTTATTATATATATATATATATATATATATATATACATATATGTATATATAATAACTCATATATTTCTATTTCACAACTTAATTACTCTCTGAGAACAATACAATTTTGTATTGATGTAAACAATAATCAATTATTGAATATTCTGATTAAAAAAAGTCACGGTGTGCTTTTAATCAGAATTCTAAAATTATAATCTTGTTTATAATGCTAAGATACAGTGATATTGATACAATACAAACTATGAAAAGATAATAGAATCTCTAAAAGGCCTCTATTGTTTACAAAAAAACGTTCCGGATAATATAAAATGATATTCTGAAATCTAAAAAAGAAACATTTAATAAGGAAAAAAATGTTTTTTTTAAATTACTTCATATCAAATATGTCGTTTATCATTGATCTGATATAAAAATTACTTTACTCAAAAAGAATAATGATTTATTCTGCTAAAAGCTTCAGAAAAATTTAAGTTCATTAAAAAATATATTATATACCTTCTCTCCAAATAATAATATTCTAAAATAACTCTGTAATATCAATTATTTTCAAGTATTAAAATCAATGAAGTCTACATATTCTAATCTTTGGATTTAACATACATATTTCTTAAATATTTTTGAAATGTTATTTCTTAAAAGAATTTATTTTTCGTCAGTTTTTGCAAATGAGAGATTTAAAATAATAATAATAATAGTATTTGTTTCTTTCTTGTGTTACATTTATGTTTATTTCTCTGAGTTTTCCATTTTATAACTAAATATCAAAATATTATTTATATACTTTTTTTAAATGTTAATACATACATTATGAATAGCAGCATATAACAACAATATGTGCGAATATAAAACAAAATATTGAGAGATATAAACAAAGAATGAATAAGTATTAACAGAATGAATACAATACAAACAGATATGTGGAATTAAAAATAAATAGGGTATTTCTTATTGAATATACAGTATTCAAACATTTACGTAAGTAATTCTGGGGAATCGAATGTAATTAAGAATATCTGTATTTACTATGTTGCACTATAAATATGAACAGTAATAAAATAGTGTTCTGAGTCAATAACACCAACTCAATATTTCTGTGCTTTCGTATTGACCCTGCAACAGTATACATTTAACTCAACATACTACACTACACTTCGGAATCTGACACCAAATCAACCCTCTTGTCAAGTCGGTCACATTCTAAACGATATACGACTAGCATTCTCTAACTTATTAGACTACCAGACTATACAGATACGCATCTTTTATTTGTCAACGTATTATTTCAATAAAGATGACAATATCGCAACCAACACAGCTCCATATAGGCTTTCTTATTTCATCAGTCTCGTCTTAAATGTTCGTATTAGTCAACCCCCGCGAATACTTTAAGAGTTATCCGCCACACAAATGTGACAGCGTTCGTTGCCACACCATCGACATTGCAAACTGTCACATTCTGGATGGCTCGTCTGTAAACAAGCACGTGCACACACTTGTCAGACTGTTACCGCAATACGTCACGGATACACGGTGTATACAGCAGCTATTATTACGACACACAAACACTCCCAACTTTGTGACAACGAAACGTCCGCCTTCCCCTTTCGCTCTATACTACGCTTGTCTCCCCGGCGTCTCCACCAAAACCGACAAACACCCTGCCAAATTCGTACGTCCTATTGTATCACTGTATACGAAGCAATGTAGGTGTATTGTTTATACCAAGAATCTTCAACTTTTAAAAATTACTGAGATATATTGTTGATTTTGTGTTTTATTATTTATTCATAAACTTTATGCGATAACATCAAAAAGAACGACTTTCAATTAATGTTCAAACAAACAATACATTGAGTTTCTCTTCTAATACATTCAGAAATAATAATAAATTATAAATTGATATATAAATAGATAAGAAGCTTAAATCTTCACAAGTTTTAATTAATTTCATGAATATTTCATCAAACATCAATTTTCATTAATGGATTTTTAACATTATCACACTTATATATATATATATATATATATATATATAAACATAAATCATTTATTACAAATATATTTATACAACCAAAATTCAATAAGAAATACTTGAATAATAATTAATTTCCAGAATTACTTTATTATTAATACATGAATAACTACCCAAAAAGTTACAAAGCTTGTTTGATATAATTAAAAACTTTTTTTAATAATACTTATTGAAACACACAAACATACAAAGAGATAAATAACCTAAATCAAAATAAAAAGCAAACTATATTTATTGATAATATTTATTAAAAACAAAATTTATTAGAAGCAATGTCTTTCGTATACAACTTCCTTTTGGGAATGTAGTCATAATTATCTCACATTTTTTTATTTACATACTTTTAATGTAAATATATCTGCAAAATATATTAATTCAATTTTTAAAGAAATGGTTATTTTATCAAAAATAAACCATAAATACACATATCTACCTATATATATATATATATATATATATATATATATATATATATATATATATATATAGTTGTATAAATATTAAATACTTAAAAGTATAACCGTTTATACAACAGGATAAACTATATTTTTATATTATATATTTTTAACCCTAACTATATGTCTCGTCTGATCGATTAATATATATATATATATATATATATATATATATATATATATATATAAATTCATCTTAAGCTAAAAAAAGTTCTTAACAAAATAAGTCAGAGAACGGCCTGAAAAACATTTATAACAACAAACTTTCCTCGCAAAAAGTATTATAAGAATTATATTTGTATTCACACACGTACTCCTTTCCAAGTTTATATATAAATATACACACACACACATATATATATATATATATATATATATATACTGAATATTATAATTACATTCATCGTTCGTCTATGTAATCAAATGAGGAACATTTTAAAATGCAACATGCGTAGAGATCTATTCCTTCCAGCATCTAAGATCAGTGTCAGTTTATACATGTGTAACATGACACAAAACAAACCTTGAAACTAATTTCATTCTGCGTGGAGATCATAACACACAACATCAAATAACATATGTGAAAATGTATATGTGTGCGTTGTATGTAATTCCCAACATCGAGATTCGAACCGGAGAAGCCTCGCGTGAGTTGTTTGCCAGAGAGTTAGGTGTCAAAAGATCTTAAATTAAACATTCCATAACCGCATGAACTACGTGTGTGTATGTATGTATATAAATATATATATATATATATATATATATATATATATATATATATATATATATATATATATATATATATATATATATATATATATATGTATATATATATATATATATATATATATTTATGTATATATATACAAATATGTGTATGTAGAATAGAGTATAGAATGAGTTCTAGGGAGTTGTATTCTATAGAATGAGAGTCTGGGGTGTTAGATGTATGTCTGATATACGTAACGTGAGAAAGGATTGAAGTTAACTTGAAACAGGCGTGGATTTAGGGGTTGAGTGCTGGAGGCGTGCTACACATACACAGAGCGACATTATCTACCGAATTATATAACATTAGTCTATAAAGTTCGATTCATGTAACTTTCATAATGAAATGCGTTTGATATAATCATATTAAATTCCCGTAGGCAATGGAATATGTTTATTTTTGGTACAGAATTATAGGTGCGCGCAACAATGAATATTGTATGATATTTTTGGAATTCAGTGAATGTATTAACTGATCAAAATTCATATGAAATTTAATGAAATAATACAAAACATACATGTATCTTCTTAACTGCATATTTATTTGTTTTTTGAAGAACTAAACATGAAGATAACTCAGAATTTACAATGATAGTTAGAGATTTATGGGTAAATATAATTACGGATTTGAATTAATACGACAAACACAACGAAATTATTTCGGTTGTCAAAATATTCAGGAAGTAATTACTATCTATTTTGATATATTTATCAAAACATCATTAGATTTCTTTTTTGAAATAATTATGAAGCATATCAGAATTAATAACAATACTGCAACAATATTGAAAATTCTGCAGTTAGAGTACTGATTGATTTGTGACAGTAACCAGATACTTTTCAACATTTTTTATGTTATGCTACTATAAAGTTTTGAATTTGATTAATATATAAAACAATCAATGAACAAAATGTAATTATATACATTCCACTGAATATATCTAACATTTATTTTAGAATCTCACAATCTACAAGATAAACAATTTTATAAACTTTCATTCCAATTATTCATACCAACTGAAAATAAATAAAATAATAAATATTTATATTATAACTCAAACTTCAAAATACTACACAAACTTTTATTCCAATTATTCTAATATATTCTTACCTTTATTTTCAGTATGATTTAAATATTTTTTATTATATTGTCAGTTATAATTTCAGATACAATCAATTCTAATTCACAAAGATACAAATCTCTCTCTCTCTATATATATATATATATTCTCCTGTGTATATATTGGTATATAATAATGATAATAAAAGTTTATACGGCAAAACAATATAAAAGTCGGCCACTTATAATAAAATTTTCGGTTTTGTACAAACAAAAAATTATGTATTCTTGACTTGAATATTGGTTCGAATATGATAAATAATAGAGTAATTTTTTCAATCAAAAAACGTATTATACAAAAAGTATACATTTTTACTACATTTATTATTTATAAAAGTTTATCGTACATAAAGTTGATCATAAGGCCCGATTCGCCACTGAACACGCATATAAAGCAGTTTCTTGCAAACAGACAGAAACCATTTATACATGGCTTATAGTTACATATGTATTCATATATCTGTATATATATATATATTTGTATAAACATATATATATATATATATATATATATATTATACATGGGATTACGAATGCAAAGCTAACCGCTACTTCATAGTTGGCAACGAGGCGTACTTTATACTCTTGTGTGTTGGTAAAACTGACATTGTACGTCATGTTTGTTGTTTTGGAATATTCATTGTTAAAACTTTCATACTTAATAATGATTATCATGTTGCGACGGTGTATTTTTTCCCGTGTAGTTAAAGTATGTAATTTTAAATTTAATAAAAAACATACATTCATATATACATTTATATATATATATATATATATATATATATATATATAAGCATCATTTCTATGTAAAACAAACTTTATAATTGAAGACAAAAAAAAAGTTAATATTAAATGCTGAAAACGATAACATTTTCGTAGAAATGTATAAAAATAAAAACTCCTATTAATAAGTACCCACATTAAATTCAGAATTTAACTAAAACTATTGGAAAACTATTGTAAAAACACAATAAATTCTTGTATATTCGTGTATTATTAAAATATAAAATTCTTTTAATGTAATATAAGTTGATTAATTTCTAATTTATATATATATGTTATATATATATATATATATATATATATATATATACATGAGTGTGTGTACTTGTCCACCATTTAATATATCATTGTGTGCATGATGAATATGTAATGTTTAATAATAAATACACAGTGCATAACATTTTTAAAACATGTCTATCTTGAATACTAAAAATGTTTTAGTTTTCATACTGTTAAAAAAAAGTAGATATACAATAAATGAATTTTTCACTCATCCCAAAAATAAAAAAAAAAGTATACTGTTCAAAAATGCTTAATAATTATTTATTAACCACTTTCGAACGTTTATTGTGATCACTTTATTAATAATTTCATCATTCCCAAACACATAAGGTAAAATATATATTTTAGCGAGATAAGATTTTTTTGTACACTAATACTCTGATAATAATAGCGTTTGTATCGAAATATACATAAGTAACTATCAAAAATAATTAATAATCGTTCATGAGATATTTCCAATCTAAAGAAAGTTTCTGGTGTATGATGGAAGTACATATTTTATTTGTGAAGATGAAAAAAAATGTTCGATTTTAATTGATATCAATAATATATTGAATGAACAAATGTATTCTTTTTTATTATTTATTATTATTTCAATTTAATTAAAATTAATACTAAATTGTGTAATATTTATAATATTATAGTACTGAAATAAAGACCAATGAATTTTTCCTTAATTTTTTTCTCGAATAGAACTTCATTTTCGATAATACAAATATTTATATTAAGATTTTTTTGTTTTTAGTCATTTAGAGTTTATTCAAATGAAACAAATTAATAATTTACACTCTAAATCAGTTACTTACGGTCATTAATAAACTAATAATACTGTATGTATATACATATATATATATATATATATATATATATATATATATATATATATATATTAAAATGTTGATAATAATATTATTAGATTTTAAACACTGTTAAGAAAATTGTACCATCAATTTCTCGAAAAATTTCGATCAAATTTTACATGAAAGTAAGTCAAAGAAAGAAAATTGTCCTGATTATTTTAAACACCGTATCAAAAGTCGACACTAGATCTATTTTAAATTGAATAAAATTTGTTTATGTTTTATTTCTTTAGATTTTTCCCTCTTTCATTCTATTGTCCATCAACAAACATGTAGGACTAATAAACAACAAACGCGTACTATTTCTAAATAGCAAAAAGTTGTTGACTGCTGTCGATAACGTCACCGTACCGTTGTGATGTGTTGTGTCAATGCCTTCTGGCATTGCAAACGAATCCGTAATTCTATCACTTGACAGTGAGCGGCGTTGCTATTCGAGAACTTGTTCTTCGTCTTGTAGAATAAAAGTCTTATTCAATTTGTCGTTTCAGCACGCCGAGCGAATGCAGCTATCGGGTAGATAGGTAGAACATGAAGATGAAGAAACAGTGGTTGTAGGTGTGTGTGTATGTATATATATATATATATATATATAAGGTAGATGGGGTAGCATGACAGTACGCTTGTGTCCCCGTGTCTCTCTCTTGTAATGCATGTCAAGGGATGACAAAAGTGAAAACACTTACAGGCTGAATTGTGTTTAAATAATTCATTCATGGGGGCAAAGGTAGTTTTACAGGTCTAGACATTTAATGTATATAGCGAAAAATTGATGCCTCCTTAAGGAATGGGAAGTACATGAAAGCAAAAGGGAGGATACATTTCATTTAATGACATTGATAACATTAATATTATTTATATTTATATATATATATATATATTATATATATATAAATTAAAAATATACATTTATATAAGTAAATCGTATATTATATCGATGATTCAAAATATCGTTTGAAAGACATGAATTTTTACTACTAAATTTAAGACGTGATTCAAACAAATTCTGTGTGTTTTTGCATTAATAAAACATAGAGTAAATTTCATTTATTCATGAAAATTCAAATAGCATATGCAATAAACGACTCAAGATGAAAATATGAATATTGTAAAAAGATCGCAGTCGGAGATGATGGTGCAGCAGAATACAAGGAATCGAATAGGCAAACTCCTAGTCTGAAACGTGCATGCAGACACTACTTTCCGAGTGCTTAACGCGCGATATTATGCAAATATTGCTTCAAAATACTCTTTCACATTTCATAATCTAGTATCTGTTGTCACGTTCGGATCAGAGACGGCTTTATAGATTCCCTCCCAGCGACTGATTTTCTAATATTAAATAAGATTTATTCATTTGAAGTCCTGATCCAGCGAAACGATAGTGAAATAAATAAAATTAAAATACGGAAAAAAGAAATGGTACATAACTGTTCGTATTAATTATGCGATTTAACATTTATAATGTGATACATTTTTAAAACTCTTTTACATAAAGCATAATAAATGGAAAATATATTTTTAACAGTATGTACTTAACTGTATAACGGTCTTAAAATAAACAATAAAAGTGAAAATTGTTATTTTTATTTGTTGCTTGATCTTCGGTAACAATTTAAAAATTTATTATATATGTTTGTACGACGTGATTACAATGGCAAAAGCGCATAATTTGTAGCTACTTTACATATTTTTACATCAACAACAGTCTTAAAAACTTTTTATTAGAATGTTAAAAAAGGAAAACTTGACGATCATAATCTCTGCAAACTTGTAATTATTTGTTAGAGTTTCAACAGTTAAATTTTTTATTAGGATACCTCTATAAAACAGAGACACATTATTATTATTTTCCGTGATGAAATGTTCTCGTTCTCGTTGGTACACGTCAACGGTTTAACCGAACCCAGTGCAACGTGGAAAATATATTAATAGAATAATGTTTTAATATTTTACACTTGTTTTAAGAAAAGAATTGCCGCAAATGAAAAATCAACGCTGAAAACGAAAAATGTATATGTATATATATATATATATATATATATATATATATATATATATATATATATATATATATATATATAATTATAAAAACTATCATTACATTTTCAAACATCAAATATCAAACAGAGTAAAGATTTAAATTAAGTAAACGAAAATATATCTTAAAAAGTATTCAAAAATTAATATCAATTAATACAAAATTCAATTAAATTGGAATAATTTTTTTAATTTGTGTTTTCCAATTTTTCAAATTATATTTATTTTTTATGCTTACTAGACATATTATAAAATAATAAGTATGATTTCTAGTTATTCAATACTTCATTCATTATTTTTATGTAAATAATTATTATTCTTAGTTAAATTGTGAAACCGTAATACATTTTTTTAGAATTTCATAAAAAAACATTTCTTATATTACAGCAGAAATATAAATGAATATTTTTTTAACAGCAACACAATTAATTTTAGTTAATAAGAAAAAAACTATAATTTACAATTTTTTGTAAACATTTTGATAAATAATTATTATATCAGTACATAAAATAATTATTATATAAATAAAATTGATGAAAAAACATTTTAAAACATTTATATACTATTTATTTTTAAAATAGCTAAATTTATTACACAGCTCAATTATCTGTTAATATTTTTTAATCGGTTAAAATGTAAACAGATTTGAATAATTTATACTTTTTTGTACTTTTATGTTTCTATACATACATAAAATATTTTATCAGATAAAAACTGAATCAAATTTATGTACTTTCTATAACTGTTGATTATGCATTACTACTATTAAAATGTCAATCTTATCTTTATCTATCAAAAAATGGGGAAAATGCAGGTCATCAATTGATTTATAATCATGAATTAAGTAAAGTAAAAAAATCGTAACCATAACAAAATATACAGATAGAATGTAACACAAATATTTTATGTCCTCGATAATTCTTATTCTTTAATTTTTTTATTGTTAAACTAATTTCTTGTAAACTTACATTTATAATTAACATTTTAATAAGTATTCTGTTCGGGAATTTTGATTTATAATAAATTACAATATTACTTCTTCTTTTAACAAAAATATCTTTTGAATACTTTTATAACAATCTAAAGAATACTTATTTAATTAAATTTTTTTTTCAGAAAATAATAATAAGTATGTGGAGAAATGTAAGAATCTTTTAAACAAATACTTTTTTATAGTTGCTTCATTAAATGTATTGACAGAATATGGTTTACATTTGATTATATATATATATATATATATATATATATATATATATATATATATATATGGACATATAATATTTCGAGCTACTCTTTCCAATTTTAATAATTTTTCAAATGAATATATCAGTAGATTTCTTTGTCAAAAAAAGACATCTTACATTTCCAGTCAACTTGAATTTATACTAACATTCAGTGAAATAAAATTACTCACTGACTGTACACTTCAGACACTGCACTGTCGGATTACCATTTATTTGGGTGTTGTACATAGCAGAACATTTTTACTAAATCTACTTTACGGTTTCTGAAAATCTCTAAAATGTAACAGAACACAAACTGTTTCAAGAAAATATTTACTTATACAAACGATCAGAATTTTCTTTAAAAATGAGTAACTAATATGTAAGAAAAACAATTTCGCAATAGAAATTTTAACTTATTGAAATGTGTAGAATTTTTATACACAATTTTAATTTTAAAGAACGCCGATTGAAAAATAATATATACGATTAGATAAAATTTTAATCAAAACTATAAATACTATTTGGATATAAAAGATTTTTTAAAAAAGAATAAAATTACATATTTTCAAATTTTTGAAAAAATAATTTAGTTATAGTATATTTTAAAAATATACGAACATAACCGAAAAATATATATAATATTCATTCATTCCTTTTTTTAATAAATTTATATAATTTTTATATTATTTTACTTGTATGAGTATACATTTATATGTATTATTTGCAATGGAACATTCTGAACATGTATTTAAAAGAAGTATGAAAAAAAATATGAATTTATGGTATTATTATATGTAATTTTATAATAAATAATTATAATACGTATTGATAATATACATAGATTAAAATTTCTCTTCCATTTCTAATTGTATATTTAAGAACAAGATAAAACTCTTATTTACATAAAAAAATAAGCTAAACTTATGGTTTAAATTATTAATTAATATATTTTGTCACTTATAGTAATTGATACGAGGAAATTATGAATTACATGCAAGAATTTTGTTTATAAAAAGTTTTTTTTTCTTTAATACACATAAATTAAAAAAAATATGACCAAAACTAATTCTTGATTTATAGAATTATTATCTAATTTATATTTAATTTCTTGTTCGAATATTCTATTGTATATGTCTTATTTCGAAAACAAACATTAAAGAAGATATAAAACTTGAATACAGTATTATAAAAAAGTAATGTAAACATTTAAAAGATTTATGAAACAAGACAACCAAATAAAAAACTCTACTTTTGATAGTTTTCAACCTCATACTTTATTAAATTGTTTCAAGAAACTTTTCTTCTAAAATCAGAGACTGTTTCTAAGTTTTCATTCTTTTATTTAACGACAACCTATGAAGAACCGCTGACTAACTTATCGATTTATGAATGTACATTCTATCGTTAGCTTATGTGACACTGGTGGAAGAGCTGGCGAGGAAGATACTGTAGACTTTTCATATTTTATGCTGTCGTCAACAATATAGCAAGAGACAAGTAAAGAGCATTCAGCGACGCGAACTATGAAGTCTTTCAGTACATCAGAGTCATCAGGACCGAAAGATACGAAGGCGACACAATAAAAATGTGACATTGACTAGTAGAACGTATGCTCATTTTTTTCATTGTATCTGTTATATGTTTTATGTATTTTTTGAGCATCATTTGATACCAGTTCAATGTCAGTGTCTAGTAAAATGACATTTAAATGAATAGAAAAGTCATTTCGAGCTATTTGATATGTATGAAAAAATATGTTATGTCAGAATATTAACTACCTCTCAAGAAAGTGAAATACATTTGGTACGCACGTTAAAATCACAGATTATAGAAACAAATATAATAAAGCTTGAGAATTTTAATAATTATTGAAGTTGTATTATAAAATCTACTCACACTATATAATTATAAACTTGTTATTATATAATAATGATTAAATATAAAATAGTTATCATACTGATAATAAAAATAAGCTATAACTGATTATAAACGAATATTAATTAATTATTATGCTGAAAAATTTTATTTCATTTACCTTTTTAAAATTAATAACAAATAGTTACAAACATTAACTTTTGGTGCACAAAATATGAAGTAATATATTTATTAGAGTATTATATTATTGTATAATGTTTAAAAACAAAACAAAATTAAAGTAAAAATTCCTTGCAGATTAAAAAAAAACAGCTTCAAAACTAATATACGAAACGATTATACTGTTTAATCTTTTCTAGATACACAATATATAATAAAAAAACGTATAGTAAATAATGGCAGTAAAGTAGTAAATAAGAAAATAATCAAGTGTAAAATAGAAAATTTATATTTATAAATGATAATTGTAGTTATTAAAATATTATTCGGTAAATAACTAAAAAAAAGATAAGTTTTAAATGTTAATTTATTAAAAGGAAAGAATAATAGAACAAGTGAATTATGTACAGTAAATTTCAGTGATTCTTTTTAAATTAAATCAAATATAATAATCGATTCATAAACTCACGTTTTCGCCGTATTTGAAATATTTCCAACTCACTCACCTGCAACAAAAAGGAAATACAAATTTAACAAAAGAGCATTTTCAAATCATGAATAATATTCAGGTTAGGTTTTACGGAATGAAACTAAAACACAATACATGTGTATGTACATATTATATATAAATACAAACGAAAAATCTTAATTAAACACGTGAAAACATTCAGTGTACATATTTTTCGTCCTGCCAATATACATTTTATATGATTTCATAAATGTGAAATTCTGTACAAACAAGCCTTAAAAAGGATTCGCTTTACCTGCGGTTGATTTCAATTAATCACGTATTTTTTTAAAAAACCCGACACGGTTATTACCGTTGCGGTAAAATTTACATTCCGCTAAACATAACGTTTAACCTGGAACATAAAAAGGATATATGTTGGACAGACTGTGAACAAAAGTCAATTATAAAAGAATTTAATTGAACTCGTCCACCCAGAGATAAATTCATCATAAACACATGTTATGCTATGAAAACATGCATACAAATAATCAGCATACAAATTAATATTGAAAGTCAATTTCGAATTCCAATATCAGAATGTTTAATAATATTGAAAAAAGACACAGTTTTTAATATTTAGGAACGTTTCGTTTTATTCAAACATACATTTATTGAATGTTTACTGTCTGCTTTTTATAACATTTCGTAAGTTTTCATACGTTTTAAGCTCTTAATAATTTTTCAAAGTTGTTTTTAATAAAATTCATGTAAATAAAATAACTAATAGTACGTTTTAATACATATATTTGTTTAAAAAAAGAATTGAAATAGAAAACAGCTTATTTGTATATTAAAGTCAAACAACAATAAATCCTCAACACGAATGTTTTAATTTTCTTCTTGTGTTTTTAACAGAATTTTTAAAATCCGTACTATATAAAGCAGTAGGAAATGTACTTATGCATCAACTGAGCAGAAAGATTAGAGCACTCCTTACTGCACCCGTAATTATGAATGAACGTAGTCGTGATTCCTTCATTATACAGTGAAAAATGTTAGCATAATTCTTTTAACGCACGTGACGAAATTTATACTTGATTGATGCTACCTTTTTTATTTTTCACTGAAGTTAATAAATCTTGAAAAGCTCACTTTAATTTCATAAATATATTTAACTGAAAGGTGAAAATGTAGACACTTATTAAGAGGAGTATGTGACTGTTATTTTTTCAACAAGTATTTAAGATGATTGAATAAATCTATCTATCTATCTATCTACATATATATATATATATATATATATATATATATATATATATATATATATATATATGTATTACACACAATTTAATTTCCTGTAAACGTAAGTTTTGTAAAAAATCAGTTCAAAGTTTTATAATTGAGTCAAAAAAAATAAATAAAATAAAAAATCTATAAAATAATTTACTAAAAACATAATTCTATGTTTTTATAATATTATATTTTGGATACAATGACTTTTCTGGGCGGTCTCGTTCGTTTTGGATAAATTTGAATGTTTATTTCCACTACTAGTTTCGGCAAACATGTCCCACCTTCAGACAGAGTTAAAAGAGACTTCCTGATATCTACCTGAAGATAGCACACGTGACATACAGACACTCAGTGGATCCAAAAGCAAGAAGCCCATCAAACCAAAGTTATGATTGTTTGTTTGTTTTTTATCTTTGATCTTGTTTATATATTGTCCTGGTTATTTTTGTCCTTATAGATCGTTTGAATTCTCGTTTTCTACTAATAGTTTCAGCACATGTGACATCTTCAGGTGAATTTAAATAGCTCAAAATATCTAACACAACTTAAAATGATACACACACATACATATATACATATATATATATATACATAGAAAGATTGATAGATTTGAAGATACCACACATATACTGTAACTAACAGCAGAAGACAAATTCTAATGATTTAAAAGAATAGAGACTCCCAGGAAAATGAAACAATTTTAACTAATAATAGATAATATAAGATTTTTGGATTTAAGTTTATTTCTAATCATTGAACAAGTTCTGAGACTACATTCTCTTATTAGATATTATTTTATTCATATGTCACTTAAAATGGCTTATACTGCAAATATTTATTACATGTACAGAAATATAATATTAATAAAAAATAAAAAGTATTCACTCCGTATTATAATTTGTTATCTAATTATCACTGTCATACACTTAATTAAAATTACTTGGATAAAAATGATCTGTTTATATAAAAACAACAATATTCAAATATTTTACTGCATATATTTCCACATAATGTAACATTTTATCTAACTATATAACTGTTATAATACAGTCAATCACCTAACAGAACTACATTAAACAATTACTGACTAAATTAAACCATCAGTAGTCGCCACTAAACAGTCATCAAATTGTAACATTAACTGTCATATCTAGAATGATAATAGACACTTAACTGAATTTTTAGTTTTGCGTTGACAAAGTTGGACATTGTTTATATAACACTCATAACCAATTGTGACAAATTGACGTTAACAGACGTCATGATATATCTGTTTGCGGCTATAATAATTTTTTTTCTGTACACAATTTACTTCTATATTTATCAGTCTTTTTTTGTTTCTAACCGACTCTCGACATTCTTTTTACATGAATTGTTGTGTGAAAATAAATAGCCGACAGTTATTTTCTTTCCAAACGTTTTCATGCATGTTTTACACTTCTGTGTCAATTTAATATGTAAGTTTAGATGTTGAACAATTTGAATAATACAATATATAAATTCGATATTCATGTTCGACAGACTACAAATAATAGAATGTTTACACACCATTGTACAATGAAAAATGTAAAATGCATTATATTCCTCTTGATAAATAAAACAATTTCTAAGCGGATTAAAAATTGTCTGTCACCGACTACAAAACTTATTACAAAAGTGAGATGCGGTCTGTCGGTTCGCGCAAAACACTACCAGACCCGCCGTCGTGCCAGCAAACAGAAAAATGTTTCTTTTCCGGTTGAAACTAAATTAAAGAGTTCTTAAACTGCACGCTGAGTGCTCTCTACGTGACTCAGACGCATCGAAGAGAATTAGACGGAAGATCCACTTCTATGTCTGCATCACTTGCCGATGGAGTGGTGGCCTTAGCGAATATATACTCGCTTTCTTATATTGTTTTAACTACGTCATTATTGTCTGTATACATACATATATATATATATATATATATATATATATATATATAGCACTGTGTATCAAAATAGACGTTACATAGTACTAAGACAATCTATTTATTAAGAATAATAACATAAATTAACTTGAAATTATATATCTATTAATGTTAGTTTTCTTCAAACTAATAATATTAGTTTGATAATAATATAGTTTCCATTACAAAAATATTATTATATATATGTTATAATAAAGTCAGTAAAAGTTTTATATCAAAAATTATAATGATTAACAAACTTTCATTTTGTGTAAGATCTACAAAGCTCATACTAGTATTTTTTTAATTAATACACAATAAATTTTGAACAGTAAAGATCCAACAGTTTTCAGTTACATCGATCCATTCAAGACAATAGAGAGGTTAAAGTATAATTGTTTTTTAATTAAACGATCTTAACTGGTAGTATTATCATTGTTTCTATACAGAGATTATTATATGTTCAAAATAGTTTGAATTACATTTTTTAAGTAAACATTATTCAAGCATATTTCTTATATGACGCAATTCATTAACTAAAATTTAATTATACAATAGAGTTCATTTGTCAATCAAGTACTAATCAAGGAACCTATTAGTCTTTACTTAAGATAATTGAAATTTTAATCCTGCAATAAACCGTCTTTAACAATTGTACTTGATTTAATTTCTTGTGCATTTTCATTAAAAATGACAATCATAGAAATGAAAAATATGTACTAAATAAATAATTCATTATTATTTTTCTTTTGTAAAAAGTTAAACATTTGTATCCAAAGCATCGCCTTTATACAAAATGTTTTTTTAACAAATATATATTAATACAGTAGAAAAGTAACTTAAAAAACTCATTTTATAATTTTCAGTTAAGTAAAACACACTTCATACTATTATCTTAGAACTTCGTCTACCTAAATTTTTTTCCATTATAAAATAGCTAGAATAATAAAGAAAAACCTATTATTAAACGTTAAATATCTTAAAATGTTATTTTCTCTAATATAAAAACTGTTTGTTTTAAGACACTTTCCATAGTATATATATATATATATATATATATATATATATATATATATATATATATATATATATTCATACGTTCATTAAACATTTCAATAAAAAACATATTTAATGATAAAATAATACTGTTTTAATTAACGTCAAAACATATAATGTCACTTATTTACGAATCTATTTATTTTCACTTAAACTATTCTCTGACTTCTTGTTTTAAATGTTTATAAATAAACCGATTCCTATGATTGATGTTACTAGACAGTAGTCTATTATTCTCTGACAAAGCAATCATTTATTAAATTGTAATGTCTGTCTTGAATTTCTAATTAAGAGTATTAGTGTAAATCATCTTTTAAATTTTTAACTATTTTCTCTTTGATCTTCGTGGTGGGCAAACAAGTATAAAACAATATGTTTGTTTATTCTTGGCACCAGATGAAAATATTTTAGATGAACTAAATTCTTTATTAGTGTAATATGATATAACACTGACTTTTTTAATATCACTGCTGGTAATATTTTCTATTATATTCATTAATTTAACATAGAAATATTTGACATTCACGATCTTTTCTCAGTGCATAAAACAAGTTCACTGATAATTTAAATTCATTTACTTTTCTATTAATAATAAGTTTTTATTTAGCCCTAAAAATTTTGTTATAATTTTTCTTATATTCTATAATTATTTCACAATAAAAATAATATAATAATTAGGTAATTAAAATATTTTTAATATTTTATTTGTGTAGAAAAATCATTTTAAACCATAAATACTAAATCATATTTTAAACCTAAACAGTGCTCATAAATGCAGTGCAGAACATAAATTTCGAACTAGGATTCAATTTACGACCTCACATAAAATACAAAATATAATCTATGATCATAGATTATCAAAACTTAAAGTTTTTTTTTAAAAAAAAAACAGATATATCAAGTCATAAATTATTTGACAATATTTATAAATTTTATATTTCGAATAAGTGGTCTTCAATTGAAGCTTGCCTGTAAACTGGCGTCTTTCCAACAATTTTGCACAGAATATAATAAAATATAGTATTTTTATTTTATTTTTTACAGAAAAAAAACTGACAAAAACTGACTTTTTAACTGACAATCCCATATTTTCCAGTGAAAATGTTTTTTTTATATCTACCACAAATAAAATTACATTTCTTTCTTAAAAAATTAAATACATTTAATAATAATATAATTAAAAGTGTAATTTTATATATATATATATATATATATATATATATATATATATATATGTATTTATTTTAGAAAATAAATCCTAAATATTTGTATAACAAATATTTTCTTAAAACCCCTTTCCGATGTTAGTTATTAAAGTAATAAGAAAAAAATATAAAACAGAAATAAATCTGTAAACAATGTGAAAATTTCTTCATTTAGACATTTCTAAATTTAATATACGAGTTTAAATAATCATTCTGTTTATTGCAGATTATATTTATTCTATCCATTTATATCACCGCAAAATAAAAGAACATTATTACTTATAAATTTACTTAAACCATTTTATTTTCTCGTTATTGTTTTATAATATGTTTCTAAAATAGAATATTATATATGTAGGCGTGTATATATATATATATATATATATATAATGTAGAATCTAAAGTCAATAAATTTCTTTTAAGATTTCTATACTTGAAGTACTATATTAATTTACTAACTGAGCATTAAAATACAGATAAAATTCCTACTATACGCTGCTTAAAACTTACTGTACATTATACGATAATTGATTTATATTCATATCTCTTCAATCGTCGTTAACTAATAATTAAAGTTGTTGACATTTGTCACCATTTCAAATAATTAATATGACATAAATGAATTCAAATTTAGATTGATTAATCGTCAATTTAATTCATGGTCTCATTGAACACCTCTTCTCATTATCATTTAATTGCTATTGCTAATAAATATTCTAATAATTTAAATAAATTTGTTCGAATAAAACGAGATCGACATTCATTAAACTAATTATTAATAGCATCAATTTCAGTAAAGAAATATACACTAACAAATATAATAAAATGTATATTTCTAATAATGTTGTGTCGACTGCGACGTTAAATTTGATTTATGCGAATTAGACTAAAACACCTCTCTTACAGTATAATTAATACAGACAGTACTGAAATGTTGTGACTGAAGATATAGTGACGAAGGGGATGATGTATTAGAGTAGAGATGGGGTTTGTACGTCAAGAGGCGTCAACAGAATGAATGGAGGATTATAAATGTTTTGATCGACGAGTCTACTATCTACCTTACCTCTTCCGTAATGAAACAATATAAGAATTGATTTATTTTCATTAAGTGTATTGTTATTTTAATCGTTTCATTATGTTTAATTACAGCTTTTTATTCAAATATATATATATATATATATATATATATATATATATATATATGTGTGTGTGTGTGTGTGTGTATGAACAAAATTTTTCAATTACATACTGAATATTAAAGAAATATTTATTAACAACAGTAAAGAATTTTAAACAAATTCTAATTCTAATAAAAAGTATTTTTCAAATATATTATATATATATATATATATATATATATATATATATATATATATATATATATATATATATATATATATTACAGTAAAACCTTATTTGTTATTTCTAGAGTTTTAATTAAAATAGACAGCCATTTATTCACAATAATAATTTTTACAATTTATTTTAAATCCATTTGCAAAGATCAGTTTTTCATTTCTTAAAATTATATTTTAATAAAATCAATACAATATTTAAAATTTAACAATTGTCCATTGTTTATTTTGATTGTCGCTTATGAAAATTTAGATGATAATTTTATCATAATTAGAAATATAACGTATAGAAAATTTCTAAAGAAGTCAAAATACTGAAAAATAATATTTGCTATAACTTCAAATCAAAGAAAGTTTAAGTATAAGTGTCAGTCAAAATTGAAAATAAGCAATTATTGAGCATATTTAATCAGAAAAAATATGTGGCTATTGGAAAAGTGAAAAATTCATTTGTAAATGCCTCTTGTCTCTTTTTTAAATGAGTTTACACGATTTTTTAATTTTTTGAAATATATTTTACAGAGTTTTGACAACAGAGAGGATTAGAAAAGTCATAGAATTAATAATTAAACTAGAATTGTATTAGAAGTTATTATAATATAAACGCTAGAAGCACTAATAATTATTATTTACTTTAAATCTACAATAACAATCCAAAATATTAATGTTTATACAGTAATTACGTCTATCCAGTAGCCATATAAAACATTTATTTAATAATAACTATAATTGTAATTATATTATCTCAATACAACACTGAATAATAATATTGTAGCCGAATAGGCTATTCTAGAAATAACATTTTTTTTATAAATTATTATACGTTGTCATAATTGTACCTAATATTAAACTAACTGTAACTATTTGTGATAGCCAAAATACTTGCTTAAAATAATATTTAGTAACCAAACAATTTCTCATTTATAGAAACACTATTCAATTTTTTTACAACTGAATTACAAAAATGCTGTTTAATTCATTTAAATAAACGAGTTTAATAAAATGAAAAGACATACAAGGAAAAATGAATAAAAACAAATATTAGAATGGTTGATTTGAATAAAGAATCTGTATTTATTCGTACATGAGTATATTTTTTACTTTGATGACTAAATTATTCAAAAGCAAATTGCCATAAGTCAAACAAAAAACGCATTATACAAAATGTTATTTGAAACAAATATTGTTTTATTAACAAAACGATAGAAAAGAAACTGAGTGCCCATCTGACATGTCACATTTAAAATTAAAAATATGTAAATAATCTGCAAAAATGTCAAGCTCTTAAAAGCTGGAGATTACATTTAATCTTAATTTTTTCGCTTTCATTATGCTTTTAATTAAAGCAGAAATGTATTTCGTTGAATGTATATGTATCTTTTTGAAATGATAAATATATATATATATATATACGTGTATACTATGAAAAATGCAATGTCTTTACATTTTAAATCAAATATGAACGTCTATTAGATTCAAAGCGCTGGTATTAATTTACATTACAGAGAAAAGCGGGACAGATACTTTTATAGACACCTTTTTTCTTTAAAAGAAACAAATCTCGACATTTACATTCTATAAATCAAAGAAACTAATTTTACAAACATTTTCATAGATATAGATGAATATATACATACATATATATATATATATATATATATATATATATTTATATATATATATATATATATATCTGACAAAGATGTATAAAAGCACGATTCAAACATGAAATTCTGGGCAAAACTTTATGCTTATTATAGCTTTCGTACCTGGCAGTGAAGTAATTCAGAAAGCACACGATTTCAATCTCGAATAAAGGCAATATAAGAAAGATAAAGTTATACCACTGCTTTAAGAATTTATGATTTCATTAATGTTAGCAATCATACATGCATAGACACACACGTTTATACCCCTATATAATCAAACTATTAAAATTTGATTTTATATTTGTTTTTCTTAGCAATAGGTTATTTAACTGTTACAAATTGAATATTACTTCTTTATATATATATATATATACATATACGTGTGTGTGTATCTATGTGTGTGAGTGTGCGTCAGTTAATATTTCTCTTTCGATAATTTTTGTAAAATATCTTTAAATTAAATAGACTTTTTACTCAGTGTATAATTCATTTGTGTTCATGTTTTCTTTAATTTAATTGAATAATGCTGTTTAAATTGATTTAATTTAACAACTTTCTTATTCCTGATTAATTTTTGGTATATTATGTAATTTTCACAATATTTTAAAGTGATTTACTATAACTAAAGTCAATTATCATTTAAAGGTTAGAATATTTAATCAGTGAGTAATTTTATACAAAAGGTTAGTGCAGATGTTATGTAGAGACAATTGTACAATTCAAAACTTAAAGAAAATTTTGCTTCAAACATCCCAAGGTATTGTTTCCCATTACTCAATCTTTCTAATGGAAATAGCATTATTTTCTTAGCGACTAAATTACTTTGGTAACTTTATAATGTTAAGAATAATTATATTCTTTCGATTTAATACAAATGGAATTTAATAGTAAAATCCAAATCTTAGAAACAAGTCAAACACAATTGGCAATAGATAACAAAGTTGCTAAATTAAACTTAAAAAAAAATTATAAATACTTTCTAAATTTATTTCATTTTATTCATTTTCTGTGAATACATATATATATATATATATATAAATTAAAAATTAATAAAATTTTCAAATTTTGTTAGAATTAAAAAACTAAATTTTCTTAGAATTAAAAAACTGATAAAATTCTTTTGTAATATTTGAAAAATAAATAAATTAATAATGATAATAACTAAATAAGTATTTATTTAAAAGCGAATACTTCAATAAATATATATGAACAGTTATTATATTGGATCAAATAGTTATTTATATAAGAGAACAGATACTTTTTAGATTAAACAAAACTATCTTCTTTCTAGTATTCAGCAATATACTTCACGTTACCTGATATAATACTAAAAAAACAGAGTGAAGTTCGTTTCAAAGAAATGAATTATGTTTGTACTGAAATCGTATGAGAAGTACTGAAATTCATTTTAACTTCTATCTTTAATAGATTACAATGTTAAATACTGCAGGAAAAACGTATAGAACTACATTAATTTACTTTTCATTTAAAAAACACAAATGTATCTAAAAACATTTTACAGATTTTTTAATCATATATATATATATATATATATATGCACTTAAAAAATATACACAAAAAATTGTATTTCCGTTGCATTTTCAATAATATTTAAATTAGAAAGCTGCACATTTGTAGTTGTACAACACGTCTATCTAGTCCATTATCTAAAAAGAATATTTTAAATATTAAAAAAGTATCAAAGCGAAAATGTTTGCTTCAAGTATACAAAAAAACATTTCTTCTCAAGCAGTTGAATAATTGATGCCCTTGAAAAAGTAGATCTTATGTATATGTATATATGTGTATATATATATATATATATATATATATATATATATATATATATATATATATATATATATGTATATATATATATAATAAACATTCATTTTTAAAAGAAAATTTAAATTTTTAGATATTCTGCTATTTAACTTCTTTGAATTTTATTCTTTTAAAGAGTTTTTATTAAAAATAGAATAACAAAACTACTTTATAACTTTTATTAACGTATCTTTGTATAATACTACCAAGTTATATATGAATAGAGATATTTATTTATCATTTTAATATCTGAGTTCGTGTTTTTAGAAACAAAATATAATAGAAACATACTTTTTTAAACTTATAGTTGTAATTATGGTTATTTATGAATATTAATATTTTGAATACACAGTGTAATAAACGTGACATGTGGAATAATTAAAATAAATATTATAAATGACAAAACATAAAAATCTTGCCAAGCTAAATTTTTGTAATAATAAAAAAAATATTCTTAATAAAAATATCGTGTACAGCGAGCACACTCTGCATTTTAGACGTCAGTAATACTAAAAATAATCTCGGAGAGAACTCAACCCCACTGTTATAAAAGTATTCAATAAAAGCCATAAACTAAATCCTAGTGATACAGCGTCCACCACTATTTTATGATAGCTATAACTTCCGTTAGTGCTTAACGACCGTTAATTTAATAAAATTATAATAGAATAACGTCGTGCATTATATACGAAGAAATGCAGTTAAACACAACGCAACAAAGTGTTAACGCAACGTCGTAATCATCACAAACGTCGTATAACGGGATCGTTAAAAAAGCTCGCGTCGTTATAAGATATTATTTTTTGATTATCGTAAATCATGAAATATTATATTATTACCTTAAGGTAATACATTGATTTCTTATATATTTTTGTCTCTGTTGAAATAAAGTCGATTTGTGTTAGAGTGAGAGGAAGAGAGCGACGGTAATAAATATAAATACGTCTATAAACACGTGCTTAAAAAGTATTGATAAAATATAAACAGATTATAGGAACAGTCTCGATTAAAACTGACGTTATTCTGTCAAATGACATGGCACAAAAAATACATTTTATGCTATAATAAATATTTTTTAATAGTAGAGTGTTAATGTTGGAAAAACGAGTTTGTAGCGTTTATAAAAAAAAATGATCATCTTAAAAAAGAAGTCAGTGAATGCACAAAGAAAACAGTCCATTTTTAACAAATATATATTACTTTTGAAATCTGTCCATTTCATTAAAATATGCTTTACATATACTAGTAACATACAATTTGCATAAAATTTTATAGTATTAAATATTTTTTATAAAAGTGACTTAAATGTTTGATCAATCACTCCTGAATTTGTGGAACAATTAATTCTAAATATTCATTTATTTATGTATGAATATATATATATATATACATACAAATGTATTATTATATAGAATGTGCGTCTGTGTTTATATCAAGTATACCTATATTTAAGAGTACTTGTAAAAAATTCAAATATGATAATATATTCCCTTTTTAAGTGCATTTGAACAAAAAATAACTTGATACTTTTCAGTCAAGAAAAACATTTCAAAACGTTTTGTTTACTAATATTTTTTAATACACTATATAATAATAAGTCTCAGTAGAATTTCTAAATAGACTCTAAGGCATTTTATCAGAATTACTGCGATTGCTAAAATTATACTAGTGTAATAAAATAAGTTTATGTATTAAAAAGATTAATAGTAGTATTATATATATATATATATATATATATATATATATATATAAAATCATCATCAGCCTCTGTCAATCCACTGCTGGAAAAGGTCTCTTCCATGATTTTTCATTTTGTATGATTGAATGGCACTGATTTCCAATAAAATTTTTAGTTTCTTTATCCCACCTATTCATTCGTCTTTTTCTTGGTATTTTCTTATTCCTTGGTTTACAGTAAATAATTTCTGCTGTCCATCGATTGTCTTCTATTCTTGAAACATTCCCCATTTTCATTTTAGACTCTTTACTCTTCTTATTACATCTATGTCTCCTGTCTGTTTTCGTATCCATTCCATTCTTTCCTTATCTCTTCTTGTTATTCCTAGTATGCATCTTTCCATACTTTTCTGTGCTCTTTGGAGTCTTTCAATGATTTTAGTGTTAAGCACAGATATTTCGTTGCCTTAGGTACGGACTGGTAGTATACATTGATCAAATTATTTTTTCTTCAAACACAGTGGGATTGTTGATTTAAATGTCCAGGCGTTTCATCCAAATGAGTTCCGTCCCATTTTTATTCTCCTGTTTACTTCTTCAGTGTATGATCCATCTTTGTTGATTAGCTAGCCTAGATAGACATAATTCTTAACTTCTTCCTTTTCTTTTATTTCGATTTTCTTCGGGCACACAAACACATTGAACAACTCTTTTTTGCGTGGTTCATGTTTCGATATATATATATATATATATATATATATATATATATATATATATATATATATATATATATATATATATATATTAGTATGATTTTATAATTTTTTACAATTAAACTAAAACATTTTTTTACAAAAATAATGAAACCTGATTTTATTAAAAGTAATACTACAGTACTTTAATATCTACAATACTTTAGTATTAAAACTAGTATTTTTTAGTACACCTAGTATGTTGTTGAGATGTACACTTATAATATTTTTAATATAATAAAATTATTTTTTTTTGCTGAAAGTGACAAATCTAAATCAATAATTACATCATGGTGTATGCAAGTAATTAAAATTACTGTATGAGAATAGTACCAAATTCATGAAAATACAAACGTATAGAACTACGTCCATGATATGTAACAATTTTGAAATTACTTACAGATAAACAAGAAATACAAATAGACGTATAATTGTAAGTTTGATAATTAAAGTGTCACCGACACAGCTTACTCATTACAAAGTAAATTTTCCATTAGAGTTATCGCTAAAGAAGCAATTTACCTGTAAACATAAATATTTTTATATATGTTTACAATAAATATTGACGTTAATAAGTTGATGCTTGTACAAGAACATTAAATTCAGTTATAACGTGTAATGAAAACTTGTTTATCGCATTTCAAGGAAATGAAAAATAATGTGCGAACGTGACAAAACAGGTGTTAAAATATTGTTCTGAAGACGTATAAAATAATTACAGTGTGCTGTATTATATATTATACGTTGATGTTTTGATTTTTTTAAGTATAATAGTTATAATACGATCGAAGAAGTTTGTGTCGTTTAAAAAATAAATGTGAATGACAGATTTAGGTCAAGCTTGTTAAAGATTAAAAAAATCAGTTTACGTGTACTGTTTTGATGAGATTGGATGGGTTTCATTTACACAATTTGATATTGAAAAATGTCATTTATATTTTATTATAATTGATCGTAGTAATTTATTGTTTATTCATTTATATAAACATGTTTCAAAGTCAATGAATAAAGCAATTAAAAACTAATGAAAACTACATTCACTTAATAATAAACTACTAGATGGAACATGAACGGAATATATAATATTTTTTTATGTGTCGTACAACTTTAATTAAAAAGTATATATACATTGAAACAAACAAGTCATTACATATCTTTATACATATATATATATATATATATATATATATATATATATATATATATATATATGTATTAAACAAATTCCTGAAGAACTGCATCCGAGGTGAAAAACCTGTAGCATGTTAATATCAATAATTGGTATTCTCATAAAAGTTTTAATAATTTTTTATTCAAGTTATTTTTCCATTGTAAAAATATAACATTATATTGTATTTTTTAAATTAAATATTTCTACTTTTTGTAACTTTATATTATTAATAATATAGTATATCTGCACAATACTGCAGTAATAGGAATACTTTATAATATATATATATATATATATATATATATATATACATATATATATATATATATTTTTTTTTTTAACATCTGATATGCACTGAAACTTATAGTCAAATTATTTGTTTCTATAAAAAATGTATACGAAATTTAAGTATTGATTACCAAATTTTATCTTATATTTTCTACCTAACCACTTAAACACTGTTTATGCCTAGATTACTATCTTTTTTTACTAACATTTCGTCTAGTTGGATTGCAATTCATTGGTAATGTTCTTCATTCTCATCACTTTGCCAACACATAATTCAAATTTGACGAGAGAAAATATAACAGAATTAAATTTAGGTATAGATGTTTTTATCCATAAACCTTTTCCAACAGCCTCTTTACTCAATAATAATAATATAGACATTTAGGATGAAATTTGAAAAAATATCAAGAATTACTTGTGCAAATATGTATTTAAAATAATAATATATATATATATATATATATATATATATATATATATATATATATATATATATATATATATATACTTACATTAGAACATCAAAAATAAATAATGAAGCAATATCTTCAAATCATAAATTATTTCAGATCATAATGATGCATAAATAATACTTATATCAAAAACTGCAATTAATAACCTTTTATAGGGACCACGTTAGATAGTTTTTATAAATACGTATTCAAAAAGTACACGACATAATTAATTCATTTCTTATTTGATAAACAGTTTTATGCACGCAACAACGTTGTGTACAGTTACGGTTATAATGTTTTTAGGGGAGCTTTTAAAATGTTTTATTTGCTTGTCGAGGTTCAAATAACATAAATGTATATATATATATACGTATGTATGTAAGTATACAAAGAGAGAAATTAGGCCACTTAAGGTAATATTTTATTTATTTGATAATAGTTGTCATATTCTATAATTGTATATATTTAGGAAAAAATATTGTTGCTATTAACGCAGTTCTCGTATTTGCTAAAATTAAATGTCATTTTCGTGAATATTTTAGTAAAATACAAATAATCGAAATAAATCATAAATGTTTAATCGTGTGAGATATAGGTTTAAATTTTATTTAATTGCTATTATTTATATAAAAATTAAAGTCGAATAATATCAGAATAATACTCAGTATATATGTAACTGTTTTAGTTTCAGAACATTTTGTACAAATCCTTCAAATATAATCGATCATATTATTCATATTTATCCTTTTATCCATGCAAGTATTCAGTGATAATCTCAGTGATAGAAAATGGCGTAAATTGCAAAGAAATACTTTAAAGGTTTCATTCAAGTTGAAATAAAATTTACTCGTAAATACTTCAAGCGAGAACTCGACAGCAATATTGATTTATAATTGAAATAAAACGAAAATCGTCCGTCCGACGACACTCATCAATAGCGATAGTGAGAGATTTTAAATAAAGAAAAAAATGTATATAAAATAAAATAAAACAGTGTCCCCACGAATTCTTATTTAATTGATCATTTTCGTCAAGACTGTGGCGGCCATCGATTCCAGATGCGCGGCAATTGTACAGTACTTGTCATGAGACGATCAAAAGCAATTTGATTCGAGATTCGTTACGTGTTTACGCTCTTTATTTGCAACAAGAAGGGCTGCAATTCATGTTGACGCTCACCACATCTCTTGTTCGTTTTATGTTTAAATGAATAAAAGTTACTTGGGAATTCGTCCATAAAAATGCCAATAACTATTAAACGGTCTCCGCATTCTCACTTTTACGTTCGTCGTTTCTGACTTGTCGTTTTTTCATATCTCTCTCTTTTTATCAAACTTTATCGCACGGTACGCGAATTATTCTTTTGATGTGGAGCCGATCGTAAATTTGCTATTTGTTAAAGCATTTTTTTTTGCTTTCGTATTTGAACCGTATTGTTATACGATGATGAATTTTTATTTGCAAATTGTTGAAGTTCTTAGTCCGTTTTACACACTTTTACAAGTTTTCTTATCTGAAACGATTTGAATTGTTTTGATCTTTAGTGAATTGAAAGTTTTCAATAACATCTTGTTTTTTATAATTGTTTTGATATTAAATACTTTTTACATTTTTGACACTGGATACATTTCATAGATTTTTGCTTTAATGTTCGTTATGTTTTATAACTTTTAGAGTTATGTTCGAAATTTTATATGGAAAAATAAGAAGATAAATTAAGATTAGAAACTTGTAGACGTAATAAATACAGACTCAACAGTTTTCTATTACTCATAAATAAATCGTAAAAAATACTAAGAACTGATTTTTCTATAAACGCACGGACAGAAATATAATAAATATATATAGGAAATAGTAGACTCGACGATACAGATCTTTTTCACATTCCGATAAAACATCTCATCGTCAGCACTGAGAATCAACAAATGAAAAACTGAATAAAACTTTATTTACGTAAAAAATTTAAAAAGCAGTTAAATTATTCAAACAACTTGTTAATTCTAATTAAATAACAGAAACAGAGATGATTTAAAAATAAAAATAATTTAACATTTTTTGCTAGTAAATAATAAAAGCATTTTATAAAATGTCTGTCTAGTATATGAATAAAAAATACTATTTGTTAAATGAAACAACGTACGTCGTGTATTTTTTCTTGATACGTTGTTATTTTTATAAATGGAAAAATCCAGTTTATATATATATATATATATATATATATATATATATATATATATACATATACATACCCCTACACACACACACATACATATATATATATATATATATATATATATATATATAATGATTCAAATTGAATTATCAATAAATATAAATTAATATTCTTATCCAAAGAAAATTTCAAAAAATGTATAATAATTGATTTATTCTTTTCGAATCTAATTGAATTGTAACACGAATTTCAAACATGAATTTTTTTTTCTTAATATTTATAATCACTTTTTACATATCTTTCGACAGAGTGTATTTTATTAAACATATAACTCAACGTAATAGTGATAGTTAAAAACTTTAATGCCAATTTGAGATAAGAATGTCTTTATTTCCTAGCGCAGTTGTTTCAGAATGGTTATAGTAAAGTTATGAACCGTTCAAAATGGCTATTTTGAAGCGACAACTAAAAGTGGATAGATTTCGCAATTCGTATAATAACACTTCAAGATTATCTTTACTAAACAATGGCCACTTGAAAACTTTCATAGTAAAATGGATAGATATAAACTGTTTATACGAAGTTTTCATCTTTATACGAACATAAAACTAACAGTCTCATTACGATAAGTGTTTAATTATTTGATTGTTAAGAAAAAGAGGATTCAATTTTCAGATCAGGTATATGAATTAAATTGGTTGATAGAAAAAGTATGTATATGTATCATCACATTAGCAATTTAGAAATATTAAACGTATAGTGTTATGAAACACACCTTGCTATATAGAAATAGAGTTAAGTTTCTCCATTATCCACAAAGTTATGCTGGTAGGAGTTATCACTCATGTAGAATTATTCAACAAGACAGACAGGTCACTAGTACTATCTTAACGACATTCTCTGAGCAGATGACGGTCTTTCCGTACTTGTAATAACTTACTGTCTAAGATCTCAAACCATTTAAATTATAGAACCATATGCTTGAATTTTTATCATGAATAACTAGCTTTGTCGGAAAATTATTCAGTACCGTTTCTTAATTAACAACACCGTATTAAAATTAAGTTTAGTCAAACAATTAACATCCTTATAATTAGAATCATATTTTGATTTTACTATACTTTTTAAATGAATAATAAAATTAGTAATTAAAACTCAAAAAGTTAATTAGAAAAAAATAAAATTTCTAACTATATAAAATACTTTATATATCAAATTATTGACCATAACCGATTTTTGATTTTCGTTTCATACCTTTTGTTTGAAATCTTCGTTGATGTAACTTATATTAAAAGATAAAAATGAAATATTTGTTCAAACAATATCTAGCTTTTAATTTTTTTTGTTGAGAGAAAAAATGTAAAAAATTTTATATTCTGAATACTTTTGAATAACATCCTAAAAATTATTATTATTAAAAATTATTATTATTAAAAATTAAATTAAATTGTTTTACCATTTTATATCATATTAAAATTTAATTTTTTCTTACCATTAATGATGGATTACTTTATAAAATTTCATCTCATCTCAAAGTGCGTAAACAAAGAAAAATCTAAGGTACAGATTTTTCTATATCTTACCTCTTTAAGAATGACAGTACTGTCATTGCACGTAAAAAACTATCAAAAATGATCACTAATTAATAATGAAAACTTTATGATTACGAACATATTTGTGACTTGTGGCATGAGTGCAAAATTTATTCATGAAATTGAAATTAAATTCGTGCAAAAATTATATAATACTCTTGAAATACTATTAGGTTGTTAAAAAAATAATTGCGGTTTATGACCTCCAAATTTATATAATTTTTTCTCTTTTTTAATTTTCCTATTTGTTTTAACTAGTCCAGAACTGTTGGAAGACTACGCCTAAATTTTGTGCGAGCTTATTTGTTGTGCGCGATTCTGATTCAACTAACGCCTTCAGTTATTTGTTATGAACTGAAGAAGGACGCCCGAGACCTTCTTCATCTTCTAGCTCTCGTCCTCGTTCCTTAACAGTACCCACGCCAAAAGCATCGTCGGTGGTAAAACAGTCTTTGCTGTTTTACCACCCATTTTTAACTTATCTAAAAATAGCACTTATTTGCTTCTTTTCCATCTTTAATTCAATAGCCCAATTTCAAACAAAATTAATAATAAAACCAAAGTCTATGTTACCAAAATACAGAACGAAAAATGTACTTTAAAATAATATTAACATGAACACGATGAAATGATACTTTCATTGAAAAAAAATAAAGTTAGAATTCAGAAAACAACAACCGGAATTATTTTCCTACTAGCCTAATATGTTAGAAACATGAAGGTTAAACACAAGAAAAATTCATGAAATCTACATTCATATTAACACAAAGGCACATACACACACACACACACATATATATATATATATATATATATATATATATATATGTATATATATACATATATATATATATATATATGTATATATATATATATATAATATATATAGAACGTACGCGTAACTTTATTTTTTTATTGAACACTAAAAATTATTAAACAATATATCAACAAAACATTGATGACAGGCTATATAAAGCTACTTATGTATGTCAACATATGTACATTTGATAGAATATAAATGAAGAAAATAAAATGTACAATTAAAAAATGTTAATTTTATGAACCCAAATTTACAACATGTTAACACAATATAAAACCGAAGTAGAAAACTCAAATTCTTTGCGTGACACAAACCAATAAACAGAGCCGGTACGTTGTACGTACGCTAGCTAGCGCATTTGAATTTCTACGAATTAGACATTTGCGAAAAAGCTATTCGCTCTAAACAAATGCTTTATTCACTAGAAAACGTTACGATTCATTTAATAGAAAATTAAAAGTACTGCGAAATGTTATATGACGCAAATCGTTAAATGTTTACATCGTCTAAATGTGTACAAAAAGAACAACTTTATGGAAATGTGTATAAAAAAACGCACATATATGTGAACATTGTTGTACCATGTTATATTTAAGAGAACTAAATTAAGACTACGCACTCATTACACATCATTTCGTGGTTTTAATCTCGTCGAGTTGTTCTTAAGAGCAGGTCGCAAATAAATTCTTTTATGCGTGAACGTTCTTTTTTGTACACATTGCCTTATAAATGTATTCTTTTATTTGTTTCTTTCTTGTCAATAGACTTACATACAAACACGTATATATAGATATATATATATATATATATATACGCATACATAGACACATAAAAACAAAAAGATCTTGTTGTTTTTCTTTGTTCATTCAACGAGTACATTAAATTTCAAATGAATCTTTTAACTCTACTTTATTTTGTTTTAGAAACAAATAAAATCTGTATAAGACTAAGTAATGATTTCAATTCTTTTTTTAATTCAAAATACAGTTTTATTTCGTTTAATAACTATATGAAAGCAAAATATAAGCATATTATGATTCCATATTAAGACTTAAATCTTGATTTTTGCATTGTCCTGATGGCGTTCGTTCTTTTAGATTATCTAAGTGTTTGCTCTCCGCTATTAATTTCGGAATATGTGATATCTTTAGATAGATATTAGAGAAGGTAGTGACAGTCATTAATATTTACTTCAAGATAGGACACGTGCTAAAACTAGCAGTGGAGAATAGATTCAGATGAATAAAAAAGATGAAGATCATCTGTATATAGACATACTCTTAAGTTGGATTTTTGACTGGATCATTATAATCATTAAATGTAACTATGAATAATTATGTTTTTTTTTATAAAAACTGAAACACTTGTTGACGCTTTTATAAATAAATGTAAAGAAGACAAAAATGACAAAAACAATTTTTACAATCACAGAGAAGGAATAGTTATTAATTTATTTATTTTTTAGTAATTTACTTCAATTGTAAAATTAATTTAGATTATTTTTAAATGCATTTAGTATTTAAACTAACTAATTTAAAGATGGCTTTTCAAATACTTCATCCGCAAATTAAATAGTAAGACATTCTACTTTTACTACTACTTTCACTTCACTTTTTTCATATTAATCTTCTTGTAAATCCAAGCGAATTTATTTTTACTTTAAGTGCCAAGTAAAGAAAACAAAGATTCTTATGACGCACATAACGTAAATTCACGATCGTTTCACGGTTTAATGATTAAGGTAAAGAGATAAAACATTTTTGTGGCACCGGTTAAGATAGGATCATTTCTAAAATTGAACAGTTAAAATATTACTTATATATATATATATATATATATATATATATATATATATATATATATATATATATATTATACAATCACATATTTTTTCCAGTATTTACTTCATGAAAACACTGAAAATAGTTGTTATAGTAAATAGAACAATTTCGAAAGTAGGTAAATATTAAAAAAAATTCAATCAGTTCTTGTAAAGTGAAAACACGTGTCACTCGGTTACATATACTATAGTTTTTCATATGTCTTTATGTTATATATATATAATATGTATATATATATATATATATATATATATATATATATATATATAATGATCATGTGTGAGTATGAATAAATAATAAATGTATGTATGTATTTATATTTATTCATAAGCAAAGAAATGTATAACGCCGTCACTGTATATCACAGCTTGAGGGTATAGAGGTAGGCACATATCTGCAATGCCCCGGTAATAGCATCCATATTTCTTTTCAATCTAAAGAAATAATAAATAAATATACAAAACATAACAGACATTTGTGTATCATTCAAATCTCGTGGGACATCTTCATATCGTATGTTTCGTATTCGCATACTATATCATGATGCGTCGCATGGAGGTCGTCATAAGAGTGCCTCTATTTTCGTGGGGAGGACAAATAATAAGGGATGGGGTTAAAAATATATCTGCCGGGGATTGAATTGTAAGCTACACTGAGATCTCTAGAAGAAACTACAAGATGATACATATACATCGGTGTAGAAGATGAAAGAATAAGAAATTGTTTTTCGTTAGATAATTTTCATATGAATAATAAATGATAGAGATTTTCGTACGGAACGGTTTCGTTGAATCGTCATTTTTAACTTTTCATTATAAATTCTAACAGAAAGTACACACAGAATAGTTTAGAACTTAAATATTGAATATTTGCTTTATAAAGTTCTTTTTGAAATAAGAACTATGTTGAGTATAAAACTTCAAGAGATATATAAATATACTTTATCTTAGTTTAGCTTCTAGTGAACTGAATATTTCTTGTATATTATGATTCAGCAATACGTCTGGATTCAAATTAAAGTTTTAAATACATGTTATCAATTTCTTAAAAGCGATTATTTTAATAAATCGACCAATTTCGATTAAAATAGGTTTAATTATCTCTAAAAATCATTTTTACATATACATTGATAACTAATAGCTCAATTTTCAGAAAAAAACATTATTTCAGCAAAAAAAATTGTCATCCAATTTTAAACCAGTATATTTTTGTATCATTCTATTGATTTTTCGAAAGAAAAATATTATTTACTCACATTAATAAAATCTGAAAGTAAGAGTAACAATAAAAGTAGATGTTTTACTAAAAGTAATTATCTAAATAAATATACAAATACAAATTCACTTAATATAAAACTCAAATATACATACATACATATATATGTATATATATATATATATAGCAAATATTCAAGTTTTAATTAGGAATGTTCTTATTTTACTATAACTCAAAACATTTCGAAAGCAAGCAAGTTTACAAACAGCAGGATATCTAATTTCAAGGTTCTGACATGTGTCATCTTACAGTAAGTAAAAGACTGTTTTAAAGTTAAATAAATTTAAATTTTGTTAGATTTGTGTTCAAATCGTTTACATAAAATAATAACAATATTTTGAAGATAAGGATTATGTTCCAAACTATTCATTTAAATTATTTTTATTTATTTATTTATTTAAATTATTTAGGTATTTATTTATTGAATTACTCAATTTAAATTACTGTTTCTATACATAAATTTGAAAATATAAATTTAAAAAGTGGAGAAGTTAAATATATAATTAAAATTATATATATATATATATAATTTTAAAAGAAAGTATATAGGCTTGATAGAGTAAACAATTTATTTTCAGTGAAAGTTTAATATATGATTTGAAATAAGTATCGTTTAAAGTACATCTAAAAAAGCATGAAATATACTGTTTATAAAATGTTTACAGAATCGAATGCCCAAAGTTCAAGTAAGTAAAAATGTATACGTTTTAATAAATTCAACTTTTTACTGTTTACACAAACATCACGCTTAAATTCACAACATCAAAATAATGCCACTTATAAACAGAACTTTATGACTGTTAACATGAAACGTACAATGTTAATGCAAATACATATAAATTAGCTGCCAACTTCTTATACATCACGTCCCCCTTTCCTTCCTTCCTACACAACCCCCGATCGCTTCGTTTATGAATGGCGCAATGTCAAAATATAGGAAACATGTGTACTGCTAGTATTCTAAATGTCACATCTGATATTCGTACATATATCAAACGTGTCCTTGGAGACATAATACCGCCAAAAGGAAATAGCCAAGAGAGTGAGTATTAAAAATGCATGCGGATAGGGAGCACTTTAATAATATTCTTCATATTCCTCCTATACCAATTCTATATGAACCAGGTGATGTTAACTTCTTTCGTATATATGTGTCTGAGTATGTGTATGTTTTTTTGCTTGTTTAAAACGAGTATTCCCGGTTGAGAAAGACATTGAAATATGTAATTACAGTAAAAAATGTATCTTACAATTGTTACATTTTCGTGTTCTGAAAAATAAAACGATACAATCTGAACTGTACGTTTCTTTTTATTGTAAATGATTTATATTCACAATTTTCTATTCTTATTTCTAAAATGCATATTTTAAACAAAACAACGAAAATTAAATTCAATAACGTGTAGATGAGATGCATAAATAAACAAAATATATAAATTCTTCCCTGAAATTATTTCTGATAAACAAAAATTCATTATAACAAAAATTAAGTAGAAAAAGTACCAGACTTCTGATTCACAACAAAAATTTTAAACGCATTCTAAATTTTAAATCGAAAATTAATAGATTATTCAATAAAACTTCAATAAAGTCAAAATCTATAACTGAATTGGTATTTAAAATACGATTTATTTATATACATATAATTCATAAGCTTTTTATACAAATTCATAATTATTGGAAAAAATGCATATTTCATTTACAACATGATTTTTTGTATTCTTTATATACTTTTATTTAATAATTTTGATTTCTTTAATTTTTTATGATTATTTTCTGTAGATAAAAGTATTCATTTATAAGAAAATATCAAGATGTGAAGATTTTTAATGTAAATTAATTTAGAAAAACATTTTCTTTTAAATTTATATAATGTACATACACACACACACACGCATATATATATATATACATATGTATATATATATATATATATAGTGTATATTTTTAGTACATACTCCCACATTCCACATGTATTGATTTTAATATATAATTCAATACAACATTTACTTTTTCCAACCTTCACTTTAGAGGCATAATTAAAATCGAAATTTATTTCTTTATGGTGGTGCTTTTTACAAGGATTATAAAAAAAATAATTAACATGAAAACGTAAATGTAGGTTATAAAAACCAGGCCAAAGTAGAGTAAGTTTAATTAGATTCAGCCTGTTATTTAGCTACTAAAAAAGAATTTTCATTGCATATAAAAAATATAAATACTTCTCAGTAATACATCTCGCTCTTAGAAACTTAAAAAAATATTTTTTTCTAAAAATAAAATACGTTTAAAATTTATGAAATTTATTAAAGTTAATTTATCTGCAAAGTTTAATTAATCTGATCAATATTTAATGTCTTTAGTTTACTGAAATATATATATATATATGTGTGTGTGTGTGTATGTGTGTATGTATGTGTGTGTAATGTCAAAACAAAACAATAATAAGTAGAAGAGTATAAGAGTATAAGAGGAAATGACACATTTAAAGTGTAAATAGTTGTAATAAAATGATGGTACGCTTTAAATTCACGCATGAATACATGACAAATAAAATGCAAACAAATAAAATTCAGATCAAATAAACAAATATTGTCGATCGTAAAACAAAACACAACAGTAAAAAAATATATGTACGAAAAAATACCAACACCACACAGTGACGCATCTCAAATACAAATAAAAAAATCAGACGGCACACATATCCTCGGCAAGATTCGAAAAGGTAACCTTTAACACTGAAACCAAACATCAATCTATGTCTTCCAATCCTCTCACACCGTATAACGGGCGAACTGCCTTTTTTGCCACGCTCCATCCGTTCGTCCCCCGCCCCTGACGAATTGACAAGCACTCTCTAGAAACTCACCATAACGAAAAATCCACATACAATATCGGGACTCGCTCGCTGACCTCTGACACCGAAACCAGACACATTGACGTTTTATATTAGTGACAGATATCACGTCCTTTCGTTGACGTGACGTCACTTAAGAAGAAGAATACCAAGAAGTTGTGTGCAGACGAGATAGGAAATATGGCGTGGGTGTGAAAAGTTGGAATTTAAATTGTTAGTCGATACGCCAAACTTATTTTAAAATATTGTTTCTCTGTCAAAGTTCCTACATTGGCATAAATAATATATCAAGCCAATACTTTTGTGACGGGAAAATTGCGGTAGAAGTGCCGGTAAATGGCTGTATGCCCGCGAGGGATGATATTATGTGACATTAAAAAGTTTCAATGTGACGCTTGTTTAAATATATCTTCGGTTTTTTTCTGTATCACTGTACATACAACAGATATCAATAAGTATAATATGCATTCAGAGGTAAATATATATATACATATATATATATATATATATATATATATATATATATATAATACATACAATTTTATTTTTATATTAGGTATCTTATTTGAAAAATAAAACATCACACATTAAAATATGAATAAAAATTAATTTACAAATTACAGAATAAACCTACAGAAAAAAATACATATAATACATATAATTAAATATATACTTATTTATATCTTTACTACCATTTTTAACATCTCTTCATTCTTTAATATATCGAACTATTTAAATAATACTTAATTCCAATCCAACGTATACAAAAAATGTAAATGCATAGATCATGAGTAGAACTTCACTATTATATTTCAATATTGATTAATAAGACCCAACTTTAACCCTACTGAAATGTTCTCTTCTCTCTTCTGAAATTTTATAACTCTTTTACAAAAATAATAACTCAAAAAATAAAGAGCTACAGAAAAAATGTCATAATTTTATTATATAATATTATTAAAGGAAAGAATAAAAATACAATTCCTTTTTAATATATTTCATTAATATGCACTTAAATTATACACTGTTTACTTTAGAGTAATTAACCTTTTGCATACCAAGCAATTAGGGTATGCAGTGGATCAGAAGTTTATATACTACGAATTAGGATAAGAGTATGATAAGCATAGAAAAGTATAAACACCCGATGACTTTGATGAACAAACGCTTATCAAAGCTTTTATCTGTAAATAATAAAATGTGGGCGGTGACACTGACTGTATGAATAGAACGCCTTTCTGAGCAGTAGCGCCGGCCTTGTGAGTGTAAAGGGTTAATATTATTAATAATGAAAAAATTCTTAATAATCAGAAAATATGTAAATATAAAATACTTCATATTTTCTAAAAATATGATTGTATTTCAAATATTCAGGTAATTAAAATAAGAACTTCAAGAATCTACCATTGTAATAAATAATATATTTCGATGTAATTAAAAAAGAAATCAGTAATTTCAATCATATATAAGTAGAGGATATATAAAAAGAGATATACTAAAAGAATACTAGTAGAAATACAAAAAATCTATCAAGTAAAATTAAATGTACAAATAAAGTATAACTTCTTTAGATGAATTATAATTTAATTATTAATATATTTAATTAAAAAAAAATAAATAATCAATAAAATAATATATTCGTTCTTTTTTTTAAAAAAATATAGAATTTAAAAAAATAATAAATGGTTACATATAACATACTATAATTTATTATCTGCGTATTTATTTTTGTAGTCAATATGACTTGACATGAATAGAAAGAATATTAATTGAGATGATAAAATTCAAACAGAATATATAGTGAATGAACTCTCGACAGACAAAATTTATTATAATAATAACCGTACTATTCCCAAAATAAAATTGAAATTACGATCATAATAAATTCTAAAACTCCGTTCAATCAAAGCTGCAAGACAAGAAAAATTAAATCAAATCCTAATATCCAAGACGTTTTTGTCGAATGACTGCGAATAAAATTTAATCTGAATAAGCCCTTCAGAAATAATGATAAAAAGCGTGTAATCTGTTTTAAGAAAGGACTAAATCCGTCTTATGCACCGAAACTACAACTGCAAATAGTTCAGACGGTCTTTGTTTGGGTCAAAGGTCAAAGATCCGCTTTAGTGGAAAGCAGCAAAGATCCATCCATCTTGAAGTCGAACCGTCACGTTAAGATATGTGGTACGTATGTTCGGATGGCGGGGGCGCTGGGTAATGTACTAGAAATCTGTTTTCAGCAGTGATATGTCGTTGTCAAATCGCTAAAGCTGATCTATTTTCTGACATTTTTTTTCTTTTGAATTTTATTTCAATTTTATGCTAGTTCGTTTAGTATTATGAACCATATATATATCTGCCAGATATAATAAATGTACATAGATTTATTTCAACATTATGAGGTAATTTTTAATTAAATATTTCATAGGAATTCAATACTCGGTAGTCTAACAAATGAATAATTAATTTGTTTATACATTTACATTTTATACTGAACAATTTTGTTTTTTATTACCGCTAGTGAATTATACAATTTTTACATCATTAATTCAATAGCTTTACGAGGAATATTAAACAAACGATTTGCTTCAAAAATACATAAATTTGATCAAAAATTTTAATATTATTTTACATTTAAAATCGATATCTATAAATATATTCCTTTATATATATATATATATATATATATATATATATATATATATATATATAACAAAGATAAAATTAAACTATTGTTAACCACTTATATCACATTCTCTTACAGGAATAATAAAAAATAATATGAAAATTCAAACCAATAAATAAATTTGTTTAAACAAATATATTTACTAATTTTAGTTGATTTTGTTATTTTTTCCATTCTATTTTTATCACTACAAATATAATATTTTAAATTTGTTTATTTTAAAAAGATTTACATTAAAAATATACGGTGAAAGTATAAAAAAAGACTTTAATCATACTAGTGCGAAAGAAAAATTAACAAAATATGACACTGAATTATTGTTTATTTTTTAAAAAAATTAAGTGTTTATTGATTATTTCATTACCTTAGATTATATTATAATCAAAATAAGATAAAAGGAAAGAAAATAATTAAAAAAAGAGATTGAAAAGAGAAACTGATTAACATTAATGATTTGTTCCTTTTTTGAATTTATGTCACGAAATTTAACGTTTAAATCAGGTTCATTCGCCATTATGATTATGTAAGTATTTATTAAGACGTATGGAAATAATAAAGAAAATAACAAAGCAAAATAAATATTTGTATGGTCAAAAAAATTATATATATATATATATATATATATATACATATGCACTGAGATTTGTGCTGATAGCAGTAGAGTAAGAAAAATTGATATCAACTATGAAAACGCTGGAAGTGTTAGGTAGTTTCTGTTGGCGACGTTGTTGAAAGAAAAAAGGCACATGAAGACTTGAAACTGACTGTTAGCTTTTGCGGTAACGCCAAAGAAAGAACGTCTTGTGATTCGGTATTGGTATGTCGTATCATAGTGTGAGTAACTTGCATTGGCGGGTTTTGTATACGTCCCGCGACGATGTCATTTCAATGAAACGTAATAAAAGTGATCTGTCATATATATATATATATATATATATATATATATATATATATATATATATATATATATATATATATATATATATATACACGTAGCCGTAAAAAACCGCTGCTATAAAAACTCTAACTGCCCTGAGTGGGGTATATCTTGAGTGTCGGACTCGAAACTACTACAAACGAAGGACCACCTAAAAAACATAAAAATAGCGCATCTCGAAACGTTTATTCAGTAAAGTACGTAAACCGTGTGTGATCGTACGAAGACTATTACGTTAGTAAAAATGTCGAGACGTTATAATATTGACGCTTGTTCGACTGGATGATGGCATCAAAAAGAAGGTCGAATTATGGCTTTTTGTGGCCGTGTGTTCGAAACCAAGAGACAGTATTATATCTTCATGATGTATACTAAAAAAAATGAAAAGATAACACGCCAGCAAGCGTACTTAATACACTTTTCTTTTTGCGATCTATTTCGATGTTAAATTTGACGTTTTACGAACGTCGGATGCTTTAATGAAAATAGCGGAAGATATAAGAAGCGTTCTCAATTTATTTGCGTACCTAAAATATCCAGTAGACACTTATTGATATAAATGGGCGATGCATAGTCGTTATAAGTATATTTTGTCATAAAACATGATGAATTTTATGTCATGCGGATATATATATATATATATATATATATATATATATATATATATATTTGTACTAAAACAATTTCAAATTCTCTAAATGAAAAACGCAATTTTATATATTTTGTTGGATTACATGTTTAAAATACAACAGTGAGTTAAACGAAATGTATCATTATTCAAACTCATACATACATACATAATTTATATATATATATATATATATATATATATATATATATATATATATATATATATATATATACATAAATACACAAATATACAAACATAAATGCACAAGTCAAAACGTTGTACAACCAACTATCCGTCAACAACATTTTTAAAGTTTAGACACTGACATTAAAATATTACATTCTTATATTTTATAAATGAATTTGCATTCAGTTAATTTTTTTATATTTAGGTTATTATCTACACATGAGGATTAAAAAAATGATTATATACCAATATAATAGATTATTTGACACACTGAAGTCCCACATGTGTATACACTTGATAATATTATTTCAGGTACATCAATAGATCCTTAGATTTCTCTACAAAATGATTTTTTTAACAGATAGAATATTTTAACAGGACTATACGTTATAATTGAAGGAATATTGTGTTTCCTGCAAAATGAGTGTTAATTTGTATGGTAACTACGTTTCCAAGAATCCCAAAATAAAAACCTCTTTATAGTACAATTGTATTATTTATAATTTTCTGTTTTTCTAATTTATATATATATATATATATATATATATATATATATATATATATATATATATATTTAAAGAAATGTATTCTCAATCGTACAAAATAAAAAATCATAGAACAGACCTTTATCAAGTAGTGGATTTACTGAGGATATTAATTATATATATATATATAGAGAGAGAGAGAGGTATTCTCATTTGTACAAAATGGAAAATCATGGAAGAGATGATGATGATATATAAGTATGTGTGTATATATATACATATATATAAAGACTGAATAAAGGCCTCTTCCATGATTTTCCATTTTGTACTATTGAGATAATTCCTCTCTTTATATATATATATATATATATATATATATATATATATATGTATATGTATGTATAGTAGTAATGGATATTTGAATAAAGAATGACCTACAAAAATCTCACATTTTATGTATTAAAACCTAATAAAAACAAATATTATAGCACAATTACATCTAATACCAAACGATATCTATAATGTAAATCAACAATAAAGGCATTTTAATATCTCGATAAAAATACGTACCATCTTACTTCATCTAAGTAACTCCGTGTATATTTCACATAAAAAGCGGGTAATGTCTTAAAAAACAACCCCTTAAAATGGGGTGGTTGACGATAGAGCTCAGGTGACTGTCTTTGGCAGACACGTTTTACGGTTTGTGTATAGTTAAATAGAACACAAAATGAGCACACAGCTCGTAAAACAGCAATCGTGGCGTAATCAGACGTAAACACAACGAGACGATGCGAGTACGATAGCGACCTGTATAGCGGCCGTTACAACGAATGCAACGACGACAACGACGAAGACTCGAATAAGGGCTCAATGTACACTTGTGTAGGGGACACTGGCACGTACGTGTATACATATTCGAGGAAATTTTGATTTACATATGCGATGATAAAATCGTTGCTCACCTGTACAATTCCACATGTAAATTTCAATTAGTTACGCAGTAAAGAACTATATTTATTTAATCACAAATTATATTATTTACTTATTTATATATATATATATATATATATATATATATATATATATATATATATATATAAGTATATAGATATAAATGTGTGTGTGTTTTAAAGTACAATATAACGATAAAGTCAAAGTAAATCATACACTCAAATGAAACATTTTTATTTAGCACTGTTTTGCAAACAAATTCAGTTCTTTAAACACCATATTCATTATACTTCTAAAATAAATTTAAATCATATTATACTTGATTTATTTACTTGCAAAATCCAATCTCAAAGGCAGCAAAATATTAAAGAAAAGTATGCATGTGAATTAAATGGACGTTTTCAAATCAAATATTTGATTTAGTTAATTGATTAAGAGTTTTCAAAAAGATGATTTCAAAACATTTTTAAACAAATTTTTTCTTTAAATATCACGGTTAATAGTCTAAATATTGGAATCAAAGACAATGACAATTATTACTCTAATAAACTTCACATGAGACTGTTTTTTCTTCTATGTACATATGAGAGTAACGTTGTAATTCAGGTACTCTAATAAATAAAGTATTTAAACTATATTTAAAATACACATATAACTTTTTATTTAATATCTAAAATATAAAAAGAGACTCAACATTAACCTGTAAATTGCACACAAGACACTCCTGTGTCACTAGCTAACTCATTTCACAAGTAAATGTCACACTGGTGTCTCGTGACATTATCCAATGAAAATAATATTATATCGACATTCGATGACTTCGATGATCTTATTCAAAATATCTTTAAAAGATTCAGAATACTTTTTAACGTTAACATGTTTCCAATCATTACAAATATTTTGCTTTACTAGAGTTATATCTATATTTATGTACAATTTTTCAATTTGTTTTAATATTCGAAGTGAAGCTTAAAAAAATATTCATGAAATGTTAGTTTATTTTATATTAAATCGAGATTTATTGTTTATATATATATATATATATATATATATATATATATATATATATATATATATATATATGTATGTGTGTGCGTGCAAGTGGGATGATGTTTCTTCCAGATGATGTCACCAATATGAGGTTCGCTCATAAATGTTATATGTCTGCCTGTCTGTCTTTTTGTCCGTCTCTTTCTTTATATATATATATATATATATATATATCCATGTTGATAAAAAACTTTGTGAAAACGTAATTTACAAACTGAATTAAATACCATTATACATACATTTTTATAATAATTGAAAGTACTTTCAATGACATTTATTTAACAACGATTATTTTTCATAAATAGTTTTTTTTAACAGTAATACATAATTAAAAAAATTGTATATACATTTTTCATTTCATATATATATATATATATATATATATATATATATATATATATATGTTTATATGTGTGTATTTAAAATATGCATTGTCTACATATAAAACCATGAAAATAATAATGTGTACAGTTAAACTAGTAAAATAGTTATTTCGAAAAATATATAAAAATACATCTTAGACATATAAATATAAAATATAAGAAGAACAAAGTACGAAGCCTTTAATTAGATTTTCAATTAGACATTCTGTGCAGGATTGTACTATATACTCCCAAATGACAAATATTTCAATCGTGGACATCGTTATAGCTTCTATTTCCCCCATTTTCAGTTTATATTTGTATGTGTATGTGTCCAATGTATATTTTTCTATGTCTGTGTGTAAATATGTACGTTATGTGTGTTTCTGTGTATGTAAGTTTGTTGTCTGCCAGCTGTCCGCTGCTGCCTTATCAGATGCTTAAACCGGGCTGGCGATATCGTAAACTTTAAAGAAACAATCCAGTGGAATTACTCTGGAGAGCATCGGCTACTCGACACGTCAATTGCACAGGATTGGATTTTTTCTTTAAAAAACGTCTACGATAAACGTACATTTAAACACTATTTCATTTTAGATTTACTAATAACAATAATAATAATAATATATATATATATATATATATATATATATATATATATATATATGTAGAGAGAGAGAATATATATTAAATATTTTCTTCAATTTATTAGAAAAACAAAAAAATATTACTAACTTAATTGTTAATGAAGAGTTTAAATTTTTTCTACCTAAAATAATAATAATTAATTATATACAACCATTTTAGTAAACTTTTTTTAAAATATTTCTTCTTAGAAATGTTTTTCGTTCATAAATAAAATTCTAAAGTGCAAAATGGTTAGTATTCATTTGTGATGGCTTTTTTATTATTTTACAAATCTAAATACTTTTATGAAATAAATAAATACTTTTATGAAATAAATATATATAATAAATAATATGTTTTTAGAAATAAAATGTAAATAGTAAATGAAATGTAGCTAGAAAATATATAAATATAAATATTTGTAACTACTGACGATTTAAATGTTACAATTAACAAAATACAAGTACACATGTTGAATTTTGAAAATTGTATTTAATTTATTTTTAATCATAACAATCAGAACATGCTTAAAGAAGATTTCGACATATTGAAAAGCATCCAAACATTTTATTATACTCATGATCTGATTTATAATAATTTCGAAGCACAGGAATTTTATTGAAGTATTTCCTAATCGAGATATTTAAGAAGTAACGTTTTTATGTAAATATTTACAAAATTGTATAAATTATATACGGTTGTATGTTTAAATACAATGAAATATATTTACTGAAGTAATTATCAATATATAGATCTTAATGTAATAATTAGTAAATCCATGATGAAGATATATATTAATAAAAAGGAACTAGTATCAAATAAATAAATAAAATCATGAAAAATCTAAATCGATTCTATCCATAACTATTCACGTTTAAACAATTTGAATATAAAACAGTTTACTGAAATGAAATAGATAAATAAAACAGAATCATGTAATAGGTGACAGTAAATATTGTATCTCTTTTTTAATTATAAAATCGGAATACTTCTAAATAAATAAATCTTCCTAAAACACCCCTGAATTCAATTTCATTCTTTCGGTACGGACATTCCTTTGTATTTGAATACACTGTTACTAGCACAATTGATTCGAGATGCAATGTACACAAAATAAAAATCAAATAGACGAAAAAAGCATATCGGAAAAATCCGGTTGGAAAAAAACACTCAATAAATATCCTGATATCTAGGCAACGATGTATCCCTCCTGTTTTGTTGTTTCTGCTCGTGGCTCGCCGAAATTTATTTTTCTGTACGATTTTTGTTTGATTTGTACAATGTTTCTGGTACTTTCTGTAAATAATGATACTATTACTGAATAGTGGTTGAGAAACGAAAAAAAATTCGTTGTACGGATGTGTATATTATACATTCTATGCCATATATACACATTCTCTATCTATATATTACATATATATATATATATATATATATATATATATATATATATATATATATATATATATATATATATATATGAGGTGGCATCGGTTTAAAGCTACGTAAAGATTCAGGTTGATCACAAAACTGACGTCTTTAGCCTCGGGAAAAATATTCTTGTCCAATGGAATGGTTGTTGAAGAACAAGAAAATGTTCCTACTATGTAAAAATCTTATATATAAGAACAAATAATGATCTAAAAATATATAATAAAAGATCATGTCTATATTCTTAGCAGGTACCATGATATTCAATATTCTATATTAAAATATTTGTGTAATTTATTAAATAATTGGATATTACTTGAAGAAAATACTACACTGACTTCTAACAGGAATACTGTTTTTTAGTAAACATTATAAATACACTTTTTATTTTAAGTGTATGTCTAAATTTTTCAACTCAAAAATTTATTAATAAATGATGATTTTGTAGTTTTCATACCTACTACATTACTTATATTTCAGTTTTAAATGCGGAAGAAAATTTTATTGAAAAATGAATACATAATCCAGTTCCAAGTTACTCAGTGCATATTTTTATGAGTGGTTGAATATTTAGTAGTTCTTCTTTTCAATTCTATTTTATTCATCATAAAGAACATTCTATTATTGAAATGCACATGAAAAACTAATGATAATTTATTAAACACTTTTAATAAAAACAAGTTTTTAATGTTTATGGAATGAGTTAAAAATTCACTTATTAAAGTAAATTTAGCTAGTAACAGAACATTAATATTTGATAGTATTAATACCTTATTGCTTATAATTAAATATTTTACTAAATAGGAAAATATAAATGAATGTAATGTTTTAAATATAAAAAGAATATATTTAATTTAAACATTTTTTTTACTAAAAATGAATAAACCTCAAAACATGTTAATATTTTCTACTGTAAAATTAATAAAATTTTAATGAAACTGTTAGCAGTTTCATTAGTTTTAGAATAGAGTTAGAGAATACATTTTTAGAGTTCAGTACAGAAACAGTTATATATTTTTATTAATTAAATCTGATCATTGATTAAGTATGAATGCTCTGAAGTTAAAGTTGAGAATTAAATATTTAAATATTTTTCAGAATATCAAATAAAGTAATTAATATCTAATTAATAAAATCTATTATTTACATTATAGACGACTTCCAAATTTAAATATTAATAAACTATAAAAAATCACTTTTAAATCAAAAAAAGCAAATTTAAAAACATATTAAAATTAAGCTCATATAAATTTAGTGATAAATTTGAATCAATTATTTCTCTATAACCAAAAAATTTAAAATATTCATGTTTATTGTTCCACATTTTATACACTTAGAAATATACTTAAATCTAAGTCATGTTAAATTTTTTGAATATTAATTTCTAGTTTTTGTACTCCTTCCTTTTATAATAATTATTTATTGTGTATATATATATATATATATATATATATATATATATATATAATATTTTTCACCGGATTTATATTCACCTATAATTATGAAAATATTATAAAACTGGTATTAGTTAAAATAAATTATACTTCGCACTGTACATAACAAATTCTAGGATGGTATTTAATATGACATGAAATGATTTATCTGATCTACCCTTCTTGACATTTATATGAACGTGCAAGAATGACATTACATAGTACTATGTGAATAATTTTGTGTATTCAAATGCCTTGCATGGAACACATTTAGGTAAATGACCACTAATAAAAAATATATTAGATTAACACGTCTGAAATACATTTCATAGAAAATATATGATCCAATGATTCTGTGAAAAAGTTAATATTCTAATGTACATTTTAAAAAACTGATTATAAAGTTAAATGAATTCAAACTTGATGGAAAATGTGTGAATGAAATTCAGAGAATATACAATTAATGACTTTCAATTCATTGGAAAAGAAGACTATTAATATTTAATATATTTATTACATGTGTACGTATATATATATATATATATATATATATATATATATATATATATATATACACATATATATATATATATATATACACGTATACGTATACGTATACGTATGACGTATACGTATGAATGTTTGTGTAACTTGTAATGTTTTATACATCTACAACACGAAACCGTAAACGTGTAACTAATGTTTTCCTTGACAAAATAAAATCAGCGGTGTTGTACTGATATAGGGGGTTAGATTGTATTTTTGCCGTTGGGGATGGTGTCCACCAGGAGGTGGTAGTACATAATATGTCGTATGTCAGATCGTGGTGCGGTGCAGGCATGCAAGAGGCTCATTCGCGCATGACTGACCTCACTAACAGAACAGAGGTTTCCCTCTCGAATTTCACGTGTGACATCATTCGTGGTGATTGCTAAGTTTACGATCTTTGTTTTTCTTTCACTAAACATTAATAGAACGTAAACGTTATCAAATTAGAATTCCACATATTTCTATCATATCGAATCAACTTTATTACATTTTTTATTTTATAAAAATAAGTTTCGTTTTTACAAGTCATGTGTAAACCGTTTATACTTCAAAACATACATAAATATTTTTCTTTGAAGAGGTAGAATACACCAAGTTTAGATATTTTTCTTTCTCTTCTTTAACACTTCATTGAGTTGTTATTTGTAATTACATTAAATTAAAACATATTATAAATAGTTTCAAGCAACTAAAACACAGTATTCTAAAGGTAATCGACTTGTTTTCGATTCAATTTTATACACTAATTAATAATATCATATTTAGCTCTTTTTCTACTTTTTTCTTACTAATAAAGAAATCGAAGAATTATTCCTTCAAATAATACTTTTTAATGTTAAAAAATTATTGTCAAACATTAGCAAGTGATCATAAATAACAAAATATAAATTGATATGATTTATCATTCAAATCACAGATCTCCCAAAGAAGCCCAATGTTCAAAAATATTGTGTTTCAATCTTTCAAATAGTTTTTTTTTAAATATATATATATATATAGAGAGAGAGAGAGAGAGTTTATAAAAAAGTATCGATTTCAACTACTGCTTTCTATTTATATCATAGTATGTTCTTATGTTTTGATATACATAAATAGAGAGCGAAAGATGTATTTATATGCTTATAATAATATGTCTAAATGTTCCTATAAGGTAGAAAAGAGTTGATCAATTAATAATATTTATAAAAATAATCTAATGAATGAATTGACTGTGGAACTCAAAATTATATTGATTTAATTCTAGGGATTTGAATTAACCTTATTATTTAAGATTATTTGTATGTAAGTTTTGTTTATAATTGATCATATTTATTAATTATTTATCTGTCAATAAAGAATATTACTGATAATAATCAAAAATATTGAATATACGCATATGTTAGAATGCATTTAATATTCAATGAGTATCTAATACATTATTTAATTATGAGAATGTGAATTATAATATATTATTATTTCACGAAAAACATTTTTTAGTTAAGGAAAAGGTGGCTCTTCAATGGATAAAAATAACTAATATTTGTTATTATTGAATAATAATTTTTATATGAGTGTTTTATTATTTTGATACAAAATAAGAGTAAAAAGTTATTAGCGGTAGAAGAAATCGGAAGTTATTAATAAAAAGTAAATATAAATACATTCTATGACGCACACGAATCAATTGTATGCTTTAAAGATATGAACTAGAATTTGGAAAAAAAATGTGTGTGTTTATAGTAAACAGCTATTCCGATTCTATACTATGTATAAACACGCAACTTCAACAAAGCTTACTATTATACATTTGCTTTCGGTAGGAGGTGTCGACGAAGGGCCGACGGGACACATTACGAACATTGACCAGTGGCAACTGGATCTGTCACTAGCGTCCGGGAAGAGTCCAAATACGCTGAATGAGCATCATCATCATAGTAGGCGCGCCCGCATTTGGCGCAAATCTCCCCGCCAAATGTAGTGTGAATGAGCTCCGTCCGTTCGCTGGTCGGTCGCTCGGTCGGTCGGTTAGTCCATCCGACACCCAACACCAAACTCATCCACTGAATATCCACCCGCCCACAATATCCCGACCATCCAGATAGCCACGAAGCGCCCCGACCTGAATGCCAAAGCCGACAACTCAAACCGCACGCACTACTAGACATGTTTACATATCTCACTTTACGGTCGGAATACGGTACACACTAATATATAGGATTTGTGTCGACGTTAAACCGTGATTATAGAATAGTTCCAGATGGGGAAATATTTATTTTGGTGTTGTTTTAGTCGAGGGGTCGCAAAACAATGGCCTCTATTAACATTCCATAGAAAGTACGAAAGAAAGCACTATGTAAACAAGCACACGTAATTAACATAAATTGTAATAACTTTAGTTATCTAGTTCATATCTAATGTGGAAATATTTTTCACGCTTAAAATTCACAAATGCCGTTTTAGGCTACTATGTAAATTTTTCTCAAACATCTTGTCACAATATGAAAACTAAAAAAGATACTTTTAACCCACTAAACGAAAAAAATATATACCTTTACATATTTAACTATTTTAAACTGATCGATATTCTTTTCAAAAAAGATACTAAGATATATTAAAAATATAATCGAAAACTAGGATATAATCAATTTAAAAAATCAGCAATTTTATAACATTTGCACAATTATCTTATGTAAGAAACTTTTTAAACAGTTAAAACCAAAAAGTTGAGTGTTTTTTTTTGTATAAGAAAAATATGTATCTGAGATGAAAAAGAGAAACAAAACCAATTTAAATATAGAATAATACAAAACATAACAATTTTTTTCATTTTAATTAAAAAAAATGAAATTATTTCAAAGATATTTTAATATAAAATATTAAATATTCTCACAACAAATTTTATTTTAGAAATTCAAATACGATTCTTTAAAAAAGAGGAATATCAAATATCCACTGATACTACGTTAACCGTTAAACTATAAACTATCATCAATCATTTTATTTAAATAAATTTATATACCATTATTGTATTTTTATACGCGTATAAAAATATATAAATATTTTTGAATATATGTATTTTTATCCTTTATGTGTCGATTGTATCTCGTATAAGTAAACAGAATCCTCGACTCATTCACAAAATATAAGTGCTATATACTTTTATGATAATATATATATATATTAGAATTTATATAATAAAACACAGTCTAAAACTAATAACTCCAACTGATTCATAAAATGATCGATTTATTAAAAATGCAATAAATTGGATATATATATATATATATATATATATATATATATAAATATTCTATTTTATTATCAAAAAAAGAAATCATATCTATATATATATATATATATATATAATACTTATATAAAATAATTATATATATGATATGACTGTGTCTAACAGAACTACATTATAATTCAAATAGATTTTTTTAATTAATAAACTCATTTCATGATTTACGTTAAGTAAAAATTTAAATCCAATAAATTCTTTTGACAGTAACTTTGCGTGAAAACTCGATTAATTTTTGGTGTTAACTTCAACCAGGTACCAAATGGAACAGTGAGCAAAAAACTGAGCGAAGAAGAAAGCAAAACAGTGAAAATTAATCAATGCAATCGTACTGAAATTTTTCACTGTTTCTCTAAATATCGTTATGATTATTGCAACGAATCTGTATTGGTTTATTCTAATCAATTTCCTCTACTCTGCTCATTGCTTCATCTGGCGCTAATGATCTTATTTATCAATTCATCCCTAAACCCCAAATATCTACCTACCTTCACTATGTACGTAATTAAAAAAAAGATTTTTAGATTTTCTTACTTTAATACTTTTGATTAACAACCGGAGATAAAAAATGTATAATAATATTAGAATAAACTGCAAAACTGTATGCTATAATGATTAATTTTATTGAAATTTACTTAAAAAGAATTAAATACTGTATTCTCATCATAAAAACAAATCTACAGACAAATTTGTAAAAAATAAATTAAATGATATTTTTAACCTTGAAATGTAATAAAAAATATTGTAAATAATTAATAAATATTATTATTTCATGAAAACTATTTTATATTTTATTAAAATCATATCTATTCATTCATGTATGTTACGACTGTCTAACCCTTTGGAGCCAGGGAGAAGGAAGCTAAATTTTTTTAACAAATATTTTTCGATTAACTGAACACTATTTTATCGTAAACAAAATAAAAATTGTACATTGTCGGTTACACAAAATATATATTAATTTAGATTATCCATTAGAAATTTTACATCTATCTGATATATCGCGAAAAATCGTTGATAATAT
>CM068317.1:37162248-37204748 GCA_034766995.1 Acanthacorydalis orientalis
AATGTATATTTATAAACGTAATCTAAGTGTAAATGTTCTTTTTATTGCATAACTGTTATACATTTTTGAAATTGCTAGGCGATATTAATATTTTTTTCTCACGATAAACGATCAGAATCAATATGTACAATTTATATTAAAAATGTAGTTTAATTACATATATTAACAATAAATTAAATTGAATTTAATGAAAATGTACTTTTAATAATAAAACAAACAATGCGCAATTTCAATTTAACTTGTATTCGAGAATCAAAATTATATGCATATATATATATATATATATATATATATATATATATATATATATATATATACATGTGAATTTATATGTATTTAAGGAATAAATAAAGAGCGATTGAATAGGTCGGTAACTAAATCAACTAGTTATATTAGCAATTTAGTCTACTACTCTCACATTAGCAAATTAGTCCCCTGCCAATTAAGTGATGAGGTATGAATCAAGAAGACAGTATGTGTAATTACATCATTAAAGTTATTGAAGTTACTCCAAATAACGTTATAGTTTCTCTTTATTACTGTTACTTTCTTCTATTTTTCTGTCTAAATTGAATCAAATGTATATTGGGTTGTATAATACACACTTTTTTACATTTATTTTAAATATTTTATAAAATGTAATCAAACATTTACTGAAATTATTTTAAATATGCACTGATTTTTTTATATCAAAGGTATTGTTGATATATTTTAGGTTAAAATTTTTAAACCTATAACATTGTACATTTGAATACATTCAAAAATATATAGGTTAATATTTGAAAATAAAATACTAGCCTATAGAAATTATATAAAATAATATCCTTTAAATATTTCTTTATAAAACAGTAAACTCGAAATATATCCACATATCATTTAATGACACGAAAAAAGTATATATGGATTTATACAACAGTACAATTATACTAAAATGTTACTATCCTGCTTGTGATAAGAAATCAACAAAAATAATTATCGTTTTATTAAATACCTAATACTAATTAAGTTATCCTTATAATAATGCAAAAAAGATGTTTTGAAGAACAGCATTTAGTAAGTAAAAGCAATATTCTTTCTAGCTGTATTCAGAAATGGCATGCATATAAAAATATGAATTTGCGAACAAAAATGAACAATAATAAATTATTACTGTCAAAGAACAGAAATTAGTGTTTTTTATAAAAAATAAACAAAAACGATTTTATTACATGTAGAATTTAAATTTATTTATGAGGAATAATTACCATGTTTATTTTTCACGGAATTAGTAATTTTCTTTCTTTATTCTAACACTATAAGCATGACAGCATCTCCAACAAAGAGTGGATAAGTCATGATTTAAAAGAACAAGAAACAGTTATTAAATATGGTGAGAAAAAAAATATGATGTAGAAGAAGTGTGATTAATCTATGAATTTTAATGTTATTAAGTTTTAGAAGATATTATGCTATATTATTTTGACCAAAAATTCAATAATAACCGTTCTTTTTTTATGAATTAAAGAACAAAATATAAATACCTCAACCTAATTTCTATTGAATAGGTCCAGTTTTCCTTTATACCTATGACTTAAAAAAAATCATTTTCAATATATTTCTACATGACTTCTATCATAATAATATCATAACCAAAAAAATTCACAAATTTATATACATATTTTACATCTACTTGAAATTAACAGTGATTTTTTTTAAATTAATTTTAATGAGTCTTATTTTTAATATAACAAAAACATAAGAATGTAAACTCAACAGAATTATTTTAATCATAGAACAATACTAATGAGTAATACTGACTTAGATAAAATTGTGCTTATTCTATTAAATATAATTGTGTTCGATTCAAAACAATACAAGTAACATTTATACAAGTAAGCGTTTAGAGACTGATATCAGCAAAAAAAATAAACAAAACTTCACATAAATGACATTGTATTAATTCTTGAGATTTTAAGCACGAGTTGTTTGTTGATGATAAAAATAGTTTCATTTTAAACATAGCGATCTAGGATTTACTTCTTAAATATTTACACTTTTATCAATTTTATATCACTTTTTAGAAGAAGGTATCCTGTGTATATATATATATATATATATATATATATATATGAATATATATATGCACATTTTTTTCATACGAAACATGTGTCAAAAAATGAAAAGTAGGTAAAATCCATAGTACATTTGAATACTGAACCAATAATATATTTCCATGATGTGTGTGTATTATATATATATATATATATATATATATATATATATATATACTGAGATAATAAAAAATTCATAGTCTGTTTCGACAGCGGAAACGGAAAAAGAAGAAAAGTTAAAACAATAAAATGCATAAACTAATTTACCCTTTTCGACGAAATTGAAAGCGACCCATTTCAATTCTTTCGCGGCCCAAACCCGCACCTTAACAACGCAAGAGTCAGCAGTACGTTTGAAAAATATAGCAGCAATAAAAGTGGGCACATAGTGAAGGTATACGTGTGTAATGTGCCGCTACTACAACGTTTGCAATTGCTATCTGCTTGTGATCTGCACTGCAAGTAATGATGCAATCTAAAGTGAATGAAAAGGGAACACATACACACATGCATACAGAGCCGTAACTAGTTTATGGATGTGATCATTATAAAACTATTGTACTAGGAATATAGTCAAGAGAATAGCGTAATTAAACTACGATTCACGATTTCGGCAAAGCTTTGTTTATATGAAAATCAAACGATCCATATCATCGTTTTATACGTAATTACTTCATTAAATTTAAAAAAAAGATATTCACAATACGTAAGCCTTCGATATTTATAGAATATATTTATATATAATGTGAAAAATCTCTTATTCTAAAATAATGCAATTAATTATTAAAATATATTCAAATACGGATCACAGTATTGTCAATTTATTGATTCAAACTCATTTTAAATGACTGATATTTCTTAAATACATCTCAAATATTGAATATTCTGTAGAACAATCAAAAATAGATTGCTTTCAATGGTTATATTAATTTATCTTACTTCCGCCAAGTCATACTTTCTTAACCTGCCTGAAAACACGCAGTGTCTTATATGCAAAAAATAAAAAAAGGAAAAAAAAATTTAATTAGTTCGAATTAATTCAAAAGTTTATCTTTTGCCGATGGTTGCTTCATTTACAACGAAATTGGAAAATAATGGCTTTTAAATTATGTTCAACTGCAAGTTGAATAAAAGTTTTCTTTTACTGCAGCCTTAGTCCTTAGTATTAAATATTTATTTTAAAATAAAGTAAAAAAATAAATTTTCCAAAACTTACATTTAATGAAGTTAAATAAAATTAACAACATATACAATTACATCTCTTCGTCAGTATTTATACTTAATAGTAAAGAAAAGAATGATTTAAAAACTAATATTTTAAAACACTCCATAAGGAAGGTTTAACATTTTTTATTGATTTTCGAACCGTCTGCATATTTTCGTGATCATATGTGAGATTAAAATGTTCGATTTAAGAAGTGCTGGACTATAACATCAGTAAAATCTATAATTAAGTTAATTTTTAATAAATATGTATTATATTTGAAATTATAAGTGTTGAAAAACTTCTAAAAAAAACTGTGAAATGATTTTAATTATTAATTGAGGATATGAATAAAGAAAATCACAAATTTCTCAAAAAAAAAAAATAAAATTTTCTGTTTGCAAAGATTACCAACAAAATACTAATTAAATGAACAGAAATACTTTTTAAATGATTTTAAATCATACTAGAAGCAAAAACTTAATATTAAATACACAATTAGTAATGTTTTCTGAAAGATAAATAATAATAGTAAAAGTTCTTTTTGTTCCAATTTATGATTTGTAAACATTAATTTTGTTAGGAAAATAACTATTTATTTATAAATATTAATGAGATTTTAGTACTTTAAATATTTTAAGTATAAAATAATTTCCATTACAAATAAAACAATCCCACATAGATTTTTTGTTCACTATGAACATGTAAAATAACAATTACGAAAAATAAACAAGAAAAACTGATTATAAATGTACCCGTTTCCAATATACGATACCACATATATTCATTAATCTTTTGAGTAACAGAGAACGATTATGTAGTCTTTAATTAAAAATATATAACCAATAAATCAAGTACGAGACATTGATAAAAATATTCATAAATCAAGTGTGGCACTGAGCTGAACAGAAACTGGAATGTAGTTAAAAAGATGCACTTCTAAAATTAATCATTTTCAAATTGAAATTGATACTCTGTCGCTATTACGTAAATACGTACTCATATTAAAATTATAAACATTCAAAGAGTGGCTCGATGCTACGAAAATTAATTGACTCGTATAAATTTCAAATACATTATTGTAGTTTGAAACTATATTGATATTTTAAAAATACTTCTAAAAGTATACACATGTTTTTATTCATTTCAATTCTCACAATTAATTTTGATACTGAAGAGAAATACATCTATTTGGGATCATAATTTTCTCGTTAATACAATTTAAAATATAGTTTTAAGTAAGAAAATTTTATTAATTATTTTAATTTTCATGGAGTTAAAATATACGATAATTTTTCGTAAATAAAAAAGAATATTAAAAAATAGTTAGAGCTATATAAAAATTAAATAAAATAGTGGGTAATTGCAATCAAATTATTATCAGTTTTGGTTATTACAACAATACCAAAAAATTACTTTGAATAGATATAAATAGCATATAATTTCAGTCTTCAACAATAAATCTGTTAACATTCATAATAAAGATACATCCCAGTTCTAATACTCTAGTTAAATTATTTTTATATATGAATTCTTTTATTAATTCACAGTTCATAAAAAAGTGTTCTGGTCAAAAATAATCAATCAATTATTATTTATTATTGTTATTTATTGCTTATATGTATTTTTATAACAATTGTATATCTCCAAATTTATGGCAATTCTATTATCTCCAAAACCCTAAGAAACAACAAAATCTGACTAGAGAAAAAATGATTGTTTATGAAGAAAAAAAAATAATTCATTTGTGAAAATATATTAACGTAGAAAAAAATTTCGCAAAATTTATAGAAAACAATGATTTTTTACTTCTTTAAATAAAATAATTAGTTTATAAATAAATTACTTATATTTATTAGCAAAAACTGGATAAGATTTTTGCAAGGAATCCAATATAATTATGTATTTATATAATTCTTTTATAACACTGAATGAATAATGTTTATATATCTATTTAAGAATAATTATAAATCCTGTATCCTATAATACAGTAAGATAAAAATTTTCTAGAAGTCGAATCACTGTAATGTCAGTTTCAAAAATCAGAATTATGATTACAATAACTCATTAAGATATGAATATATATATATATATATATATATATATATATATATAAAGTAGAAAATCATACTAGACATTCCATGAATTTTGTTTAATTAGTATATTCTCATATTTAAAGTTACAAATTCACAATTCAATTCACAACTGTGATAACGAATATTATTTTTCATGATGATTTCATTTATGATTTCATCTTTTCCGATATAGAAAAGTTTCCATTAATTAATTGCTTAATCAAAACTTTAAATAAAACTAGTGACGAGACGTAACGCAATAAAGAGTTTATAATTCAATTATCATGTCTACTATAACGTTATCTATAAAATATTCATTTATAAAACAATTCACAAATTAAACAGCAATACAGAAACGATGTAAATATCAGCATAAATGTGCAAAAAATTAATTTGTTAGTACAGAATTTAGTTCGAACAAGTTAAGACACTGACAATTCTGTTTACATAAAAACGTTTTTAGATAAAATAATGAATTGAAAACAATTATAACTACATATTTTCCATAAACTAATTTTCCATAAACTAATATTTTTCTCGCTTCATAAACCACAAAATTTTTTTCTAATTTATTTTACTTTAAGGCACATATCATCGCCGTTGTAATGCAGATTAGCAACAATAAAAAAGAATTAATAATAATGTATAGAATATTTTTGGTCAGATACACATTTTTTAGATTGTGTGATGCAAAAGAATTCATTTTAGGAAAAAAAATAAATAGAAACAGTCTTTAAATTTTTAAATAAATGAAATTTTTATTCAAAGAAAACCTCGATAATGTATCTAAAATTATTAAAATGTTTTAATCGAAATATTTAATCATATGAAACAAAATAAAAAAAAAAAATCGTAAACTTATTTTTTTTATAATTTTATTAGGTTAATATATATATATATATATATATATATATATATATATATATATATATATATATACATACATATAAATATATAACATTTGAAAGAAAATTGTATTTCTCTGAATAAATACTTTTCAAAATCAGGTTTATTTTATTTATCTTAAGATAATTTTTATTTATTACCCAATGATTTATAATAATAATTTAAATAATTTCTGGGCATATTTTATAAAAAATGTTTGGCTTGCTGTTAGTCATACACCCATTTAATAAAAATTATCTATTTTTTTATAATTTTTTAAATGTATAATCTAGAATATAAAATTAAATTTATTTTAGAAAGAGGTTCGGCAATTTCGTTACTTATAAGTATAAAATTTTAATATATCTCGATCACATTTTTAAACATCTACATAGATTTAAGGTGTTGAAGAATGGATAGAATCTGTGTAAATTTTTTTTAATTTTTTTATTACTATATTAATGACGAAGAAGTATGCGAAACAAATATTTGAAATTACTTAAAATATTTTTTCCCGTAATTAATTCATACTTTGTTTTTAATTTATTTTAAATTTTATTTTAAAAACTTATAATAATGAAAACGCGAATAGTTTTATATTAAATTAAATTTTAGGTATATTGTATCAAAAATATATTCTTACATAAATAATAATTTTTAATGTAATTAATAAATGAAGTGTCAATTATTACAAGTTTATAAAATAAAATTATAAAAGTAACTGATGTTATAAAGTGAAAATCACCCAGAATTCTATTACATAAATTGGTTCTTCAACCGTCCGAAATTGTGTTGTAACTATAAATTTGGATCTTTGATGCCGTCTCTGTACGAAGAACTGCGATTCAAGGTGTAGTGAACAATTTAGACATGGATAGATGAGCGACAGTGCGCTGACAGCTGAGACCTATTAGTTTCGATTGTATTTCGGTCTAAGGAGAAATGGGGACAATTTCTAAACTCACGACATACACGAATCTGTTACCGTGTTTTCTTAATGTATTGAAACGATTTGACTTCAAGAACAATTGGTGTAGTTGTAATTTAACGAGATATAACGAAATAGTTATAATGGAAATTTAACGAGAGTGTTCGAATCAAAAACTACATAGTTCGGTTCTTTCTTAAATTGCTAACAAATTACTTGAAACAATGTTATATTTTTTACAGTTTAGAACATATGAAGTTCTATTTCTTTCACATATTTATCATTTAAGTTTAAAAAACAGATCAAAAGATGATTTAACTTTTTACAAAGTATCGAAATATATATATAATATAATAAACAGAATTGAAAAGATGTTTTTTTTTATGAATCGAGTTAAACTTGCATTAAAAAGTTACACGTTAAAAATAACTACAAAGTGTAAAACTCATATAAAGAAATATTATCCAAATATTAATATTGCACACAATTCTCTAAATACGAGCTTGTTATAAGTTTCTTTTTTATGTATATAGTTAACTCTCAGCATTTACTACTACGTTCATATTCAGAATAAATCAAGTTAAAAAAAATTTTAACACACATTTATATACATATATAAAAAGTTATTTTTTGAACAGGTTTATAGCCCTGTTAAAATTTAACGACTTATTTAAGTTCACGCCTTAATATTTATAAGATTTATACTGCACAGACACATACCGAGATCTATTCGTATGAATGAGTTTGAAAAGAACGATGCCTATAGTTTTTTTTTCTCGATCAACACAAATTATATAGATGTCAGTGTTATACATATATCAAATGTCGACTCCTACGGCGAAGCTAGCCAGCATGAATGGTTAAAAGGGCAGTCGGTGTCATGAGAACAGAATATATATGTCACGCATCGTCTACAGTTATAAATATAATAAGAGATATATTTTTTATTTCTTCAATCCCTTACACCTCGAAAATATACATCTTTATTCTGATTTTCCGTTTCTTGTGTTTTATAATTAAACGATTCATTAGTCAAATCTCATAAATATATGTATATTTGATTTTAAACATCTGTGAAACACGTGCTAAGGAAATATGCGTTTAGAATTGAATAATTTCTATATTATTTTCAAAACAGTTTAAATACAACACATGATAAAATTTATATTTATCTATATTTTAGTTATTAATTAAAATCAATGATTGACAAAAACATTTTGATTTTGTGCACATTTTTCAGAAATTATTTCGTTATCGTTTATATTTATTCGCAAATAATATATTAAACAATATACTATTTCATTGCATATAAGTATTTTGTTTGAAATATTCTATAAAAGTCAGTAAGGATATGCGGAAATTGATGTACGATTTAGAATTTTATTCTTTGAAAATGCATGTATGGAAAACGTCAAATAATAAATAATATGTGCCTCTATATCTTTTATGCATTGTAATGCATTTCAAAAATGTCATTTTCATACTGTTGATAAAATAAATTCTAAAAGATAATTCATTTCACATGTCAAATAAAACTGTAAGTAACGGACATTTATACGTTAAAGTTTTCACATGATGATCAATTTTGTATGCTAGCTATATTTTTAATTAATTCAAAATGTCGATATAGAACCTAATGGCTGAAAACATTTATAGACTTTACAGAATTCGAAAATACAATGGAAACTAATAGATCAAAAAAGATAACTGAAAAATTAATAATCGTATTTTTTATCTTGTTGGTGCACTGTCATGGCATTTTAAAAAAATCTACCTCAAGATAGCATACTTACTGAAACTAGTAGTGGAAATAAAAATTTTAATGATCCAAACGTATGAAAAAATAATAATTGTATGTTTTTATCTCACTGATGCATTATGCTGGCAGTTATCTAAAATATATATAAAGAAGGCACACGTGCCGAAAACAGTAGTGGAAGATAGAAAATAAAATGATCCAAAAAGGAGAGGGGAACAATAACAATGAATAGCAATAATTTTAAAAGTGAAATACGTTTTAAAATAATATTATAAAATAAAAAAGTCTATAGAAAAAGTATAACAACAAATCAGCAGTAAATCGATAAATTTTGCAATATCTTTAAATATTTGTTAAAAAACAAATAATACTTTTTAATATATTTATAGTTCGAAAATTTAAATTTATATATTTTCATAGTTCATCATTTTTAAATTGAGTAACATTTATACTGTACATTATAAGAATATTTATCATGAGTTATGTACAAAAATAAAAATGTTTAATTTAATCTTGAGTAGATAAAATAAATATATATATATATATATATATAGAAGATGTGGTACAAAAGAAACAGATTAAATAACTAGTTTACGCAGTACCACTTTCCACGACTAAATATATTATAGAGTTCTTTATGATGTTTCCTCTACGTTTAACAAGTTCCCACATGTTCAAATCAAGTAGTTTTCGTGATACGGGTGTTTATATAAAACGTATTTTATTGTGCTTGCTGGAAAATCTATGATAGGAATTTACAACACCGCATTTTCATTACTTTTTTTCCTGAATAATACTATTAGTTGCTGAATCATTGATATTCTATCCCGTTCTTTAAACTAAAAAACAAAGCCTCTACTGAACAACAACCACCTTTCCCAGATTTAAAAGAAAGAATACCATCCTCTAAAGTGAAGACAGTGTTAATTATATTTTTCAGCAATGAAGATACTGTGTACTAAAAATATTTTTCAACGAAAGAAACAGTCAACTAATATTTCTATAATGATGTTTTGATAGATATGAGATAACAAATATATTTTAAAATACCAGAATTTGACTGGATTTGCATTAGGAAAACACTATTTTTCTTTCAACATTGTTGATAAAGCAATTTTTGATTCAAAATCAAATCTTGACGATCAACCATCAACTCTATTTACTAAATCTCTTTTTCATATTTTTTAAACTACAACATTCTTTAAAAAAACGTGTTTAGACTTGTGGAGCACATAAAGATGTGAATAAGAGAACGTTTTAAAAGGACTTCCGAAAAGAACATCCAAAAATATTTCAAAATGAGAAGTAGGAGAATGGAAAATTGCATAAGAACCAACTGAAATTACTTTGAAAAGGACATTTTAATTCTGCAACTTTTCAATGATTACTGTTCTTATTGATATACTCGTAGTCTGATTTATTTTTTACCATGTTCCGCACATTCTTCTTTCTCAATTTGGATTCTTTTTGAGTGAAATTAAATAAATTTCTATAAGTTTCTATTTCTACATAAATTTATCGGAATATGAAAAATAAAATTAAAATTAATTATGTATTAATGTACAATTTGGGTATGAATTTTTTTCTCATTTTATAGAAAATGCTTTCATCATTAAGCTATAATTGTTATTTTGGTTGTAATCTACTTGTATACTAACAAATGAAACACAATAGTAATTTATAAAGAATTAATTAGCTGTAAGTAATGCCTATAATAATATCTTCAGAAAATCAATAATCCATTGTTTTACTTTTAATGGTTTAAATACAAATGTAATTCTAGAATTGAACCAGTCTTCTACATTTAATTATTATTTTATAAAAAATGTTTAATTACTTTTTTATATTTCAAAAACATGCATAGAAAACGAAAACTTTTTGGAAATATTAACATGTTCTAATACAAAATACTAATTAAAAACTATTTTTGAAATAGTATTGGGATCTTTAATAATTAAAATATTTAAAATAATAATCGAATATTATATTAAAATATTTTTTAAAAATATTTTGAGACAGCCTGACCGAAAATTGATTTTATTAAAATTAAAATAATAAGTAGATAGAATGTGTTCTTTTTTAATTTTTGAAACGGTTCTAATATTGATGAATAAAATATACGATATAAACGTTTTTTTAAAAATATTTATATTTTAAATCAGCAAAAAATAAGCAAAAAAACTTTCAAGAATACATATATATATATCGATAAAAATTTATAAAAATCGACACCCCTTTTTCAAGTTCTTAATTAAATAGGCGAATGAAAATGTTCTGACAGCCAGAAATCTAATCAATATTTAATTGATTAAAAAACCATAAACTACCCTCATTTAACAAACCAATTTCCCAAACTACGTTTCACGATTAATATTTCAAAATTTAAGTAGTTATTTCCTGTAACGCCCGCCCATCACCCGTACGGCCAGCCCCCTCGCACACAAAAGCAGACGCATATGTACTTGTATTAAAGCGCACATATATAAGCTCGCAATTATATACCAGTGGCGGACATATAATAAACTAAAACAATTAAAAATATATATTTAAAACAAGCGACTTATCGCTTTTACTGAAACTGTAACTTTAATGTATGTTATATCGATATACACTATTATATACTAATTTTCATTATAGATTTTGATTAATTAATGTAATTATAATGTTATACTTTTTTTCGGAAAATTTATAAACGAATTATATTTGATTAATGTTAAAATAATGAGTTTATATTCCGTTGTTGGTTAAATTGTTTCTTAAGATCTGGTATTAAATATCAATTTTAATATTTGACTTTTCATCATATTTTATGATAGATTTTTAAAACAAAGTAAAATATTAATTTATAATTTGGAAATTTATTCAGTGATTTTTAATACAGACTTTTTATATATTGTATTATCAATTTAAAATTTATAAAATATATTAAAACATTTCAAAAATAAAAAAAGCCATTAATCATTATTATATATAAATAAATGTATTAAAACGTTCTACGATGAGTTTAACATGGCATATTGTTAATACTAATTTTCATAAATGCTTGCATTTTTATACTGAAGCTGTTATTTTCAACATGTTTCGAAAATTCCAAGTGTGCAAGAAAATATTTTACATAAATTCTGCTCTGTTTATAATTTTAACATACACATTTTAAAAATTTTTTCTTTTAATTTCGGAACAAACACGCTCTTATGAAATGTTTTTCTCTACATAAACATACTTGCAAAGATATTAATTAATCAATCTATTTTCTTTATTTGAACTAATATATGAGTTGTGTAGGTTAACCATCTTTTTTAAAGACTTGAGGTACCGTTAAAAGTTTAAAAAAGAACAATTATTTGAAACGGATGACTTTATGAATAAAAAAGTCAATTGAAAAAAGTTAAACAATCAATATGATTTGTTAGAAAGTATTGTCGTACGAAATAAACTTTTAAAATAGTTGGTTAACTTAAAGCTAAGTAGTATTACTTTCAAGAGTTTTTTTTTAAAAAAAAAAAAAACAAATACCTACATAATTACCTACAACAGTCTTCCAATTGGAAGAGAATTATGCATTTAGAAAAACTACATAAGTACCTACATAAATATTAATAAAAAAAGACACTGTCAAATAAATATTAACAGTTTTATATACTTCTTCCATTTAAATATCATTCAACGAAACAACTTGCAATTATCATGATGAAAATGAAAACTGACATCGATTTAAAAAGAAAAAGGTTAAGATCGATAAGAAATTTGAAGACTGAAAAATAACAATTTCCCCTGAATTATGAAACTAAAACGACAAGCTGTAACGCTTTTGAAGCTTTGTAAGCTTTACAAAAGATAACAAGATTATAGCATTTGTAGATATAATGTATTTGAACAAATTTATAATTTTAAAAGAAAATCGTTCAGAAGAGAAATATAAAAATAAAATGAATAAGTATTTATTTATATCAGAGCTTCTTATCTTTAGATGAATAGCTAAATGTTTATATTGAATAATACAGATATCGAATATGAAAGATGTTTTTGATTTGTATTTTGGAAATAAAATATATTATACATTGAAAATTATCACTTGAGTGAAATTATCTTTCTAAATTCATAGAAATATTTGTTAAATATTTTCAGTATTTAAACAATTTTTGAATCCGTAGAGAAATTTTATTTATTAATTTAGAAGATTATCATATATATATATATATATATATATTATAAACGTATTGAAGGAATGATTTTTATCATTAAAAATAAAATTAATTCGAACACAAAAACATGTCTCAAAAGCTACTCCATTACTAATTATTTTCAATATAACTTTCAACAAAGAGACATTAATAAAATAATAACAGGAAATTAAAGTAATTGCAAGCAATTTGCAGATTAACAAATGTAATTTCAAATCCGGTCAAACCTTCAGAACAAAGTAAGGTAGGATTCCATTCAATTAAAAGCAATGCAATTGTATTGTGTAATCAGTAACGTTTATATTTAGATTTATTTTAGATTCATATGTAGATTATTTGAAGATAAAAATACTATCAAATTTATATTCATTATTATCCATATATGAACATGTAAAACTTGATTTTTACCGTTCGATGATATCTAGTATATTTTACAGTAATGTTTTTTTATTATTTTTCCGATAAATTATTTTTTAACATAAAGATATTAAAAAATTAGCATTTTTATATATAGTTTGTTCATATTCTGTATTTTTAATATCATTTACTATACAAACTAGAAACGAAATTAATACACAAATGTAATCGAATTCAAAGTTTCTCAAATATCTTTTTAATTAAAAATAAGAATTTTAGTCTAGTACTTATAAGATAATAGTAAATTCAAAATAACTTTCAAGTAAGTTCATCTAAAAAAAATGTTTAAATTAGAAAGCACTGGCTTTTACAAATCATTTTTAAATACACTTTTATTAATCAATTTTCAGTAAAAAATCGAAGATAATTTTTGATTTATTTTCTGCTTTATGGGCAAACACAGTGTTTATACGTTGATGTCCAGATGAAAAAGTGATTAACATCCCATCCAAATTTTCAATGTTTTCTCCTATTACATAAATAAATTATGACTTGTGATAGCTTTCTTCTATTGTACAGAAATTAAGCAAGTTTATAAAATCAAATCAATGCTTCAAACAATAACCGATATATCTCATTATAGAGTTAACGCGCTATAACTTGTCATATATTTTGCTTTAAAAATATTTGAGTATTATATATACATACATATATATATATATATATAGTTAGATAGATAAACAGAAAGGTAGATAGATGGTGTGATAGATATGTATAAAGGAGTGATATTCAATGATTATTACAACCTATTTAATACGCCACTGATAAAAGCATGCACACATCAAATACAAGCACACATATTCCACATATATCCCTTCTTATTGTCACGCGTCGTGGGTTCGACGACGTTCCACTGCACCATCTGATGAGATCATGGCCGATTGGCGTTATCCTAGCGTAAAAATTGTATGATCGACAGACAGCTAACAGCCAGACAATCCCTGGTCTTATGCGAGACGATGTTTTTCATCTATGGCGTTCAACCGATGTTACAGTCGATGCACGCAGTTGCCCACTTATGATGAGTTATTGTCAGCGTTTTGTGGACAGGGTCTGAATGAGTAATAAGTGTGCTCTGATATACAGATATATATATATATATATATGTCGAAAAATTTTCCGCACTTTTTCTCAGAGTGGTAGTTTGAAACGGTTTATCCAATATATACCATTTCGCAGCAAGCAATAGGGTGCAGAAAATTGAAGAAATTGGTACAGTAAGAATTTATATGAGAGGAAAACGTTTTATTCGCTAAACTAACGTAATATAAACATTTGGTGGGAAAAACATGATGATGATGTTTTTAAGGAATGTTATATGTAAATATGTAATTTAAATAAATGTATGTATGTATATATATATATATATATATATATATATATATATATATTGTTTATAAAAATAAAATTTAATCCAAATTGATTAACTAACCATAAATCATGGCCGTATTAATATAAAATTATTTTTTCAAAACAGTTAATACTGAAGATTTACTAGTCTTCAGTATAGTTTTCTCTTAATTATTACTAAGAGAAAAAGTTAAGAAGAAATTCACTAATTAATGTGTAAAAGTAGAATTCTATAAATAATTGATTATAAAATATGTTCACAATTGTCAGTACAATATTTTAAAAATAATTGTAATTAACAGTTCCGTGCAAATATATTTATTACTTCGTATCAATTTTCCAAAAACTGGAATTGTAAGAGTAAAAAACTGATAGAAAAAGTTTACTTACAATTTGTCATTTAAGATCACTTTAATTGGTGAAAATAGTCTGGACAACTTACCTAAAACAAGAAATATAAATATATTTTTGAAATATGAAAGCATGTTACTAATATATACACATATATACATACATGTATATATATATATATATATATATATATATATATAAACTGGTAAATACATGACTAAACAAATACATTTAGTAATTAATTTCTTTGTTGATGTACATGAAAGAAAATAAAAAATCAATGTTGAACCATAATTATCTTTGTCTCTATAATTTTTAAGAATATACACTTTTTATATAATATTTAATTATAATTGTTGAGTAAAACTAGTTATGATATAAGATATAACATTGAAACGAAAAAAAAAATTAAAATGATGTCGAAATAAAATAAGCAAGTATGTATAACATGAAGAAACACACTTTTATTGATCGACCATATCAAGATAAGAACGATGACCGCTGGACAAATAAAACGGTCGATTGAATCCCATGAGATATAAAATCGATATGATGAATAGCAATTCTACGATGACATTTGAATATTTGTTCCAGAATAACATGAAAAACGAAGCCACAGAATGTACAAGATGGAAAACTTGAAGAATTCTTCATCTAATAGTGAATTGATAGATTTTTATGACAATTGTGATGATATAGTGTTTTCTTTAACAGGCTTATTTTTCAATCGTTTCTTTTCGGAAACTATTATATTTTGATAGATCAACTATTACTTAAAATCGATTTATTTATTATATTTCATAAAATATTTCATTGAGTATATTATTTCTTAAAAAATATTCCCATATTTTTTTAATGTAATTGCTGATTCTTTTCTATAAATATTACACTAATTATAATAATAATTATTGCATTTCACGTATACTTTAAATTTATTTATCAAGAAAAGCAGTACACTTTATAATCATTGTAATTATGTGTTCTGATTGTCGAATAATTAATTTTTTAATTGGATTTTTGTTATTATATTTAAGTAGATTTGACAAAAATTCGATACAGTATGAAAATATCAATCTGTAATTAAGAATTATGGATAAATTCTTATTAAAATAAAAATAATAATCTATCAATATGTAAAAATATTTTGATAGTATATTTTTAATTCAATTTTATTCTTAAAATAAATTTAGATTTCAAAAGATAGTTTTCGTTGATTTTTTCATTTTCCAAATTTATACTTTGATTAATTAAACTTATTTCAAAATGTTTTAGATCAAAATGAATCTAATTATTAAAAAAGTTGATGTAAAATTCATATAAATTTAATTGAAATTAATATAAATATACTAAGTTTAAATACATATGACAGTAAATAATAATCTATTAATTTTATGATTTTTCAATCGACATGTGGGAATTAATCTATGTTTAAATGCTGTGTCAACTGATGAGAAATTATGCAATTTAATAAATGTTTAATTATTAAATTTCATAAATTATTATTAAGTATTAGAACCAATTATGATCATATATCTACAAGAATAAAAGAGGAAAAATGTATTTATGAATTATCCATGTGACCACTTGGCCATAGTGAGTTAAATTTTATATGAATTGCAAAACATCTTAATGGAGAAAAATAAAATATGTCAAAAAAAATTAATAATTATAATGTTTTATAATTGATATTTTTATTAGATATTTTAATACGATATCTGTTAGTTTATATAATACATCAAAATTATTCAAAATTGTTTTCTATTGTAGTATTCGTTTATAACGCATTTTTGAATTCCACACATAATTTTAATTTAATTACAGTAATTTTTGTTGAACCAATGGGAAAAAAGAACACTTATGACAACTATAATTATCTGATATTTTTACAATTTAATAAATAATTGGAAAATTACACCTATTACACCTTTAACAAAACAAATATATTCCTTGTTATACATAATTATAGGGTATATTAAAACAACAAAGCATTTCTCGAAATGTGTAAAATATGATAAAATGAAACTGAAATGAGAACCGATACCAATTTTATTAAAAAAAAATGTATTCCAATCCTGAAGATGGATGCAAGCTATACATAAGAATAACAATTCATATATAATTGGTCTAATATCAAAAAACGTCATGCATCAATAAACTCTACACTTTGAAGGCCTGCAGGGGTTGCAATTACTAAATGCCACTTTATAAATTTCATGGACGGCTTTTGTCCGAATTCTGTATGCCTTCGGGGCGTTATCTTACGTTCAGGTATTGGGATGAAATGCAACAACAACCACCCCTAATACAAGTAAACTGTACTTAATGCTAACAAATGTATAGGGAATCCAAACTGGAATAGGGAGATGCGCATTGTTGAACGAAATAATATAAATGAAGAATCTGTGCGGCAAATTGAATAGTGTAATTAAATAACGGGGAAATATGGACGTGTTCTATGGTTAGTGAAATATTTAATTGTGGCTCGAAAATGAAATCTGTTCCGATGAGGCAATATTATGCCACACTGGATGTTGATTAAATATCAACGTTTAATTAATATGTATAGAATATTGAAAGACTGATAAAATTATATATTTTTTGTTCAGGTTATTAGTATGTGAAATAAATAAAATATTATAACAAAAATTAATTAAATATACAATGAAATATGAACAGAGAATGAAATATGATTTAGTTTATCCGATATCATATTTTTCTCTACTATAACACTAATAAATAGTATACATGGTGTTAATAAGAACATTTATTAAAATCGAAACGCATAAAAACGGTTAAATTATGGAATGATTATCAGAAAATATACACGCTTTGATAAGCATTTCAGTGTTGAAATTTATACAATTTCATAATTAATGAAATTTTAATTTATCAAACGGTCGAGCATTAAAATTGAATTTTAATTTAAAAACTTCTATACCAACATCATCAATCGTATGAAATATTTTATCATACAATAACACACTTCTTAGAATCAGAAAAATTAAAATTTAAAGCACTATATACTTTTAAATAAAAATTAACATTTTATAAATCGTGTTAGGTCATAAATATGCCATAATCACATGCTTAGAAATATTTAAATTATAATAAAAAGTATGTATAAAAAGTAGTAAATAAAAACGAAACCTGTTACATAAGAAAATATGCTTCCTCGCAAATATATTTCTTACTGAATCTTACTTTTTATTATATCTTAGAACAGAACTGACCTCAAAACATGAAAGTTACCTACTTCATAAAGAAAATAATGCTTTTACATGTATGCAACTCCAAGTTTTATATTGTGAGACCATAAACAATAGTCAAGTCATGAACTTAGAGCTCTATACTTAATAAACAATCTGGCTGTTATCCAAATAAAATGAGATATTTTAATATTTTAGTTGTAGCTATTTTTAACAAATAGCACGTGATTTTTATGTAAAGAATTATAAAAAATGTTCATTATTTAAACGTTTAAAAATGATGTTTCTTATAGCCTTAGTACATACAAACAAAAATTGTGCTAACAAAAATTTTATTCGATTGTTATGACTATTTGATTAAATAAATATTAATATTAAATCAAAATAGAAATAAGTAATTGGATTATTTGTGAATATATAAGTTCATATCACAAGTTAGTAAAAATAAAAAAAAAATCTTATTAATCCAACACTGCAATTTGACTCTTAAAATCGAGTTTGCATATTTTAATTATAATAATATCTAAAATTTAGCATTTAAACAAATTTACTAATAGTTTATATTCTCAAATTTTTTGCAAAAAAATGTTTATCTGTAAAAAATCAGTCAAACATCTTCAACAATTGATTATTGATCGTTTTATTGTTACTTATACGTAGTTCGAAGCCAATTCTATCCTTTTCAGAGTACTAAGAACATGATAATGGAATTACTATCAAAGCAAAAATAAAAGAATTATCAACTATATGTAATCAAAAATATATAGTTTCGTAGGTGAATTAAAACATTACTAAATTAAAAAGATTTCTATAACAGTAAAAAAAAAATGTAAATATTAACATTGAACTACATGTTCTTTAAGACAAATATGTTTAGTATTTGTCACAATTAGCATCATTTTCTTCTGACAACTTTTAGTGTACTAGTTTGATTTATTTTTATTTATATACGAATTTTACCTGTCTTATTTAATATAAGAATCATTTCAAGTAATTTACCTGAAGATGATTAAAATCGAAACTAGTTGTAATGTCCCTGAATAGGGATGCTAAAACGTAACATGACAATTTATGAAAATAAACCAAAAGAAAATACAAAGTATAATATTAAATAAAATCAGCATGAAAAGAAAATAAGACACGCATTAATATTAAATATTTATTTGCATATAAATTGGATAAACAAAAAGGGGTATTAAAAAATACATAAATTATTTTCGAATACGTATAAGGTATGTATATATGTTAGATAATAACTTTTAAACATTTTTTTACTGGATACTATAATATATATATATATGTACGTATGTGTGTATGTACGTATATAGTAATGAAATTTGTTTGTTTGAAATCGAAAATTTCACATTTACATATAATAATCTATTAATGAAGATAAAGTAAGTGATTCTATAGATTAAACAATTTGTCTTTATTTCGAAAAACAAACAGGCGTCTAAAAGGAAAAGCAGACACAACATAGAAAACGTTCCACACGTGTATAACCATCCTCATTCAACGACTTGTATACACGGATGTCAGAACATATGTAGCATTTAAAATGATTTGCCGTAATCTTTGCAATGTAGTGAAAAGGGTCAAATTTGGTGCTTGTTTGCGATCAAATTAATTTTGTATGTCTCGTATGAAGGTAGGATTTGTGTTAAGGGTACCGAGTTCGTATGTAAATAAAACATGAAATAGGATATGAATCTCGAAGTTACGTTATATACTGAATATGTTCGGATTATGAGGGTTACTTTTCGTATTACTTATTCCACGTATATATGTCTGTTAGCCATGATCATGCAAGTTTGTAACGTTTAGAATACATGTTATACAATTACTGTATGTCATATTTATGTGAAGTGTACGAACACACCCGGTTGTCTATCAAAGACATGATTACTGTACTTGTCTGGAAAAAAAACTTTAATCAACGATCAGTTATTCTTATCGAAACCACAGTACTTACATATAATTATAAAATTATACACAACTAATCTATTATTAATATCTATTATATTGAATATATTATTTTTCAATAAAAATATTAAAATAATCCATGCGTTCAATTTAAATTAATTCATATTTATTAAAAAATCAATAATTTTTTTAAAATACTCCTGTATATAAAAAATATGAATAGAAGGATTAAAAGTTTAATTAAAATTCCATTTGTGTAAATACCATTGTAATAAAAAAAATACTAAAGATCCATTAATAGAACAACTTTTTAATAAAGGGTTGTAAGTAGATAAATAGTTACACAAACTTGATCATTTATCAATCTCTCCCTTAGACTGAATTCATTAAATGTTAAATCCATTGAAAAGAACTTGTAAAAAGTAACAGTTTTTTATTCAGTTATATCTTTAGAAATTGAATTTTTGATATAAATAAAAATAAATAAATCTGTCAAAAGTCATTACTCTGCGAAAATCCATAGATAGGAAAGATACATAAAACTTTCGACTGATGTATTTTACAGTCTTGTCAGTTAATACTAATCTTACTAGAAAAACATTTAGCATTGAATAATAAATTGATTTTGAGTTAAATTACAATTGTAACGAATCCTATTTAGGTTGTTTGAAACTACGATAATCTTTGTGTAAAACAGTTCAAATAAAATAAATTAAAAGTATTGATTTATTACTGAATTGTTTTATTACAGTTCATTTATTTTTATTAAATATTTGTTTTTTTTAAAATAAATCATTCAATGTTTTTTCCAAATATGAGCCAATTATATAATATGTTTATATTAAATTTATTCTTATACATAATTCATGAAATACATTTCAAAATCAATCCAGTCAAGTGAAAGGAACACAACAGATATCCAAAACAAAACTATACAATAATATTTTATTTCAACTGAATACATAGTAACGCTTCATACGCATGAAATTATCTCCAGTGTTCGATATAAACACATCAACTGTATAATTTTATGGTATGAATCGATGTATAAAAAACGAACATGATTGACAATAGATTTTTCAATTTTGAATAATCCACTATAATGACAGATATAAATACTAATATTATTTTTTCCCATAGTATATAATCTTGTCAGTTTTGTAAACGTGTGTGCATACTGCATTGCTAACAAAATATTCTAACGCTAACAGAATGACTCGACAAAAAAAGGTATACAAAATGGTTATACATCTGTCATGTTTGTTACCTGACGTCAACCGAACCCTACGTAAATAGAAAAAGAAATACTATTGTTGTGTTTTCACCTCATATTGAATTGTGTTAGGAGATATATGTATCAAATAAAACAGAAAGGTAAAAGGTGGTTCGCCTTCATACTACACATCGACGATGTTTCGCACCAAGAAAGGGAAACAAATGTACAACTACAGCTTAATAGTAAGGAAGAGATATCTGCTAGTTTCATTGTATTTTATTGCGTGTAAAAAAATCCATCGTCCTCAAAAATTTATTTTAATATATCTCGATTCCAATACATTTTCATAGCACTGAATTAAATTGTTACCTAATAATAATCTTAATAAATTTACACTAAACAAGCACTATATTTTTTTATACTGTCTTATATCTAATTTTCTATTTAAATAATAATCTTCGACACATTTCCATGAATTTTAATCAAACATTATAAGAATTTATTGAATGCAAATTTGAAATATCACTATTATTTAATTATCAGATTAACAACTTTATTTTTCATGATTTATTACTCTTTCAATACTATTTTATGTTAATTAGTAAGAAAATTATTTCCAAATAATTATAATATTAATATTTTTATCAAATAAAAATTATGCAATTTTAGTAACAATTAAATTCGTACAAAGTATTAATAATTAAAAAAATTATTTAACCCTTTCGCTGCTGTAAGCGTCTTTAGGCGCTCAGCTCATATCGCATGTACAGTGCTGTAATCCCCTTCATGTGCTCAATTGACATTGTCGAGATTGTGTTGTGCCACCTATAACGTCAGTCACGGCTGAATGTCGACCGTCTGCCACGCGCGTTCTGGATTAGATTTCGCCGCAGCAAAAGGGTTAATAACCAACTTTCAGTGTTAATCAGTTTGAACTGGTCCTCTTTAAAAATTGAACAATCGGAGCAGTAAATCATCAATAAATAATTATTGACCTTTAATGATTATTATTTATGGGCATTTAAATGATAAAGCCACCATCTTCAGAGCATTAAGATACAGAAACATTTCTGTTCGCCATCTAAATGCCTATAAGCAACACTCAAAAATAATTGATAAACGTTTATTGGATAGTTGGTTATTTGAGATTTAACGACTCATCGACAGTTAAAGTCATTAGCGCTTGTCATTTATTGGACATTTTTGTTCTTTGTGGAGTGGGTAAAAAATCATCAATATTTTCATTTTATGAAAGTAAATCATCAATATTTTCATCTATGATTAAAATTTAACATCTAAACAAATATAGAGATACAGAATGATATAAGAAAAATCTTGTTAAAATATATTTTAGATTATAGATGTTAAAAATGAAAATAAAACTGTAATAGTGCATAATATTGAAATAAAAATATTTTATTTCATGAGAATAGATGGGCTAGTTAGTGTTCATACTAAATTTAATTTATTAACTTTATAAAATTTTCTTTATATAAAAAAACTATTTTATTTATATTTTTACTATATATATATATATATATATATATATATGTATGTATGTATGTATGTATGTATGTATGTATGTGTATGTTTATAAACAAATATGCTAAAAAGCAATAAATGTCAAACAAAATTGATAGAAATTCATGTAAGAGAATATCATAAAAAAGGATTAACACATTTCTTTTTATGATATTTTTTTCTAGAAGGTTGCTCATCTTCTATTGAATATCCACTAAGGTTGAGTGCTCGGCACTTTCTAGATTATATATCACCAACGGGAAATAAACTAACGCCTACCAGGAAATGCAAGGACTGTTCTTCAAAGAAAAAAAATACTGCTAGAAATAAAGAGTGTAATATATTATTGGTGACCCGATCGTAGTGTTCTTTTACATACGAAGTCGGTACTAAAATATAACATACACAAAGACATTTTTGATCATACGCACGTTTTTATTATTTTATGTTTTTTTATGGAACCACTTTTTCTGTTTAAAGTACTGATATTGCCTTCTTTTTAAATTATTGATTTATTATCAATTTGAATATATTTAGTAATAACTCTTTTCTAATTTAACATACAAAATTATCCTTATATCTAAGAACAAATTAAATAGTCAAAATTGAAATTAAAATTTTGACATTTTATATTTCAGATAAATGTTCATTACTTAAACTCACAATTACAGCATTTTTGAATTTAGTACAGGCGTAGCTGAAAATGACTACTGCTTGGCAACAATAGTGTATTTTAACAACATTTTTTTATACATTATTAAATCAATTTTTACAAGCATACTGTTTGAAGTACGTGATTAAATACACTATCATTTTTCATGAATACATTTCAAACTTTATTATGAAAATTAAATGCAAAACATGACATCATGCCAGTTCTTTAAAGAAAATATATTTATTAAAATATTATATTTTTAATGAAACTGTTTTAAAATATATAACTAATATATTCAAAATTCATATTGCCGTATTTCAAAAACTATTATGTAAATTGAAAAATATAAAAAGTAAATTAATATAAAAAATTACATGCAACTTTCAAAGAAAATATGTATTTAAAGCTATTATATACGAAATTAAGTATAGTTTATGAAAACGTAACTGGTTTTCAATTTAAGAATCAATTTGATCTATTTCCTAATAAGAACCTCATCAAATATAACATATGAACGTTACCAACACAGAATATATAATTGGATTGACTAACAGACATGTTTAAACATGCAAATAGGTCTAAATTGTTTACTCGAAACGAGATACGTGAATTGTCCTCAGCTACTTACAACGCTTGACTAGTATAGCACGTAAACTATTATTACGTGTTAAATTCCTTCAAATTTAAATATTATCTATGTGTGCGTATACACACACACACATATATATATATATATATATATATATACACTTATATATATATATATATATATATACATATATATATATATATATATATATATATATATATATATATATATATATATATATATATATATATATATATATACATATTAGATGGATTAAAACACATTCACTTACAAACAAAAATAGTGTTCTTGTATAAAATTATTTTTTCAATTTAATAAATTTTGAAAATCTATAAATTAGTGTTGAATATGAATTAATATTGGAACAAATTTATAATTTTGACAGTAAGGTCTAATTCACTTTCAAAAATGAATAATTGTTGAATATTTGATATGAATATTTTAGTGTTTCAGGTAGTTAATTATTTGACAGTAGCTGAACCCAAATTGCGTATTAACGAATACTGTAATAATGCACATCAGAAAAAAGGTTCTATCATACACAATGTAAAGAAACCATGAAGTAACTTAGTTGGGGTGAGGATGATAAATTCTACACATTTTAACAAACAAAATCCGCATTCATTAAACCTTCATGAAAGGTTGGTAATTTATGAACCTTTGTGCTTGAAATATACTCTAAGAGGTTTATTTAGAACAATATTTATTAATAATATGATCATTTTAATGATCACGGCGTTAAAAATTCGATTTTTTAAGTATTTTCTTAGTACTACTTATAAATATTTTAAGAGATATTACAAAAAAGACATGACAGCATTATATATATATATATATATATATATATATATATATATAATCAGATTATTAGCAAAGATTAAGAATTTATTGAAGAAAAACAGGAAAATAAAAAAAAGATTAGTTGATTTGAACGAAACGATGCAATATATTTATTAAAAAGAGATTTTAAAGAAAAAGGTATTCAATTAATGTAATCTCTGTGAAATTAAACATGAATATCGATTGAAAACATAATGCTATGATATCAAATAAAAGAGAGAAACATGAAAAAAAACTATATAAAGAATAATAAGAAATAGTAAAGACACAGAATGTAAATGAAAACAAATAGAATTTATAGAAATTATACACAGAAATTATACATAGAAATTATACAATCAATTATTACAAACTATTAATTAAAATATTTAATTAATACTGAAAAGAATTTAACAAGTAATAATTAAGTACTAAAACATTATTTTTATAAGCAGTATTTTAGTGTTACCTGATATTTTTTTCGTATTTGATATGAATTGAGTTTGAAGTTGATTAACATTTGAATCTTTTTCTATATATACTTGAATGTACTATTACAACACAAGTCTCTCTTATATATATATATATATATATATAATTATATATATATATATATATATATCCCAAATGATATATTGCGGATGCATGTATTGGATACATGTTTAATAGCCGAAATACATAATACATTATCGACACATTTCGTAAAAGGATACACTATGTCGTTTAAGCGAAACATAAACTCAAAAAGCACAAGCTATTATCAAGATGGCCGTGAAGGAAACTATAATGGTAATATTATTTGTTGTCATAATGCATATTGTCCCAGATGTGAAATAAAACAACATGGTCATATACATTACGTACACAACATTGGAAGCAAGTTTATCTTCTATGTACCAACTTAACAGTACGATATGACTCTATTGCGTACAGTTATATACAAACCGTGTTGCAGTAGAAAATTATTCAAGCATAAATGAAAGCTATTTTTCTACTATAATTTAGTTTATACGATTGTGGACCCTAATAATTTCACACTGGATGAAATATGCAATAAATATACTACTCATGCACTCATATATACATTATACATTATACATTATACATTATATATATATATATATATATATATATATATATATATATAAAGGACATTAATATTATTTATTTCAAATATTAATAACAAATAATTCCATTATTAAAAATAACCATTATTCTTTATTGATTATCTCATTTAAAAATATTACATCTATAAAATCAGGCATTTTTTTATCACAATTACATATATAATTTTATTTAAAAGTATTATCTTTTCTCATTTTTTAATTCAAACAATAAAAGTTATTTTAAATCTACTATCAACCAGAATTAAACTTATTAAAAACTCTTTCTTGACACAATGTGTCATTGTGTATAGAGAAGTTATATGATTTATTTTCATTATATACAGATAATTATTAATGTATAATCACTAATTGCTACTGACCTTCATAAAACTACAGAAATAATCGACTAAATTTAAATATCATTTTATTATAAAATATTTATTTAATTCAGAAAACAATAAATGATAAATATATATTTTATTTTTCACAGTTCTAATTTGAAGTTCATTCATATTTAATAATTCTTAAATACGAATTTATTTTAAATCTTTTTAATAAATAATATACTAATAACTTAATATATGATTGCTTGAACGAGTTACATAAATCTTTCAATGAGTTAAAAATTTAATTATTATCTCATTAATTTGTTATTACAAATCCACAACGATAAGATAATATATTTAAATTTTGAGTTATTAATTCTAATGTGTATTATTTAATCATTTCTGTTAAAATTGTAAACAAATTACTGTTTAAAATAAGTTTAAATTTATCCTAATCAAAAACAGGATCAATAAATTTCTTGTGTTCAATATACAACATGGAATCAAACACAGGCAAACGTTTTTTTTATGTAATTTCTAATATATTTAATCCACTTTACACTTTTTACAAGAAATATATTTTTCATGACAGTCCTTAATAATTTTATTTACTAAATATTTTTCTTTATTTACATACAATATGATAAAATAATTGGCCACTTATGAAGTTAGTAGCAACTTTTATTCACTTTTCATAATTTGAATCGAACATGATATATATATATATATATATATATATATATATATATATATATATATATATATATAACAGTAAAATGCACAATGTTGTGCCTATAAATATCTGCTAAATACAGGTGATAACAAAAATGAAACTATTTTAAAATTTGTAATTATGCATTTCAAGTATTCCTTTTGATAGACTTGTGTAATCTGCACATAAGAGTAACAAAGAATATCACAATGAAATAACGAACCGAGAGAATGAAGTAGAGACTAGAACCATATTTATGTAAAAAAAATGTATTGTTCTCTTCATCGAATATGCGTCTATTTCTGTTTTCCTCTGTTTATCCCTTATGAATAATACGCAATGTTTATGATGGGTACACCGCAGTGTTTAATCCACTGTGGTCTGAGGGATTCTTTATGTTATTGTAGCGAGGTTTAGGCCATGAATTAAATATTTAATTTCTTCGGGGTCGGCTTAAACGGGCCGCTATTATAGAAAAGAAATATGGGACATACATAAACGAATAGAATATATCAGTGTTCATTGTACTATGATACGTACATGAAAATTACTAAAGAGATTAGTGTCTATTTTGAATAACATAATTTATTTTAGTACATCTTCATTTTTAATACGTGCGCTTACGTAGCGACGTACGCCAAAATTCACATATTTGTATGTATATATATATATATATATATATATATATATATATATATATATATATATATATATATATATACATTTAATCCCAGCATGTGCTAGTTAGACAAAAGTTAATAACTATGCTATATTGTAACCAAATTAAGTTTCTTTAAATACATAAAAATATTTAATTATTCTAATATTAATTAAAAAAGTCTATCAATTATTTCAAAGAACATCATCGAATCAATGGTACCATTATTTATAAAATATTAAGACGGTAAGACTATTTCTTGTTTTAAAAAAAATTTATATATAAATCATAATCGTATCATTTTGCCAAAATTTTTATATTACAATTCGAAATATTTCATACATAAAGAAATCTTGCCAAGTTGTATCCTACATTAAAAATATGTATTTTTCCAGGTCATGTTTTTATTTCTGTTATATCGATTCGTTAACTTTTTTCTAAAAGATATGTAAATTATATTGTTGATTCAAACAAATGATTATAATTATTTGTGTTATGAATTTATTCGTTTTTAAAATAAACAATTAGTTAAATTGTTAAGAATATAAATGTATATCGTTGGAATTGTATCAAATTTATTTTATCTCCATATTTAATAAAAATACTGTGCGATTTAAGCACATCGTTTAAAATAAATAGAATATATAATTAAATGTAATATGTGTTTTAAAAGTTGATGGTACAAAAAGTTGTACGCGTGATGAATATAAAATACATTCAATGGTATATTTCTAATTAAACATTTTTTAATACATTCCACGCTTATAGTATTATTAAAATTACAAAAAGCAATTATGTTGTTTATTAATCCGTTACTGACATATTTACTACAATTTTAATCACATTCATTACAGAAAATATAGTGTTTGGTCACTTAAAGTGAAACGATTGAATTACACGATGGTTTTCCAGTATTCGAATTATTCAATTGCTTGGAGACTGTCGAATGAATGGAACATCTCAGATTATTCGAATATCCAATTTAACAGAAAGTGAAACATCTATTTCATTCCATTGATTATTGATTTCTGAATACTGGACTTGCGATTGAATAAATGCTTATATTGCTTAGTTTTGTATCAATAAATATTTATACTGAATAAAATAAACTTATTACTTATATATTCAATTTCTATATGCTATAAGTAAAAAACGAGTGGAACAAATGGCCTCTTTGTAACGTGTATAGGTGTAAATATTTATTGTTTGATAATTAATATAAAATGAGACAAAAGCTTGTTTATAGATTGTTTAAAACATCAAAGTACTGTTTTTTAATTCGGTTTATATCGATAATTTGAAGTGTTTCTCATTTTGTTTTCAATTATAACCTATTTACAGTTGACCGAAGTCAATTTATTCATATTTTCCAATTCAATATGTTAAATTAATTTAATCAATATACTATTTACTAATTAGGAAAATAGTTAGTATATATACATATATATATATATACATATATATATATATAGAGAGAGAGAGAGAGAGAAAGAGAAAAGATACAGGGAGTGTTCCAATAGTACCAAAAATGCTTATTTTTTAAACAAATATTTCTATTTTATTATAGATATAAGTCATACTTTGCAATATTATTATGAACGAGTTCATTTTATATACTGATTTATAATGTTATATATATATATATATATATATATATATATATTGACTTTTGAATGGCATTTGTTTATCAATTTTTTTAAAAAATAAGGGTAAAATAACTCTATTTATAAATCCAGTGATATCAATATATATATATATATATATATATATATATATATATATATATATATATATATATATATATATATATATATATATATATATTTATATTTATATATATAAATATAGGAGATATATAATGCATGTATAAATTATACTTTCAAGTGATTTATTACTTTTTTATTTTCTGATAACGAAATATATAGAATAATCCAGAAATGTTCCTTTGTCAAATAAAATCAAACTATTTTTATCTAAACTGAAATTATAAACAGCAGGGATATATATATATATATATATATATATATATATATATATATATATATATATATGTTGTTCAATAAACTGCGGGAAATCTACACTTGGTTGATCTGTGTGCACACAATGCAGTTCTATAGTCTGGACTGTGGTGTTCTATAGGACAGGTAGTTTGATGTCTCGTGCTGTTCTAAGAGGATTGCAGAATTCTTGGTATCAATGGACTTGCGAACTGAACACCTGGTTCGTTATGTACGCTTTGAAATAGGTAAAAGATATTGCTATAAGTCTTACTAAAATTATATATACTTACATGCACTCTATTATATATATATATATATATATATATATATATATATATATATATACATTCATAAATAATGCCGAGTGTACGTATAGAAACGAAAATGTAATTAAGTATGACACCTATTAACAAATACAAAATAATTTTTCAGATGACATTTCATATTTTTTACTTGTCTTTTATGTTACTATTGAAAAATATAACACATATTCATAACTAACCAAAAAAATATTATGGACTATTGTGTTAACTACAACATATGTCACAGGTAAAACAAATTATATTTTAAACAAAAGTCTAATGACTACACAGTCTTGTCACGAAACTTCGGTTAAAATAAATGTGATTCGCTTTATTACACTACTATAACAAACAACCACTCTAGTTAACAAGAAAAGTATTTTACATTTGCTTTAATAATCTGTTTACATATTCATCATTAGTGCTTTTTCATTTTTTGTCCGTTAATGAATAAAAAAGTATATATATATATATATATATATATATGTATATATATATATACATATATATGTACATTTTAAAAATAGTTTTGATTAAATTGATTCCATTACCCGCAACAACACTTTTGGTCCATTTATTTGCATATTTCTACGTTAACGTGATATAAAATATTAAAATTTCAATTTTAAAACGAACATATCAGATTTTATATAAAACGTATTAAGTGTAAAATTTAGTAGATTAATAAATATTATAATAACTGAATTTTAAAATAGAATAACTATTTATACTATTATTTTTTATTGAAAATATATAACAGATTCATTATTTGTCACATCATGCAAGTGTAAACTGAAAAAAAATATCAAATTATTTCTAAATGTATTTTAAAATCCTCTTTTCAATTTATTTTATGGTAATTTTTCAATTCTAACACATTCATAAAAATAGTTTTAATATGAACAGCAACAAAAATCAGTATAAAAAATTTCTTTGCCTAAATTTTTGTTATTATTAAATTATTTAATTAAATAAAATATTCAAGTTGTTATCTAATTAATTTGTATTTATATATGTTTTAAGTTTTCTGAATTTAAATATATATTTTTTAAAAACATTCTCTAATAAAATATAAAAAGTATATTTTTTTAAATAAAATTATTATTATTTAAATATTGTTACGTATAAAAAATTATCTCTCTCTCTCTCTATATATATAATTTAAAACATTCAATGATTATAATCGTTTAATAACCAGTTAAAATGACAATAAAGAGCTGATTGTAGTTAGTAAAGTTATTCCAATTTACATTAATGCTTAAATTTATCCTCAAGTTAATATTAACTTCTTGACAATAAAACAATGCCAGTAAAATCTGCTGAAATGCTCTATAAACGTATTTTGATTTTATTATTATCATCTCGATTTATTTTTCCTGTCGTTATTTGTCTGAACATTTATTTATACGGTGAAACTTAAAGATATACAATTTTCGAGCAAAATCATTTTAACATAATCATATTGTTTTCATTTATATATATATATATATATATATATATATATATATATATATATATATATATATATAAACAGTGTAGTTTTTAAGATACTTTTACATATTTTAATCAACTTTAACTTCGTCTGTTACATTTTTGAAAACTAGAATTATGCAAAAATATTTTCTTGCAAGATACTTAAGCGTTTGCTGAACTTTTATTAAAATGAGCAAGAATATATGAAAGGATGTATAATACATACGTAATAGCTTTCATGAAACATGACAATAGATACTTAAAATTCAATTTTTGCTAAAGAGAGGAAAGTAAAGCATTGGCTGGAATGTTAAATTACTAACATGTGTATATGAAATTGATTCTTTATACTTTTGATAAATAAATGTCTTCTTTCATTTATGAGTAATAATCATAAATTCGAAAGTAATTTCGAATGGATTGACAAGTTTAAACATTTATATGTTTCCAAAGAAGTTAAATGAAGTATTTTTAACAAATCAACTTATATTTGAATATCAATTCAGGAAGTGGATTAAAAATTCAAGTTTATAAAATTATATACATCCGATTTTAGCACATATTTACATATATATATATATATATCGGATAAAAAAAATAAATAAACAAGTACAAAATAGATAAAAACAAATCTATTCAGTACAATATCAATCGAGCCATAAATAGTCGCCGTCAGGAATTCCAGCCCATTTAGCAAACATGCAGACGCCTGCTTTTGTTAAAATATTTGCCTGGGGACAATATTATTCTAGTCTACATTTCACTACTAGTATTATATATATAAAAGTGCATCATGTAGCTAATATATATGTACGCTACACTTACATTCTTTTGTTATCTGTAAGACGAGAAAAAGAAACTTTTCTTGTTTCTATTTTATTTTCTTGCTTGAAAAATCATCCGATATTATATGATATTCATGGTATATAAATTTGTAAATTCAAGAGAGAAATGTTTATGTATGGATGATTTTATATAATAGAGAAATTGAAGGGAAACATTTAATACCTATCAACCACAGTTATAAGAATATTAAATAAACTTAATAAACTATAATAGAATCTAATGATACTTTTTAGTTTTTTTTTTCTTTTCTGACTTACGATGAAAATTTATATATATATATATATATATATATCCGTCAATTAGTATATCACAAAAAATAATATAAATAATACGTCAGATATAATTTCAAATTTCATAGAATTTCTATACTTTTTTTATTTTATATTTTTATAAGTCTATTACATGTAAAACTTAAAAAATACTCACATACTTAATAATTTCTCAAACTGAATATTAACAAAACCCAATTATATACTTTAATGGTACTACAGTACAGTGACAGAAAAATAATGTATTTTTTACAGTTATAAAAAATACAAAAATGAATTAATATATAACTCAAAGAATTTATTTTTATTTTTTTTGGCATGAAAAAAAATGTCATTACATATATAACTGAATACATTTTGAAATAGAATTAAACCTCTCTATACAAAAATCAGTACTTGATTTTTTTCGTTATATAGAAAATTTTTTGCAGAATTAATACATAAAATATGAAGTTAACATTACATTCAGGAAATCTTTCACTGAACAAGACATTTCGTTATAGATCACTGTCATGTAATGATTTAACTGTACTTAATAAATGAATATATATATATATATAATTTTAACTTCCATACACATAAGTTATTATATGATTCAATATTTCATTTTAAATAATTTTAAAAATACAATAATGCATATTAACTACAGTGAATATAATGTCAATATAAGTTAATTATAACTATTATGATTAATATTGATTTATACATATTTATATGAGTACCAGCATATTTAATTTTTTTTTTAATATTCATAATTGATGAAATATATTTTTATATCTAGAATAGTATAAATTAATTTAAAAATAATCAATATCTTCGCCAGACCAAAATAATTAAAATATCTGATGTTTTTTTCTCTAACTTGAGATAGAAATCACATTTTTCATATAAAATAAAGATTTATTTCATAGATTCATATTAGTAAAAAAACATTTGATGTCAATGATTAATCGAATACTTAATACATTTGCATAAATCCAAATTATAATACATTGATTCTACAAAATATATAAATTAAAATCGACTATTTAAATATATTAGCACTATTTTGATAAAATCAACACCCGTTCCCTTTTGCATAATATTGTATTAAATTTCAATGTTCTATTTCGAAAGACACAGTTACGGTGATTAAAGATAACTACCACCCTTACGAAGTAATACTAATCCTTGTAATGCAATATCAATAGAAGCCTTAAAAGGCATTCCTTAAACCGATCCTCTTGATATATTTCAATAATACTGACAAATGCAACCTTACAAAGAGTAAATAGACCGTACCCTATGTCTTATATCCCTTTTTTATATCTGAACTTATTTACGGGAACGAAATTAATTCGTTTATCCGATTATACACATAAATTGTCGACCGATTCTATAATTATAACGTGAACAGCTTTATTAAAGTGATAAATAAGTCTCAATTAAACTAAAGTAACTTATGTTCGAAAGCATTTAAGTAATTTAAGAGCACATTCAATATTTTATGTATACGCATTTTGAGTTGATATGTTTATGTGTGTTCTTAAACAGATACAACATAAAATACAGAACGAAAATAAGAGAAAAAAACAGGCATGCTTCAAAACACATGCGTCGTCGGAGTTCTTTAGATCTTAGTTAACTACGGGTAAAATGTTGGGAGGAAAAAAATGCGCGTGATTTGTTATTGGTTAGATGTGTATATTTCAACATGTCTTTTGATTTTTTTTGTATTCTTTGTATTTTTCCAATGAAAGATATTGCTTGCTTTTTGACATTTGTATTCGGTATTAAAGAGAAATGTTGACGTTTGATGATGTTTATATTGCCGTAGGTGTCGATCTATAATTGGAAACATCTTTACAACTTTGATGTATTGAATACGTATAAATATTTATGAATTGAAGACTGAAAAATTATATTTCAATACGTGGAAAAACATGAAAAATATTTTTCGAGTTTTCTACACGATAAATATTATAATAGTTGATTGCGATATTTATAGCACTAAAATATAAAGCTTTTGTCAAAAACAATATGAAAGGTAAAAATGAATCGACATTTTTGTCAATTATCAAACTGAAATTTGTTATTCATTGTAGGTATTTGTATATCTTAATAAATATATAGATAAAGCTACGTTTCTGATACTTATTTTCACATTCTTTGATTTTACATAAATTTTCATTTGTTTTATACGCGTCAAACTCAAATATTTTTCAACTTTATATAATTTATATTCAATTTAAATTTCAAATAACATAAATATGCAATATAAAAATTTCACTTACAATTCATCATTACGCTTCAATATATTTCATGTGTGCATCATCTATTATTATTTGACAATTAAAAATAATACCTGAATAAATATAAAGAAGTTTCTAAATATTTAACCATTCTTTCAGCCGACTCTGCGAAAACAAAATTTGCAACGAGCTACAGAATTCGTTCCAGTTGTAAAAGATTAGATATTGTAGTAAATTTTTTCATAACTGTAGCTAATTTCATTTTCAAAAATAAATTTTCATCCCTCCAAAAATCTCATTATTTTATTAAAAATGATCAATAATTGGTTATTGATCATATATAAAATAAATATAGTTATTTGTTTAAAAATATATTTTGTAATTTTCTATATTATTTATATATACTTAAAATGAATCTATTTTTAACGAATTCAAGTTATAAGATGTATGCAAAAATCTAAACATAAGAAAAAGCAAGACATTATTTTTAAGATAATTCCCTTATACTCAATCACTTTTTTTTATATAGATATATTTAACATACCTAAAATAACAAAATAGATAAATATATAGAAACGTACAGACTGCACAGAAATCATAAAACATATTTATTCATCCTTTCACAATTATAATGGAATTAAACTCAACAAAATTTGTGGCCTACTTTTTTAAAATGTTCTATGAGTAAACCATTAAATCTTCAGTATATTTTTAAAAAAAATCAAAATATAATAATAATACACAACTGAAACATATTTGTTTCAAAATAAAATTTAATTAAAAACGATTAATACATTAATAATAAATGTATAGCTTCAAATATAATCATTGGTCGAATTAATAAAAATATATAACATAAAAAAATTAAATATAATATTTCTTTTCGGCAAATAAGATTTTCTTACATAGATTTATTTTGATAAAAATTAACATATAATAAGAAGCATAAATAAAAAAACTGAAAAAAGTTGTTATTAAAAATCATTAATTGCATTTTATTTTTAAATAAGATTTTTATTCTAATTCACGTTCCAAAATAAATTTACACCATACTTAAAATAAATACTAAATAAAAATCGTTTTATGTCTTTACACCAATATCTAAAAATAACATTAAATGTACATTTTATACAAACATGCAATCATGTAAGTGTTTTATATATATATGCATGCCTGTATGTATGTTTGTATACATTTATATAAGACAGAATGAAGCCCGTTTATTAATACCCATAATTTGTCATTTTTACAATGCACCTGCCTAGTATGTACTAAAATCTTGTACGGCTTTTAGTACCCAGAACTACAACAGTGACTAACGTGATGTGAGTGGCGCCATATGCATCTTATAAATGCAATTTATTCACCTTGCATGAGAAATGATTCACATGTGCGATATGAAACTATGATTAATTCAAACAACAAGTAAAAAGGCAATCACTAACGACGGCTAAACAGTAAAACGATGTCGCTTATTCGTCATTTCTATTTCCGTTATACATTTCCACCGCCTGCTCGATCATTAACTACTATTTTAAAAGTCGCTTATTTCTGTCTAACACTTCTTGCTTATCTTCAGTCACGTGTTCACGTTCTGACAGCCAGATTTTATTTAATGTAATTTATAAACGGGGTTTCTTTTTTTGCGATCGTTTGTTAAATTATAAACATGTGTTAGCGTTTTAAATAGAGCATTATGAAAAATATTCTCATATATTAATACAGGTGTAGTCATATATATATATATATATATATATATATATATATATATATATTATAAAATGTGCATGTATGATCTGTACAGTACAATTAATTTATAATATTTATTTATAAATGAATGCAGACGATTTCCGGATGTATACCACATATAAAAACGTTAAAAATTATAAAATATTAGTAGTTAAACTTCTTGTTGACTCGTGGTTGACAATGTATGACAAGTTTTTACTATGATATCAAGTCTTGTCCATGTGTCAAACTTTTGACTTTGACGTAAGTTTGGACCTTAACGCCAGATGTACTGTACTTATATAGATACAAAGTTTTCTTCTTATATATATTCATAGATACAGTATATATATATATATATATATATATATATATATATATATATACGCACACACACACATATTAATATTGATAACTATATAAACAAATGTTTTATTTTTCACTTCAGATTATATATTAAGAAAAAATGTACATTGAATTTTATACATCAATTTCCAAATCTATGGTCGACGCGCCCTTAAACTTCAAATAACCAACCATCTAAATCTATACGATAAAAATCATTTTAGTTCACAAAAAAGCTGAGCAAGGAAATATATTTTTATGAATATTTATGATTATTTTTGATTCATATATTATTTTTAAATAAAAAATAAACAAGTAGTAAGTTCAATTTATAACTAATAATTCTATCATTAATATGTATTTTTGATTAGCAAATTTATAGTTTTGGAGGTCATGTACTCAGATATTTTTTTGGTTCTTAGTTCAACCTCAGCTGAATTATGAAATTTAACAATAAATTGTATTGAAGAATTGAAAAAAATGCATTTATAAATAGTGGTAAAGCATACAATAAGTATATACTTTTTTTTTTTTGGATTGAAAAGAATTTGTAGTTCTTTATCTACTCGTTTACTCAAAAATTCACTTTTCAAATCATTTTCTGCTTTTTATTATCAATATTCATATTTACTAGCTTTACAATTTCTCAATCAAAGTTAAAAGTATTTATCAATTAAAATAATATTAAAATTAAAATATATATTGTTGTTTAACCAAAATATTTTATATTATTATAAAACTAATTTGCCTGTTAAAAAAAATACGTTTAAACATAAATACTAAATGTTTGTGTATTAAAGTATTGAAAATATAGACTTTTAAATATTTACAAACTATTTCATTTCTATTCTATTCTTTAATGCATAACTATTAATAACTCTTTACAGTCCTGTATTTACATAAATCTTATGAAAAGTTTTGATTTTGGTAAATTTATGTTACTAAAAGCAACAGTCCACTTCGGTAAAATAGATCCAAAATAAAAAAAATAAAATAAATATATTTGGCACAAAATTCTTTAGAATATAAAATATATACACGCATTTTTCCCAAGAACATATATTTAAGAAAATTATATCCACCAACACAAATATGTTGGGAAACTAACACTCCTTCAAAATATAAAAATAAATTACAAAAGTGACATATTCTTGTATACATGGAAAATGTTATACGAATAAAAAGTTTACCAGTGAAACACAAAATCATGTTCTAGATGTTTGATGTAGTGGTGTACATTTTCAAGATAAATGTCGTAAGTAAAATGAAAATGTTATGTCCGGTTCTTTATATTCGATAATTTAAAAAACAACAAACAAGATTGATTCGATTTTTTTCAATTCCTAACATTCTTTCAAGGAAAGTGGAAAGGAAATACTTGTGAAATATAGTTTAGTTTTGCGAAAGAAATAATGTACTCAAACGTCTTCTTTATCAGTTCATAATTTATCACAAAAACTTAAAAGATATTCTTTAAATGTAACTTAAAATATTTTCAATAGTAATTTGTATTCTTTTTTATATACAACATAATTCTTTTTGTTAGATTTATATTTATGAATTTGTGAAATTTTTTTTTATATTTCTTACATTCCAAATTATTATTAAATGATTATATGATTTTATAAAAGACAAATAAAATATTTTATAAGCATCATCTATAAATTGGATAGATTTTTATAGACTATTTATTCAAATTTATATTTCAAGAACTAATTTTAAATTAATATTCGAAATTGTTTTATGCAATAATTTATATCAACGTTCAATATTTAAAATATCGTATATAGTGGTACTCATTAATTGTTGGATTTGAACTCAAGTATTTATCGATATACGCGAAGAATGAGTAACTGGGTGAATTTGTGATGAGAAGTGAGAAGATTGTACGCGATTCAATGAATGAACGAATGGATAACTAAACGAGTGAACAAGCAGAAAAGCAATGTAGGTACGCCGTGGGTAATTGAGAGAGCAAGGAAATGAGTGACCGAGAGGATGAGTGGATGGATCTGTGAATAATTGTGCAAAGATGTGAATAAGTGAATAAACGAGTTTGCGTAAAATATTCTATTAAATTTAACTTATTTTTGTCTTTAAAAAAATCTGATGAGCAATGACTACGTGCATTGGAATTTTCGTATAAAAAATGTATATGAGAGAACTTTTGAATATTTTTTTTAAATACCATTTGTTGTTTATACACAGTAATTGATACATATTTTTTATTACGATAAATATGCATGGGATATATATATATATATATATATATATATATCCCACAAACTTTAAATGCTTCTTATCGTGAAAAAATATATAAAATGAACAAATTTTTAAAAAATACATAAATTCTTCATCTGTACAATTAGAAAAAATATAAAAGTTATTCTCAAATTAACAGAAAACAAATATTAAAAAGAACATTTTTTTGTTATTAAGCATTAATTAATATTCTTATTTTTTAATATTTTGTTTTTTTATTAAAGCAGGAAAACTACTTTATATGGATTAATTTGAAAAAATATACAAAAATCGACTTTATTATTTCAATACTTTAATAAAATAGTTAGTTGAAGTTCAAGAGCGCATCAACAATTAAAGGCATTAACGCTCAATTAATAAACAAAAAAAAATGTATGCGCAAATAATTATAATATTGTGTAATAATAATAATATAGTGTAAGCATAGAAGTTGATATTTAACTAAAATTTAAATTTTTATAAGAAAACAAGAAATAAATACAATTAGTAAAACAAAAAAAAAATTCATGCTGTATTCAAGTATAATCAGTATTTTTTGAAAAGTTTTTATTTTAAAAAATGTAATAAATTATTTACTCACGTATGCGATGTGAAAATGGCTTAATAAGATGTAAAATATTGAATTACCTGAAATAAAATACAAGAATTAGTATTTTTAAAACAAATTATAAATTATATTGAGATATGCCAAATTATTAGTTGTACAAATTAATCCGGTGCCTTTTTTTATAGAAAATGAATGTTTATGGAAAAATGGAATACATTTGATCCCACAAAATCTCACTCATTATTTTATATAACTTTTCTCCATCTATCAGATAACTGGCACATCTCGTGTGATGATGATGATGATATGTATAGAGACAAACAAAGATTATAGTTTGCCTGTCTCTGAATATTATTTATATGAGTGGGTGTTGTGTGAAAATCGAAGTTTAATATTCAACATGTAGGACACGTTTAAAATTATTAGTAAATTAATATAATTTCTTTATGTTTTCAACTTATAAACGCTAATGTATTTGTTTGTTAAACATTAAAAGAAACATATGTTAATAAAAAAATATATACGAAGGCAGCTGAGCCAACCACAATTTATGACTGCTCATCATAAAGCATAGAACAAAACAAAACGAATAAAAGATCAAAAAAATACACACTAGGAAATAAAATTAATCAACGTCTTCAGGGACATGCGGTATTTAAAATAATAACCAGACGATTTCCGAAAGACAGCGAATCCAAATATAAATTCATTGAAAAAAATCAAAACAACCAAGACAAATTTGAGAGTAAGTTCGTGATAAAAAGCACTTTTATCGCCAAACAACAAAAACCTATTTCAATCTGGATCAATGCCAAACTAAACTGAACGTGTGGAAACTGCCATTGTCTTACTTTCATAACATCATTTGTTCATAGCAAGATAAAATGCTTTTTAGAAATAATAATTTGTCTTTAATCTGATATTGATGGTTCGATCATATCGTCTTATTGTATGAAATATTAAATGGTCATTTTTTTGTAAAAAGAAAATAAGGTTCAACTCCTCTTGTATTTGTATCGAACATGTATGTTACGTGTCACGAATAGCCCACATATATATATATATATATATATATATATATATATATATATATATATATATATATATATATATATATAATTAACACATATGTGTTTTAATGCAATTAAAATTATGAAAGATTTATATCTATTTAACTTCAATCCTGTAAGCTGAAATTAAGACGTTTTTGCATGTTCAGAGTAATAACTGTAGAAAACAAAAATAATTTGGCAGAATATTAAAAGTGATTTGAGCTGTTGACAAAAATAAGTAGCTAACGATACGATTTGTATAACATGGGATTTAAACGTTTCAAGCGAATTGACGTATACTTGAAACATTGGACTTTTCATTTAAATTGTTTTAAATATATACAATTAACACTCACACATAGGTAAATAAAAGCTTATGTATGAAATAAATATCACTTTTGATATACTTGAATTATTATTTCAAATAATAAATTTTAATGAAAGAACGGTGTAAAAAAATACAAAAAAAGATTTGCTGAACTAATGGTTATTAAAATTATATATTTAAAACATGTTGAATGCGAAATATTGCTTTAATTATATGTGTTTACTTTTTGGTGCAAATTATATTCTAAGAAAGGATTTAAAAATTGATAAAACAGGTTTTATTTCATAGTTCTTTTATATAATAAAACTCTGAAATAATATTATTTATCTCTCTCTCCCTCCCTATCTCTCTCTCTCTATATATATATATATATATATACATAATTTTTCATAAAAGAATCAATTTATCCAATTTTATTTACATTATAAAAATAAATTAGAAAAAAATGAATACAAAACTAGTGTTGATGGTTTTCTTCCATTTAGTTTATCTTCGAGTTTTACTTCTATGACTCGTTTCAACAGTTTTAATAATTTAAGGTACCTGTAAATAACCCTCCAAAACTAATCGTAGACGAATAATATATTAACGTAATCAGAAATATAAATACCAACAATTATCTTTTTATTCACAAATATTATTTTCATTGAATAAATTAAGAAATTATTAGCCAGATGTATATTTTTAATTTTTTATTTCAAACTAGTTTTGAGTACTGTGAAAGAAGTCTGATTTAAAGAAACGTCGATTTAAAATTCAAGATATTATTCAACAACGCAATAAGCTAGTCAATCGGTTAAACTTCTTTTCTTTTATTAACAAACTCTAGTATACACACACATTCAATTACAATATTTAAATTGTCATGTAGATTTGAACCAAGGTTATTCTAAGAAATATAAACAATATATGCTAAATTAAACATCAGCTTCAATTTCACATATTTTTCTACCGCACACAATAAAGTACAGTTACAAAGAGTTTTATAGTTGGAAGTAAGAAAAAGAATACGTTAATCGTTATATAACACCAGTACGTTACCCACTGTTCTGTTTGCATTTGCAATAAAAAGAAGATAATGTACAATGTCTTACAAAGGCTAATAAAACCATTAAATTGCAC